>JAWZYV010015949.1:0-608848 GCA_038373885.1 Cheiracanthium punctorium | reverse complement strand
TAAACTAAATAATAATTAGTATTACTAATTATACTAATACAGCTTTAACTTTTTAAATAAACAATATAATTAATTATTAGATATTGATAATTATTACACCTCTCAAAACCTTCCACAGAAATTACGTAAGGGTAACATTTTGCTTTATTATTATACATTTGCATTGAATGAGAAAAATATTCTTTTTATTTTAGCTGCTTCCAAATAAAGTTACAATGCTCTGAGGTAATATTTTGCTTTATTGCATAGTTCATTTAGGTTAATTTCTTTTCTTTAAACTATCCCCCGCTCAAAAAGTGTCCGTATTCGCCACTAGACAAAAGTGAAGTTTTTGTTATTTTTTTAATAGACATTCATATCTGATTATTTTCTCTTTTATTTCTAGAAAATTTCGAGTGATAAATTTAAAATAAATATCTTTTAAAAAATGATACTCACAAATGAAATTTTTCTTAATTCTGTGTGTAGGAAGGGCATTTAAAAAAAATTAGAAACTTATGTTTGAAAAAAAAAAAAAAAACAGAAAGAGAGCCTTATATATATATATATATTTTAATTTATATTTTAATTTAAATTGAAGAAACAAAGAGTTCGCAAAAAAAGTCCAATTTGATTTTGTGATGGAAACCCTGTTTAAGCTCTTAGAAATGTAATTAGTTTCCGAAATGTAAAGATGCAACTTCGGAATTTCGTTTGGGTGTACGTAAAGCTTAGAACTATAATTTGAGCTATACTGCGAAATTGCATCTCCTCATTTTGTTTCCCTACGATTGAGAAAATGAGACTCCAAAAATACTCACCTGTTCGACTGTTTATGTACCTTTCGAGGCTGGTATCGTTCAAAAGCCTTTTATCAAACGGCTGAATATTTGGATTCGTTAATACAGACGGTAAAATTGCAGCCCAGTGGTCTTGCAAATTCTCACCCACTGGTAGATCTGCAACAAAGGGTATCTAAAAGAGGGAAAATGGTGTAAGAGAAACGTGTTTGATCTGATATGCAGTAACAGTAATTTGAAAATGATACATGGCTCAAATTGTTTATTATTATTATTATTATTATCATTATCTATATTTTTAATTTTGGACACATTCTTTTGAGAAATGTGCACAAAGCTTCATTTCAGAATTGAATGTACCGATCCGATGGTTGCCCTTATCTCGGTCGCAATTTCTCGGACTGTGCTATACGACGGTCCTGCAAGACCACATTCCGCACTTGTTCTATGACACTGTCATTCTGACTTATTGAAGGTCAATCTTAACGAACTTGGTTTACAGTTCACTGATGTGTGGCCAACTTTGAAGCAGCTGTAGCACTACTTTATGCGTGGCATCACCCCTAAAGCCTGTTGAATCTTACGAATCGTGGGACTTCACCATGAACTAGTGGATAAGACACTGAACATAGTAGATAACTGAAGTGTGAAGGTCTTGAGGTTCGGGCCCAGCGCACGACTGTCGATCTAACGGTCTGGAGTTTTTGGACGGTTTTCTCCAGATGTAATGTGAATACGGCTTAGATCCCCTTAAAAAGGACCCCCCCCCCCTTGTTTGCAGATGTACCTCGTGTAGGCTTGCCATAACACACGAACAGTCCTGTGAATGGTGTCCATTTGAGTACCGACAAGTTTTTGGCTAAGTTTGATGCAATATCACTGCTCGCGGCGCGTAAAACAAACATTCACAGCTTTCTAACACTTTAGAAAATTCGAGTACACATTGCACTGCACTTTCTGTTCTTTGCTTTTGTAAAGCCACCAATTTCAAATGAGTTCAATATATGACGTGGGATAAGTATAGAGAAAGGCTCGTTTTTCGGGAGCTATCTTTTCATATTTCCCTCGCCCATCCATCCATTTCGTGGTATTTGTGAAAAAGAACGAAAAGCCGAAGCGCGGCTGAAGCAGCCCCATGGGCCGCATCCAAAACGGATCATCCGCTTCAGAGCTCAGTCATACTTGAGAGATGGTACAAGGACGTTTCTTTTATGACGTTAGTTTCAGATAATTAATGGGTGAAAAGGGAGTAATCTACGGAGGATACAGTTCTCGTTCACATATCTTGACGCGATAGCAATGCTACTGTATTTGTCAGAGTGGACAAGCAGAGCTCAAGAGAACAAATATGCTCTCAAAAGGAAAAAATCAGGCAGAACTGTATAACTATAGCGCTACTAAGAAAATAAAGCATTTCCTTTTTATAGGTAATTTCGAGAAGTATCGTTAAATCCTAGTAAGAACATCTCTTACGGCTGTTCTTTCAGGAAATCATGGCACTTTTGAACTTTTTAAAGAATTTAATTGCGCGGGAGACTCGAAAAAATTTAGAATGTCTCTTTACAAGTTGTAGTACTTTGAAGTGTTACAAACAACGAACCGATAGGAGTTAAGAAACACTTCTGGAAAAAGGATAAACATACGGAATTTTGCAGTATTTTCCAAAACCGCTTACCCTTCGGTCCATTTTTGAAGGCGAATGGACCGAATGTTTGTTCGTATGATTTTTTTCTGAAAGATGTATGAAAGATACAGCTTTACTTTTAGTACTAGTACGTAATGCGATGGACGAAGAAGCATTATTCATTTTTTCGAGTGTTTAACATCATGTTTTTTTTTTTTTTTTTTTTTTTTTTTTTTAAAGCTGTTCATAAGTCCTGTGACGACGACCACATTTCAGAAACAAATCATTTATTAGGAGTATAATAATAATAAAAAAAATTTTAATGGCATATTACAACATGCATACTTTTTTAATTGGAGTTTAAAAAAAAATTAACAATCATTTATAAAACGGACAATTTTTGTACAGTTATATGACCCGTTTATGAAATGGAAATGAAAGAATAATTACATATTGGAGAAAGGGGCGCTTTCGAATACATCCTAATATTTTCTTTAAAATAAATTTAAGTTATATTTGTCATAATATATGACGTCTTAAATAAGAAATGTTTTCTTCTCTTTTCTTAAAAAAAAAAAAAAAAAAAAAAAAAAAAGAGATGACAAGCTATTATTATTGATATAATACAGAAAATAACCAAAACTTTTCAA
Source organism: Cheiracanthium punctorium (assembly GCA_038373885.1). NCBI lineage: Eukaryota > Metazoa > Arthropoda > Arachnida > Araneae > Cheiracanthiidae > Cheiracanthium > Cheiracanthium punctorium. Next base: position 605,795 of record JAWZYV010015949.1, on the reverse strand, counting down.
TTTTACAACCACACCTGAACAAGTATAATGTATTTTTTTCTGTCTTAAACGTAAGTTTAAGATACTAAAGTTCTAAATTTTAAATGTAGCCTTGTTATAAAGATGATTCGCTCGTGATTATACTTTTGTCCGCAACTACAAGATTTTTTATTTTATTTTTTGAGAAAGCGGGGGGGGGGGGATAAGGTAGCTAAGTATCTTAAAAGTTTGGAATGATCTGTAACTTTTACAAGATAAAACTACCATTCGTAAATAATATTTATGCTCATTCTATAAGTGTAACAATCGTAAAATGACGTCAAAGCATCGTCATCCTTTTTAGTTACAATCCACCCAACTAACTCCATGGCGCGAGCGCGCGATTTTCATTTTATCCAGTAATTCGCCTAATTTTGGTGTTCTAAAGTTTTAGTGAAAGATGTTTGCAAGAAAATATTGTAAGAGGATTTTGTAATGGTTGTAAAAAATAAAATGATGTTTACAGCTAGCTAAAAGTGGCGCCCAACGTAAAAAATGGTACAGATAAGTGAGTGACGTTTTATTTTTACGTGAGTGACGTTTTACTTTAAATTCAGGAAATATGGCGTATTTGGGTAAGGCGCGGAAGGAGGATCTAATCCTGCTTGCCCAAGAGATTGGGGAGGAAGAAGTTAGTACAGACTTAAAGATTATAGATCTTAGAAATTTAATTATGAAGTCTAAGAATTATGAGGAAGTGTTTGTAAAAGATGTCCTATCAAATATAATTGAAGTTCGGAAATTAAAAGAACAAGAAATAATTAATGACAAGAATCTCGAAATAGAAAGGCTTAGGTCCCAACTCGAAGCTCATAGGTTAGGCTTGCCAACCGAAATTAATAGAGCTAGTGTAGAAATGAATCAGTCTATCTTGGAAGTACAAAAACTTTTACCAGTTTTCTGTCCAAAGGAAGATGATATGGGTTTATTTTTGAATTTGTTTGAAAGGCAGTTAAACTTCTTTAATGTGCCTGATTCTAAATGGGTTGCTTATTTGATCGGTGTGCTACCAGCCGACATCGCCAAACTTATTGCTAGGGAGCCAAATGAGAAGGCTCAGAATTATAAATACGTTAAAAACTTGTTGTTACAAAGGTTTAAGCTTACGGCAGATAAATTCAGACAGTTATTCTGTCAGCATAACAAATCGCCTGACGGTACTTGGCGAGATTTCTATTTTGAATTAAGGACATACCTTGAAGGTCGTATTTCAGAACTGGGTATCAGTGATTTCGAAAGCCTTAAAGACTTAATAATTGCCGACCAAATAAAAAGAAAAACCCCATCAGAAATGAGAGATCATTTTATGGATGAATGGGCAGACTGGAATTCTCCTAGTGAATTAGCTGAAAAGCTTGATGCTTATGTAAATATTCGAAATAATTTAGGAAAAGACTCTGTCTATTTTAGAAAGAAATTTAGTGGATATAAAACTAGTTCGCCAAAACGAGACTACCAGTCTAAATGGTCTGAAAGAACACAAATAAAATCTGTCTCAGATGATAGAAATCCTTTAACATGTTACGGTTGTGGTAACCCTGGATACATAAAGGCAAAATGTCCAAATTGTTCAAAAAACAGAGAAGAACAAACTAGATTTAATTCTGTACATATGTACACTTGTTTGGGTTCACCCCCTCCAACTGTTTTGTTAGACATATCCATTTTTGAAGCAACTGGAGCTGTTTGCGCGGATACTGGTGCTAGCCGTTCTATTGGTGGAGAATCCTTATATAAATTTCTCAAGGAAAGAGGCCAAATATTCACGGATCTAGAACTTTCTATGCAGTTAGCTGATGGTCATCGAACTACGTCTAGAGTGTTGAGTGCTGACGTGCCAATTACTATACAAAACCGAACATTTATTACGAATCTTATTTTCTTGCCCCATGCTAAGGGAAATCGCACTCTGTTGGGTGTAGACTTTTTACAAAAATCTGGTATTGTGTTAGATATCAAGAGCGGGTTTTGGCACTTTGATGACACACCTCGTCACAAATTCTCGTTTACAAAAGAGGATCCAAATCTGGAAGATCCTGTCGAAAATATCGAAGTAAATTCTTATTCTTTGAGAGAAAGCGAAGGTTCAAGATTAGATTCTGAAGAAAAGAAAATTTTAAATGATTTGCTCTGCAAATATGAGAGAATCTTTCAGGCAGGGGGAGAGGCCACTCCACTAGTAGAGCATCATATTAATACAGGAAATCACCCGCCAGTGTCAGTTCCACCTTATCGGTTGTCCCCAGCAAAAAGAGAGTTGCTGAAAGCTAAAATAAATGACCTTCTTGTAAAAGGAATTATTGAAGAGTGTGAATCTCCGTACTCGGCACCAGTCGTCCTGTAACAATCGTAAAATGACGTCAAAGCATCGTCATCCTTTTTAGTTACAATCCACCCAACTAACTCCATGGCGCGGCTGCGCGGCTCGCGATTTTCATTTATCCAGTAATTCGCCTAATCTTGGTGTTCTAAAGTTTTAGTGAAAAGATGTTTGCAAGAAAATATTGTAAGATGATTTTGTAATGGTTGTAACGAATAAAATGATGTTTACAGCTATAAGTGGCGCCCAACGTAAAGAATGCACAGATGAGTGAGTGACGTATTTACTTTGAATTCAGAGAACGTATGGCGTATTCAACTACTGAGCGTGAGGCACTTGCTGTAATTTGGGCTCTTAACAAGTTCCGAGGGTACATTGATGGAAGTGAAGTTACTGTGGCATCAGACCACCAGCCTTTAAGATGGCTCATGAGTCTTAAGTCTCCATCTGGACGACTTGCCAGATGGGCTTTGCAATTGCAGGAATTCAATTTGAAGATAGAATACATACCTGGAAAGGCGAATGTTATAGCTGATATGTTGTCCCGGCCTAGTTGTGGACATCCTCCTAAAGATAGCTGTGAGCTCTGCTCGGTCGTTGTGGACATACCAGCAAGTAAACCAAGTGATTTACGTTTTAACCAAATGAAAGATGCATCGATACATTCCGTTAGCAGTAGTATTAGGACTGGATGCGAGACGAAAAATAGGACTATTTCGTCTCGCGAAACACCTGCGAAGCTTTGTTCCGTCTCACAAAACTTCTTTATAGCAATGATAAATTGTGCGTCTCGCTTCGCGTAAGAACTGTAAATCTGTTGTCCCGTCTCGTCTTGCATCCATTTCTAATTAATATAAACTTTACGGACATGGGCTTGAAAACTGTTGAAATAATGGTCAAACCTTACTGGCTTCGGTTGCAGTTCCTATTTAGAATCTATCTCAACAGAAAAGCAGGTGTGCGGGCAATTTAAAAACAAGCATTTTTTACAGAAAGAGTATAATATCTTAGTTTTGACACTTTCTCTATATTTATGAAAAGGCATTGACATTTAGGGGAGAGTTCAGTTTTGTATGCAATGATCCCCGTCTGTGGGAAAAAAAGCTCTCCCTAATAAGCTAGTCTTCAAGGATCGACAGGTAAAGAAGTATCTGTATATGTAATTATTTTGCCAGAAAAAAACGGTCATTCGATACGGCATCACCATTTGAACAGGTAAAATACATATTTCCCCTTAAATATTTTTTTCAAAAACCGTAAGTCATAATCTGTCAATGACTAAATAGCCGAAAAGTGGGCATTTTTCTCAAGAAAAACTTCACCAGATAGGAGACAAGGTGGACGACAATAGAAAGGCATCTAAGATGATAAATCGTGGAACGATTGCCGAGCTTTTGACTGTCATAAGCGTTTTTAAACCGGGTAAGTGACAGAAAAAAAAGGGTTAAGCCCAGCTGTGTCGTGGTAGGGGAGAGTTCTTGTTGCTTGCTTTGCAAAGAAATATGGAAATAATAAGCTGCTTTCGCCACGCTTTTTTAAAAAGATGCTGCTATACAGCTTCCGTTCATAGCAGAGTGAAGAAAGAAACAAATCATCACCCCGTTCATGAAGATCCAAGTTTTAAGGTATTTTCAAAAATATTCCCAGTGGAAAGACGGTCCTCTTTCCTACGATTTTTGCAAATGATTAAGTTAGTCAAAAATTGAGACCTCTTTATGTTAAGGCATAAGATAGCCCTTAAGTATAAAGATAGCCCTCCAGTAGGTAAAGCAACTGGAGGGCTATCTGGTATCGGCCTAGGGCGAGGGATGAATTTCACGGAGGACTTTTTAAGAGGTTCTAACGCGTGTTCCTGTAACATCTGGAGGAAACCACCCGAAACTCCAGACCGTTAGATCGACAACCGCGAACCAACCCTGGATCTGTATACTATAGAGAACCCTTTGATTTATATAAGTACCCCGTAGTTAGATACATTACTAGTATATAGTTGGAAATTTGACTAATGAAAGTGATTTAAACAAACAAAGATCGCGTCTCCTCGAAATAATAATTTGAAAAATAATCGGAAAGACTGTGGATTAAAAATAAAAATACTATACATCTCTTTCTAAATCATCTTGAATGAATTCGTTTTATTCTTATTAAGAAGTATAAATCTTCGTGACAAATACTCCATTTTATAATTAATGTAAGTGGTTCATTCATGGGTCAGAAAAACTCGACCCATGCAAATGATTACGTTTTGCGATAGCTTTATTTAAAAGAGAAGCAAACTCAGACAGTAGTTTTAGTTCTCTCATGGACTGTCGATCGTGACTAACCTCCATATACAGTGGATGCTCCCAAGTTGGAAACCCCCCTAATTTGGACACCTCATTAAGTCAGACTCTTTTCTGGGTAAAAAAAAAAAAAAACGTATCCTTAATATAGAAATATACATTTCTATGTTGGACAGTGGCGCCGACTACGTGGGTGCTCCGGGGCTCAAGCACCCACAGAAATTGTAGTGCCAAGTCATACTTTGAAGTTCGCAGAAAGGGCTAGGAAAAGACGTTTATGTGGGTGCTTCGGGCTTATAAAAAAATTACGTTGGATGCTGAGCACCAGCAATCGTCTGATAACCCCAACACAGTGATGTACACTCAAGGAGGGTCCCCCCCCCCACGCCCCAATTATGCCATTACGTAATATGAATATTTGTAAAGCATACTGAACTTTTTGCATTATTTCAGTACTAAAATGCTTTATTTGCTTATTAGTTGTGTGATATTTTAAAAGTTTAAAAGAAAATCTTTAATGAGGCCAAATGTATGTGGGTGCTTCGGCATGGACGTCCATATGAGTACTTTAAGACATGGAGGGAGGGGGGAGGGGTTATTTCTTGCATTTGTAAGGTCATCGGCAATTGCGCTTTCAAACATTTTAGTACTGAAATAGTGAAAAAAAGGTTAGCTAATATAAAAATGTTCACTATACCGACGGCTAGAGGGAGGGACCCGAGCCCCCACCTACTTCCCTATATGAGCACCCATGTCCTTTATAATTCAGATGCGCATGAGGAACTTCGATGAGACAATCACTGGCGTAACTATAGGGCGGTAGAACGGGCAAAAGCCACGGTCCCCCGGCCGGAGGGGGAGCCTTTCCCAAATAGAAAGCTAGAAAAAGTGAACTGCAACATGTTGGTTGAGATTCTGTACAATGAGGAAGGACCCTATCCAATGAATTCATTACGGGCCCTAACGGTATAGTCACGCCACTGATGACGACGAGTGCTTTGCAACTGCATAATTTGAAAATAAAATTTTAGTGAGGGACGGTTTTTTTTTTTATGTAGTATGTCAGATCTCAAGCACCCTCAACTCAGAAAAGTTTTCGTGGGTGCTAAATACTTGCATGTATTTAAAGGAAGTGCTTAATTTGCATGGGAGATCAGCTCCGCTACTTCTTTTTTTCTCGATGAAATTTTACACTAAATTTAAAATTTTAATTACCATCGTAATTGTTTCTTTTGATGTTAATTTTATTACATTGCAAACTAATACAGAGGTAACAGATATTCACTTAAATAGGTAATTAATTACCTTAAATTAGGTAATTAATCACCTTAAATTAGCCTTAAATTAGGTAAATTAATACCTTAATAGCCTTAAATTAGGTACCTTAATAGTTCCTTAATATTAGGTACCTTAATAATTAGGTAGCCTTATAGCCTTAAATAGGTACCTTAAATTAGGTAATTAATCACCTTAAATTAGGTAATTAATTTTGTAAATTGCAATACAAAAAATGAGGGCTCTTGCACTTTTTTGGATAGAAATTAAACCCTGTTTAAAGGCAACTGAATGACAGCTACTTTCAGCTTATCGCTGTAGTTCGGAAAAAAACCCATGAAATTTTGGTACACAAATAAAAAAAATTAATTATGTCAAGTATTTCAAATTTTTAGGATGTATGTTTTAGAAACTGCACTATACACTGAAATAAACAATAAACCTGTATCATTTACGAAACTTTTAGAAAAAATTCTTAAAAATCGAAAATTTTAAAGAACGTGTTATTCTTTATTTCGGTATGTAGTGCAGCTTATAAAGAATCATCCTAATTTTTTTCGAATCCTTGGTGCGATAGTTTACTTTAATTTGTGTACTAAGACCGTTATGCAGATTTTGTTTCTTCGGCATGCACCCTTATGTGCCTCGGAACTGGAGTAATTATAATAAAATTCTAATAAGTAGTAACTTAGCACATACTCTAAAATTTTAAAAAGTGCATGAAAAAAAAAATCCAAACAGGTAATATTTTTGCGTACTTAGAATAATAATAATAATTATAATAGTTTCTCATATGAGTACTAATTTAGAGGTGTATGGGGGGGGGGTCATCTTAACTTTCAGACATTTTAGCACGAAAATAATACTTAGAAGTTCAGTATGCTGTAAAAATGTTTACTATACCGATGACTAGGCGGGCTCAAGTCTCAATCCCCCACTGCCACTTGCCTTCCTCTCTGGCGCCCATGGAAACAATGTCTTTCTAAAATTCAAAGCTTTTCCACAATGTGATGTACGACTCCCTACAGACCCACAGGCAATGCCTTTGCCCACTGCAGCCAAAGACATTAAAATATACTCGTAGACTAGACACCCCTATGCTTTTCGCTGTTACCAAAATGATCGGGAGCTGGTAGGAGTGGCGATGAGTCGCACGTGGTCCCGAATAAGGCGATTGGCGAATTCACCCCTCTTCCTTCCGGGGGGTCACACTGCCTCCCGTTCCCCGTAGAAGCGAAGAGTTCAGAGTTCAGACCTTTTGTTCATGAACTTGTAAGACAGCGTGCGTTAAAATAAATTCACGCATTCATCATCAAATGCAACGTAAATTATATAGATTATAGATTACGAACTATTCACACGTTTGCGAAATAAATTTCCTAAAATTTATAATTATTCATGCTGGCAGGAAATAGACTTAAAAAAAAAGAAACAACATAAGAAAAAAATATAAATGGGGGTTTTTCAACAACTATGCTTTTTTTAACATTCGTGTCCAACATTTTTTATTTTTTTTAAATAAGACTATTTCATCTATGTGTACATAAGTTACTTTCATAAAATCTCAAAAATATGTATTTTCTCGAGTTTTTCGAGGAAAATCAACCTTTTGCTTTTCTTTAATTAATCTCGTTTTACTAAAATAAAATATGTTATGTCATTTACTTTGCTTTCGCACAATCAAAAATAATTTTTATGTTTATCTTCTTTATCAAGTAGACCATTTTAGTACTTACAAAGCCATTGATTCCGTTACTGGTAAGTAAAAGTCACAACTAAAAACTGGATAAATAAGTAAAATTAAATCTCTTGCAAAAACACAAAAATGGAAGTAGAAAAGTGACACATATATTTCGATTTTAAATTTTATTTATTCATTCCATTTGTCTCAGTGAAATAAAAGATACACAGTTTTTTGAACAATTTTTGAAGGTTCTCTGTTGTGAAGAATATTTCAACCGCTGAAAATATCTAGCATGATGATGATACGATAATAATAATGTAAAAAAGCATTCTTAAAAACAATGATAAAATGAGCAGAAATAATAACAATGATAGCAAATTATAGAAAGGCATCAAAGTACTTCAAGGATTAAGTGTAAGGAATATTCAAGCATTCTTAAAAACACTGATAAAATGAATAGAAATAATAATAATGATAGTAAATTGTAGAAAGGCATTAAAGTATCTCATGGATTAAATGCACAGAATATTCAAGGTCACCCCCCCCCCAAAAAAAAAAACCTATAACCCAAATAACTTTATATAAAATTAGAAATATATATTTTATAATATTGACTAGAGGTTCACATCGGATATTTCGCGTATATATATATATATAAGTAATTAGTAATAAATAGTATTAGTAAAAATTATGTAAAATTTAATTTAATTAAATATCTAGGGTTCGTACGCCGCTAGTTGCTGAGAAGTTCTTAAAATGTTTAAAAATGTTTACTTACTTTTAACTTAAATGTTTACTTACTACTAAATGTTTACTTACTTTGCGACTGTAATGAAGCCTCATTACGTCAATTACCATAAATTAAAATAAGGAGTTCAAATGAATCCCAAGCCTTTTTTTAGGAATTGGGATATTAGGAATAACGATAGTTAGTGAAAATAGTTAGTGAATTGATCAGATACTACAGGCACATTTTAAAAAAGTGTAGCTAATCTATACGTATACATATAATGCACACAAACACGCATGTTTAGGTGTGGTTAGTGTGCTTTTAATTTGGGTTTTTTTTTTTTTTTTTTTTTTTTAAATAAAATAAACGAAATCCCGCCTTGAATGTAAAGTAGGTATTTAAAAATTACTTTGCCCATTTTCGATACGATTTTATTGTACGCAAAGCACCGTTTATACGTTTTTCAAGGGAAACTACACTTTAATAAAAAGTGTATCTGAAAGATTAATAAACGACTTACATAACAGGTTTAACCCTATTAAATAAATTTATGTAAATATAATAAGTTTTTTTTTTTTTTTCGAATGCTCGTTCAATGAAAATAATACATTTTAAAAGATAAAACACTTTCAATTAAAGTGTAACAAAATATTTATTTTGCCATATTTTAAATGCTCATAGCCAATTATTTATCTTGTTTTGAAAGGTGATTTAACAAAATGACATATAGAGCATAATTTTTCAAACTTTACAGCGTCTCTTGTTACTGTCGGTTAAGAAAAATCGAGTACATGTGCGCTTAAGAATGGACCACCCTTTACTTCAATTTTTCTTACTACCTATCACATTACTCTTCACCCTTGTACGCACAGACAAGTACCCTTTATGCGTTTTTCAACAAGCAAGTTTTCGGCTACTTTGACACATGTTTTGCATTATGTTATTCAACTAAAAGAGGATTGTAGAATACAGTAAAAAACGGCGCTTTAGTATTTGTCATAGCAGGTTCCACTTAAGAAGACAAAAGATATAACTATTCAGTTGGATTCATGTTGAACTGCAGAATAATTACTGTCACGGCTCACTTTCCGGCTTCGGTTAACATTTCGTTTAAAGTAGAAACAAGCACATATATACGTGTGTGTCTGTGTACATATATATATGTATTAATGACTATGTCATTTTATCTCTCACCCCTTTTATTGAAAATTGTCCAAAAAATATGTCCCGAAAATGCTATATAATTTTACATATATTTAAATACTATTAGTTCACTACAGCTTTAATCTATTGTTACAATATTTCGTAAGCTGTAGAATATGCTTCACATGTATTTTTCTATAAATAGGTTACAATCATGAAATTTCAACAGCTTAAGAAAATTGTTGAGTATTAAATTGTTTTTCCTTTTTTTTTTTTAATTGTGCAATGTCTTATCCTCCTGAATTCTGTATCACTCAATAAACATATGACATAGTTAATTAATATCGTTTTAATATGGCAATAATGAAACTAAAAAATTAGGGGGGGGGTCCCCTGACGAGGCTCGAACAGCCGAGTTAGTTTATATATATATAATTTCATGGTTACGTATTATATCTGTTATTAAGTTCTTTCAATTAATATTTCTCTTGGGATTCCATATTACATAAGTTAAGCCATTTTATATTATATATATATATACACCATTGGCCAAAAGTATTGCAAGTTTGAGAAATCTAATCATCGTTTCAAGCCCAGAAAAAATGGACAGGAAATTTGCCAGATTTAAATACTTTTGAGAATTTATGTAGTATAATGGAAAGAATACATCTGAATATCACCAAGAAACAAAATGAGAGCTTCGGGAGCCTATAATTTAAGTTGCCGCCATGAAACACCGAAGGAAGTGTTGTAAAACATTGTGGATTCCATATCGAAAAGAGTGGCTGCTGTGATCTAAGTCAAGGCTGCTCAGAAACTTAATAAATGATCTTTAATTTGCTACTAATTTGATTTAATTGCATTCATTTATTATCCCCTTGTGCAGAATAACTTGAAATTAATTCTTTATTTAATTTTATTTTGGCGATCCAAAATGGACTAGGATTTCTATTATAACCTATGTATTTTTATGCTATTTTTTTTAATAAATTAAATAATTACTTTTGTTCTTTGACTTAATACTATGTTTTCTTTGAAGTAACTAATTTAACATGTTGACATTAAAAAATATCAATTATACTTATTTTATTTTTTACGGGGAGACGGGCTTAATCTTGAAAAGGTTAGATTTCTGAAACTTGCAATACTTTTGGCCAGCAGTGTATATATATATATATATATATATATAAATTATCCGATTCAGAAATGAAATATCTCAGCAGCTTTACAATGCATCTAGGTTTTTACATGAGATTTAATTACTAATTCGACTTATGGGTATAGTAAATATTAGAAAACTGTGTAAAGAAATTAAAGAACAAATGCTTGAAACAGACCCAACGAATAATCACATACATTAGTTAAAAGTAGTCATTGTACCATTGTACATAAAAAAAAAAAATTAATCTCATTAACTTTGGGGTAATGCACGACCGGAAGATTATGATAAATTTAAATAATGTTAATCAGTAAGACTTTTTTGTGTGCGGTTTGAACACATATGAATTTCAGCTATTATATTTAGATACAGCATGATAATTTAGAAATGTTAAAAATAAACGTAAAAACGTGAAATTTTTAAAATTTCAGAATTTTAGATCAGATGTGCGATCAGAAGATATAAACCAATTTCGTTTCTTTTTTCACATATTTTTCGTCACCTAAATTCACAACTTTTCCGCGTTAGTATGAGTTGAAGAAAAAAAAAATGCTTGTATTGCCCCACTCTATTAGTTACAGAATGCACATGTTATGTTTCGGCACATGTTCAACTGTTTCGCATATACCTAAACTGAAACTAAAAGCAACTTGTAATGGTAAGACAATTCTCTACCACATTAGTGTTGATTAGTAATGATCATGGTTTCAAAAACCATTAATACTCGATTTTGTCAAGTTCCGATCAAACACTGCATTAGAAAAGATAAATAAATAAATAAGTTAAAAAAAAAAGCCATTAGCTAAGCATAGTAAAAGAAAAATAATTTAAAAGATGAAAAACTTAAACAGTCATTTTTGTGGATTTTTCGTGACACACTTCCCCACCCCCAAGAAGGAAATACAAAAAATGGAAAATAATTTTCTGGATGAAGTAATCTGATACATTGGAAATTTTAAAGTACTTCTCGGAAAAGAAAAAAAAAATAATGAACAAATGATCAAAATCTACACCAGCATTGTTAAAGTACATTTTCCTGATACTATTTTGTGAAATTACCTAATATTGCGATATACAGTACATTCGATTTTTCAAGCTCTTCAACAAAATCGTGTTCTATTTAAAACCAAAATTTCTTTTTAAATCTCGTAACTGCAGCAAACTGGACAGAAAAATAAATTTTTTTTCCCAAGTTAGCATATACATTTATTCAAGAGTATGAAATGAACAACATAACTGAAAAATAAAAAGAGAACGAAAAAAGAAAAAAAAACCTTGGGATTCATTTAAATTCCTTATTTTTATTTATAGTATTTGACATAATGAGTCTTTATTACTATTGCAATATGACATTGTATTCATGAAGAAAAGATTCCGAGAGATCTTCGCTTAGGAGCAGGAGAAAGGGGAACGCGCGGCAGTTTGACCCCCCAGAAGGAAGAGGGGTGAATATGCCAATCGCCTTATTCGAGACCACGTGCGACTCATCGCCACTCCTACCAGCTCCCGATCATTTTGGTAACAGCGAAAGCATAGGGGTGTCTAGTCTACGAGTATATTTCAATGTCTTTGACTGCAGCCGAAGTCCTAAGTGCCCCCCTCCTTTCTGACCCACAGACCTCATCCCAGAATCCTCGTCCTCCATGGGAAAATGTATGAATACAATGAGACTGTGTTAGCCCAAGAGTACCGGAAAACGGAGAATTTGAGACAAAGCCGCTGGCTACAATCAGAAGAAAGTTCACGCGGGAAAGATAACACAGGAGTTAGGTGAAAGACTCATTCCCATTATGGAAATGTTTTGAGATAGTTCTAATAATATTACTGCAGGATTCCGAAGTGAGTAGGTTTAATTGTTTTTATTGTAAATAGAGAACATCAAGGTCTGTCGTGTTTACAAGCACCTAATATACAACACTTTGTATGTCTCTGGAACAAAAAAAGATGCTCATTTATCAAAAAGTGTCGGCGCTTTGGTGTTAATTGAATGAGACTGAGGCGAGGCTTCTAAGGTATAAAGGTTTGTGTCACTTTCTTCTAAAGTCTTAATTTCCTTTTCTTATTTTTGAATGATTTTAGTGCTCAGTTATTTATTGAAAAGGATGGAAGAGACTGTGGTCCACACTAACATTTCGAGATGCCTTCCGTTTCATTTTCTGCGAATATTTTGTTCAATTTTTGCTCTTGGTTGACAAAGCGGAATTAGGTACTATTTGCTTTGATCTAGCCCAATGCTGTTTTTTAAAATTATACTGAACTCATGGGCACATGAACACACATTACTGAAATGTATATCTCTCGTAATTTTGCAAATTTGACCACTTAATGGTAGAGGGTAAAATATCTCTACTTCAGGAGGATGCTCAAAATCATGCCTGGAGGTTATATGGCCAACAATTCAAAATATTTTTTTGAATAATTATTAACTCTAATTATTAACTCTAAAAGATAAACAACGTTTTTTGTTCTGCTTTATTTTTCTGTTTGCATTTAAATAGTTATCAATCTTTTTTATGTGGTCCTACACACATTTCAACATAGAAAACGTTGCATTAATTCATTCTGAGGAAACTATCTAGTTTTATTTTAAAGGTATAATTTTTGTAATTTGTTGGGAAAAAAAGAAAAGAAAATAGGCAAGGCTTAGCTGAAGCTGTTTATAGGGGTACAAAAATGTAAAAAAAAAAAAAAAAACAGGAAATGAATGAGCTGAGAAACAATACTATGAATAACATTTTTTGAAAACTCTGAGGATTTCAGACAGGGATGAGATAGGTTAAACAAGAATAAAATTGATCGTGAATTGTTACATTTGAAAACTGAATCACTTTTTATACAAAATTTCCATTTACATGACAAGAAATTTGACTGATTGTGATATTATTGTTGCATGTTTTTTTTCTTTTTTTTCCCAATAAACGTAGTAATACACTTTTCTTTTGCTTTGAAATTTATAATGATTAGTTAAAACCAATCAACATTCTATCGCTAAAAGTAAAAAAAAAAAAAAAAAGAAGTGAAATGGTGTAATACACCTCTTTCAGGTCTGATTTATTACAATTGCAAAGGGGGTGTGCGCCCAGAAATCTCGAATTTTGATAGAGAATTTGCGTAAGGCAAACAAATTTAAGGTGACTCCAGCACAAGCAGATTTTTCTAAAAGAAGGGCATTTCATCAGAAATACTTCATTACTTTAAAAAGAATCTTGATTTTAACTGTTATCATTACTCAAGACACAACGGTGGAGACTTTCATTCTATGCCCATCGTTTCTTCACCGTAGTACAGATAATCGGATGCCAAAATTCACACTATTCACTTAAATTAAACTTTGAATGTCGCCTTCAGCGCTGGGAAAAAAAACACGCAATTTTGGTATATAAATACAAAAAAGAAAACTAATTATCTCAAGCACTTCACCAATTTTTAGGATGTATGTTAACAAGCTGTGCTAGACACTGGAATAAACGAAAAAATTTGAGAATGGCCACTCTTAGAAATATTTTGCTGTGCAGTTCCACCTTTAAGATTTTTTTTTGAAAGTTTCATGAAAGTTTTCGAATTTATTGCAGTGTGTAGTGCAGCTTGTAAAGAATCATCCTGAATTTTTTCGAATCCTTGGTACAGTTAGTTTATTTTAATTTGTGTACCAAAACCGTGAGGCAGATATCGTTTCTTCGATCTATACCCTCAGATATTGGATATTTTATGTGGAGCTAAAATGATTCTTTGTATTACCCATTTCCCACTGGTAAAAATGTGCACGAAAAGTCAAATGATTGAGTAGTTACGAGTAAGGAAGGAAATAATAATAGAAAAAGATTGAAGGGTAGTTGGAAAAGATTCCATAAAGTTGGAAAGTGTATCGTTATTCATGAGTGTGCCGTATTTTTCTTCCTTGTTCCATAAAAACCCATCTTCGGAATCGAAATCTATCTTAAAATCACCTAAAACTATTTTACAATCTTAGCCAAGTACATTCCAACTATACTCCCCCTTTAAAATAAATTGTCGCGTTTTGGCATCACTTAGCGATCCTTTATCAAAAATTACAAACCTTGTGCGACTCTCACCATTTTATTAACGCCCCCCCCCCACGGGCTTTTAGGGCACCCACAGAAATTTTGTAAAGTCGGCGCCTCTGCTGCTCAAGTTTTTCTGTCATTTTACAAAAACTGAAATCCGAGGACCGCTCACTATACCCCAACACGCCTTTCCTCGTTAGCCTTCTGTCAGCGACTGATGCTTTCTGCAGATGGGTAAAAATTCACGGCTGCGCATGAGTGTCAATCAAAGGCTACCTCTACAATGAAGAAAATCTCACTTTATTGGTTTACGCGGGGAAAAATAATATTCGATACTTTTTGAACAGACCGTTATTTTAGACCATTATATAAATGAAATTATAGTATGCTTACTTGTAAAATAACTTACAGTATTATGCCCATTTGTTTCATTGGAGAGTATGCCAATATAAATTTAAACAACATATCCTGAAATTTTTATGCTAGAGATTTAAAGTCGTCACTAAACAGTGCTTCTAGAATTATGGCTCACAGACGTTAACGTATTAAAATTCCTGTTCTAAAAAAAGAGCTAATACTGTTGCTCACAAGATTTCAATGGAAAACATATGCCTGTAAATCTTATATTATATGTTAAGTTTCGTGACAATCTAAATTTACGACAGCCAGAACATTGACAGACTGAATGATGGACCAACCGAAATCATAAACTAGACTAGATCTAAGTGGGAAAATGGAAAATTTGAGAAGATAACCGCACTATTTTTTTCCATTGCAGACTCCCCAACACTTTTAGTGAGATACTCTCCAGAGCGCAAGAAAATATTTTAAGGTTTCCTGGAGTGTCCCTCTAGTACATGCGCATCAAGAGGGGGCTTTAGGGGCCTTCGGAATTTGATGAAAATTTTATCATGTACAATATTTTGGTAAATTTAAATTCCACTAATTCTATACTGTTTAAAATGTTTGAGTAGGGAGAAAAGATTGGATTTTTTTGGGGGGGGGTGGGGGTGGGGGTGGGCCAGAATATCCTGTTGTCGGGCCAGCTCTAGTTCATGACTGGTACTCGAGTAGTCGCCTTGGTGGTGTCCTGTATTTAAAAGGCCACAGAAGCCAGAAAAATCTGAATAATCACGTTTTGCTAGCGGACATTTGAAGAGCATCTCCTTAGAACAGGGACGGGACAGTAGGTTTTTGGAACCTACACCAAGTGTTGGGCTGTTCAGGCATCACCTGATCATATTATTTTTTTTAATTGACCTTACCTTGGATGAATTGTTTTTTCTTTTCTTTAGAATAGTGAACTATACTCAGTGGCTCACCAGCCCATGCAGAACCGAGGCCTAAGCTGCCCAACCACCCTTTCAGTTTTCCAAAAAACTGAAGGTTATCTAAAAAAACAAAATGTTCCCCCCTTCATGAACATCGGTTCTGTGGTCCGAAAGCATATATATGCCCCAACCAATAGGTCAGCCTGAAGCTGAGGCCACTGTATTTAGTTCCCAAGCAAACTTAGTCCTCATATTATCAGCTCACTCAAAGGATGACAGGTTGAGCCAATCTTGCCCAGCCTATGAACTGAACCCCGGACTTGTGGCATGGCAGTCACTATGTGCTAACCATCACACCACTGGGTTTCGTTTTTCATAAGAACCTCTTCTGGTTTTTGACTTTTTAGAGGTACGTGAATTTATAGATTCAGTCTAATTTAGATAAACTATTTGTGGAATCAGAAACAACAACACATTTTTTACCTTACCTTGAATCTCTCTAGTTCACCCAATGGAACGACCCCAGACAGCATGAGTATTTGCGGCGTGTTGACTGTGCCGGCTGAGAGAATGATTTCTTTCCTGGCTCGAACACGTCTCCTAGCACATAGAAAATCGAATTCCACTCCTACAGCACGCTTGTTTTTGAAAAGGATCTAGTGGGAAACAAAGTAGAGGAATATGTTCGTACATAATTAATGTGTACACTGGATTTTTCTTTACACGGTTTCAAAAGGACCTCTTTACACGGTTTCAAATAACATGGTGTAAAAAATAATGACAAAAAGCATTTTTTAAATAAATATTTTACCAATGCGCAACAATAGAACTATTTTTTAGACTTTTTATACCTGTTGCATATATTTACTACTCAGGTTTTATACACACTAACTGTAACCTATATTACTCTTTATTTAATCATGCTTTTTTTCCACGGTTTTATTTTACATGGTGTTGCACGGAACGTGTCTACCGTGTGAAAGGAGAACCCGATGTATCCCACTCCATATACTTTTCGTATTTCACTAAACGCGCTTTAATTTTCTTTTCCCCCCAGTAATTGAAGAGTTTGCAATTGAAGAGTTGAGATAAAATATATCCAAGTTTGTTCTGTTTTCGGCCGGACCCAGATAGGCTTTAGCTGTGCTGCACCTCTGTCCTTTTCTGGTGGTGGCCTGGTGGTCATAGAAACCTATAAAACAGAACTATTGAAATTGTCACTTTCTGTTTTTAATTTTAAATTAACCCTCCTTGAAATTTTATTTATCAGTTCAAAATTTTAAGTTCCAAATTAACTGAAGTTTTTGTTTCATTAGTAAAAGGGAGAGGAAAATAGTGCACTTCTGAACCCTCTGTGTGTCCCTTAAAATATTTTTTTTTTTTTTTTTCATCCGGCATTACAACACATTAATACTTCGATAATCCAAAATATTCAAAACTTTGCCATTTTACATGCATCTACCCATGTCTGAGCGAGGAATGTGTTTTTTATCTGTTTTGAGTACAAACTTACCAAGTCTAAGCGCGTTTACTTGACAGTCTTGTGTCCTTAACAATTTCATGGATCGGTTAGTATTTACATGGATGTTTTCTTTTAACTTCATCCTATTTCTTTTTCTCATTGATATTTTTGAGCCTATTTGAATAAATACAATGCTAAATTCTGTGTGATGAGGCCCCAATGAGCAACAATAAATAAAGAGAAAAATATGTCGGGACACCAATGAATATACTTTCATGATAACAAAAAAATTTGATGTGAACAACACATGACTTCCTTGCACGTCTATTAAATCAAAAATATTTTCGTTGAACTTCATCTAAATTTATTTTGTTTGAAAGAGATAAAATATCAGTAACAGCAAGGTTTAGCGATTTCTAGCCAAATATTTCGATATCGCCAAGCTGAGCTCAATTTGAAAGATTTCCTTCTGACACTTTATTTGGCGATATTTCACCAAAAGCCGACAAGCTTGAGATAGTTTGCGAGATTTTAGGGATAGCCAAAGTAGTAATTGACCACAGACTTTCAATGAATTGAATGCATCCACACACCTTAATGTATTTAAAGTCATTTGGCTGACCCTGTAAATGAATTACCCAATCGATTTCAGTCAAAAAAGAATATTGAAAACAGTTAGATATTACAATAGTTCCAAATAGAAAAGTTCAAAATTCTACGGGTTAAAGAGTTATACAAAATACGAAATAATTTTTGGTGCCAAATTTGGCGATATTTCGGAGAAACTCGCCAAGGTCGACGACATATGGCGAGATTTTAAGCATGGAGTCCATGCTTAAAATCTCGCCATATGTCGTCGACCTTGGCGAGTTTCGCCGAAATGTCGCCAATTTTGGCGATAGTCAGTCATTTGGTCCATGTCTAAATTACGAAATATTGCAAAATTTGGTGATAGTCAATCATTGTTTGGTTCATGCCATGGACCAAACAATGATTGACTATCACCAAATTTTGCGATATTTCGCCAAAACTCACCAAGGACAATAAAAAATGGCGATAATTTAGACATGGACCAAATAACTGACTATCGCCAAATTTGACGATATTTTGGTAAAACTTGCCAAGGTCGACGACAAATGACGAGATTTGGGCATGGAACAAACAATGAAAGACTATCGCCGAATTTGGCGATATTTCGTCAAATTTCGCCAAGGTCGACGACAAACGGCGAGATTTTGGGCATGGACCAAACAATGACTGACAGCAGAAGTAATGAAGATATCCATAGGCGTTAATATATTGAAATTCTTTTGAGTGGTCTTGTAAATAAACTCTCCAGTAGATTCGAACCAAAAATCGACATGCACAACTAGATGTTACAGCAATCTTATAGATGAAATTTGAACATTCTACGACTAATAGTTTTTGAGATTTGAGAGTTCAATACGTACACACGTACACCAAAAGTCGCTAAGCTTGGCAACTTTTGGCGTAGTTCTTGAGGGAGGCACGTGACCGTGGCCTATCGGACCATTGCCTAATTTATATGGTAGGACGATATTGTGCTTCAAAAGGATGAATGCCCCTAAAATTGCCATTGATCGTACTGTATTGGAAATCTTTTGAGTATTCATGTAGCAGAACTATAAATGATAAAGACACTTCTTTTAATGGAGAAATTCATTTTGTAACTCTAAAGGCCCTTGCAAATATCCAGAGACATGTCGCGGCTACAATGTATTTGAACGGGGAAATTCGACATGGTTAGGAAGCTGCGACACTTGGGGTGTCCTCTACCGAACAATAGATGGGGGATGTGCGAAACCGCAATATTATTCACGGTCCCCAATTATCTTTTGTTGGTTAATACCGGAGTATCACCACCTTTTTAAAGGAAATGGTTACACTATTGAAGAATTGGTTCCGCTATTGGCACCCTACTGCTAGCGTCCCGCGACATGTCTCTGGATATTTGCAAGGGCCTTTAACAGTATATATCACTTCTGAGTCGTTTGAAATAGCTCAATACCTCTAAAATACGCTTTAATGAATTCCGGCCCAAAGAGCGTAATGTATTTCGAATCTTTTGGGCGGCCCTGTAGATAAGCTATCTTGTCGAATGGAACCGAAAAGGGAGGTGCACAACTAGATGCTACAACAATCCTAAATATAAAGTTACGACATTCTACGCCTAATAATTTTTGAGATATGCCAGTTTCATGAATTTCGGCCCATAGAGCGTAATGTATTTCGAAATGTAAGTGTAATGTATTCTTTTGGGCGGTCCTGTAGATAAACTGTCCAGTCGATTGGGACCAAAATTCGAGATGCACAACAATCCTAAATATAAAGTTTCAGCATTTTACGTCCAATAGTTTTTGAGATATGCATATACATACATATATATTTGAGAGTTTTTGAGAGTTTTTGAGATATGCATATACATACATATGAGATACATACATATATATATATACATACATGCATACGTACGTACAGACGGCATGGAAAAACTGGTCAAAATAGACTCGCCGTTGGTCAAAATTTGTTGCAGATGCATTTATATGATCGTGCATGCTAGCGTACGATGAGATGCATCGAAAACATTCTTAAAATTAAATATAGAGGTAGTCAAAATCGTTTTTTTCGTCGAAATTTGGCCCCCGAAATTTTTCGGGATCACATTACTTCCTTATACTTCTCTGTTCTTTCACTAACCTGACAAAATTGATGTGTGGCATTACACAAAAGGGGATGTTTGCAGCCCAATTAAATCAATAAACCCATAAAAACGTTCCTGCTGTCACGAATGGCAACGAGTTATTGTTTCATCTTTATTGAAAATGTGTTTGTAATGTAAAGAGAAAACTTTATTTCGTTCGAACACAAGATTGCTCTTGAAACACTATGTTTGATTCTACTCAGTGAAATAGTGTCTTACATGGTACTATGGTGATTAAAAAATTCAGTGCAACAACTACAGAGATGAAATGTTGAATATTAGTGAGAACACCCATAATTTTTATGATAATGTTTATATTTTCCCCCCTTAAATAATTTAATATGCGTTCCTGATATTTATTTTCATAATCATTCGAATTAAATTATTCTTTTTCCGAAAAAAAAAAATAAATGTATAAAGAACTTGTTTTATGGTAAATCACTTGAAAATTGAAAAATGCTGATTTATTAAATGTGAGAATAAAATCTGTGAAACCATTGAACGTATATCACTATAGAGGGTGACCTAAAAAGGAGGTAATACAGTTTTTTCTTTATCTATAAGAGATGAGGGATCAATGTAAATTGAAGAAATGTTCAAATTAAAGTAGGCAATAAAGGACTATGTTAAGCAAAACTTCCTCTCATAAATTTTAAAAAATTTACACTACTTAAACACTTAGTGGCGCTCAATAAACCATTCTGACATTTTCTAGTGAAGAAATCGTCAAAAACACTTTTTAACAGTAACTTGAATGCTGAATTATTTACGATTACGTATATTCTCTGATTGCCAAAAAGCATGGCAGACATCTAGTGGAAAAAGACATAAAAATAGATAAGGAAATTCGGCCATTATTTTGGATATTATGGATTGAATTCCAATTTCTACATTGGATTGCCTAATTAACGTAAGATAATGAGGGACATTTGTTTCAAATTCATTATAACAATGGTATTTGGGCAACAATAATTTAAAACCAAACAACTGAACAATACACAACCAATACGTTACAAATCTATTGTTATACAAGCATTGTAGCAAACAATGCAAACTTCTCATTGTTTTTCAACAGTTCATTTTGGGTTTACTGAAAAGTTGCTTTAAAACTGAACCTATCTGACCAATTCCTTTGAATTGATAGAAATTTTGCTGATTTCTTAATTCTTGATTTTCTGCGGAAGCCTTTGCTCTGCAATGGGCCTGTGGAAAAAGTTTCGAGCAGCTGTGTAAGTTATTTCTAGGATTAAAGTGCTTGTTTCAATTCTGTTAACTTTAATTAGTATTGTAAATAAAATTTAGTGAAACTGCTGTCTAATCCCTCGGATCATAGTTCCGGATCATATAAAACGCACTTACCCAGACTACTTCTTTGTTGTTAGTTTAAAAAAATGCCCTCCGTATAACAGCTGCCATAAATTGAAAAATCTTTAAGTAATAGCAATTATTAAAGCTGCAACAGCAAAAATCTCCAAATCACACTCAAAATTAGGAACTCAAATAACAGTTCAAGAAAAAGGGGGAGCTTTTCAAATTTATCTATACTCTCTATAAACATGGAACAAAAACTTTTTACCTAATGAAAATTTTGCCAATTTATTAAGAAAATAACTTTCAACTAACAAATCCAAATTAGCAAACTCTATACGCAGTTACACGCTGGTAATATTAAACAACCGACAAATTTTGGTGATTTTCAAGTAGCGTTTTTTTGTGGAATACTTAAGTAGGTCCAAATAACTCTTCTTAAGGTGCAACCTTATTAAAATACGCACAATGTGCTAGACTTTTCTTCTACGGCAGATTTTAAAAATTTTCTTTTAATTTTATTGATCATGAACATCAACAATAACTCATTGAGAGACTCATTAAAGTCTGGCTATATGATTCAGAAATTCCATAGCTTACCAAGAAGTACATTGCCGCGTATTTTGCCTTTATCCAAGCAAAAAGGGCGCTTACAAAATACTAAAATGACCAAATGACAGTGAAATCTTAACAGTTTTTTTAGTCTGCCGTTAAATAACTGAGGAAAAAAATCTGCCTGCTCCTTTCATCCCGTGGAAGCATGGCTTACAGGTTGAATACACATGGGCATAGACAGGCCAGTTTTAAGAGTTTCTGTCCTAACTTGAGGTTTTTTCTACTTTTCAAGTTCATAATATCAAATTACTGCATTACAGTGTTGCATTCCAAGAATAGGTTACAATTTCGTGTGATCTGTTTCTTTACAGCCGCTGCTCTCCCCGAAAAACTGACAAAGACGAAAAATTTGACTTTGATGCTTTTCCAGACGAAAATATACTGCTTAGAATAGAAACTGTGAATGAGTGAGTATTGGAAGAAGCTGCCATCTTATTCTTGACACCGCACAACGCATACACACATACACACACATTCAATTGAATGTAGATAAAGAAAATTAAAAAAATACTTTTGTTCCGTTCACACCAAAAAGACAGTACACTGTTAACAGAAATTGTTCAATGTTTTAACACACAATAGAGCTAAATTAGCTGCAACCTTTCAATGTAAATACGTTGAAACATGATTTGGTTTTTGATCAGTTTAAACACCAAATCATGGTTCAACGTTTTTCCATAGAAAGGTTTCAGTTAGTTCACATGTAAATTTTACATCTAGAAAGTCAATGTTTAGAGTCAAGAGTTAAGATTGTTTCATGTTTCATATAACTCTAGGCTGTTGACAGACAGTGGACTTTGGTGCACTAAATATTTTTAGATGTTCCTTAAACACTGCGATTGATAAGCATAGTGTTGTAGGTTTTAAAACACATACACATTGATGTAGCTTCAGTTCAGTTCTCAGTAAGTTGTATCGTTAGTTAAGAACAGCATTACATTTTCACTTCCATTTTACGCCTACCGCAATAAAAAATGGGAGATTTTTTTTGTCTCTAAAAACAGCTGCAAATTACATAAGAGCTGCTTCAAAACCCACCCGTACCATTTTATTCAGGCGATATACTAAACAACTGCAGTATGGTCTAATTTTGTTAACTCGGACATACCTCGCAGTGTTTGAAGACAAGCAAAACATGAAACTGAAATAGGCCAAAATATGAAACTGAAGACCTTCTCCCTCTCTGCAAGTCCAATATTTTAGTTATGGAGATAGGACACAGATAATGATTTAATCTGCCTTCTCACATTTCACTGAAAAAAAAAACCGGACCAACCACACACTGAAATGAATAAATAAATAAATAAGGAGTTTGAGGTGTAAACCTACTTTCGAACCACGTTTTGAAAAGTAAAAACCATGTTTTTCAGTAAAATGGTTGCATAAAAATAAAACATGTAATGCAGTTTTAGCGAAAATTATACTAAGTTCTGAAATATTGTCACATTTAAGTGACATTTCGGTTAAAAATTGCATTTACGCCACGCTCTTCTTGTAACTAATCATGTAATTTTTTTACGATATTTACAGTACATAACTATATACTATTTATATTTATCTGTGTTAAAGCAAAGTATTTGAAGTTTTTTTATGGACGATTTATGAGTGTTTGTATTAAAGTGCATTATGTTTCCTGGAAACAACATATTGTTTTTCAAAGAAAAAAAAAATATTCATAAAATAAATAAATAAAGATAAAAATATTCTGTTTCAGAACACAACTAATAATGATTACAATGACTAATAAAATAAAGTTTTGGAGCAGTCTTATACTTTAGGAAAACTACAAGAAAAAAAAAAGCTTTATTAATTATTTACAGTGTAAATGAAATACGCGTTCTTTTTCCCTAGGATTCGTCCATGTTTCTTGCAAATAGAAAAAGAACTTGCCGAAACCTTGAAGGAAGGTACTAGAAGTGATCCAACAACTTACATGAAAGCTTACTACGAATTTCTTCAAGCGAAAAAGGAATTTGCAAACAATTTTTCCAAAATTTTGCTTAATGAATTTGACTCTCCGGATGCCTTTTTGTTGGATATTTCTGAAATTTTTGACTTGTTCTTCTTGGATCAAAAATCGAAAAACGTTCTTATGAAATGGATTAACATTGCTAATATTATAATGAAAGCTGTTTACCGACTTAATAAAGACTTGTAAGTATTAATAATTGTAAGAAAGCTATACATGCGTTTAAGTTTTTGGTATTTTGACCTCGTACATTTAGAAACTGTATTTAAAAAAGTTGCTTATAGTAATTTTTAATATCAAAACAATTCAATATTTTTCTGTTGCAATGATTTACTGTCTTTTAGCGTTCGTTATTTACCTTTGCTCTTCAATGGAATTTTTGCAGCATTACTCCTATTTATGTTACATTGACCAGAAAACGCAATGCCTGTTACCATATGCAAACCTGATATCGACGCATTACAGTATATAATTCAGATCAGCTTTTTTGCTTAAACTTTCGGTTGATTTATTATTATTATTATTAATTTTTTTTTTGGGGGGGGGGTAACTCGAACTGATCAGCAGGTATTTTACTTATGTCTGTGTACTCTGTATTGTGCCACATGCGCATTGAGACTTAAATGAGTATTACATGGTGATGATGTTAAAAATTCATTTTGTGGTATACGGCACAAACGTGAGACATTTCCGTATCCCATATAGCTTCAAGTCTAACAGATATTGCTTTGGTAACTATCGTACATCTGATCCAATTATTAAAATCAGCTGGTTTTAAAAAATTGATTTATTATAAATAGAAATAAATGCTCCCTAACACCTAGATGCGTACGAATGAGCCTCGGAGATGCTACACAACAGACAATTTTGAAATTAAGAAGGCCTGAATTGATCTTACGAAAGAACTCATAGAAACTTACTACTGTAGTATTCCTGGATTTTCCTTATCACCACTGAAAATGTATTGAAAACGTTCGCACATTTTTTAACATCTGTAAAGTAATATGGGGCGACATTTTATCATATAAGTAACTTCGATAAACAGTTCGCTCATCCTTAACGTTCATTTATTTAAAATGATAGCATTCATAGCATATATAGTTTTAAGATAAAAATTTGACAAAACTCAAAATATTACATAATGCTTCTTCATAAGATGCGCCAAACATTGTCGTAATCTATAAACATTAAAACATAAAAATTTTGCAATTTTCAGAAACTATTCATAGACATATCACAATTCAAAATGTGTTCTATTTTAACGAATTTTCAATTTTTTGTTTGAGTTTTCTTTTACGTGAATATTTTTAACTGTATAGATTTATCATATGTAAGTTTGCTTTGTACAAACACACAGACAACTACAAATTTTTCGATCGTCACGCATTACTTCATTCATTATCCGTAGCTTCCATTAACTATCGAAATGCTCAATTACTCTATGTTTGAATAATCTAAATTTAAAATTGTGGTCTTCCAAATTCACGTGAGTCTAAAGTACTATTAAAAAGCAAATCATTGATATGATTACTAAAAATATTTATGAATGTTCGTTTTCTCTTACAGATTTGCAAAATTTCCAATGTATACCTTTTTGCTTCCACTGTTCCTGACTTATGAAACTTAATCGAGCAATTTACATCAAAAAGAGCACAAGGACAATAGACAATAGAAAGTTTCAGAATCTCAACATCTAAACTCGATCAGTCATTCTAACTGCTATTCAAATCCATCAGTCCACATCAAATTCAACCTGCTTAAGACAATACAACAGTTAAAAACCTCAACCAATCAGCTCCGTCCCTCTTCTCTACCAAATATAATCTCTTTCGAATAGCCAATCATGTTCATCAGTTTCAAATAGAGATCAACTTGCTTTAGACAACAGTACAATTTACTGTCTCAACTTGTCAGCTCCGTCCGTCTTCTTTATCTAGTCTTCAAGTAGTCAGCTGAGTCCAATAGCTCCAAATCAAGATAACCATCCTTCAAACAATAGAACAATTTAGATCCGCAACCTTCCAGCTTCGCCGTCTTCACTACCAAGTATCACCAGTCTTTCCAAAAGTCAGCCAAGTCCAACACTTCCAAATCAGGATAGCCATGCTTCAGACAATAGACCAATTTAGAGCTGCAACCTTCGAGCTCAGTCAGTCTTCACTACCAAGTATCATTAGTATTGTAGAATAGAATCCAGCTGCAGTCATGAAAACGAATATGAAACATGCCATTAAAGAACAGAGACTCAAATTTCTCAAAGGCTACTTTATTAACATCTAAAGAACATACGAAGTAGTCAGTTAAGACAGTTTTTCCCGAGGCCAAGATTGCTTGTAACATCAATAATTGAAGACAATCGGCCATAGTGACATTTTAACCGAAGAGGCCACCTCACATTCCTTTTCAACAAGACCACCTGGAAATTAAAGAACTTCTACTCGCATGTGGAGGTGGTCCAAAAGTGACTATAATGACCCGAGGGCCTCTGCGAAAGCCATCCAGTAGGGGCCCACCTGTGACTTTGACCAGTTCTTCCAATTGTTGCCTGCTCCCTCCGCTGCCATGCCACCAGAAAAGGTTTCCGCTAGGTCTTAGTTGGTTCCTGGACTAACGACCTAGTTGGTACCTGGCTACCGCCAGTCCTCTCAACAACATCGAGAGTTGAAGTGCGGGATGCCGAAAGGGGAGTTTTGGTAGAGTATTTCGAAGTGCCGAAAATTTAAAAGCAAATATCTAAACGCTGTTTTGCGCATTATTTGTAACTTCTTAAACGAACTCTATCACCGTGCTTTATCGATATACTTTTCAAATCTTTCTAAAATCTTGTTTCAACCAAGGCAGAACAATAACCAAAGAAAAATATCAAAGCTTCCACCAAATGCAATAAATAAACACTTAACAAATGATACTACTACTAATACTACTACTACTACTACTAATAATAATAATAATAACATCGTTCGCTGCTGTTGAAAATATTTAAGATAGAAATGGAAAAATTGTTTTGCTTTTCAGACTTCGTATTCAGGATGCTTCCTAGGTTGTTCGAAATACTCTACTAGGTAGCCCACCTCCACGTGGTACTCCCTGGGCAACATTTCGAGAGACCGTGAAGATCTGCTTTACGGTTCGAAATGGCAAAGAGGCTACCCAAACTCCAAAAATGAGACACACGGAAAAATTCAAAATTATTTGCGTCGTGCTGTAAAGTTGGCATTACGGATACTAAATTGATATGATTTATTGCGCAAATGCAAAACACACAAAAACTCTGTCAGTAAGCACTTCAGTTAATAAATGAGCTAAAACTAAAGCAAAATAACTAAATATTCATAAAATCAGCCTGATGGCTGAGCCGCGTCGTGGTCGCCTTGCAACAGTCACATCATCTGACAGTCGCAAAGTGTGACTGCCAGGTGGTGAATTTTTCAAGTAAAACTTGATTAACGTACTTTTCGAAAACTCTGTGAAGCTTAAAATTTAGGCCTAAAAAATAGATACTTTCAAATATTCGAGACGTATGAAGTGTTCCATTAATAATGAACCAAAGTTTTTCTTGAAATTGCTACTTATTATTTGATTTGCTTTTCTCTACAGCTTCTTGAATAAAATATTTAAAATTTTTCAGTCCTCACACTGAAAAATAATTATGAATTATCAATCTTAACTAGATTCAAGAAAAAAAAGTTAGAATTTTATTTATAATTTTTATTACTGTTATTTTAATTATTAATTTTTATTGTTGTTAATTATTTTTATTTTAATTACATATTTGAGAAAGTTGTTATCTGGAATCATCAGATTTCAAGATAAAGGTTATAAAAAAGCATTTCATTCTGAAAATAATTTAATATAATTTTTGGTTGCCCCCCCCCCAAAGTAACATCATATAAAGGATATTAAAATAGTTCTTAGGCTACATAATATTAATGGAATGAGAATGCTCACTTTAAAGCTTTGCTTTATCTACATATATAAGATCGCGATTTGTTGTTTATCCTCGGTGTACAAGGCAAAAAAGGTGCAACAGAATTGCCATGTAATGTAAAATGTTCTAGAAGTTCGACACGAGCACAACATACCCTGACTTAAGATTTTTGAGAAACTTATAGCTCCGGCCTTCACGATGTTACAGATTTACATTGTCTCACTGTATGTTCTCTTCTGCCTTTGAACCATACCCTGTCTTTTCTATTTTTTTCCTCAGAGGTGTAACCTAATTCCATAATGCAAATTATTCCAACACAACTCAAACTGTGCGGTAATAGAGATACATTAATGAAGACCCGCATAGAGAATTTAAAATATCAAAAATTTCGACTTTAATTGATTTTATGCACAAAACTATGAAGGATGCACGGAAGTATCAAGAGAGGGTAGATAGTTAAAAAAAAGAACATATTTGATCAAAATAAAATGTCCAGCAAAACGGGGAAGGATACAAGAAAGTTTCAAGGGAGGGTAGCTAGTTAAAAAAAGCATATTTTACCAAAATAAAATGTACAATACAGCAAAACGTTACCTTTAACGGTATATATATAAAAAAAACTTAATTTAATCCATATTTGTCTTTGACACTTACTGAATAATCTTTGGGTAAGTACTTTTTTATAATATGTGTTAAGTAGTGTTTTACACTATAGTTAAAATTTACGTTTAGTCAGCCGTATAAAATGAATGCAATCTCCCTGCTCTCGTAAACATCTCAAGCGGCCATAAAATAGCCTACTTTCAAACCGTAGTTGCGGCTGGGGCTAAATTCATATAATTTATTTATGTTTGTGTTAACAAGAGTTTTTAAATATTCTTTTACTTAACATACTTCACTGTTTTAGTTATAATTACTGGATTAATGAATCATTTAGAAGAAAAAGCAAAGGGAAAATTATTGCATCTTTCAGTAATAGGACGAATAGAAAGTAATGTCGTATTTTTATATTACATTCAAACAAATAAACAAACACCAAAAATTCAACAAATTATTAATTATAAACAATCTGGTCCTAAGATTAGAACTCATATTTGTTACATTTTAAAGGAAGAATTTTATGAATATTTTTTTCTGTTTCAAGAAGGATATGCGAAAAAAGGGTTGGGGGAAACCGTCTACTTTCTTTGGAGGGCGAATTTCAAAAAGTTCTGAAATTAATTTTAAGTATTCGTGAGTGTTTCATTTTGCAGCAGGAATTTTATGGATACCTCCTTTTTTTGTTTGAGAAGGAAGATATACGAAAAGAACGCTTTGTCTCCGTACTCACCATAAGTTAGGTAATTTTGGAAAACGCTGACCTAGAACCTGCGTTAAAAAACTCGCATACATGCCAAATTTCGTATTATTAGCTTCGGTAGTTTTGACTAGGCGAAATATTTATACATACGAAAAGACGATTTCCCTTCCCAGTTCCCCAATGTGGCGTTGTACGTTGATGTTCATTAGCCCATTGCATAAGAGGGAATAAGTAACTGTTACGGAATTTTACTTAAATTTCTCTCATATTTAATCTCTTAAACAAGGCAGTAGCTCATCTATTTTACTTTCCATCTCTCTTCTCTGCAGATAAATATAGCAACATTATATTCACATGGTAACAATTATACTTACACTTTAAACACTATTTAAGTTTATTTGCATGTTTGAACATATACTAGATATTTAACCCTTTGAGGCGCAGCCCTTTCCAATGCTGAAAAAAGGTCAGCCGTTGCCATCGCTCGACTTAATTACCAGCAAGAGGAGGACGATCGAAGCGTTCATCGCGTGCCACAGATCTAGAAACCCTTTTTTGACGACAGCTGGCTGTGCCCGCGCACAGCCAGTTGCGTCAAAAAAGGGTCTCTAGATCTGTGGCACCGGCTGCCTTTTTTTCAGCATTGGACAATCTATCCAGCTGTTCTCGCATTCTTCCATTTTTCAGCAGATGTCAGTGCTGTTAAAAATGATCGTGACCATTTTTTTACGGGAAATGACGTGCTAAAAAATAAAGGATTCTCGTGGAGCTATGTCATCCGGAACTATTTTGTGTAGAAATCATATCTATTCTTCGTGACTGGCAACAGTCAAAACGCCTGAGTTTGGTGTTCCCAGAGCGGGAACACTGCGCTTTAAAGAGTTAAATGTAATTTTGTTTATTTTATTAATACGATATCCATCATGCGATCAGTATTGTAGCAGTTGTTCTTGAAATTCCGACTCAAACACTTTATGAATATTGAAACTAAACAATAGTGATATTTCGGTTTCAAAGCGCTGTTGTTCTACTTAAGCACTTCGCCAGAGGAAATGTAACGCTGGTTGAATTTATCCAGTAAATGGCCGGGCAGTTCATCAAATAATTTATGATCTAAGTAACTGTGTGCTAAACGGTTAGAATCGGAGATTACCCTAATCGGGCTTCTTCAACACGTTTCCAAGAGGAGAGATGTCTCAAGTGATAGTTTGCTTTCGAAGTAAAACTATTTGTGGTTGAATTTGTGAAGTAAATCACACATGTTGACATACATCTGTTTCTTTATTAATATTGTACAAATCTTTACTATAAATAAATGACCGTACGTTCATTTAACTAATCCCTTTAACACTTTTCCTTTCAAAATTTGTTTAAGAAGTTTTTAATCGCTTAATTTTGAAAAACAAGTAATATTCTATTTCAACGACATTTGTTTCTCTTTACCGTTTTCTTTTTCGTTCGATTTTTTTTTGCTTTTGCCTGCTTTTTTAATTAATACGAATCTGAATGTATCAGCGTGTACAGCAAAAGAAGTAATCCTATGTCCGAAATGGGCCTCCGTGAGTTTCTTGTACGGCCTTCATAAAAGCTAGCACTTGTATTAATTAATATTTAATTATACAGATTACAACAATTTCAAAATTCATGAAATTAAGGAAAGGACGGTTTTTAAGCACGTATATTTCAATAGCTACTGGCGGAAATAGCCAATTTTATATTTCGAATGTTAGAACGCTAAGTAAAGTTCACGGGAGTCGCCAGTTTTCATGTCACTGCCAAAAAGTTAACTTCTTTTCAACACAAAAAGGAATAAGTTGTTTTTACATATAGGTTTCGTTTATAACTTTAGTATCATTAATTTTGTCATTGCAACAGCTACAATATGAAGAAAAATATTTTTGCTCGTTTTCAAGCTACGCCTTGGAGGGTCTAAATAAAAGATGCTTAAAAATGACGAGATTAAATGAACGTTAAAGAAAAATCCAAAAACGATAAACTACATTCAATTTTCAAGTCTTAAAAAAAGTTGCTACTTAGAGTATCCATATTTAATGAAATTGATCTTCAGTGTTTTTGTTTTTATGATCATTGTTAACATGTTTTTCTGTGATTGATATGAACAAATTTTATCTGTTTTAATTCTAAACTCTGAGACAGGGCCGCTCCAAGAGGGGTTGTGATATATCCCGAAAAAAGCAGAGAATTAAAGCTAATATGTACTAGCACTGCTAGTAGTAACTTACATAAGCCATGATAGAAAAGAGGCCCCGCGCTTGCGCTTCGCCTGGGGCCCCGCACGCCCCTTGGGCCGGCTCTGTCTGAGAAGGGGCGGCGAGGCACGGTAAGCAAGGTCTGAGTGCCATCGTCGAAAGGGGGGCCATTTCGAACTGAAACTGAGAAAATCTTGATCAAGAGCAGTGTTCCCAAACTTTTTTGTCCTTCTCTATTGATTTTGGTGTGTATAGGACATAGTTTTTCTACAGGGCTAAAGATTTCTTTTACATTATGGCCTATGGGAGGAAATTCTTGAAAGTACGCTAGCGTTTAAACGGCACATTCGATTGAGCTCAAAATGGGTATACATCTTATAAGCCACCATCGTAAGACCGTTATTGATTTTGATGTGTATAAGACTTATAGTTTTTGTACAGGGCTATGACAAAGATTTCTTTTACATTATGGCATATGGGGAGAAATTATTGAAAGTGCGCTAGCGTTTAAACGGCGCATTCGATTAAGCTTAAGTTTGGTATATATGTTTGAATTATTCATCGATTAAAATTTATTTAAAAGCTGGTTAATGGTCTTAATCGTAAGTGTTCGGAAAGTCGAATGGAGTCACTCCAGATTTTTTTTGTTAGTTTTGAAGAAAATTTTAATTTTTGAACAGAACACTTAGTGGAAGAGTAACAGATGATAAAAATGGAGGCCAGGAAAGTGAAACTGACTCCGATAAGGAAGACACTTCACCAGCGCCCGATTATGACCAACAGGGGCACCGGGCATTGATAGATTTGGGGGCCCCCAATCTATGAAATTTGTTATATTTTTCATAAAATTTTGATATAAAAAAGAATATTTCAGAAAAAAACATTTAAAATTGGGGCCCTTTCAAGTCGGGGGCCCTGGGCAAAGTCCCGATTTGCCCATATAATAATAAGGCCCTGCGCTTCACGACCAAAACCACATCAAACTTTAATTCTTCAACCTTTCAAAACCTTTAAAAAGAGGTTTCTAAATGGAAGAAAATGTGCCTCACTCTATTTTCAGCGAACTTTTAAAAATGTGAATATTTTTATGAAAATTTAAAATCGCAGAATGCAAAACAATGTATAATAACAGAATTCTTAAGTAAAATAAACGTAAGTGCATTAAATATTTTATTCTCTAAATTCGTGGATTGTCTTTACTTTTGAACATTTCATTTATACAATGAAAAGTAAGAAACCGTAAGTTTAACAAATTTATAATACATACCAATTTATTTTTAATTGAAAGTCATAATTTAATACTTTTAAACATCGAATTAACTAAAAAGTTTGTAATATTTGCTAAAATAACTGCAAAAAATCTCTAATCTCTGTGCAACGAAATTTTCTCTATAGCGAGCTGAGTAAATTTCTCTGTACGAGAAATTTTCTCTATTTTTTAACTGGAACCGAGCGATTTCGTTATAGGGAGATTCATTTTGTGTGTATATATATATATATACATATATGAATCAACTCCTTTTCGAGGCCACACAGTGAGAAAATAAACGTTTATAAAACTGAAGTAAAATTATAGCCTACCTCGACATTTGTTTTTTTGCAATCCTTGCAGATAGAGTATTTAGTGTTGAGCACCAATTCAAAATAATTTAGAAGAATAGACGATTGTCCTGTTAAACTGTCATCTAACGATTCTTCGTCCATAATTTCGACCACACTTGGTGATACGACATCCATTTAGCGATGGTTAGAATTAAAAAAAAAAAAAAACACAGTTCGAAAACACTCGCGCAAGCCAATGTGCCAATGAAACAACGCCTCTCATCTCATTACCAAAACAAAAATTCTAGAATGGTGTTGCGCCTGCGTGGTTTCTTCTGAAAAGCGAAGTATCGGTTGAAAAGTATCGGTGAAAATGGATGAAAGCAACAGAAACCGATACTTTCCCGATACTTTTAGAATCGAAAGAACCGATACCGATACCTAAAAAAATAGGAGGTATCGGCGCCGATACTATCTGTCGATCCCTAGAAATAATACATTGCAATAATGCGAAATATGATCATGCACCTCAAAATTTGTCATGCAGGGGGTTTTATTAGCTATTTATTTATTTTTAACATAATAAGTCGATTAGTTCGAGAACCGTTCCTTTAAAATATCAGATTTCTTTTATTATTAGATAGGCCACTTTTCAGTGTTTTGTAACTTCAATTTTTGAAACTTAAGAAAAATTTATTTGGCGTGAACCATAATTAATATGCACAATAAGTATCGAAACATAATTTGCGTTTCAGAGGCGTACACCGGACATGAACGGGAGAGCTGTACGTGTTTTTAAAGTGTCAAATTTAATGTGTCCATTGATTTTTTCCTTCAAAACGGGACATCTACTACTTTTTTGGCAATAGCGTATTTACTTTCTTCCTCAAAACGGGACATCTACTGTTTTTAAGGTTATAGTGTAGGAAGACCGAATTTACAAGTCTGGCATTGTTTTAGTTCATACAGTATGGGCACCCGCCGTACATATGGGCACATATGAGCAACCGCCGGCCCGCGGGCCGGATGTAGCCCGCCACGGCTTTTGATCCGGCCCGCGGAACATTTGAAAACTCCGTATAAACCATTCAATATCCCATATAAATCAAATGATATGGTCCGCCACTTCGCTAAAATCCGTAAGTTTGGCCCGCGACTTCGCTAACATCCTAAAGTTTGGCCCACAGCTTTTCAAAGGTTGCCCATAACTGTTTTAGTTGTTAAGAAAACGCGCAAGAAAGCTTGTGCTCATGTTAATATCAAAATAAAATGAAAAAAAAAAATTCTAAAACACACATATACTATGAGAAATAGTTCAAGACGTACGTTTCGGGTGCTACGTGGGGTAGGCCCTTCTTCGACTTCCAAAACACCCTACGACACAAGGCAGGTAGGTAGGAAAGTGAGAAATGTAAACAAAAGGACACACAGAAAGAGGAAGTTGTCATTCGGAAGGAAAAAAATTCTTAGAAAACCAGAGTGAAAAGGGAAAATAAAGGGAGATCGGGGGTGGGGGGGAATAAGCAAAAGAGGAACATGACTTTAAAAAAAGAAATTTGAAATGGTTGACAAAAAAGAACACTAAAAGAACAACATAAAACAATACATCCCCGGCGTTTTCTTTGTGTCTCGAGAGGGTAAGGAGGGAGGTCAAGTTTTTTTTTTTTTTTTTTTTTTTTTTTTTTTTTACAGACACTGCCGTTGGACGATTTTAGATTTTTGGCGGCCGTTATTGAAATCGTTACCGTGGGTTGCTCTCTTTCTAAAAACGGGACATTGCAGGGGACATTTTGTAAAAACGGGACATTACGATGTCCCGAAGCTGTGCTTGGGGACAACGGGACAAGCCACCTAAAAACGGGACTGTCCCGTTCAAAACGGGACGTATGGTCACCTTAGTCAAATTCCATGTAGAATTTTTCATTTACGAAAAAGCTGCCTTTATTTTCTTCGTTTATAACTAAAATAATTTATGAATTAATTTACATTAGGTATAGTTATATATATATATATATATAAATATATATATATATATATATATATATAAATATATATATATATATATATATATATATATATATAGTACAATTTAAAAAAAAAGGAATAAAAATGGAAACAATAGGCGACACAGACACACAAACGCACGCACACATATATACAATCGACTCTCAATATCTCGAAGTCGGCTGGACCGG
The DNA here is from genome assembly GCA_038373885.1 of Cheiracanthium punctorium. Taxonomy (NCBI): domain Eukaryota; kingdom Metazoa; phylum Arthropoda; class Arachnida; order Araneae; family Cheiracanthiidae; genus Cheiracanthium; species Cheiracanthium punctorium. The sequence continues at coordinate 570,637 of JAWZYV010015949.1, read as the reverse complement.
TTAAAATATTCGATATAACAGAAATTCGCGATATCGAAAATCGCACATAATATCTTATTCAGGGGCATGTTCTTACCGTGTTTAACACACAGTAAAAATATACCCCTGAATATATCATCAAATCGAACTCTATGAAGCAAAATGTTTCTATTTTTCTGATGATAAGTGGGTAATTTGATCGTTAGTAATAATGTTAGAAGAATGAAAATGGTACCAAGGGGACCAGGGGGGTCCATCTCACCCCCTCCGAAATTTAAAATTTTATTAAAAAATGATAATGTGAAGTCTTTTAGTGAAGAATTCGGCCTTTTTCACCGTTTGGTACCCATCCAAAATTTATTGCTGTGTTCGGCCCCAGAAGAATCAATAGATAATACACAGAATCAAAGCATAAATTGACCAATTTTATTTAGGATTAGGGTGCTAGATAGTTTTTCACAATTACATTTTTCAGTTTCGATTTCATGTTATACTTATCATTATTTTTACACAAAGCATTAAAGACACCTTCCGGCAAGGTAACACGGCTTGCAAATTTCTAAGTAACTGTAAATATCGAGATAAGCGGAATGATAGATTAGTATCTTCGAGATAGAGAGAAAAAAATTCTATTACATTATACATTAGGTCAATATATGGGCTGGAAAAAAACTTGGAGATTACAGAAAATCGAGATAAACGAACTCGAGATATCGAGATTCAATTGTATATATGAAGTTCACACCCCAAAACACGAATTTAAACACATATTTTATGTATAAGTTTCCCCAGCCATTATTTAGTTTAAACTAACATTTGATATAAAAAGTTTTTTTAAGGAAGTTTTTTTGATTTGACTTATTAATACCATAATTTAATTCTGAAAAAAATTTCATTTCTAAAATAAAAGAAGTAATATTTAAATTAAATACTTTCTAAAATAAAAATATTTATATGTAAATGTATATACTTATAAATAATTCATTCTAAGAATTATTATTTAAAGCCAAAGCGTTAACAAGATGAATTAACATACTAAAAAAAAAAAAAAAAACGTGTAATAACAAGCCATAGCTGATTACAAATCAGACTGAATGTGATAACATATTACAGAGAACGTGGACGTTAAATCTGTGGAGTCTCGAATTCTTTTTTAGGGTTGTCTGTTAGGTGAGAGATGGCATTTAAAATTTTCGAAACTGCTATAATTTGTTACTGAATGACTAGTGTTAGACTTTGTCCTAAGAATACAAACAAATTGAACTATTGAGAGGGGCAGGAGGGTCATTCAGATTATGAAAAATTTAGTATAAAACTGGTATTCACATTATCATTTTGTTAACAAAATTTTAAATTTAGGAGGGGGGCACGGACCCCCCTGGTCCACCTTGGTACTGTTTTCATTCTTCTAATATTATTACTAACGATCAAATTACCCACTTATCATCAGAAAAGTAGAAACATTTTGCTTCATAGAGTTTGATTTGATGATATATTCAGAAGTATATTTTTACAGTGTCTTAAACACGGTAAAAACATGCCCCTGATTAAGATATTATGTGCGAGAGTCGACTGTATATATGTGTGTGTGTCGCCTATTGTTTCCATTTTTATTCCTTTTTTTAAAATTGTACTACATATATATATATATATATATATATATATATATATATATATATAACTATACCTAAAGTGAATTAATTCATAAATTGTTTTAGTCATAAACGAAGTAAATAAAGGTTCATTTACGAAAAAGGCAGCTTTTTCGTAAATGAAAAATTCTACATGGAATTTGACATTTTAAAAACACATACAGCTCTCCCGTCCATGTCCGGTGTACGCCTCTGAAACGCAAATTATGTTTCGATACATATTGTGCATATTAATTATGGTTCACGCCAAATAAATTTTTCTTAAGTTTCAAAAATTGAAGTTACAAAACACTGAAAAGAGGCCTATCTAGTAATAAAAGAAATCTGATATTTTAAAGGAACAGTTCTCGAACTAATCGACTTATTCTGTTAAAAATAAATAAATAGCTTATAAAAGTCCATGCATGACAAATTTTGAGGTGCATGATCATTTTTCACATTATTGCAATGTATTATTTCTATTTCACTTGAAACCACATGCAAAAAACGAGGAAAGGGAGGAAGAATCTTTTCCTTAAGTCCGTTTCGTGTGTAGGTGAAAATGGCAGTCTCCCATATCGGCTCGTTTATTTGGAACACAGGAAATAGATAACCAACAAGGGGTCATTTCTTTCCCCTTCTTCCGCGGCGAAATAATATATGCACCATAAAAAACTACAGTGTCCTAAATTCACGCACAGACGGCACATGGAAAGTATTTGGATACTTAATTAGCTAAACATCTTTGCATCTTTCATACGGATTATGTTCAAAATATATTTTATGGAGCGCAATCCTCTGATAGCATGGTAAATTCATTCCACTCACTACGAAGAATAAAATAGCATAGATACGTCCGTAGCTAGCTAAGCCGTTTTCAAAGGAGTTCTAAATTTTCAAAGAAGGGGGCTTTCAAAAATACACAAACACACATATCAGGGATGTAGCGAGGAAAAAATTTCGTGGGGTGCCAGGCACATATCCAGAAAAACATTTCGGGGGGGGGTGTCAAAAAATTTCTGAAGGGTTCCAAACTGTAAAAAAGACAGAATTTCTCACAAAAAGACTTCATCATTATCATTTTAGTAACAAATTTCGGGGAGGGAGGGTGTCTGGACCCTCTAAACCCCCTTAAATACGTCCTTGGGGGTGCCCAAAAGATGAAAAATGTAAAATTCTCACAAAAATACTTGATCTATTGGCATCCAATTATAAAAAATCAAAATTTCGGGGGTTGCTCATGCCTCCATGGCCCACCCCCAGGGTACAAACCTGATTTTATGTACAGCTGCGGGGAAAAAAAAAACCGTCCACTTGTTCTTCATTCCGCCATCATTCGTCGTACAACAAAGTTATATATACCTTTCGTTTGCAAATAACGTATAGTTTAATTTACTATTAATTTAATTTGCATAAGGGACCGTCTTCATATTCAATTCTGCATCAACTTCGTTTTTCTCAATGAACTGACTCTATTAAACGAAAGAAAGCGTTCAAATTACCCTAAATATTAAGTTTCAACAATTTTCTACGATAATTTCCGGAGATATTGCAATTTTTTTTTTTTTTTTTGCGTGATTTTAAGGTACTTTCTGCAAATTGAAAAATGCTATTGGTAGGTTCCGAACTTTTCGCCTCTCATTAATTTCGCTTGCGAGAGTTAAATGAAATAAATATTATTTACAGGGAAAATACTGTTTCTATTCTTAAAGTTTTTTGTACTGAGAATATCAGGGGTAGAAATTAGAATATTTAGTCAGTGGTGCAAATGAACTGTGAGTCCATTAATTCCTTGGTTCGTACACATGATTTAAAGGGAAAATGCAAAACGACTGCTCACTATTTTGAAAATATTTCTAATTTTGAAATTGTTATTGAGTATTTTTCTTGAAGGTTCTCTTAGACAGGTGAAATGTAGCCAGGAGTGAGAGGCTGTTCTCTTCTTTTCCGACAAGCATGAATGTTACTCGGCTACGGTCGAACTTGAAGAATGGTTTCATGACTGAAAATATATTTGTTTGAATTTATGTAAAAAACACAATAATTTTTTTGCCGACCCAATATTATCACTACATTTGTTATTTCACTTTCTTCATTTAACATTATCATCTGCAATGTGCAATATTCTTATAAGACTTTTGGCGGTGGTTTAATTTATAGTCAGATGAAAATTTAGACAGAAAAACGTGATTTTGGATGTTTGTTGAATGCTCGATAAAGTATGGGGAAGTCCAAAGACCTGATGTTTCCAATATTAAAAAAGGTCCAATTCATGCCTGGGATGCTGAGGATGTTAGTTTTTCAGAAACAGGACGTTGAAGTAGACATTAGAAGACATACTGCGAGTGCATCTAATTCTATACATCGAAAATATTTTATTTGGGGGATATGGTAGCGGATGCAACAATAGACGCTTCTTATTATCAATGGCTCTTATTATCAATGGCAAATCGGCTTCTTATTATCAATGAGACACAGGAATAGTGTAGCTTTCTATCAGTGATTAAATATTCAGAATCGACTCTATTTATGTATGAATCTTTGCTTATGTTACTCAGGATTACTGTAGCTTTCTACCAGTGAAAATTTTTTTAGACTCGATTCAATGGTTGAGATGGCAATAGAGAATAATGTAATTCTTATGAGTGTCCCTGTAAAATTGTGATATATGCATGAAAGGTAGCCTATATTACTCAAGAACAGTGTTGCTTCCTATCAGTGCAAAAAGTTTTAGAATCGTTTTAGTAGTTGCAGAGATGACCATCGAGCGTAATGCATTGTAATTATTTTGAGTGTCCCTATAGGCTCAGCAGTTACAGAGATATCCATAGTAGATCGTAATGTAATTCGCATGAGTGTCCCAGTAAAAGAACAATTTGTGATATATGCATGAAAGGTAGCCGATAGAATCAGGAATAGTGTAGCTTTCTATTAAGTTAAGTAGTTACAGATACTCATAGAGCATACTGCATTAGAATTATTTTGAGTGTTCCTCTATAAGAACTATTTATGCTATATGTATAAATTTTAGCTTATATTAGGCAGGAATGGTGTAGCTTTTTATCAGTGAAAAATTCTTTTTAACCCATACTGTGATTACATGTATGCTAATAGAGCGTAATGTAATTCTTATGGGAACCAGTGACGTATCCAAGGTAGGGAGGATTGGGGGTTTAACCCCCCCCCCCTTGACACATAGTTTCTGGAAAAATAATCTGTTATGGAAAGCGTGAACTTGCGTGATTGAACCACCTTCACTTATGTGTGTGTGTGTGCATATTATTATATATATGTGTGTGTATGTTTATGTATAAGTAATCGAAAAAACGAAACCCCCCTCCCTGAAAAAATCCTGGTTACGCCACTGTGAGTGATCCTATAAAAAAACTGTGATATATGCATGAAGGGTAGCCTACATTATTGAGGAATAATGTAGCTTTCTATCAGTGAAAAAATTTTAGAATAGGTTCAATAGTTACTCGCAATTACTGAACCGGTGAGAGAGCGTAATGTATTAGAATTATTTTGAGAGTCCCTGTAAAAGAACTATATGTGCTATACGCATGAAAAGTAGACTATAATACTCAGGAATAATGTAGCTTTCTATTAGTGAAAAATTTTTTAGAATCGATTCAGTAGTTACAGAGATACAAATATATCGCATTGTAATTCATATGAGTGTCCCTGTAAAGGAAAAAAAAACTATTTGTGATATATGCATGAATTTTAGCTTATATTACTCAGGAATAGTGAAACTTTCTATCATTGAAAATTTTTATAGAATATATTGAAGTTTGAAGTGACTGTTAGCGTTATCACGCCGTTTTTTGGCGAGATCGATCAGTGGCCGATGTGTTGATCTGTTTCTTTTATTTTTCCATGGGATGAATCAAAATTAAAATAATGTTATGTGTGATTTAGAGACTTTACTAATAGGGAAATAAGCATAATATAAATTTAAAAGCAGCACACATTTTAAAACTTCCAATATCGCGACACTCATGTTGGGCAATACTGGCCAAAATCGAGACAAACGACTGATTTTGAAATCAATTTCGTAGTATAATTGCATTTTATTTTGAAGAACTTCAATATTTGGAAATGTAGAATCTTTTTTTTTAATTCTATGGTCAAGTACATTTATGACTGATGATAAATTATTTGTTATGTGGATGTGGCTTTCCAAATCAAGCAGTAATGAAGTTGTATTCAAGCTTGACAGTTCGAATGACTTCGCCAAGCTTGCTGGCCTTGCTGCAAGCTTAAAATGAATTGAACTGTCAAGCTTGTATTAATACGTCAAATTCAAAGAAATGTCAAGCTTGATTTAAGCTTATGTGCTGTCTGGGAAGGTAGCGTATAATATTCAGGAATAATGTAGCTTTTTATTAGTGAAAACTGCTTAAGAATCGGTTCAGTAGTTAGAGATACGCATAGAGCATTTTGTATTTGAATCATTTTATAGATATATTTCTGCATCATATATATGTTTCTGCTATATGCATAAATTTTAGCTTACGTTACTCAGGAATAGTGCTCGAATTTTTTTGAGTGCCCCTGTAAAAGAACTATTTATACTAATGCATGAAAGGTGGCCTATCCAGTGTATAAGCGTTCTAACTCATACTTTTACATATATTTCAAGCGATTACTTCCATTTGTTGAAAGTCATTCGTTAAAGGTTTAGCCTATTGTCTTTAAGTATATTAAATTTTTTCCGTATATTTTTGCATTGTTTCTAAGAATTGCGTCCCTTTGTTGAAAGTCATTTTTAATATAGTTCATTGATTCTAAGTATAGCATTGACAAGTATTCTTAAAAAGCATTATTATACCGCATATTTTAGCATTGTTTCTAATAATTACGTCCCTTTGTTGAAAGACATTTTTAATATAGTTTTAGTTCACTGTTTCAAAGTATATTATTGACACACATTATTAAAGAGCATTGTTATACCGTATACTTTTGTATTGATTCCAGCAATTACATCCCTTTGTTGAAAGGCATATGGAGTAAAATTTTAGTTCATTGTTTTAAAGTACATTATTGAGACATATTCTTAAAAAGCATTGTTACACCGTATATTTTTGCATTGTTTCTAACAATCACGTCCCTTTGCTGAAAATCATTTTTAATAAAGTTTTAGTTCACTGTTTTAAAGTATATTATTGACACATTCTCGAAAAGCATTCTTCTATCCCATACTTTTGTATACCTTTCAAACAATTACTTCACTTTGTTGAAAGGCATCACTTAAATTTTAGTCCATTGTTTTCTCAACAATTACGTCGCTTTGTTTAAAGTCAATCTTCAGTAAAGGTTTATTCCATTCTTTCCAAGCATATTATTGACGAATACTTGACGGAGGATAAAACATAAAAAAACATACATAAAAAACATAATAACATAAAAAAATCTCTTAAACTCTGGGAACGGGAGGACTTTCTAAGTTTTAAAGTGGACTATCATTTCTTCTGTATTATTTTACACATCTGTGCAAAATTTCAGGCTGATAGGTCCATTTTTGTAGATTTGTATACGTTCTAAACAAACCCACAAACAGAATTTCATTTTTATTTATAAGGATTATTTTCCACATCTGTGCAAAATTTCAGGCTGATAGGTCCATTTTTGTGGATTTGTATACAGTCTCAACAAACCCACAAACAGAATTTCATTTTTATTTATATGGATTTTCCACTTATATTTGTTGGTATAACAATATGCATTCCGTGCGAGGAAAGGGTACTTTAGCAGGCTAAATCTTAAAACCAGCTTTACAGAACTGCCACAGGATAATTCAACGAATTTTTTCCTTTCATGTAAAGTTAGAGGGGTCTCTAAACTTGCATTTTGAAAAGGACTACGCATCCTGTTGTTTGGTAGGAATATATTGTGTCTATTAGGAAAATAATCACCGAAAATGAACTGAAGATGTTTTAAATGTTCATAAATCTTCAGTTTAATTTTTCACCAAGTTTAATTGAATTTTCTACAACAAAAAGCTAACCAAAGAGTCAAAATACTCATTCATCTGCAGACACCGGATCCATTAGATGAAATTTTTTACCACGGCTTCAGTTCTATCATGCACAGTAAAAATAGTGACATTCGAGCTGTATAATGATATATTTAATTAATTTAATTTATAAAAGGTGTCAATTATATATGCAATGTTTTGCAGACAAAGAATACCGAATATACGACAGAACAAAAGAAATGGATAATCAATAAAAGCAACTTCAACGGCTGACTTCAATTCAAACACGCGTGTCAAAACTTTTCAATGGGAAATCCTTCTAATTTCTGTGTGAAGTAGTAAAGAAACTTGAAGATTTCCAGAGTCCTCACAAAGTGCTTGGAATAGTCGTCAGTTTGTATGAATTTATGAAGTTTACAATTTTTGCAGCATCATTTAAAGTACTAGCAGGGCCCTTGTTAAAGGGGGTGGGGGTTAGTCTCCCCCCTAGCACTCGCAAAATTCCATTAAACTTGGGAAAATTATATACCTAGTTGGCAAACTTGGTAAAAAAAATTAATGAAAACTATATTTACTTTCTACTTCTGATACACTTGGCAGAATTACGCAAACCCAGTTGGCAAAAGTAAAAAGTTGGTAATATAGTTGATAAAAAAATCGCATGGGGGACAACACATGATTTTCTTGCACGTCTATTAAATCAAAAATATTTTCATCGCACTTCATATAAACTTATTTTGTTTGAAGGAGATAAAATACTGAAGTAATGCTAAGGTTTAGCGATTTCTAACCAAATATTTCCGATATCGCCAAGCTGTGTCCAATTTGGAAGATTTGTTTTTGGCACTTAATTTGATGATATTTCACCAAAAGCCGACGAGCTTGGGATAGTTTGCGAGATTTTGGGATTGGCCAAAGTAGTAATTCCACAGACTTTCGATGAATTGAATGTATCCATTCACCTTAATGTATTTAAAGTCATTTGAGTGACCCTGTAAATATATTACCCAGACGATTGCAACCAAAAAAGATATGCATAATGAGATGTTACAGTAGTTTTAAATATAAAATTTCAACATTCTACGGTTAAAAGTTTTAGAGTTATGAGAAATACGAAATTATATTTGATGCCAAATTTGGTGATATTTCTGCAAAACTCGCCAAATTCGCTGACAAATGGAGCGATTTTGGATATGAACCCAAACAATGACTGGCTACAGACCTAATACATTGAAGATTCCGTAGACATTAATGTACTGAAATTCTTTTGGGTGGTTCAGTAGATTGGAACCAAAAATCTGAATGCACAACTAAATGTTACAACTATCTTATATATGAAATTTCAACAGTCTACGACAAATAGTTTTGAGACATGAAAGATAAATACACACACACGCACTGCCAAGCTTGCGACTTTTGGGGTAATTTTTGAGGGAGGCACGTGAACGAGGTCTGACCACTACCTAACTATATGGAAGGACGGTACTCTGCTCGAAATGGACGAATGTCCCTAAAACCAGTTTTTGAGGTATGCGAGTTTAATGATTTCGGCTCATAGAGCGCAATGTATTTAGAATCTTTTGGGCGATCCTGTAGATAAACTACCTCGCTGATTGGGACCAAAAGGGGAAGTGCATAACTAGATGTTACAGCAAACCTAAATATAAAGTTTCAACATTCTACGACCAACAGTTTTTGAGATATGCGAATTATATATGTACGTACGTACATACACGGCTTGGAAAAACTGGTCGAAACAGACGCGCGGTATGTGTAAATGAGTTGTACATGAATTTATATGAAAGTGCATGCATGCGTACAATCGCAGATACATCGCAAATATTCCTTAAAGTAAATTTAGAGGTAGTCAAAATCGGTTTTTTAGTTTGAAATCTGGCTCCTGAAACTTTTCGCACATGATTTCCTCGAACACATGATTTCTTCGAACGTCTATTAAATCAAAAATATTTTCGGCCCTCGTCATCTAAATTTATTTTGTTTGAAAGAGATAAAATACTGCAGTAAAAGTAAAGTTTAGCGATTTCTAGCCAAATATTTCCGATATTGCCAAGCTGGGTTCAATTTGAAAGATTTTCTTCTGAAACTTAATTTGGCGATATTTCACCAAAAGCGACAAGCTTGAGACAGTTTGCCAGATTTTGGGGATAGCCAAAGTAGTCATTGACCACAGACTTTCAATGAATTGAATGCATCCATACAGCTTAATGTATTTAAAGTCATTTGGCTACAAAATTTCAAAATTCTACGGGTAAAAATTTTACAGTTATGTAAAATACGAAATAATTTTTGGCGCCAAATTCGGCGATATTTCGGCAAAACTCTCCATGGTCGACGCCAAATGGAGAGATTTTAGGCATGGACCAAGCAATGACTGTCTACAGTTGTATTATATTGAAGATGTCCATAGACATTAAAGTATTGAAATTCTTTCCGGTGGTCCTGTAAATAAACTCTCCAGTAGATTGGAACCAAAATTCCAGATGCACAACTAGATGTTACAACAATCTTATGTATGAAATTTCAATGTTCTAAGACTAATAGATTTTGAGATTTGAGAGTTAAATACATACAGACGTACACCAAAAATCGCCAAGCTTGGAGACTTTTGGCGTAGTTCTTGAGGGAGACAAGTGACCGTGGTCGGACCATTACCGAACTATATGGTAGGACGGTACTGTGCTTGAAATGGATGAATGTCCCTAAAATTGCCATTGACCGTAATGCATTGTACATTTTTTGAGTGTTCCTGTAGCAGAAATGTAAATGATAAAGACACTTTTTTTGAAGGAGAAATTCATTTTGTAACCCTTAACAGCAGATATCACTTCTGTGTCTTTTGAAGTAGCCTAATATCTCTAAAATACGTTTTAATGAATTTTGGCCCATAGAGCGTAATGTAATGTAAGCAAAACAAATTTGACTTATTTGTAAAGTCTATTTATTAAACAAAAAGTAAAGAGCAAAAAAGATGCTATATGTTTGACATAATTAATAAAAATTGCAAGTTTTACTCCCTTGACCAAATTTTAAAAAAGAACCTATCTACAAAAAACAGTATAACATGGTTAGTAGGATGGTTAATACGGAGTATGTCTCCTGGACGATGCAATACAGGCCTGACAACGCCTAGACATGCTGAGTATCAAATGATCAATCTGATCTTGTGGAATATTACACCACTCATCAAACAATGCACTCCGAAGTTCCGGTAGACAGGTGGGAGGGGGTTGTCGGGCTGCAATTCGTCGGCCAAGCATATCCCACACATGCTCTATTGGATTCAAGTCCGGTGAGTATGCTGGCCAATGCATACGGGTGATATCCTCCGATTGAAGGCATTCGTCTACAATGTTTGCACGGTGAGGACGGACGTTGTCATCCATAAACCCAAATTCAGCACCCATGGCGTTTTGAATCTTTTGGGCGGTCCTGTAGATAAATTATCGAGTCAAATGGAATCGGAAAGGGAGGTCCACAACTATATGCTACAACAATTCTAAGTATAAAGTTTCAACATTCTACAACCAATAGTTTTTGAGATATGCGAGTTACATACATATGTACGTAAGTACGTACATATAGACGGCATGGAAAAACTGGTCAAAATAGACTCGTAGTCGGTCAAAAAGGTTGCGCCGCATTTATATGAACGTGCATGCTAGCTTACTATGAGATGTATCGAAAAAATTCTAAAAGTAAATTTAGAGGTAGTCGAAACCTGACCCCCGAAATTTTTCGGGATCACATTACTTCCTTATACTCTGTACAAGGAAGTACTAAATAAGTTGGGGAAAACCGGTATTTGACCTTTGACATGGCAGCTTATCAACATACCCTCCCCCCCCCTCCCCTAAAAAAATTCTTAGCAATGGCTCTGAGTACTAGCTGCTGTTGGCAAGAATTTCGTTGCAGATTACACTACGTTGTTAAGTTCTGTGGTTCTGTCTCTTCCCTTGTAATATAAAATCCCAATTGTAAATATTTGCTGTCATATTTCCGCATTTTCCTTTCCTTTTCACCATGATCACTAATTTTTTCTTTGTTTCTAGATAGGTACAGTGGCGGATTTCCCAATAGGCGCATGAGGCGCGCGCCTCGGGCCTCTCAAATCTAAGGGGCCTGAAAATTTCGGTTCTCTAAAAGAATATATATAACACAAAACTTCATCTCACAAAACAGTGAGACGAAGAGCTTTGACTGATGAAGACTGATTGCATTTTCAGTCGAAACGATCGTATCTTGTTATAAGTGTCCTTTTATGTGTGTTTTTTCACAAAGTTTTTATTTATTTTAGCGTTTAACACCAGTATTTTGAGTGTTTTTTTCCATACCTAGAATGCATAGCTGTTTGTATGTCAGTTGTGCAGAAATTGAGAGGAATAATTTACCTTTCGAAAAATCACTAAAAATTAAAAATTTAAGCTAAAATTTTAAGCGAGATAACGACTTTATCGTTTTTAGAATCAAAAGAACTTTCCGAGGGTGTAATAATAAAAAATTGCCGACAAATAATCAAGCAGATACAAGCTGATATGTACGAGATAACACAATTTTGGGGAAAATAAATATGTGATAGTTAAAAAAAGTATTGAAAAATTAAGAAGAGCTGTACTCAGTGTCACCGGAATTATGCGTGCAAATTTTCAGCTCGATCGCATAATAGGAAGCGGGATAAAATTCATAAGCAAATTTTAAGCTGGAATGACAAACATAGTTAATTAAAAACTTGAAAAGTAAATGATGACTAAATTATTTTTTTTTGTTTTTAACTAAAAAATATTTATGATAACTATATTATAATCTTGGCATGTTTTTTATAGTCGCAGATGAAAATGCTAAACATTAATAAGAAGCGTTGGGCAGAAGCTTATAGAGAAGAACATATAGAGTTTCAATATAAAGTGGAATTTATTTTTTAACTCAGTAATATTTTTTATATTTTAAGTACTTAAAATAATGATATTTCCTTACTCTCTTCTAGGACTTTTTTGTTCTATTTCAAATATAGAATGATATGTATGTATTTTTGTATGTATATATATATATATATATATAGTACTATATACATTCGTACTCATCGTATTCATAGTACTAGTCTCGTACAATAGTCCTAAACTTATTGCCAGTTTTTGAATAGACACAATAATTAGACTAAACAGAAAGTTTACTTTCACTATTAAACTGCTTACAGTTTTGCGGTTTCAAGCGGGAAATTTATGAATATATTTAAATATTTATAAATATGTTTTTACAGGAATGTTAAATTTTTGCTTCATTTATCAAAGTAAAAAATTCTTCTAAACTTTGTGAGGTCTAATCTAAATCATGTTTCTGATCAAGTTTCCCCTGTTCTGACCCTTAAAAGTCCCTGTTAAGTACACTAAATTTTCACGATTGAAACAAGAGGTAAATACCAGATACGATAAAATCAAGGTACACCAATATGAAATTGCATTTGCGCGGTTATATTTAGATGTATGCTGATGTTTATTTAGTGTTAATCATAAAAAGCGAAAAGTAGTAAAAAAAATTATTAAGTTTCATGAGGTAAAATATTTTTTAATGTACTAATCTATAAATATACAAATTATTTTTAATGCTCGTTTGTAGACATAAATTAGATGTAAAAGGAGTGAAAACATTTTAAAATAATTTTATTTTAAACATAAATTAACTTTTATATTTTAGACATAATTTTCAATAAGAGAATATAGAATCAAAAAATGAGATTTCTTTGTCCTTGTTTGGACTTTATCAATTAGTCCATTCCCAGAAATTTCAAAAAATAAATCCGAATCTTTAGAATGAAATTAATTCCAACTAATGTTAAAAATGTTCAACTGCTGTTCAAAATGTCTCTTGTTATTATTAGCTAATGATTGCGAAATTTAATATAATAATCTACAAATATTATTTTATTATTCATAGATTACTAGATTACACTCAAACCTGTTTTTGTGCGGTGGATAGGGACCGAATAAAAGAAAACGCATTAAAAAAATCGCACTAAACTTCACCAGCAACTATAAAAAATAGTTTACGCAACACAATAAAAAGTATTTTTTATGCGGTGAATAGGGACCGCATAAAAAAAGTAACTTAAATTAAGCGATTATAGAATTCAGTACATACGTAATGTAATTGGCTGATGCAATACTAAACTTATGAAATACATGTAATACTTATGAAATACATGTAATATGATGAAATACATGTCGAAAATCGAAAAAACTAAATGGCCGATCAAGCCTACTATTTTTTTTTTTTAATTATTGATAACTTCCTCAATTATCTTTCAATTTGACTGAAATTTTCATATACCGCACAAAGAAAGGTTTGAGTGCATTAAAAATACACATAAGTAGTAAATCTTATAAATAAAAATGAAATTCTGTTTGTTTGTTTGTTTGTTTGTTTGTTTGTTTGTTTGTTTATTTGTTTGTTTGTTTGTTTGTTTGTGGATTTGAGTTGTATACAAATCCACAAAAATGGACCTATCAGCCTGAAATTTTGCACAGATATGTAAAATAATATAGAATAAATCATAGTCCACTTTAAAACTTTGAAAGTCCACCCGTTCCCGGAATTTAAGAGATTTTTTATGTTCTCCATGCAAAAACCTTTCCGTAATTGTAACCCCTGTAGTGAAAAAAGTGTGAAATAAGGATCGTGGTTGCCATGTGTGGCGATTTTGCCGAATAAGATGTTTTAAATTCTCTAAGTAAAAATAAAAGAATAATAATGATTTTTTTTTGTTAGTTTATATTTGTAAGATTATTAATTTTTTATTATAATATCGTGTGCATGGGAAATCGGAGCAGGAATGAAATGTTTTATACGCAAAACAATAAGAATTGAAGATTTCCGAGGCTAATATGTAATTTTTTTTTAGTTTGGCGAAATAATAAAATGGCTCAAATGCTGATTTTGAGAAAGTGAGTTCTAGCGGTTTGCAGTTTTCGGCTTGGCGCAATTTATTGAGAGCTTAAGGAAATAGATTTTTGAAAGCAAGTGCAAAGGTTTTATTAGAATACAGCGTTAAATTTTAATGATCCGTGAAGAAATAATGCAGTTATTAAGGGATTTCAAGCGATCTATCTTCAGAATTCTCGCCAATTGAGTACGTTGATTTAAGTTGGGGAAATTCCGCCAAATTTCAGAAAATTGAAATCTTCTCATTTAGTACATCGGAGTAACGATGAATAAAACACGTTATAGTTGATAATTTAAAAAAATTCGGTTGTATTAAGGGATTCCCCTTTCGAAATAAATGTGTGCTTTACTTTTTGGCGGCCGAACCATTTCCCATATTGGTTGCTGCTAAGTCAATGCTTCGAATGATTTCCTGAAAAAACTCTTGCAAAATGGCGTATGTTGGCACTTTGGCGAGGCTTAGATTTGAAACTGGATTTTATTTGAGACTGGGATATACACTGCTGGCCATCGTAAATGCAACACCCTGAAGGAAGCATGCAAATAATATGAAATTTACAACATGCATTAGCTGAGGTGAGATATGCAAATGATTAGAATTTCAGCGCAGACGCACATCAAGCGCGCCTGTGGCGCCACCTCAAAGCGCTATTTAAGGCTTGGAGATTTCGACGGTTTCAAGTACAGCAATTGTGTTTTTCTTGCTTTTTTTTCAAAAAAACGATAAATTATGCCTCGTAGGAAACAACGATCATCTTTTGATCAAGTATCCGAGTTTGACAGAGGAAGGATAGTGGCATACCGAGATTGTGGGTTATCTTTCAGGGAAATCGGTCGTCGTATTGGACGAAACCAAACAACTGTGATGCGGATATGTGATCGTTGGGTGCAGGAGGGTACGACGGACAGACGTGATCGACCGCATCGACCTCAGTGCACCACGTCACGTGATGACAGGCAGATTGTACGCATGGCAGTGACGGACCGCTCAGTCACATCACGAACCATATCACAGCAGATTCAGTCTGTAACGCATCATCCAGTGTCTGCGCGTACCATTCGACGTCGTTTACAGCAGAATGGTCTGTCCGCAAGACGTCCGTTGCTTTGTCTACCTCTGACGCGGAACCACAGACGTCTCCGCCGCCAATGGTGCGATGAAAGAAGGATGTGGACGACAGAATGGAATGAAATTCTCTTTACTGACGAGTCACGCTTCTGTATGCAACACCACGACGGTCGGATTCGAGTCTGGAGACACCGTGGAGAGAGGATGCTGAACAGCTGCATTATGCACCGTCACACTGGTCCTGCACCGGGTATTATGGTATGGGGCGGTATCGGATATCTCTCTCGCACTCCTCTAGTACGCATTGCCGGTACTTTAACCAGCCAGCGCTACATCTCCGAGGTGTTGGAGCCAGTTGTCCTTTCTTACCTTCAGGGCTTGCCAACAGCCATATTTCAGCAGGATAATGCACGGCCACACGTGGCACGCATTGTCCAAGGGTTCTTCGTCAATCACCAGATTGAATTGCTTCCCTGGCCGGCGCGCTCTCCGGATCTTTCGCCGATAGAAAACATGTGGTCCATGGTTGCTCAACGACTGACCCAGAGTTCATCCCCAGCTGTCACACCAGATCAACTTTGGCAACGTGTGGAAGCTGCTTGGTCTGCTGTACCCCAAGAACACATTCAAAGTCTCTTTGAATCAATGCCGAGGCGTGTGGCAGCTGTGATCTCCAACAACGGCGGCTACTCTGGGTACTGATTTTGGCAGGAACCACGCTTCATAGAATGCTGTAAATTTAATCATTTGTTACTTGGTCAACATGTTATCTACACAATAAATTTTGTTGTGATATCTCTTGTTTTTCTTGGTGTTGCAATTTGGGTGGCCAGCAGTGTATAATGATACTGGTTATAGATAAAAATGAATGTTGGTATGTGTGTATGAGGTTGAAAAACTCCAGCACCGTTGCACCATGAAATTTGGTTCACCTAAGTCTTTTATCATTGAGAAGCTTTTTATGCTATCCGTTTTCCTCTAACTTGCCACTAGGTGGCGCAGCAGAACGTCGAATTCTATTCCGTTTAGCCGTTTACTATGCGAATATCGTCCAACCGATTTCGATGAAATTTGGTACACGCGGATATTAGAACACGGAGAATATTTTTCAGTATCCATTTTGCTGTAACTTGCCGCTAAATGACGCTGCAACACATCAACTTCTATACCGTTCGACCGACCGGCATAAAATTTCTTATACTTACACATTTCAGTACGAAGAATATATTCTAACTGTGTTCCTTTTGATGTTACTCACCACTAGATGGCACTACAATGCATTATTATTTTAACTCGCCACTAGATGACGCTGCAGCAGGCCAAATTCTTGACCATTCAAACGGTCGCTATGAAAATCAGTATACATAGCTATTTGAACAATGAGAATATTTTGGCGTTATCCATTTTGCTATAACTCGCCACTTGACGGCACTGTAGCAAATCATTACTTTAATTAACCACTAGATCGCGCTGCAGTGTATCACTTCTTGACTGTGCAACTGATCGCTATGAAAATAGGTATATTTGAACACGGGGAAGAGTTTTGCGCTATCCATTTTCCTATATAATTTGCCACTAGATGTCGCGTCGTCAGGGCTGTCCAGCCGATCGTCCTGAAATTTCGTATTCATCGATATCTGAACGCGAAGAATATTTCCGCCGTATCCGTTTTGCTAAAACTCGCCAGTAGATTGCGCTACGCCGCATTACCTTCTGCACCGTACAAACGATTGCCTTGAAATTCGGTATGCATGGTTATTGAACACAATATAAAGCGATATCCATTTTGCTATATCTCTTTATTACAATAAATAGTAATCCCCACAAATCGTAATATCAAAAAGTCCATTCATTCCCGTGCGAAGAACGGGTACTTCAGCTAGTTTAATATAAAGTGTATTTTTTTCTACCCAAGAATTAGCAGATCGTTTTAATACTTTTACTTCAATCGGAACATTAGCAACCTTTTTAATACAGCCACCAGATAGTTGTAATTTAATATTGGTTAATCAAAGTGATTAAGTAAATCATTAGTTACTGTAAAAAACGTGTGCATAGAACGCGCAATATAAAGGTATAACTATAGTGAAAAGTATTTTTTTAGGAGAGGGGGGGGGTGGGAGCTCAAAGTTGAGTTGCGCCTCGGGCCTCTCAAGAGCTAAATCCGCCACTGGATAGGTAAGATGGTAGCTCGAAATCATGCGCGGAAGGTTCGTCCTGCAAAAACGAATAATTGATTGCTTGTCCAGAAGTTCGTCAGACACGACTGAACGATCTCTTTTAAACCATAGATCCATAACAAAACTACCGTGTGATAATTAATAAAAGTTATTTATACAGAAACTTCAATGAGCAAAGCTACCTTAACAGATTACTATTCTGAACTAAATCACACAAGGTCTAATGAAGTATAATTTATATACTAGGGGACAACCTAATTTAATGTTTCTATTTTCAAGTTACATTAACAGTACAGTATAAATATATGCAGATGTGAATTTATTATTTCAATACTATTTTACCCTAGCGATTTAAAATTTCGCCATTAAAAAAATTATTCCCGTGAATCTCTGGGGGTTCGCGAACCATCAGTTGGGAAACGATGCTTTATAGTAGTACTAGCCGCCTCCGGCGACCAGTTGGTTCGCCATCTTAATAAATTTTGTTCGGTGAGAATCCTGTTCCTCACCCTTGGCACTGAAATCTCTCAGATTCTGAATGGAATTTAAAAGTAAGATAGTTACAAACAGGAACGGCCCTACGGTAAGTGTCGCCCCCTGCTAATATAAAAAAGATGCCCCCTTTTATGCTCTACTTAGATTTTGTGTTCGAAATGACGACCCTTCGAAGCCGGCGCCCAGATGCGATGCTTGCTGTGTCGGGCAGCCCCTGGTTACAAAAATAAGATGGTTAAATGATAAAAACCTACAAAAAGGAACAAATTATTTTCGTCCTATATAATTCTGAAGAGCTTCTGGATATATTGGCCTTTATCAATAAACGGAAAGGAAAAAAAAAAAAAGTAAGAATATCTGAAACACTCTCAGATTTTAAATACGCACTAAAGCGCTATATATTAAAAGTGTATTATAATCCATGGGCCTTCCCTATTTTCGTTCCTTATTTCATTAAGTTGGAAAGTATATCATTATTCATGAGTGTGATTAAACAAAATTAAAATCGGTATTTCTAACATTCTTTTTCTGGATGTAATACATTAGAAAAACCTCGGTTGTTCGAGCCTCGTCAGGGGGAGACACCCCGCCCTAACCCTCCTAATTTTTTATTTTCATTATTGCCATATTAAAACGATATTAATTGACTATGTCATTTTATCTGGCATCTTTCGAGTATTTCGCCTGGTAACCCTATGTTGAAATTTTTATTATTGTAACCTATTTATAGAAAAATACATGGGGTGCATATTCTACAGCTTACGAAACTTTGTAACAATAGATTAAAGCTGTTGTGAACTAATAGTATTTAAATATATGTAAAATTATGTGGCATACTTTTATGTCGCATTTTTGGCACACATTTTTCATACAATTTTCAATAAAGGGGGTGAGAGATAAAATGACATAGTCATTAATAGACGGAGAAAAGCTGCACAGAAAAATGCACAATTCCAACTGAATGAAAATTTCAAAAACTTATTCTCAGGTGTATTCAGCAGACGATAAATTACGATAAATTGCGCCAAGCGTTAGAATCATCTCCTCAAAATCGCACATCAGCCGTTTAATTTTTCGCCAAATTAAAAAGTTGCACATTTATTTTCGGAAAATTTCCAAATTCTATTTTTCTTTTGAGTATAAACCATTTCATTCCTGCTCTGATTTCACATGCACACGATATTTTAATTAAGAAATAACCTTACAAATAATAATAAAAAAATCGTTATTCTTTTATTTTTACTTCAAGAGTCTGAATAATTTAATAAACTTGCCAAACATGGCAACCTAGATATGCTCAAACCTCGCTCTTTCCACTGCGGGGTTACAATTGCGAAATGGCAAGAACAAAAATGATCTTTTTGGGACACGTTTTTTATCGATATCTCCTAAAATAATTCGAATTTTGAAAAAATCGTTTCGAGGTGTGTCGGGACCCGTCCTGGAGAATTTCCGTACAAAATTTGGTAGGTCTACGATCACCCGTCTGCGAGCTACGCGAGACACAGACAAACTAACGGACAGTTTACACATTGCTTTATTTATATAGATAGACACATTTATCACTCTAATTAATATCCTCATAAAATAAACACTAGGATTTAGCAGTCTGAACAAGTAGTAAAGATATCGACCAGCAAGATTCCGTTTAGGGGGCTTATTTTTAGGCGCTAAACTTGTCGATAAATCGCTATAAATGGCCAAACTTGTCGATAAATCGCTATAAATGGCCAAACTTCACGACATTTGTCATATTACCCCACATTTATCTTGGAAGCCTTGAAAAGTGATTCCCTGCGTAGACAATTTTTTTTTCCCAATGGGCGGGCACTTGCTCATCAAGCATTCGCCACTACAAAGGCCCGAGTTACTGTCCATTTTATTACGGGAGCACCCAGTGGGCGGACAGCATTACCCCCTATGAAGGGACGGACAAGTTAACATCCATGCCCAAGCCGGGATTCGAACCCGGACCCATGGCGTGATAGAATGGTTCTCTAGCCACTACACCACCTGGGCGGCACGTAGACAAAAATCCTTGCCTGAAATAAATGGCACTCAAGTGCTTAAAAAAGGAAAAAAGATTTTTAGTTTTTTAGTTACTTTATGTTTTGTTCAGTTTTTGGCTATTTTTTTGCGCATTTTGAGTTACCATAATACAAAATAAATAAATAAAAGTAAAAAAATATATATAAAAATAGGAGTTGCAAGTAAGACAATACCTAAAACAGATTTTAACATGGTTCTGCCTCGTTTTTGCGTAATGATGAAATCAATTACCTAAAATGCCCCCATTATAAATAAGGCTCTTTCTAAATTTAGCATGGAGAAGTATGTGCCCTTCCCCCCCAATATTTTACCTTAATTGCTAATAAAGATAGGGAAAAGAGAGCATATTTAGGTCTTTGTCCCTCCCCAATAACCAGCAGGTAGGGACGTTTGTGGGGCTGGGCCTCCGTGTTGAATATTATCTTTCATGCTTTGGTGAGTTTTGATTATATTCGGGCTCAGGCTTTAAATAATGAACTCGAGCTCATAATTTACATATGCAATGAATAAGTTTCAGCCGGGGGGGGGGATTTCACGGGTCTGGCTGTTACTGCTTCACCCCGTGACTGGGACAGACTTACGACAGTACTGCAAAAAAATATATCATGATTCCTCTGGAAAATTTTGTCTGCTTAAATTTAAAATAAAATAATAGTACTGAAATCCGATATAACTTAATTAAACTATTTGTGTAATTAAATTAAACACTAGCTAACTTGAATATATTTATTGTTTACAATATTGCGTTTTTTCGTTTTTTAGCTGCGACAAAATATTATCACTGTGTTAATTATTTCACTTTCTTCATTCAATATTATGCAATGTTTTTATAGACTTTTGGGAGTATTTTAAATTATCGTTTGCGGTTAATTTATCGGTGGGGGCGGTTAGTTAGAAGATTGACATATACATCTATTTTATAGATCTGTATGTCAATCTTTTTATAGATGTATATGTAGATCTTTTACATTAATTTATTTTTTCTCGGGCGAGGGGCGGTTGCCCCCTCCGCCCCCCTTTATTCCGCCCTTGTCTGGCGTTCATCCTTAACCACGAAAATTAAAAAACTGTTTTACTGAACGGAAAATGTCTGCTTTAGACGTCTCCAGATTCATTGAAAGGATAGCTGAAAAATATCCCAATGTCAGCCTGTACGCAATTTCCTTCAAAAAGCGAAATGTTGCATTCCATCAAGCGTACATATACATCTACAACGCAATGCTGTTAACGGTGGAAAGTCGTTTAGATATCTACAGGGTACGCGAATATTTTTAATTAAAACATTTTTAAGTCCCTGGATATAAGAAGTCCTAGATAGGATATACTTTGAATCATACTTTCCGTCTTACAGGGCCTACAGGGTTATGTCTACAGGGTATGTGAATATTTTATTAAAACTTTTTTAGGTTTCTGTAGGATGTCCAATGGATATTAAGAAATCCTAAGGACATAACTTGAATTATTCCTTATGTTTTACATGTGTTATTAGGAATAGTACGTACGAAATGACAATGGTCCAGTCCAGATCTGCATAAAGGGCGGATTAAGGGGGGGGGCAGAGGGGGCGACCACCCCCCCCGAGAAAAAAGAAATTAATGTAAAGGATACTATTTTGCTTCCATAAAATGGATGTATATGTTAATCTTCTAACTAACCGCCCCACCGACAAACTAACCGACCCCCCCCCGACAAACTTTCAATAATCCGCCACTGATCTGCATGCTCCTGAAAAATACCTTATCTGCCCAATCATCGTCTCCCAAAAATGATGCAGAATAAACAGTGGCGTATCTAGGATATGCGGTAAGCGCATGGGCAGGCGACACTTGAGAGGGGACGCGGATTTCTATTGAGAGACTGACGCAACGAAAGAAACATTTAACTGTTCTCTTTCATCGTTACAAGGACGCGACGACAACGATTCTCCCTTCTGTTCCAATCGTTGCTTCCCGTCAGGGATCTTTGAATCTCCACGCTGCAGCCCTGCGCATGCACTGGCCCACAGCAGGAGCATCCAAAGACCCTTGCCGGGAAGCAACGATAGGTACAGAAGGCAGAATCTTTGCCGTCGCACCCGTGCAACGTTAGGAGCAAACAGGTTAAAGTCAATAAGACACTAAAATATTAATTTTATATATCTTTAGAACCCCGTTGCTTAGAACATAAATCTTTGAAAGACTTTTTTTTTTCATTTGCATAATGAACCCTCCCGGCAGAAACCAATAAAAATGGTCGTTGTAAAGAAATTTTAATAATTGCCATACGGATGAAGTGAGTGGTGTCGTTCTCAGCAAGGGAAACAGCACAATTTTGTTGTCTGCCATGGGCGGTACTTTACCTGGACGAAGCCGCTGCACCTTGTTCCTCCCCAAACATAAACTTGGAACAAAAACAGAAAGCGTTGACAACACTTCTGCACGCCGCCGCTCTTTTGCGAAACAGGATCTGACGTCTATTAGCGGAAGCAGATAGGAAAAGGACCATTGTGTGTACACGCTTCCCCGCCTTCGGTATATACCTCACACATCAGTCTAAAACTTTCACCAGGTCGGATCGGAACCGACTCTTGTCGTTCTTTCTCCGTCCTGTTTCCAAGATTATATACGACGGCCGCTTGTTGTAAACAATGAGAATCTGGAAGATGGCTTGCGCTCCAGATCGTGGACACGGCGAAAGCACGAAGCTGTGCCAGATGATATAGAATATTTTTATTTATTGTGTTTTTGACTTTATTATTATTATTGTTTAAAGAATTCGTTGTGGAGAAAAGAAAAGAAAAAAAAAATGCAATCCAGAAAATGCAAGAGGAAACTATACATGCTTTTACTTAGTGTCTTTTCCTTTGGTCAAGGTAAGAATTTTTCTTTTTTAAACTTCTTTAATAAGTATACATCCTCCAAGAAAAGTAATTGATTGCAGATGCAGGTTTATTAAAGTTTCAGGGATGGAGGCATGAGTATGGTCAAGTATTTTCATCATTGGTCGATAATTCTTTCATCAACTTTTTGATTATTGTTATTTTGTAATCGTAAACCGAGTTTTAACCTGTTCACTCTTATCATCGAAAAGACGCTGGAGAGGAGACTCCATCTGTGAGCAGTGTGACTTCTCAGCTTGGGTCTTTGAATGCTCCGCTTGGGACCCAGCTCTGAGCTTGTGCAAACTATGGGTTCCAGCAGAGCATTTAACAACTAAGCTATGAAACAACATTGGCCATGGAAAGGGAATTTTCTTCACAGTACCTTTTCAGTGATAAGAGTGAACATGTTAAAGCTGAGTTTAACGGTAGTTTATTAAACCCAGCTTTTGGAGTTAATTCGAGATGCCGAGGTGTTTTGTGCTGCACAAAGCATAAACCGTTTGAAGATTTTTTTTGAGTGACAATACATTCACAAAAAATCTGAAATGCATAATTATTCTTCTTTTCTTTTTTCCATTTGTGCATTGGATACGGCTTTAGCCTGGACTCATATTCAGTATACGGTCCTAGTTTCATGTCTGTAAATAAATTTTTTAACGTTTCAAGACTTTCGGAATATTCGAATCTGTTGGAATATATTATAGTTCAAGACCAAAAGTAGAATGGCAAAGTTAACTGATTTAAAAGGATTAAGTAGAATAAATCTAGAGTATCTCTTTAAAAAAACAAAAACTCCTGCTCAACATTAGACTGTCCCTTTTGATAAATTTTCAATTTTTCTTACAAACAACAGAACGTTTTAATTTGATGAACGTAAATCTTTCAGACCCTGCGTCTACAATTGAGAACATAAAAATTACCAACCCCATCGTACAGGGATGAATATTTTAATATTGCACATTAAAAAAAGAATTCTCGGAAATTTAAAAATCAGGATTTTAAATTTCACTTTTTAAAATTACAAATTTAATCTCTATTATCAAAAGAAAATTTGTTTAATTCAAGAAGAAATTATTTAATCGGATCTGAAACGGTAAAAAATTTAGTTACTGAAATTTTCAAAAATAACCGTTCTCATGGATTTGAATTACACCGAAAACTATAAAATCGCTCTAATTTCCGTAGCTGGGAAATTATATCACGTGTAACAATTTGTTTCTTTTTGCTCCGTTCTAGAGAACTGTGGCAGACATTAAGCAAAATCAAAATTCCCTCTTTTCTTTCTTTTTTTATCCCACTTTCAGTATTTTACTTTTTTTCTCGTTTGTAATAAATCAGCGCTCCACCACAGCTGCTTTGAGAAGAAAATGATTCATTCAACACTATCGACACAGCATTCTTCTGAATCAATTTAAATACGCGCTCTTCTTTTCACTTAAACAAAAAAAGAAAAGAAAAAAGAAAGAAAGGAAGAAAATAAAAACAAATTTCGCCTTGAATATTTAATTTAAAAGGAGCTCAGTATAAAAAATACTTGAAGTGATTTAGTATAACTGCATTAAATTAAAATCACCTGTCAAAAATGTTTATATCTGGATAATTTAATACATGAATAACCCTGGATAGTAATGCGTTTTTTATTTGTTGTTGTTACACATGGCTTTGTTTATTAAAATACCAATCCATATAGATTTGGCAACTCAATATATCACAAAGAAAACAGGGCGTAAAAAAAGAGAAAGGTAATAAAAGAAAGTGAATTAATATTAGTAATGAAAGAAAAGTAAATGAATCAATATTTCTCGTAAACAATTGTTAATAATGAGTTCCTGTATCGATTTAAAGTACTATCTTTGCTATTTATAAATATTTAAAAGCCTTTGTAAGAATTATCCTACTAGAATATTTTAAGTATGTATAGAAATTTGTGATAGCGTACGTGTTTAAGTGTTTATTTAGAAAAAGTAAAATACTAAAATAATAACAATAAAACTTATTAACCTTTCAATAAAAAATCTCTAATAAACTACTGGTATTAGTGATAAATAAAATTAACTCATCTGTGCTATTAATTAAGAATAATTTTATTGTAATTTTAGAATGTAAAAAAAAAGATATTACTGTTTAAATAACATTAAATATCATATGAATACAAAACAAAATTTATAGAAATAAGTAAAAACATGAAAATTAATTTTGTTGTGGATGCAAACTCGTATGCACTCCGGTTAGCCTTTCATATTATGTTATCTGGAATATTATCTAATCTGTATATTTTAAACTTTCATTTGCTTTTTTTTTTCACTAAAACGAAACTGTTTCTCATCACAAAAATTGTTACAAAATTGTGTACGCGGTCAATGCAATAGCAATTAGACCTTCTAATGTAGCAGAGACAAGGCCGTAGCCGGGGGGGGAGGGGGTGTCATGGGGGTTTGATGCCCTTCCCCCGAATTTTCAGCCAATGCATTAGTAGTTTTTTATTTGCTTTGACTCTAGAGATCAATTTGCAGCTGGAAAAAGTTTTTAGCTCTACATCTCCCCCCCCCTCCCCCAAAATTTAATTTTGCACTACATACCCCCCCCCCCCCCCGCAGAAATTTTTTTTGGCTACGTACTTCGATATGTATACTGTGAACTTTTAGTGTGCTGTTTCATTTTAATCTTTCTTTCAAGAAAATAAATGACTATTTAAGTATGGGTAAATAATGTGTAATAAACAATTCAAAGCGAATACTGATGGGGGCAATTTAAAAATACAAAATTTTGTTACTCATGTTACAAAAATAAGTTATTTTACGTTATTTTAGATATTTTAATGAGCATTACAACCCCGTTTCTTTTGTTTTGTATTTACGTAATTACTGACTAACGTCTGAAGGCACGGGGCATTGTTCTACCGATCTGGCTGCCAATCCTATCAATCTAACGGTCCGGAATTTTGGATGTTTTTCCCAGATGTAACATGAATACCCCTTAGAATCCTTTTAAAATGCTCTCTGGCAAAAGCACCCCTCGCCCAGGCAAATATCACTCGTTCAGGTTTATCGTAACACAATGCACACATACATATTTAATTACACACATTGCAGTAAATATCATAAAACGTTAAAACTTTCGATGCAAGCAGTAAATCAACTGTACAAATAAATGTATACACAATCAGCAAAATCATAAAAATCTGTTTCGTGAAGGCTCGAATTAAAAAGGAATTTGCAGTGTGTTTAAATCTTATCCCGTTTTTACTAACTGTTTTACCCAGGCATAACAGTGTTTCTGCAGGGAAAGTACTTTTACAGTTGCCGCGTTTTCCTGCTAAAACACTTCTCGCTCATTGCCTGCACGAGGTGTTTCTGAACAAACTTAAATTATTTGATATAATGAAAATAAATATATATTTTTTAATAATAGAAAATACGGTCGTAAACATTGTCTTCTTTGAACAGCTAATAATTGCCTAAAAACTGTTGTTCGAAAAAATAATGCGAGTTTGGTGTATAAATACAAATTATCTAATCATGTAAGGGACTTGAAAAATTTTAAGATATCTCTTCAAGAGCTGCACTATACACTATAGTAAGTGATAAATTTGTATAAGCTACGGAAATTAAAAAAAATTATTCTTAAAAATGAAAAATTTTGCAAAATGTGTGAATCCATATTTAAGATCTTTTTAAAAAAGCTTCATAAAGGCACGGATGTTTTGTTTATTTCAGTGTGTATTGCAGTTTATGAAAAATCATTTTGAATTTTTTCGAGTTGCTATCGCACTTGTTTCATTTTAATTTGTGTAACAAGACGGTGCAGAAGGGTTTGATGTTTCGAATTACAGTTTTAAGTGGACAGTTAAATTGGTAATCGAATTTCCGTCCGGAGTTTTATAATGCATAATGTTTTTTGGAAAAAATTTAGCTACGACTGAGTGTTAGAAGCACTGTTTCCACCTCCGTCTCGCTGAAATATGCAAATTTCACGCAATGAATGATTTATCCGTGAAATCCAGTTAGGAACTTCAACATCCAAAGTGATTATTACTCGATGCAGGAGGCCAAGATTTTAAACTATTGTTTCTGCGGTAAAAGAGTGTTCATTTTGTTGTGCCCTATCACTAATACAAAGTACGTCCCATTCATTTAGAAGAACCCTGTTTGAAATGCTTGTCGTTTCTTTCGGTCTGGCATCTTTGCCTATGAGTGTCTCTCTGTCTTCGGTGAAAACCTCGACTATATGTATCTTTCGAATTAATTTCTTCTTGTAGTCTTGCGTCCTTGTAGTTTCACATTCTAAGCCTTCGCTTTGAACATTTGTTGAGGTAATCTTCAACTTTTTTGGAAATTTTTATTTATTTATTCATTTTAAACTTAATCTAATTATTCGGACAAAATCTGTTATGGTCTTATTTTAATGGATCTGCACGTTTATTTTTGATTATGAATGAAAAAAAATTCAAAACACTTGAAAAATCCGAAGAACTCTTAAAAGTTTACAGATTAATAGAGTTTTACTTTCAACGGTATATGTTTTTACTTTTTAATCATTTATTTATTAAAAGTGAAAGAGTTTTACTTTCAAAGGTACATGATTTTATTTTTTAATCATTTATTTATTTTAACGAAATTTAATGATCTTTTGATAAATAAGATTTAAAAGGACATCGAAAAACATTCTAGCTTTCGAGGAAGCCAATATTTGCTGAAAGATAAACTGCGATTGGTTGAACTTTACTATACTAGGAAAAGGGATAAAGCTAAAGAGTACGCTGTAAAATAACTTAGAAATTGATTGCTTTCTAATTTTTAAAGATTCATGATGATGTTTTACCATAATTAGTGCTAAATGTGTTGTATACTAAGTTGCGAACATATTTCAAGCTTCGACGAGGTATCACATTAAATTTTTAAGCATTATAGGTATGTTATTGTTACTCAACCTTTATTTTACCTTTTAAGGATTTTAAGTTATACTACCTTACCTAAAATGATGTAAAAAGTATTTAAATGATGCCCAATGGAGTAGGGGGTTACAAGAAATTAATCTACGATTACTTGTTATTTAAAATTTAAAGTTATTAACGGATCGTAAACGGGTTACAATTTATAATACTGTTCTAGTTTAGTGTAGTAGTGTTTTTTTACTTACGTTCACAAGACACAAAGCATATGAAACATAAAAAGCTCACTGATAGTAAAACAAGAAGCATAAATCATACCGAGCACATTGATTATAAAATACAGTAGAACCACCTGGATTCATCGTTTTTCATGGGGTGCGTATAGAAAAACGATGAATGCCTGGAAACCACAAATGCGGGTTCAAGTCAAAATACGATGAAAGCAATCTTTATGCATTCACGCATATCTGCATGCCAACAAATACTAATTTGTTACAAAATTGTAAAACAAATAAATCGAAGATAAAAATTAAGTGATACTTATTTTTAAAAAATCAATAATTTTATGTGGTGTTTCTCATCATTGAAACAGTAAATTTTCACGATTTATAATATTTTTCTGGACCTTTTATGTGATTTTATATTTGTATGAAAAAGTTCATACAGTTTCAAATAACGTTATTGCTCCAGACAAACTTCGTACTAGTGTAGGATCAGCCTCATCGGCATAAACATAATCCTCTGCTTCGCCATTATTTTTAATTTTTGCATCATCACAAGTTTCTTCCATGTTTAGGATACCGCATGCCGCACCCTCTTATATTAATGGAAATGTAATCACTAAATTTCACGCTATACACATACTTTTCGACACGCAACCAGTGTTCCTCCGATCATCAATAAACCAAGAAATCATACCAAGAAACAATAAAAGTTTGTATGCCATATGGATCCACTTAACGTTCAATTTCATTTTGGTCAGGAGAAAAAATTCACAACGATGAAAGCGGGAAAGTCAGTTTTTGGAGAACGATACATGCGGGTTTCTTTAACGTCATTCAAATACACTTTGTACAGGGACCACAGAAATAAAACGATCAATACGGGAAAACGATGAATGCGGGAACGATATGTCGGGGTTTCACTGTATTTTGCAACACAATACTTTTTGAGCTCTGCTTAATGTTCTAGCAGCCTATTTGCTTCCATCCACGATTTCTGCCGCATCTTTCCAACGATGGGAATGAACAAGTTAAAACAAGTAAGACACTAAAGTGTTTATTTTAATCACTTTCCTTCGAACCTAAATCTTTGAGAGCTATTTTTTTTTCAGTCAAAAAGAAAATAAATTAAAATGTTAGATTTATAGACTATTTTCGGAGAGCATTCTTTTAAAAACTTTACTGACATTTATTGATTTTGTTTAGTTTAAAATCGATTAACTTCTCCAATGTAGCCTGTGAACAACGACAAACGACAGACCATAGACCCTAGGTATTGGAATTATTTTGCATGTTCCTGTAAAAGAACTATTCAGTATTCAAGCTATACAAGCAGTTTTTTCATAGAGTACATGGTATAATACATAGCAACAGCAATTATAGTTGGGATTTCGTTACACTGGTTGCGGAATAAATGTTAGTGGTATAGCGTTCCTTAAATTAATATTTTTTAAAAATACTTGTTTACAACAGCACATTTTTCAAACATAAGTAAAGCGCACGGAATCCGATTAGTTCGAAGATATGTTTTAATGAAATGCAATCACCAATTTAAATATTTTTAAAAAACGAACTATGCTGTAAATATAAATTATAAAAGTGCTTTAATGCACGAGCTGTAATCTGATTTTATTTACGACACCTGTTTAAATGCGTTAGTCACAAAATAAACTGTTTCAGACACACTTTGTCACAACATCTATGCCATGTGATCACTGTGTGTGTGTGTGTGTGTGTGAGCTGAAGTTCTGCACTTCGAAATCTCACTTGTGACGGAGTTGCTCGCATCTGTCTGGTTTTTATATGTTCAGTAAGGAACTTGGATCCTTAAGATGCAAACTTGAAACAATATGCATTATTTATCATCTGTCATTCTACAGTGTAATAAAGTATTTTTTGGATTCCAGCTACTAAAGCATTGAAAAAATTCTAGGTAATAAACAGGGTATTTCTTGCCCGGATGCATTTATTGGTCACTAAACTATTAAATGTATAGAACATTATAAAGATTATATTAGTAGGGGTTGATCCAGGAATGTTTTCCAGGGTCTTATTTTTTATATTTTCATATCTATTTTTGTCAATTTCAATACCTGTTTTTGGGAAATTTCATACGAATTTTTGTTGAAGTCACTTAAAAATATTTTACAAAAAAAAAAAATTAAAATATGCGGTAAAATGGCCATGAAGGGCTGTTTTAATCGATAGTATTTTTGTGAAGGGGCCGTTTTAATCGATTATAATTTTGTGAAGAGCTGTTTAAATCGATTGGAATTTTGCGAAGGGGGCCATAAAACGAACCCAAATTTTGTCTGCATCGATCCCTGATTAGGTTATTTTAATATCATATACACTTGACACTTGAATTTAAAGGTTCATTTACAGACTAGCTGCTATCCGCGACTTCGTCCGCGTCGGCTTTAGAATTAGGTCCCGAGAGAAATGTAGCATGTGTGAATAACAAATATTGTTGCGACAAAAGAAACTGCATTTAAATATTATTTGCTTTTTACTTGTTTCAAATGAAATATAATGCATGGTGGTATACTTCATTTAAAATAAGAGAATATGCAGAGTTACTAAATTTAGATTTTTTCAGGCATTTGGCGAATAGAGACAGTTATGAAAGTATTTGCGAACTGTTTTGTAAAAGAACTATTTATGCTATATGCATGAATTTTAGCCTATGTTAATCAGAAATAGAGCAGCTTTCTATTAGTGAAAAAGTTTTAGAATCGGTTCTGTAGTTACAGAGATACCCAGAGAGCGTAATGTATTAGAATTATTTTGAGTGTTCCTGTGAAGGAACTATTTACGCTACATGCATGAATTTTAGCCTATAATACTCAAGAATAGTGTAGTTTACTATCAGTAAAAAAAGTTTAGGAATCGGTTCAGTACTTACAGAGATACACATAGAGCGTAATGTAATTCTTATTAGCATCCCTGTAAAAGAACTGTGATATATGCATTAAAGGTAGCCTATAACACTTAGGATGCCACCAGTATCTAAGAAGTTCTGCTCTCAAAGCTGCAAGGCGGGAGGTGCCAGGTTCAAACCCCGGTCGCGCCTGTCGACCTAGCCGCTCCCAGTTTTCCGTGGATTTCTAAAAAACCTCGCGTAAATACGGGCTAGGATCCCTTAGAAAGTCCCCCACAGAGGAATTTTCCATATAGACCTAGGACCCTAGTGCAGTCAATCGGCCTTAATCCAAAAACAAACAATAATACTCAGGAATTATGTAACTTTCAATCAGTGAAAAAAGTTTTAGAATCGGTTTAGTAGCTACAAAATTTCCATAGAGCGCAATGCATTAGAATTATTTTGAGTGTCTTTGTAAAATAATTATTTATGCTATATGCTTGAAAGATTGCCTGTATGTTAATCCAGGGCATAAGCTATTTTCATTACAAATTTTTCCAAATCCGTTCAACCATTTTTGTGTGATTCAGTCAAAAACATCCAAACACACAAACGTACACATTTATATTATTGGTAGGATTTGGAAATTTATGAACTTTAAGAAATACATCTGGACTTTTCTTGGTACTTGCGTATTATCCCGGTGGTCATTCCCTCCAAACTGTTTTTTCGTCAAATAAGTTGCCAAACTGTTGCCAATCGTATTCAAAACCATTAATAATTTCATGTGCCCGGCATTTATCTCGGCAAAAAATCGCTCGCTTTGGCGGACCGCCGGGATAATACGTATAGTACCCTTTTCTTTACTTATGCATTTTAATTTGGCGTAAAATCAACATAATTTCCATGCCAATTCATGTTTTTCAAATCCATATGATTTTGCAAATAGAATTTCTGCTTTATTTCAAAAGCATAAATCATTTTGTGCGGGCGATGAAATGGTTTTTAATTAATAGTTAGAACTTAGTTAAAATTTCAAAATTCTGAGCCTCAGGTGCACTTTACCGAAGTTATGGGCTCAGTCATTCTAAAATTTTCAAAGCTCTGCTTTCTGTAGATTTGTCAAGCGAACATTCATTTTTATTATTACAGATAGATAGATTTGATATAAAACTGGCATATTTCCGTGGTACTTAATGTCTTTAAGGTGCACGTGATTTTTCATTGAAGTAATAGCATTCCTGTTAGCTCAAAACATGAATCATTTGATACGGGCGAAACTCGCCAAGCATGGCAACGTAAAAACGGTTTTTAATTAATAATTAAAAAAGTAATTAAAAATCTAAAATTCTAAGTAGCCTATAGCCTTCTCCAGAGTCCCATCTATATCTAAACCAAAATTCATCATAATCGATTCAGCGGTTTAGGCGTGAAAGCGTTATAAACAAACAAACTCACTTTCGCATTTATAATATTAGTTAGGATAGATTTGGCATAAAACTGGCATAATTTCCGTGGTATTTAATGTTTTTCAAATGCACGGGCTTCTTTATTGAAGTAATAGCATTCTTGTTAGTTCAAAAATTATTTTGAACAAAAATTTAATTTGATACGGGCGAAACTCGCTAAGCATGGCAACGTAAAAATGGTTTTTAATTAATAATTAAAAAAGTAATTAAAAATCTAAAATTCTAAGTAGCCTATAACCATCTCCAGGGTCCCATCTATATATAAACCAAAATTTATCCTAATCGATTCAGCGTTTTAGGCGTGAAAGCGTCACAAACAAACAAACAAACTCACTTTCGCATTTATAATATTAGTTAAGATAACTCGAGAGGATTCCTCCCACATATACGAGGTCAGTTTCAAAAGCAGAGTACATGTTTTTAACCTATTTAAAAAAAGAGGAGGTTATCGATTAGTTGGATTTTTATTTTTATTTTTAATGTACGCTCAGCGACAGTTTTTTTCCACGTGAACAGATTTCATAAGTCTTTTTTTTTATTAGAAAGAGTATACTTTAGGAATGGTCTCATAAAAATTTGCTCAAGTTCTGGTGATATTAATATTAAAAATCGTCACGTAAAGTCGTCAACAAAATAAAAGTTTTTGCTTGCAGAATGAAGGAAAATTTAAGCAACCAGGCTATGAGATGAAATCGAACCCACAACTGTATGCTTAGGCGATTGGTAGGACAAGCCCTTAACCTCCAAGCTGCCGGTCCTCTGTTTATTTAAGTTCAGCGGCAATTTCTACCACAACAGATTTTAATTATTCTTTTTTTTTGGAAAGTCTCTATTTTAGGTGCGACAGCTATTTTTTTGGTGAATTCTGATGATACGATCAATGTTAAAATAACGGAAATCTACAATTCTTAAGAGCGCACAATACTTAGAGTATCGAGATATTTAAGTTACGTGATGTCATTATTGTGAAGTAATTTGAAGTCGTTTTTTTTCCCTTCTAATCATACTTGTTATTTACATATTTATTCCGTTGGCAATACATTTTTACAAAACTTCAAGCCTTCAATGTAGTCTACCTAATCCACAATGGAAGTACCAGCGAGTTGGAAGCATTTCAGTTTCATCTAACACACCATCTTTGTTCATCTGTTGAATGGTTCAGGTAACGACTGCAGAAAGGTCATCCAGTTATTAAAAACGAACATCCTCTTATAGATTCTTTCATCTCTGTAAATAATTCAAGTCTAGTAGACACATGCCACGACTGTAGGGTGCAAGAAGGAACTGATATTACATTCCATTATACACCAACTGCATCGGAGTAGCAGTTGGTGTTGTCAGTAGTTGTCAGTTGTTGAATCGAGCGACGGCGACGACCGCACTTTTTCAGCATTTGGACAATTTAACCATATTATTTTGCAACTAGCAGATAAAGAGCTAGAATTAGGTGCTTTCACGGTGCAACAAACATCGCGTTAAAGGGTTGCTTGAATCCCGTGGAGTGCGCCTGAAAATGACCTCTATCCCACGCATCAAATTGCACTACGAGCAATATTAACATTAGAAAGAAATATAAAAAAATCAACATGAATTTTCAGTCACAAGAATGCTTACTCTTTTTTTTTCCTTGTAAAATCAGAGTACTTTTCGCTTTAATTTTTTTTCTTTGCAGCCTTGCATGTGGAGTGAATAACATTTCTTTTTACTTGTGCGTAGGGGAAGAGAGGGCTGTTCTTTACTTTGCTATCTAATTTACATAACCTTAAGAAGGTATACAAATAGTTTCAGTAAAAAAAAGTTAATATCCCCCGTTATATTAATTTTTTTACCCAATGGAAATATTTGTCTTTATTATTCCAAGAAAATTATAAACAATAAATGTTTTCAACCTATGTTTTATCTTTTTCATGCTAAAAGAAAAAAAATTCTTTCCATTTTAGGTAATACTTTGCATTTTGAAAGGAATTTAAAAAATCACTTTTACAATGACGGATTTGGAATTGAGTTATATAAGTAGTTTTTTTTTAAATGATGATGTCATTTCTAAATGTAATTCTTTTAACTTTCCAATTTAGTTTTACATTATTCTTTTCTCTATAAAAGCATATTTTGCTTTTGTCATTTCATGAAAAGCATCCGTAATATTTTGAATTGTGTTTGTGAAATCTCTAGATTGTACTCAAGTTATCCCGAAATGGAAATAGGACGATATTCTCTAATTTCGAGCATTTCGAATACACTTCTGGCTAACAGCTCTGTTTATTAAATCTCGGGATTGTACGCAAGCTGTTCCGAAACTGGGAATAGGATTATACGTATTATCCATTTAAGAGTCTTTCAAATGCACTTATGGTGAAAGGTACTATTAATCGTATCACAGGATTGTATATGCAAGTTGTTTTGAAACTGGAAAAGGGAGGATATTCTCTGTAATTACGAGCATGCCAAATGCAGTTTTTTCGGGGTGTGTGTGTGTCTATTTTTAAATTTCGGGATTGTACGCAAATTGTCCCGAAACTGGAAATAGGACTATATTATCTAGTTACGAGTATTTCAAATGCACTTATTGAGATGGGTATTGTTCATAAAACCTCTCGATTGTACGAAAGTTGCCCTTAACTGATACAGGAGGATATTCTCTATAATTATAAGCATTTCAAACGCACGTTTGTCTAAGGGGTTCTGCTTGTAACTCACGACAGACGTCACTGAATTATTTACTGTTCGATACCCTTTGATGTCAAGAGGCTCAAAAAACCGTTATTTACAAGACATGAGTTCCGGCCACACCAGGATGTTGGGTACAAGAAATACATTTTGTTTTTCAGACCGCCTTGTCTTTCTAAACTTTTTTTTTTTTTTTTAATTATTATTTCTTGTGTTGAGACCGCTTGGATGGCAGTACTGCACCTGAAAATCACCTCTCCATGACGCCGGTGCAAAAGTAGCCTTTGTTTTGCCGATTCTTCTCTCGGGCGTCCGCGAAACAGTGAAAAGGCGTTGCGGAAATAAATATTAGATGCATTAAAAAAAAGTCCCATGTTCGGAATGATTTTTTCGCATGATTTCAAGAGTAGATCTTTTTGTGGTGACAGGAGAACTAGCACGTGTTTCTGAGGAAATGCAGCTCTTATAAAGGGAAAACAGTCTGATTTGATCCTGCCAGTTCCGTTTGTTTTGTGTAATTTTGCGGATCAGGGTGATGTCACAGGGTACTAGTTTTTAGCATGGGCGTTGCAAACTGTGGGGATGTGGGGACTTGTCCCCCCCAATATGTAATAAAGATAGGGTAAAGTACATTTTGGTCTTAAATTACCTGTTATTCTTCCACTTCCGAAATTAGCTGTAGGTAGCTACGCTTGTTGTTAAAATTTAAGCTTGTTTCCAATCTCTCTTTATTGCATGTACGATGGGAACCTAGAACTCAGGGGTCGACTAAAGGCCAAAATAGACTCACGTGCGATAACCGGACGCTGCAGGGTATGAGGGGAGTTTTTTTAATGGTCAAGGCTTTGTAGAGGGAAACAGTGGAGGGGCAAAGAATTTAATGAATGGTAAAATTTAGCGTGGCTTTTAATGACCAGTCGGGATTCGCCGACAAAGGATAACCCGTGAAACCACAAAAGCATGCCAAGCACACAATGGGGGCACTTTCCTCCACAATCCGTCTTCCAGATTACTGAAAAAAAACATTGAGCTCCCATTCTAGCGTACTGAAACGACGTGAGTCTATGTTGGCCTTAACCCTTTAAGGCGCAACCCTTTCCCAATGTGCGGCACAGCCAGCTGCGTCAAAAAAGGGTCTCTAGATCTGTGGCACGTGATGAACGTTTCGATCGTCCGCCATCTTGCTGGTAGTTAAGTCGAGCGATGGCAACGGCTGCCCTTTTTTCAGCATTGAGCAATCTATCCAGCTGATCTCGCATTCTTCCATTTTTCAGCAGATGTCAGTGCTGTTAAAAATAATCGTGAAATTTTTTTTTTACGGAAAATGACGAGCTAAAAAGTAAAGGAATCTCGTGGAGCTATGTCACCGGCAACTATTTTTATTGAAATCAAATCTATTCTTCGTGACTGGCAACAGTCAAAACGTCAGAGTTTGGTGTTCCCAGAGCGGGTACACTGCGTGTTAAGGGTTAAGCCTGTGTGGAGGCTGTGTGTGTGGTAAGATATTCTCTCAGCATCCTTCCACCATGATTATGAAGCTGCACTTGGATGCATCTTAATACAACTTTAGTGAACAATAATGCATATTGTGTTGTACATTCATCATATTCAGTAAGCATTAAATCCCCTCAATTACAACTTCGGAAAAAGCACCAGTTTACGAATGAAATATTAACCAAAACCTAGTATTTTAGTAAGCATGGTAGTCCTGTAACTTTCTAGGTATTCTTACATAGGGCTTTCTGCTTGGGTTGCGATGACTGGATCCTACTAATCAGTGGCGGCTCCTCCATTTGAGCACATGACATGAACACGTGAATCTCCAAAGGAAAAACTAAAGAATAAACACATTAACAAATTAAATTCAAAACAAATATTAAGTACACTTCTAGATTTTTGTGAATTTGAAACATGAGTTTTACTCTCGCCCCCCCCCCTCCGCCACTATTATTAAATACGCTTATTATAGCTAACGCAGTGTAGTGAAGGTTACTACAGCACAGTCTTTAATCAATCGCACGTACGAACGGAAAAATTTCCCCCTGAACCGCTCTCTGGGATCAGAAGCGGAGACCGCGCTGGTGAAATCATTCCGTTCGCACATTTTCATTGTGCACACAAGGCCATTTTTTTGCAGTATCGCTTCCGGATTTTCCCTTGGTTT
Organism: Cheiracanthium punctorium; assembly: GCA_038373885.1. Lineage (NCBI taxonomy): Eukaryota > Metazoa > Arthropoda > Arachnida > Araneae > Cheiracanthiidae > Cheiracanthium > Cheiracanthium punctorium. Next base: position 533,165 of record JAWZYV010015949.1, on the reverse strand, counting down.
ATTACGTTCCGTTAGTTAATTAATTTTTATTTCATTTTCTTAATATTTTCTTTATTTCTATCATTTTTCACTATATTTTTTTACAAACTAGTGTAAATAATTAAGATAGGAGTAAAAGTCGTGTTTTGGAGTTAAAGCAAATGGTATTTTTAGATACATTATCCTTTGAAAAAAAATTGAAATAAAATGAATCAAGACAGCACCTTCGCTAAAATTTATCTTGGTGACGAAATGTAAGACCCAAGATGACTTGTATTCTTTCATTCGCGTGCATCGTTTTCTTTTAACAGCTAGAAACGCAAATATATTTTAATTTAAGGTACGTCGTATCTGCATATTTAATTTTCGAAATTCGTTTTGTGAACCTCCTTTTAAATAACCCACGAGCCGCCGCTGCTACTAGTGTTGCCAGTTAAATGGATTTGTCCTTCACTTTAACGACTTTACATTGCGTATAGCGGATAGTTTATTTTGGACATTTATTTTGATTTATGGACTCATTCATTTTTCCAAATTTTCTAAAACTTTTAAAATCATACTAGTGCCATTTTTACAAAAGAAATAACCTGTATAAAAATGCTAATATAATTTGGTAAGACACGTCGTTCTGTGGGGGAAAAAATCACAGCTCATATTTCAATTTAAAATGCGATAAATTTAAATGAAATACATCAAAATAGGTATAATTTAATAATTCAATAATTCTACGCGAGATTCAAAACTGTATAATTTGATAAATCGACAAATTTAACGTATGATCAACTTTATAGATGTATGTATGTCCACCATTGTAGTGTGAATAGTCAATATATGGTATCTACATTTCTGAGATTAGCACCACTAAACAAGAGTATCTGTAACATTCTTAATCGATATTAATTTTGAATTAACATCGATTTATCAATTTCGTGTGCAATAAGGATGCACAAGAGTTGGAAAGAACATTATCTAATGGATGGGTTACTCTATCTTATTTCGAATAAACAGAATTTGAAGTACGCAGAAGTGCAGTTTATACATGAAAAATAAATTATAAAATTTTAGAGACCTTTCCGACTAAAGTCGGTGACTTTTGCCAAAGAACATTTGGAAGCGCAGTACTCTACCATTTCTAGGAACTCGTATCAAAATAGTTTTCATTTTTGAAATAATCAAAACATGTTTGTTTTAGTTCCGCAATGGCCTTGTCATACTCCGTTTCCACAAGAACATGGAAAGTGAAGTAGCACCGAATTGGCCAGTGCTTGGGAGGATGAAAATCTCTCTCTCGGCTGGGCTGCTGTAGAACAGTGGACGTTAGTAGGAGCTGATGCACATAAAATTTGTTCGTGGCTCCTATATGTCCTTCATATTCAAATGATGCTTCTGGGGATGACGATTTCAGGTGCTAAATCTCTCATCTGGAATTGGTTCAAAATTAGGAGACCTCCGAGCAAAGCCAGACTTTGTATGTAAAAATGGGAAACGCCCTATATATAAGGATCTGGTATGGCTTCGTGGTTGCCAGAGGGCATAAGAAATAACAACAACAATTTATGTTTTAACATGAATCATTATGTAATTTTTTTCTGTGTAAGAATTAAACTTCTGAGAAAAAACATTTTAAAAGAATGAACATAGAAGTCCCATTACTGATTTCCTTTTTTCTTGCATTACGTTCTGAAAATCCGAAAGCAAACACATTTGTAAAAGAAGATAAGATTAGCGTATTTGGATGAATCATTTTCAGATAGGTATGTCAGAGAGTTTTTTTCACATCTTGTCAAATGTTGTTCCATGAACCATTCAAAAAGTGAATAAGTAAATAAATAATAAAACGAAGGTGCAAAATGTGGCATTTGTACTGTGTAATCCTTTTAAAAAAGACACGGGTAAAAATCTATTTTGGAACGATGCAATCATTTTCTGAATCAATAACTGAGTAACATAAAATGTTTTGAGATTTATTTTAGAAATCGCTACAGCTAATTATACTGGGTTATATATTTAAAAGAGTTTTCTTTTGTTTTTGGCATTGCTCACATTTCTAATATAAGGAAGGTGCATGCCAGTAAAGAAACGGAAGGGAATTTTTCTCTGATTTTTCTTCAGCGATCTTCTTTTCCCTTATTGGAATAATTGAATTGTGTGGAATTCAGAATATCAGTTTAATGCTTTTATGAAAACTGATATTCTTCGGGATAATGTAGAGGATATGTCACTTGCATTTAGACTTTTTACACCATAAATTATTTAATATGTCTGTTTTTAACGAGCAGGCATATTTTGCTTCAGTTCCTAAAAGAGAAAATTCGTTTCTACTTCCTTGTGCGAAGTAAAGTATTTTATTCTTGAAAAATTTCGCCACGCAGAATTTGACAGAAATATACATTTTTACCAACTTTGAATCCATTCTGGCTAGTTTCGACGTTCCTTATATATGTATCTTGGATAATTAAAAAAATAGACATACAATGTTAAAATTTTGTATTTGGGACTGTAGTAAAACCTAGTTGCGTACTTATCTTTTTGATTGCAAACAGGTGATTAATTTATTTACAGAGTCGCCTAAAAAACTTTCAATACATTAAGTTCTATAGGTAGTCATTGTTTGAACTCGTAAATCTCGTATCTCACTTTGAAATGAAATAAGTTAAAATGAAGTGTGTTAAAAATATGTATAATTTAATAGGCGTACAAGGAAGTCATAGATTTTTTTTTGAGTATGAATTCATGTAAACGCCATTATCAATTTTTAATATGATTCTCCCATTTATAAATGAAAAAATTTTGCCAGTAAAACTTTTCACTTTTCACCCCGTCGCTCACCTTTTAGGTTTTGAGCTTTGTATGAACCGGCAGGGTCATTTATTATAAAATCCAAAGCTTACAATAAAGAATTTTGAATATGCATAATAATATGATGCATAAAAAATACATAATAATTATAAATACATAAATAATATGATTGAGCACACCTACGCTTACAGTAAAATTTTGAGGACTGTACCTCGAAATGGTACATTAATACATGTTATGGTCGCGGTGTCCTGAGGAAGCGAACACCGAAGATCCGCAACGTCGATAAACTTTCGCAACGGGAACTTTCACTGCCTACCCTCCCCTCCACCTGGAAAAATAATACAATTTTGATTTGGAGATGACAGCGAGGAGACAGCGGAATGCCGCGTGGCTTTTAAAATGATGATATTTCTATTATTTATCCTGTTTTTTGTAAATATTATATGTAAATATAATTTTAAAATGCTATTTGTAGTGTTTATTTAATTCCCTAGACTGTCGATTGCTCACCTTTAACATGCAAATAAACTAATTATATCAGGGAAATGAAATTTTTTAGGATGTCTCTTCACAAGTTGTGCAGTACACTGTAATAAATGGTAAAACTGTTTCAGCTATGAAACTTAAAAAAAAAAAAATTAAAAATGGAAAATTCTGCAAAATGTGACATTCCTTTAAAAAAAAGTCCGTGCACTTCTACGTTCCCCCTCCCCCCCCCCTGAAAATATCATAAAAGGCACCTTTCTTTTCGTGTACCACGGTGTGTGATGCAGCTTATGAAGAATCATCCAAGGAATAAGAAAACAGCTGTTTTTACCATTAGAAAAGTGTCTTTATCTAAAGCATTATCTTTGAGTCTTCTATAAAACATTAAACTTTTTTTCATTGGTTATAAATATAAACAGATTTTTAATAAATCAATATAAAAGTAAGGCATAACACTGTGCAAGTTTCAAGATAATAGAACAGTGCTTAAGACAACTCAGCTTCGGCCGAAAAATATTGCTTAACTAACATGAATATTTATTTTTCAAACCCCAAGACGTTGACCATTTGGTCAAAAGGCAACAGAATTTTGTTGCAGTACAATTAAAATACTTGCAAAACACTCGTCCAAATGAGCAGCAGTCGTGGCTTGACCAGAATTACACAAAACACATTCATGTGAATTGGTGAAATTAAAACGGAATAAATAAGCACCAAGACAATCGTGTTCAGTCAAAACTTTAAAAAGAGTTATTAACATAAATGTAAACAAAATGCTGAATAATTATGATCACCAATGTATCGCTCAAAATATAGGAAGAGTAATTTTCGTACTTGTGTATTTATTACAAAGTTAATTATATTATATTTTTTATACGGTTTTATTTTGTAGTGTTTTAATAATTAACTATATTATTTCTCAAGCATTAAAAACATCCCACATATGTGTATGTCACTCTAAAAAATTATTTATCCCCTCTCGAAATTCTTTTTTTTTATAAATTGAAATTATCTTTTAATAGCTCTAACTTTCCCCCTTAAAATTGGATCTCTTGTGTATGTGCAAGAGTACTTTTATGAAAACCATCTGGTGTGCTAAACCAGATGGTTAATAAGAAAATAATTTCAATGTCTTGAAAAAAAACGTAGTCTTTGTAATGTCAGTTCCTTGGCGCCAGACTTACTACTAAATAAGCATTTGAAATAATATCATAAAATAGAAACATTCAAGAATCGGTACCTCACTTCCTGGAGAATTGATTTTATAAAGCTTATTTTAAAATCATTACGTTTTTTAAACACTTGAAACTATTGCATTTTTTAAAGCTTTTGCAAGAAAAAGTCGATATTTTATTAGATCTATGTCACTTCCCCAGATTAACAAAACACTGAAAACTACATTTTAATAATTTTGGAGTCATGAAATGTAATTGCAAAAAGAGATACAAACTATAAATTCTATTTCAGTAAACTTTTCTAAGAACTATATTCATTGTCCGATATATTTATATTAAAACGGTTATCTGAAAAGGGAATATTACATTAATGAAACTAGGATGTATCATCAATAAGTTCTACCCTGATTAACACAGAATTCGTTTTCTTTTTTTAAACTTAGGATTACATTTCTCCATAATACTTTCTATGAAAAGAAACATTTTTTTCACCGTCGTTGTAAGTGTAAATAATACTCCGTCAGAAAACTAATATACTAACTCTGTTTGAACTAACAAAGTGAACTAACCTAACTACAAAACAAAACACATTCATGTGAATTGGTGAAATTAAAACGGAATAAATAAGCACCAAGACAATCGTGTTCAGTCAAAACTTTAAAAAGAGTTATTAACATAAATGTAAACAAAATGCTGAATAATTATGATCACCAATGTATCGCTCAAAATATAGGAAGAGTAATTTTCGTACTTGTGTATTTATTACAAAATTAATTATATTATATTTTTTATACGGTTTTATTTTGTAGTGTTTTAATAATTAACTATATTATTTCTCAAGCATTAAAAACATCCCACATATGTGTATGTCACTCTAAAAAATTATTTATCCCCTCTCGAAATTCTTTTTTTTTATATAAATTGAAATTATCTTTTAATAGCTCTAACTTTCCCCCTTAAAATTGGATCTCTTGTGTATGTGCAAGAGTACTTTTATGAAAACCATCTGGTGTGCTAAACCAGATGGTTAATAAGAAAATAATTTCAATGTCTTGAAAAAAAAAAGTAGTCTTTGTAATGTCAGTTCCTTGGCGCCAGACTTACTACTAAATAAGCATTTGAAATAATATCATAAAATAGAAACATTCAAGAATCGGTACCTCACTTCCTGGAGAATTGATTTTATAAAGCTTATTTTAAAATCATTACGATTTTTAAACACTTGAAACTATTGCATTTTTTAAAGCTTTTGCAAGAAAAAGTCGATATTTTATTAGATCTATGTCACTTCCCCAGATTAACAAAACACTGAAAACTACATTTTAATAATTTTGGAGTCATGAAATGTAATTGCAAAAAGAGATACAAACTATAAATTCTATTTCAGTAAACTTTTCTAAGAACTATATTCATTGTCCGATATATTTATATTAAAACGGTTATCTGAAAAGGGAATATTACATTAATGAAACTAGGATGTATCATCAATAAGTTCTACCCTGATTAACACAGAATTCGTTTTCTTTTTTTAAACTTAGGATTACATTTCTCCATAATACTTTCTATGAAAAGAAACATTTTTTTCACCGTCGTTGTAAGTGTAAATAATACTCCGTCAGAAAACTAATATACTAACTCTGTTTGAACTAACAAAGTGAACTAACCTAACTAACAAGGGTCCCTTTTACGGCATTCATAAGCATGTCGTCACAAATAAAAAAGTGTATGAGACATACAATTCTTTGTCTCATACAATTGATGTAAATTTTGTGTCAGATGTAAACTCTGACGCAAAATTTACACCAAATCAAAGATGATTCGCAATTTATACGACTCTAAATAGTTCCTCGAGATGACACAGTTTGACATTTTTCACGAGATTAACATAAATAAACTATTTTCGTCTGCTGAATTATGGATTATTTAAACACTTGAATTGAGCATTTTACATAACGCATGAATTGTTATTATTTTTAGACACTAGTTTGATCTTTTAATTTTTAAAATTATGTTATAGCTACACTAGATTAGGAATTAAAAAAAAAGAACGGTTAATAGTTACGATAAAATACCAGGTAAATTGCTATTTTTTGTTTTGTTTAGCCTATTATGCTTACCTGTGGTACTAGCTTTTTACCCGCTCTACTGTTACAGGATATATTTTTCTTCTTATCATTTGACAAGAGCATGGCAATTAACAGCAAATTATCATTTAAACTATTGTTGTCTCTGTCATCATAATGTTGGTGTTTTTGATTTGTAGGTCTGATTCAGATCTGGCACTGGTGCCAATAACTGGATTTGTCAAATTTACCATAATCAGTAATTGACACGCATGCTATATAAAATCTTAAGTTTTAAAACAAAGTAAATGTTATTTTACTTAAAGCTGTTTTATATTTATCAGAAACAATCAAAGTGGAAAGAAAATAAAAGAATGCACTATTTTTTATACAAGTGGTTACACTGTATTTATCTATCAATGATAAACCAGACAATTTCTAAAAGATGAGATACTCTTATAAACATTAAGTTTTAAAAATATGATACACTTGATTTTGAACGACTATATTACTTATATCATGTAAAAAAGGAATGAACTTAATAAAATTATTTTCAATTTCAAAACCTTTTTAGTTCGCTTATTTTCGTTTAGAAATTCAAAGATGCCAATAATAATTGTACAGCACCAAAAACTGTATTATTTATCGTACAACATAAATATTCCTTTAGATTTTTAAAGAAAGAATTACTTGACTACCGTTAAATTTTGTAGTGAAAGCCGTGAGTTTTAAAAAAAAAGAGATTGACGATTTTTTAAATTGCTGTTTAATCAATTCAATTCATACCTTCTTTTTTAATTAACTTTGTATGTACAGCTTTGCTTCAGTAAAAAGTTAAATGACAAAGAAGATACTAACCAAATTATAAAATTCTATTTCTAATACAGAAAAAAGAAAATACTTAAAAATTTTAAATCATGAAAATGATGAAAAAATGAAGTTGGAGTAAAAGTCATTTAAGGTTTCATTCGTGAATGAGAACCCCTAATTTCTGCTAGATTTTGAAAAAAAAAAAAAAAAACTGTAAATCTAGTTCTTCCCATGTAAACCTAGTGAGTGGAAACTCGCCCCCACACATTTATCGTGCATGGTCGCCACGCATGCAAAGAGGGTCTTCGTTTATCCAGTATTGAAAAGCGGTTTCTTTGATCAGCAGTCGTCTCTGCCAAAAGGGCTGCTCAGGAATCGCGCTACACCAAAAGTTCTCAAACTTATACAAGTCGTGGCACTCTTAAGGAAATTAGAATTTTCTCAAAGAACCCTCGACATACGATATATGTGGTAGACTGCTGTTACACACACGCACACACATATATATACACTTTATATTTACACGACTATGAAAAACAAATTATAGAACTAAAGTAGTAAGAAAATAAACACAATTAATACAATACTAATTTAAAATTCTAGCAAGTACTTTAATGAGATCATGATGCTTCGCGGTACACCTCACTTGTCGATGAGGCATCCCGTGCAGCGGCACACACTTGGGGAACCACTGCACTTTACGGAAAGCGGCCTTATGTTGGACCACCGTTGGCTCAACGAACGAAGGTTCTGCAGGATAGATAACAATTGATGCCAATGCCAATTTATGTGCAATAACTGAGCTAGTTAATCCCGAGGTTATCCAATAATTTGGTATCTCTCCTATTCAATTGTCACTTATATTATATTTATCAATGTAATGCGAGATTATCTCAATATAATAACAGATTACGAAAGAAAACAAGGATTGCATAGATCATATAATACTTTTGGCATTATTGGTTTTGTATAGTCTCTTACTAATTTTGTTTAAAGTATGAATCTAAAGTTATCTGAGTCTTTTTAGGAAACAAAGCTGAAATTTTATACAGCACCTAATTAATGCATGGGGCACATTTTACTTTTTTTTGGATGTGGTCGTACAAAAATTTAATTTTTATATTTATTTAGATTTAATCTCCTGAAAATCTTAATCGATAACATAAAATTCTTGACCTTTTTATACGTAAGTTTGTAATCTATTTTACATGTCTATGATTCACTATTAAGGAATAAAAGCTTAGGTCAGTATTTTTGTGATAACCAGTATATATTCGGTTCTTTACATGGTATAGTTTTTTACCCCTTTTTTTAAATTTAAAATTCCTGAATAAAGTTGCAGTATTTCTCTTTATGGTTTGCTGAAAATTAATTTTCAGAAGAAACATAACCGCAATTAATAATTATATTTCACATTTTGTTTTGAACGAAACAATTTTTGAAGAGTAAACCAATGGTAAAGAGAACCCAGTTAGGATATTTAACAACATTTAAACATTTTCTTAAAAGAGAGAGTGATCCTTACATGGTAATGAGTTTTAATTTGTCTTTCAATAATTTTACTTGTTATAGTAAAAAGTGCTTGTTTTGTGGTTTCATCCTTTTGTTTATTTTTTATTTAATCAGTAAAATTTAAGTACACATTTCTATTCAATAAAATTAGAAATATTTACAGTAAAGCTGATTTAAAGAATTGGAAATTACTTTATTTTCTAAAAAATTACCTTTATTTAATAAGCCCCCCCCCCTTAGTTTATCCAGAAATATTATGATCATCTAATATTTTTCAAAAGTTGGCACCACTGAAAAGTGCAAGATGACATCCAGGACTGCAATAATTATACTAGGAAAACGTTAAATAAAATTCCGTCTTAATCCTCTGAGGTGCAACCATTTTCGCATCGATATGAAGAGCAGGTGGATATACTGCCCTTTTTTCAAGTGCATATACAAGTGCAACCGCTGCCTTCGCCCGATTTTACTACCAGAAACATGGCGATTGCACAGCCAGCCGTGTCAAAAGAGTTCTCCGGCTCTTTGGCATGCAATTGGCGCTTCAATCGACTGTCATGTTGCGGATAATTAAATAGAGCGATGGCAAGGGTTGCAACATTTGGGTCATTTAACCATTTTTTAGTCTTATTTCGTGTACGCCGGTATTTTTTGCCGACATAATTTGTGGGCATGATTTGCGTCGACACGTTTTCGTTGGATTTTTCAATAGGGTTGAAAGATAACGGGTATGGAGGGAATAAAATGTTAAAAGTCATCAAGGTTTGCAATTTTTGATGATTTATCGTCAAGTTTGGAGCCAAAAATAAGTCCCAAAAACTGAACCTAGCTTAGCTAGAAACTCTCAAACCCCTACAGTTTATTGCAAAGAAGTATGGTTAGAATATAACTGACGAAGATTGCGAAACAGTTTTAGTAGGAGATTTTAATATAGATTTCAATTCCGAAGAAGTGTTTTGTAGAACAAGGAAGATAAAACTGTACACTCATGGATTTTGATGCCCTTTTTAAATGGTATTTATAAAAGTGAAGTGCAGTTAGAATATGCTTAGCGCAGATTGTAAAATAGTTTTAGTAGACAAATTTAATTGAGATTTCAGTACTGAAAAGTGTTTTATGGAACAAACAAGAGAAACAGGGAACAGTCATAGATTATGATGCGTATTCCAAACAGTATTTTTAAAGGCGAAGCATAGTTAGAATATGCTGGGTGAAGACTGTAAAATAGTTTTAATTGGCGAATTTAATATGAATTTCGATTTACAAAAAAAAAAAAAAAAAGTTTTAGAGACCAAGGAAGAAAAATACGGCACGCTCATGAATAATGATACATTTTCCAACTTAATGGAATAAGGAAGAAAGGGACAATGTATGAATTATGATACGCCTTTAATATATATAGTACTTTAATGCGCATTTAAAATTTGAAAGTGTTTTATTCCCCCCCACTAGCGGTGAAAGCGCTAGAATTAGATAGTTCTACTGCGTGACCATCGCACCTTAAAGGATTGAAAATTCATTTCAACGGCTATTAATACCCTAAGTGATTACCTTCAAGCAGATGTCGCACAGAGACACACTTTCAATCTCTATTTCCTTTCTTATCTAAGCGACACTCAAAGAACTCGGTGACTTATCTCAGAGAGTGGCGAATTTCACTATCAGTTGTGCCTTCCTTTCAAGGTATTACGACAGGAAGGCATGACGTTATTCTTCTTTTCCACTTTGCATCACTACCGGCAAATGTAAGAAATCGCAATTTTTTTTTCTTTTTTTTTTCGAACCAAGTGCCTTATCGTTTGCTTTCAACCCGCCCCCACCAACAACAGTTTATTACGCTGCTATTAAAATCCCTCTGAACTTCTGTAGGTCACCGTGATCAGAAACTCATACCTTTGTATTCCCTGAGAAGTAATTAAATGACACAAACTATACTGATTTTAACTTCGAGCTTTCGACGAACACAGTAGTGACTATAACGGGAATGGGTGCGAGACGAGAAAATAAGCCGTCTCTTCTAGTGTAACAGCCAGGGGCAGCCCTGGAGTACGTGGTGCCCCTCTGCAAACGTAAAAAAGGCGCCCTTTTTTATCTTCCAGATCAAGTTTTTCTGAGTTCGAGATTGCGCCCCTTCGAATAGGGTGCCCCGATGAGATGCTTACCTTGCTTACCGTGTCGGGCGGCCCTGGCAGCAACCGCAAATTTCAGAGTCTCCCTCTCGTCTGGCATCTAAACTTCGACTGTACAGAGTCTCCCAAAAACACTGACCTTAGGCTTTTATTCCTTAAATATGGAGTATAGACAGGCACAATAAGTTACAAAGTTATGTAATTGAAAAGGGTACAGAATTTTATGATATCGATTAAAATGATCCACAGATTAAATCTAAATAAATACAATAAATTTTTATGCGGCTTCAGCACAGAAAAATTCTCAGTTAGTAATATGTGCCTCATGCATTAATTAGGTGGTGCACGAATTTTCAGCCTTTCTTCATAAAAAGGTTCAGAGATGTGAAAATAAATATATGAGGATTTAATTCACTTTTCAATGTTTCTTGAAGAGTAAAAAGCACGTCGGAAGATCGCGTTTCATGAGCTGTACACAAATTACCAACGGAAACAATGATAGCATAACTACATAATATTTATGCTATTATTAGTATAGTATAGCCCCACTTACCAAATTTGTTTAAATATATCTTTGAGCTTTTTTATGATAAAAGGCTGAAACTTTGTACATCACCTAACTAATGTATGGGGCACATTTTACTAATCGGGATTTTTCTACGGGGGACGTGTAAAAATTTGAGTTTTGTGATTTTTTAGATTTAATCCAATGAAAATTTTAATCGTTACCGTAAGATTATGTACCTCGTTTAGAGTAATTTTATAATTTATTGTATAAGTCTATGATCCATATTTAACGAAAAAAAGCGTACGAGGTTTTATTCGACACCCTGTATATATTTTGACCTTTAAAAAGTTTAAAATTGAATTATCGTTAACCGGAGCTACTTTGGGCCACATTTCCATGTTTACAAAATATGGCTTTCAGTATCCAAATTCAGTTTTAATTTATTACCATAGAATAAGGAAGTGAATTGTAATATTTAAAAAGTTTTTTCCTTTCCTCTGATTAATTAACTACTTTTAAAGTTTTGAACAAAAGTAGCCCCTGATTGGGGCTTCTTTGGCCTATTGACTTTAATTTCATACTATTTAAATAGATTTCATCTGTTGAACTATTGTAACCCCTAGCTTATGATTCTGCTAATGAACTGACACCTCAGTTTTTTGTTATTACCAAAACTCTCTTTCGCCAATCAGAAAAAATTAAGTTAACCCCCAAAATATATAAACCAGGTCACGTCCGCCGACTTAACCGTTAAAATTTTTCCGTGGTTTATTCCGAAACTTTGGGTAAATATGGGTTAGAATCCTTAGAAAACCCCCACGGAGGGCACCCCGCCCCTCTGCCTAGAGCCCACATGTACTAATTGGCCGTAGTCTAACAACAACAACAATATTTTGAATTAGCCTCAAATAAGGTACAAAGTATTTCTCAAGCTCAAAAACTCTTATTTATCTTGTATTGTTTGTTGAGTACAAAAACTAGTAATTTATTTTTCGTGTTGGACCCAAGTAGCCTCGGATGACGGTAGTATCTACAATCATCAAATTGTGCTGAATTCTTATATTAAAAATTTTATGTATTCCGAGACAAGCCTTTAAATATACTGTAAAAACAATCCAGGAACTTTCTTTGGAATAATGGGCAATTGAGGTGCCCTAGAATTTTAAGGAATGTTACACGAAAATACCTGGAATATCGAAGAACGGCTTAAAGTAAACATTAAAGTTTTCAGACAGGAATGTTTACTAAAATAAATAAAAACTTTGTGAAAGAAAGCACACATAAAATGTTACTTATAAGATATTACGATCGTTTCGACCAAAAAATTCTTTCGGTCTTCATCAGACAAGCCCTTCGACTCACTGAGCTGAGGGACCTTTGTCTGATGAAGACCGAAAGAATTTTTTTGGTCGAAACGATCGTAACACCTTATAAGTAACATTTTATGTGTGCTTTTTTTCACAAAGTTTTTATTTTTTTTATCATTTAGTACCAGTATTTTGAGTGTTTTTTTCGTAGGAATGTTTACTTTCACTATGATATTTGTGAGTCTAACTATTCCCATTATTTCCAAGGAAACTTCCTGGATTTTTTACAATGTAACATAAGTAGACGGCAATTAAATCGAACTCTGTTCGATTTAATTGCCGCCGGTTTGACTGTAAGAGGAAACGTGGAAATTGTATAGAGCAGTTTCAACCAAGTGAGCGGCAATGGACTCAATCAATAAAAACATATTTTTAAAGACGCGTCTGTCTATCAAGAATGCGAATGAATTGATGGAAACTTCATATTCATATAATGTCTGTCCACCAGGAATGAATTGTTCTTAAGTCTTAACATTGTACTTGAAATTCTAATTCAAAAGTGCAGAAAAACTTACAAAACAACCCATGATTTATATACAGTTTTAAGTGCTCATATGATTAACATTTATTATAATATTTCACATTTTTGATCGAAAAGGAGCTTAATTTTATTGCCACTTATACAGGCTTCATTTTACACGAAACTTGTTTACCATTTTTATGGCATCTTTCAGTTTATTTAGTGTTTAAGAATGCCAATTAATATTATCAGAGATATTTCAAACATGCTCTCTTTCACTGCACAAAATTTGAAAGTTATTTTTAGGTCGTAAAGTCTATAATTTCACACGAGCAGAGCTATGTTGGAGATAAAAAATGGGGCTTACGGAAACTTGGGGGGTATAGTTGGGTCACACTAGAATGGACATCGTGAAAAAATCTGTAATCTATCAGCAGAACATTCTGCGTGAATGTTTACGGATTGGCAATACTGATAGTTTACGTTTCCATGTGCAAATACATGACGACGTGTTATTCCTGCATTGCCTACAGACAGGGACCTACCTGTCACGGGAAACTGTGGAGCAATTCAGGAGCCTCCTCTTTTCCTATTTATTTGTGTTTATTTACTGTATATTTATTTGCTTGATGCAGTAATTTCCCAAATCTCCGCAGAATAGAGTAATACAGCAGTCACATACAATCTAATTCCACGAATAATCTGCGAAATGGCTGAAAAAGTACACAAATAAACACAAAAGATATCTTTGAACAACTTTATTTACTGCAGCGGGCTATTCTTCACTATCGCAGAGCTCTAGACGAGAATTTTTCGCAGTGACCGCTTTAAGTATTTTTAAGCTTTATTTTACATGCTTCATAATAGTGAGTTTGTGTAGCAATTATATTTATAGCGTATTAAATACAAGACTAATCATTTCACATAAAATTAAAGAAAAATTAAAATTTTATTAAATTTAATCTATTAAAAGCGAGCAAACATATTTCAGTTATTATTTGCTGATTATCTGAATGGCACATTGCATAAACAGTTTTTTGTACTCAAAGAAAGAAAAAGGAAAAACGTTTATTTAACCTTTTTCAAAAATCTGTCTTTATTAAGGTGGAATCACAGGTTATTCGCAAAGCAATTGATTTTCCTGCAGATAATCTATAGTGTTTATCTCATAAAAAATATTAATTTAAAGGGGGAGGGATATTCAGAGTGATGACGATGGAGATAAATTGCATTAGTTACCTACGTAAAAGAAATTTAGGTATGCTATCAAAATGTGTTTAAAGTGAGTGTTGAGGAGAGGAAATTATAGCCTTATTCACCAAACATTGACACGCGGATTAATCCCGAAACGCATGTTATAGTCATCGGTAAGATATATTACCGATAACTTTAACACGCGAGTTTGGTTTAATCCGCGTGTCAAGTGTTTGGTGAATAAGGCCGTAAGAAACTGTTTTCCCCAAACACCATGATTCGGCGAGTCAGATAACCTGAATGGCCGCTTTGACTGTCAGAGATTACACGGAAATTGAATTGAACATATGGTATGGTAACCCTTATATTTCACAAGCTGAATACCATTTTCCCAGCTAACCTTTGAAGTAACTCACTTTGGTGAGTTAAATCAAGTGTTTTAATGTTTGATGAATATGGCAATTGAGGACGTGAAAATAAATCCTTAACTGTAAGTTCCATAAAAATAAATAAATAAGTAAGTACCAAGAATATACATGTTAGAAATGGGTCTTAAATATTTGTCATTAAAATTTTTCACAGTAGTTTTTATAATCACTTCATTTCTTTTCTTTTCACCCACACGCAAAGATGTGAGGTCTGACATTGCCTTTGCTTGAGCAAGTACACTCATGTCCATAAATTAAGGATAATTCAGAATCACACAGAAATTGATCTCTAAAATAAAAATTTCACCTGTGGAATGATCACACACATCTTGAAGACTATGCAAATTACAGGAAACCACCAGATGGCGTGGATGGTACGTCACAATGACGAGAGTGTAAGAGAGGGGTATATAAGGAATGGTGGCAAAGAAGTAAAATTCTTCACAAGTGCTGTGAAAGCCTTTCAGTGCAAAAACCGCATAGTTATGGCACAAAGGAGGCATTTTGATGATGTTTTACGTGGCAGAATTATCGGACGACTGGAATGTGGACGTACCCAGCTGGAAGTATCCGAGGAACTTGGAATCGCCCAGAGTGTCATCTCCAGGCTTTGGCAACGATTCCAAGATGATGGTAATGTGAGTAGACGTTACAGCACAGGTCGCCCCCGAGTTACAACGCCGAATGAGGACCGCTATTTGGCAGTTACTGCCAAAAGAAACAGACGGAGTACAGCATCAGACCTGTCTCGTCAGCTCTCTTCAGCTACCGGTACGACAGTTTCAAGGCAGACCGTGTACAGACGCTTAGGGCACATTGGTCTATATGCTCGTAGGCCTGTCAGATGTGTTCCACTTACCGCAACTCACTGTCGCCTGCGATTAACCTGGAGTAGAGAGCATGCATTGTGGACACCGCAACAGTGGTCTTGTGTGATGTTTTCCGACGAGTCCAGGTTTAGTTTGGAGTCTGATTCTCGCCGGACATTCATCTGGAGAGTGCCAGGTACCCGTTACCACCAAGAGAACACCATTGAAAGACACCGTTACGGTGGTGCAGGATGGCTCGTTTGGGGAGGAATTATTCTTGGTTCCAGAACTGACCTGCACGTTCAGAGTGGAACGATGACAGGCCACATCTATCGGGATGTCATTCTGGAACAACATGTACGTTTGTTTCGGGGCGCCATGGGTGCTGAATTTGTATTTATGGATGACAACGCCCGTCCTCACCGTGCAAACATTGTAGACGAATGCCTTCAATCGGAGGATATCACCCGTATGCATTGGCCAGCATACTCACCGGACTTGAATCCAATAGAGCATGTGTGGGATATGCTTGGCCGACGAATTGCAGCCCGTCAACCCCCTCCCACCTGTCTACCGGAACTTCGGAGTGCATTGCTTGATGAGTGGTGTAATATTCCCCAAGATCAGATTGATCATTTGATACTCAGCATGCCTAGGCGTTGTCAGGCCTGTATTGCATCGTCCGGGAGACATACTCCGTATTAACCATCCTACTAACCATGTTATACTGTTTTTTGTAAATAGGTTCTTTTTTGAAATTTGGTCAAGGGAGTAAAACTTGCAATTTTTATTAATTATGTCAAACATATAGCATCTTTTTTGCTCTTTACTTTTTGTTTAATAAATAGACTTTACAAATAAGTCAAATTTGTTTTGCTTCTTTCTCTTTCTTTGCCTGAACCTCATTATCCTTAATTTATGGACATGAGTGTAGTTTATGCCTGCCCATACACACAACTTAGTAATTTCATACGATTCATTTTTGTGCATTTACTTTTTATATATGAGTCCACATTTAAAAATAAATATACAAACTGTCAGCTGGGACTGCATTCAAACCATTGTCTTTCCGAACTATGGCCCATGGGCCACATGTTGGACAAGCCTGTTTGTTTTAAGGATGTATGCCGACGAAACAAAATATGCCTCACGGTCCTGGTACACAAACTAAAGTAAACTAATTGCACCAGGGACTCGAAAAAATTCGGGTCGTTTCTTCATAAGCTGCACCACATACTGTAAATGAAAAGACGGTGCTTTGCATAAAAATTTCAGAAAAATTTCTTAAACATGAAACTGCACAGCGAAAATTTTCGAAGAGTGTCACAGTCAGGAAAATTTTCTATTTCTTAAGAATTTTTCTAACAGTTTCGTAATATCTATTTTACGCGAGTTTTTTACGCGTAACCTATCTCAGAGCCACGGACTAACGCTGACTCCTCCCCTGCAGCACGAAAATTTCCGCTAAACAGTAAGAAGAGCAAACTAGACGTGAGTGGTGTGAAGGATAAGTATCGTCTTTATGATTAGCTGCTGAAGATAGTCAATGAGCAAACGGCATTTCATCTCTCATAACATCAATGAAGGCGGAAGCATCCAAACCGTCTCAGTCTAAACTTGGCTTTTTTCGTTACTTATGTGAGAAACGGTAATATATAGCTAGGGAATGGCTTAAAACAGTTTGAGATGTGTTTATAAGCGTTTAAAGTAACCGCGTATGTGTTTCAAAAAGTCGTATACATATCCTATTTCACAACGCGAAACTTTCACTTACGCGAGGGGGTCTTGGAACGCATCCCTCGCGTAAGTCAAGATTCCGCTGGACACCGTTAAATTATTTGCATGCCCATCTTAACTTGCGCAAACTGTTATACGCATGTAGGGTTTCGTGTTTTCGATCGCACCTCCCGCACCTGTTTTAAAGGGGCCCCCCAGTACCCCCATCATGCTGTAAATTGTTGTAGCGATCAGCTCCACCGCGGCTTTTAATTACGTTTATCCGTTTCGCTGCCAGCCAGAGACTACGCTTGGATAAGAAACCACCTGACCATGCAACCTATCGTGCAAGCATCAATCCTCTGTTTTCTTTCTATCTCTGGTTATTTTCGCCTTAATTTCATGCAGACATTGCATGAGGAGAGGGAAGGGGGATTGTCCAAGAAAGGAAACGAGGCCCCAAACGGGGCCCCCATCGTCTTGTAAGGAGTTGGCGGTTATATGCCGGACGCGACAATTATAGGAATAAAAGCCAACGATGTTGACCTTGGCTATCAAAACGTTCCGTGAGAAAATAAAACAAAAAACTGAAAACGATAAAAATTTGTAAATACGAAAATCTCAGAACTGAACTATTTATTTCTATTTTAAATATCTGAGAAAATTTTCTGTTATTTTTCGTATAATACTTCATCAATAATGTGAATAAAATGTATGGGAGTTAATAATGATAGATATCATACCCAGTTTAATTGTCATTTCCAAGTTATTTTTAGTATGATACTTCATCAATAATATGAATAAAATTTATGGGAGTTAATAATGATAGATATCGTACCCAATTTAATTATCATTTCCAAGTTAATTATGACTAGTAGCCATAAATTAAAAAAAATCCGAACTTTTTGTTGTTCAAGAAACAGGCATATTGTTACTAATATTACTATTATTATTTATTAATTATTTTATGTGCTGGATGCAATTACAAAGAATCAGCGTTTGACGTTCGGTCGTTTCTTGAGATAGGACCCGCTTTAATCCTTTGAAGCGCAACCACTTCCTAATGTCAAAAAAATGCAGTTGTTGCCATCGCACGATTTAACTACCAGCAAGATGGCAGTCGATCAAATCGCCCACTACGTGCCACAGAGTAAAGGAACATTTTTGGACACAGCGGACTGTGCGGCGCGCACAGCTCTGTGGCACGCAGTGGGCGATTCGATCGACCGCCATCTTGCTGGTAGTTTGATCGTGCGATACCGACGTCTGCACTTTTTCGACATTGGACAGTCTATCTAGATGCCCTTTTTAAGTATTTAATTGAAGTCAAATTTATTCTTCGCGAAATGAAACAGCCAAAATGTCAGAGTTGTATCCTCACAGCGAGGGCAGGGTACCACGCCACGTTAAGGACGATCAATTCGGTCAGTTTTCTGGGGCATCGAAATTCAGGGGCTACATGTTAATTACGAGTGAGAGAAAAGTATCAGGTTGTAACGAAAGTTTTCCGCCAGATTTGCTTGAGTCAGCTCATGCGGTACCGAGCGATTGATCTTATATGTCAAGTTTATACGATGCCTTGCGCGACTAATGGACATGGTACTAAAGTCTAACTCTTTTAGCTAGCTCTCGAGTGGATGAATATTTTATCTTCTTCCAAAAATTCTCGTAGGCGGGCCTCATCAGTAGGCCGGCCAGAGCGCTCTGCTTCTTAAATGTCCTAGTCCTCGTTTTTGAACTTTCGGTACCAAATCTTCACAGTGTCCTATGATACAACAGTAGTACCTTAAGCTGTACACATGATTCGGTGTCATTCGGTAGCTGACTTTTTGCAACAGAACTCAGAGTAAATGATGGTTCAATCTGGTAGCGTGATAGTTCCATTTCAGACACCTTAATCATAAAGATATTGTTTTTACAGATTTAACAACGCCGTGCTCTAAAACAAGTCTTTCTCTTTCAATAAACAAAAATCGTTTGACAAAATATCTGCAAAGACACCAAAAACTTTCGTTACAACCTAATATTAATATATGAAATGCATCTTTTTTTTTGGGTTTTTTTAGCACTCGGATGCTATTTCTTTCAAGCACGGGATTTTTGTCTACGCGGCGCACCGTGATCACTTTTCCTTTTAATTCATGTTTTCTGGAGAGTGATTTGATATTGCTAACGGAAACATGGGCAATTCCTTCAGATGATTTTCAAATACCAGGATTCGCTTTGGTCGAACGGATAGACAGTGGTTTCCAAAACAGAAAGCCATCTGGAGTTATGATGTTTATAGAGGAAAACTTTATAAAAATCACTTTATAAAAAGAATAGGAAACACTTTACCCGTGCCTACACGAGCCAGATCAATGGTGTTTAAATGGTCATTGCGTATATTCAAGATAAAGTGAGATTTTCAGATACATACGCTAGTCCTCGAATTTCTTATGAAGATAAATTAGACGCTCTATTCGAAAAGTTACTGAAGGAAGATGATTGCAACACTGTTTTAGTAGGAGATTTTAACATAGAATTAAATTCCGATCAAGAATCCGATTTCATAACTGAAATGGATACTTTAGATTTTCCAATACGCACTCATCCAAAACATTTCACCACTAGGGGCGAAACAACAATGGATGCAATTTTCAGCAACAAAATTATGCGAACAGGAGTCTATATGAGCACTTGCAGTTATCATTTTCCTCTATATGGCAGAATTGATTGAATAGATTTAAAAAAAAAAAAAAAAAAAACTAAAATTCTTCCAGCCGAGTGCGTAAATAAAATCTGGAAGAATTTCAGATTTTTTTTTTTTTTTAAACAAAACTTTTATAGTTCGTATCGTACAATATAGCTGGAGGAGGACATCCCTCCGAAGGTCTAATCATCCTAACATAAAAGCATATCCCAATCCTACTCCAATTTATTTAAGCACCTTTCAGGTGCAGGCTCAGCCATTCCGTTCCACTTTTGCCATTTTTTTAGCACACAGCGGTCAATTCCCGTTCCAGAGAGGGGGGAAAAAGCAATTAAAATCTGTGTCCTGTTCGGAAACAAACCTCAGTGTAATAGAGGAAGCTCAAGTGAAAGATGATAAACACAGCCATCCAATCCAGTTGCCGGATGTTTTATGTAATTTATGGAGTTTGCTCGCTGTACCGGGAAAAAAAAATTAGTATTGTAAACGAGGGAGTGTCAGATATTACCTCTGCATTTTCTTATGGTATGTCTACTGTAGTTCGAAAAATCACTTGATTTTGACACATAAATACAAATAAACAAATTTTATCACAATTTTGAAAAGTCTTAGGTTGTCTCCACACATGCTGTATTATGTACGGTAGAAAACAATAAACTAGTAACTAAATTTCTAACGAACTCAACCTCTAACTAAACCTCCAATAAATTAAACCTCTAACGAATCTTTCAGAAAAAATTCTTAAAAATCGAAAACTTTGCAAAGTGGGTCGCTCTTTGAAAAAATTTGTTGGGTAATTACATGTTTCAGATTTTTTTTTTTTTAAGTTTTATAGGAGATACAATTTTATTTTTGGTTTATTATAAAAAATAGTTCAGTTTATGAAGAATTCTCCGATATTACAAACTGTGCGAATTTGATTACTTTAACACAAATAATTTGATTACATTAGCACAGATAATTTGATTACTTTAGCACAAATAATTTATGTACAATGAAGTAGCATTTGTTTCTTTAAACTACAGGTTTAAAACACCAGATTACGCCAGACTCGAAAAAGTTCTGAATTACAACTGCACACTTACAAACGGTAAACCTATAATCAGCGTAACATCCATAAAGTTACGCTAATCACTGATTCACGGATTTACAGACTCACTGACTCTGCCACAATTCCGGTTCAACAACTCCAAAATAAAACTTTTACCGCCGTTACTCTAAAAAAAATAAAAGACGAAAAAAGTATTCAAATTCACACATTTTTTTACCATCGGCTTGAAATTTTTCATAATTATGTAAAAAGAAAGGCAAAGAGACATTCTGCGCTAGTTAAAAAATTTTAAAATCCACTCGTTCCCTAATTTTGAAACTATTTCCACATTTATCCACTTCAGGAAACATCCTGGCATTTATTTTTCAATATGTGTATGCATTTTCCTTCTCATCTGAGCCGTCAGTAATAGCCTATAAAAATTACGGAATCAAACCATTGTTCGGATTTTTTAAAAAAAGCATGCGCACACACACACACCTGTACAAACTTGGATCTTTCGGGACATTGTGCAGCAGAGTTGTTTTCACTGTTTTCCCTGTTTTCAGCTTTCGGTTTTTGTTTTCAGTTTTCTGAATTAAGCTTGTTCCGTCAGTCATTTTTCTTCCCTATTTGAATACTGCGGGATACTTTCGAGGATAAAGCGAGGAACGGAACACGCTATCCCCGCATCTCTGTGCTTTTGTATAGGTGTATGTGCTCGGCCTTGGAAAACTTACATATTAGTTTGAAATTACGATGCTTTGTTGGTGTGAATCGAACACGCCGATCGCATGCAAGCAGGACAGAAACAAGTTGGGCTGCGTCTGATTCATTGGCGGACACAGGAATTTCTTTTTTTTTGGGGGGGGGGGGGCTAATTCTTTTTAGAAAAAAAAACTTTTTTGATATAAGCAAAATGCACAATAACCCTTTGAAGCGCAACCGTTTCCCAGTGTCGAAAAAGTGCAGTCATTGTTATCGCATGATTTAACAAACGAGCCGCACAGCCGGCTGTGTCGAACATGTTCTTTAGCTGTGTGGCACGCAGTTCGATGGATTCGATCGACCGCCATTTTGCTGGTCTGTTAAAT
The DNA here is from genome assembly GCA_038373885.1 of Cheiracanthium punctorium. Classification (NCBI taxonomy): domain Eukaryota; kingdom Metazoa; phylum Arthropoda; class Arachnida; order Araneae; family Cheiracanthiidae; genus Cheiracanthium; species Cheiracanthium punctorium. The sequence goes on along the minus strand of JAWZYV010015949.1, from coordinate 510,911 downwards.
CGTGAGATGGCAACAACTGCACTTTTTCGCCATTGGCCAGTCTATCTAGATGTCCTCCTTAAGTATTTAATTGAAATCAATTTTATTCTTTGTGAATCAAAACAGCCAAAAGTCAGAGTTATGTCCTCACAGCGAGGACACCGCACGTTAAAGGGTTATAAGAAAATGCTACCCTAAAGCAATGTACATTTTTGGGGGGGAGGGGGTGAAGCCCCCTAGCCTCTCTCCTGGATCAGCCACTGGTCTGATTCCGTTGGCTTGAACTGTGATGTTTATTCTCGTTTTACACGGTGGATTTCTTCCATACCATGAATGTAAAACAAGAAAGATAAATCATCTCCTCGTGCCGATTATAAAACACTTCCGAACCCAAGTCTTTTGTTCGCAGCAAATTTGGCGATATATCGTCGTCGAACTTGGCGGGATTTCTAATATCTTTCTTATATCTATGAGAGATTTCTAATATTGAGAGAAAGCTAATACCACTATGCATACAAATTTGCGAGATCCTGTACAAGAACTTTAAATGATACTTTCATCTTTTGAATGAGGAGAAAGCTGTTATAAACATTTACGTATTTATCGTATTGTGCTTGAAATGTCTCTAAACTGCCAGAGTAATCTATTGAAATACTTTTGAGTGAACCTGTACAAGAACTATAGACACTGCATGCACTATTTTCGATGGAGAACCTTATTTTGCAATCCTTAATAACATATATCAATAATCTTTTCTTTCTTTCTCTTTTTTTAAACACTTTCCATGAAGGCTGAAACGTGTTTATATCTTCGATTTGTCTGTCTGTCCGTCCGTGCTGTAACTGTAGTAAATATGCATCTATTTCTATGAAATTTATGCATTCTATTTTTATGAATAGAGCCATGTACCCTGTTGAAAATAGTGAATCTAGCATTTATTGTTCTTTTATACAGGAACGCCTAAACGAATTCTAATACATTAAGTTCCATGGGTAATCATTCTTGAATGCGTATTTTAGAGATATTCTATATTTAAAGCAAACCGAAATCAATATGTGTGTGTATGTCTGTGTGTTAATAAGGATCACATAATAATACTCTTCATCGAAAATAGTATCTGTAGCACACAAGTATCTGTAGCACACACAGGAGAACTGAAAAGAATTCCAATGCGTATTGAACTTTGGCATTTTAGAGACTTTTTTATTTCATTCTAGCAAAATCCATTTCAAGCACAATATAATAAGTACCTAAACGTTTATAGCAGTTTACCCTCCAGTTGAAGTCTTTTTAAAGTTCTTTTACAGAGTGTCACAAAATTACATAAATAGCGATATACAGGTTTTTCTTAAGACTATCTCCAAAATCTAGATAGATCTGACGTCGTTAAATACGTCGTCAAATTTGGTGCAAAAATATTACTCTGTTGAAAAGTGCTTTACATTCGATGTGTTTAGTATGATTTACCTTTCTTGCTTCTTTTCCCCATAAATAAAAGCAGGTCTCTCAAATACGCTTTAAACAGTAACTGCCCGTACAGCATCATGTATTGGGGCTCTTTTGACTGCTCCTTTACAAGAACTGTAAATGCTACACACATCATTTTCAAAACGGTGCATGGTGCTGTACATAGGAATAACATATACGAATTTCGTTGTAGTAGAAGGATTTTTACGATAGTTAGAGCACGAACGGCATGCAGACAAACCGAAATCACACTTTCAAATTTTGTTGCAAAGTGTTAAAAAAGTACGCATTTATAATGGATAACAATGAATTGATTATTCCTTGTATAATTTGTCCCACATACATCTTTCTCTCTACATGGCGTGTAGGAAGTAAACGTAACACATCAAGAAAATTCCAGATATGAATAATAGTATATTTCATTGTGTGCGTGTGTGTGTACCCTGTTTAAATAATTGAAAGAAACAATACTTAAGTTGGATTATGTAAATAATCCTTATATCCTTATAGTAATATTTATGTTGGTTCCTATGTAAAATCTTATTTTCGATTTTTCTCGTACATATATTGATTTTCCCAAACCTACTGCTTCTTTTTTTCCCAAAAATTATGTTTTGGGGACACCTTTTATTTATTTGAAAAAAAAAAAAAAAAACAGAAAAAAAAAACAGAAAAAAAAGGAAAAGAAAAGAAACTCTGTAAACATAAAAGTTCTTATTTTTACTATAAAGTGAGCTTTTACTCCAAAAAAGCTTCTTTCAAACATGCAAACAAAGAAATTGTAATTAATCTGTAAAAATTTTAACATGGATCTCATCTTTCGTGATCTTATTCGCAAATTCGCTCTGTTTATTCCAAATTAGCGGCTTTCGTATCTCTGTTGAAATGATTCACCCCACCTCGCCCTTGAAAACACGAGTTCCTCTAATAATGACTGAAGAAAAACAATCTGCGAGCTCCGGAAATAGGCAGAGGAAGCAAGAGTTTTCGGGGTGGGGAATTGGAAAACACGCCATAGGATTGTTATTATCGGGAAGCGAACAGGCTTCTGTACGAAACACTTTGCTCAGAGGAGAACGCAACTCATGGCCCAGCACTGAGAGAGTGAAACAGCGAAAGCAGTGACCCAGACGGTTAACCCTTTGAGGCGCAACCCTTTCCCAATGCTGAAAAAAGGGCAGCTGTTGCCATCGCTCGACCTAACTACCAGCAAGATGGCGGACGATCGAAACGTTCATCGCGTGCCATAGATCTAGACACCCTTTTTTGACGACAGCTGGCTGTGCCCGCGCACAGCCCCCCAACCCGGTACTCTATAACTCGGGACTTCTCTAACATCCTTCAGTTTGGTCCGCAACTTTCCAAAGGTTGCCCATACCTGCTTTTAAAACGAAGAAAATATCTTTTACTTTGACAGCACGGAGCAAAATGTATGAGCACATGAATAGACAAAGGTCAACAAGGAAGAGGAACCTAGTCATGTTTAACATATGATCAAATGTACTAGTCTTTAAATAGTCTTTACAAATTACTAGTCTTTACAAATACACATTCAGAATAAATCGAAAAGAAAAGAAAGAAAAAAAAAATAAAAAAGAAAGAAAAGAAAGTAATGCCGAAAAAATCCAAATAATTAAAATAGTTTTAACCTTCATCCAATGTATCAATTCATTTCAAGTTCATTCGGAGTTTTACAATTACGACATTTCTTCAAACAATAGGCAGTAAGGTAAACCACATTTTATAGGTCTCAAGAAAAGAAATAGTCGTTCATAAACAAGCCATCTGTTTAAAAGAGCAGTCACTTAGATCCGTTTTCGTCTTTGCTACAGTTTAAAAATAATTGGTACGCAATAGATTTTTATGACATCGTAAAGTGAAAAAATGCCGACTTCCACTATAAACTCCGCTTTTAAAATGCATGACCAATTTTGAAAGAATTTTTGACCCCCACGGTGCTTGTAGAAATAGCTCTGAAAAATGTAGTTTTTCAAGAGCTCTGCGTGTTTTCAAAAACTGGTTGGTTAAATTTCACATACTGTAACATATATCGCGTCTAAGAGCAGCGAATATTTATGCATAAGTTTGGGCCACTCAGGTGTTGTAATGGCTAACGAATCACTCTATCATACGTTGGATTTGGGTGCAATTCCCGGCTTGGTATTAACGGGGCCATCGTTAAGCAACGGGCCTGCTTATGAGTTGCCATCGCTAAAAATGAGTTTATCATTGAGGCCTGTTTTCCCAGTCACAGTATTCTATTTTATTATTCTAAGTATTATAAATGTTATAGTATTTTATTATTTTAAAACAATTTTTTTATACTTTTGTCGTACTAAAGAACTTTAGATGTAGGTAATCGTTTTGTGAATCTTGCGCCATTTTCTTTCATGAAAATTTATCCTAAAATTCGAACATTTTGCTCTGAATGTAAAGGTAAGTGAACGCTTATAATGTATTTAGAAATTCTAAAAATACGTATGCAAATCATGTTTAGTGAATAATTACTCATGTGTTATTTATAAATAAATTATTTTAATCAGAAATCGTATTTCTTGAGTAGTTTTTATTCTTGTAAATAAGCATGACGTTGTGATACTATTCAGACAATTTAATTTTGCCAGTTGAAAATGTTATTTATCTGTTATATATGCCTTGATTATGTGATTAAGACTTACATCTGGTACAGTGCAGAAATACAGTAAATTATAAATTATTGAGTTTTGCCCGTTTATACAGAAACATTAAATGTAGTTAATATTTTGTACAAGCGTTCATTATGCTTGCTCAATTCCTAAGTTCGATTGAGAAAGCGACAAAAGAATAATATATACTACATGAAATGTCTTTATTAAAGAATAATTAATTTAGGGATCGCGCTATAGAGCGTATTTTATCAATTTTCTCCAATATAAAGGATATCCCGAAAACACTGAAATGCGCTTTAATACATCATTTGTTAAAGATTAATCTTGAATTGTTTAAAATAACGTAGGAAATACGACTACGTTCATGAAATATTCATTATAAAAATGTCTTTCTCATCTGTGTATTTAGTTATTATGTATATTAAATATCCACTTGTGAAACTAAAATAAGCAATCGTGAATCATGAGAGTAAGCGCTACTTTGTTTTTCCTTCAAATTATATGCATCTATTTTCTTTATGTCAATATGTATAATAGCAAACAAATTAATCATGAGTTCGTACTTGAATTAGTAACACAATTACTACTTAAAACTACATTAAATAACGTTTGAAAGCACTGGGAAGCTTAAGAAATGCCTGATGTATACGTGAAGACTCGAGCTTACGTAGGCCTCTTTGGATGGCTCATCAAAATACACGCGCAGGCACGTTACTAATTGCGAAGGCCCCGGTATTAACCTGTTGAACCTTCTTAGGGGGTGACGTTAGTCGAGGCTATTTCAGTCACCTGTCGGTGAAAAATATACACTTCAGCCAATCAGATTACAGGACTACTCATCAACACAGCCGAAAAGTGACGTGTAGATTGAAAAATGACGTCAGATCGATATCGCCCATTCTCATAATGAAATAGCCAACTTCGGGTCTTATCTTTGTAGTGAAAGTCTGATGACCAAATGCCTGTCTTTAAGTGGGGGGGGGGGGGGCGTTTAGAGAGGAAATTGCATATTTTGAATTCTACGAACAGAATTTACTGTTTTTCTTCATAAAATCTTTTAGAAATGTATTGGAGGCTCACGTTTCAAATACTCACATTAAAAAAATAAAATAAAATAAAAAAAAATAAAATATTACAGAGTATCAGAGATAGGTTCCTTCAGGAGACCACCTATTTTTAACATGCGTATGACGTATACAAAATAACGGAAATTGGAAATAAAAACACAGCGATTCAGAATTCTAAATCATTCCTTTCCTGCATTGCATCTAATAAAAGGATTTCTGACATTATTCGCATGTCCTCGATGATTGATTTCTTGACAATTTATTTACACTTCCTTTTGTGGTTTTAAAAGGAATCTGCGGGAGTATCAGTCATAGGATCAACTCTCTAAGCCAGTGAAAGAAATGTGCATGTACATTTTACTGCTCGGTCGACTAAGAGGCGAGACCTCCTCATTTTGCTCTCTTCTCTTTCTCCGCGTCCCGACACATTTTTTAACCCTTTAACCCTTTAACGCGCAGTGTTCCCGCTCTGGGAACATCAAACTCTGACGTTTTGACTGTTTTGCCAGTAATGAAGAGTAGATTTGATTTGTATAAAAATAGTTGCGGGTGACATAGCTCCACGAGATTTCTTTACTTTTTAGCACGTCATTTCCCGTAAAAAAATTGTCACGATTCTTTTTAATAGCACTGACATCTGCTGAAAAATGGAAGAATGCGAGAACAGCCGGATAGATTGCCCAATGCTGAAAAAAGGGCAGCCGTTGCCATCGCTCGAATTAACTACCAGCAAGATGGCGGATGATCGAAACGTTTATCTCGTGACACAGATCTAGAGACCCTTTTTTGACGCAGCTGGCTGCGCCTTCTAAGGGTTAACGCGTGGTGTCCGCGCCGCGAGGACACAAAGCTCTGACGTTTTGACTGCTGTCGGTCACGAAGAATAAAGTTGATGTCTATAAAAATACTTGAGGTTGACTTGGTTACACGAGAATCACCTTTACTTTTTAGCACGTCATTTTCCGCAAAAATTGTTAGGATTATTCTTTATGCACCGGCATCTCCTGAGAACTAGTAGAATACGATGGAAATACATTGATATAGAAGAACAACTTGACAGACTGCCCAATGCTGAAAAAAGGGCATCCGTTGCCATCGCTCGATTTAACTACCAAGAACCCCACTGTGTGAGCAGCTGTGTCAAAAATGGTCTCTAGATCTGTGGTACGCTATGAAAGATTCGATCGACCGCCATTTTGCTGGTAGTTAAATCGAGCGATAGCAACGGCTGCCCTTTTTTCAGCATTGGAAAATGGTTGCGCTTCAAAGGGTTAAGGTTATTTTCTAACGATGTAACTCCCGAAGACCGAATAAAACATTTGAAACTCAAAAGTTTTATTTTCAGTTTTTGTAATAAGTAGTCCCAGTACGTAATATATATATACAGTGTTGGTCAAATTATTGGGCTCATTTCGACTAAAATCACAGTCCTTTTTTAAAACATTATTTTAATTAAATTTCTTTAGGTTATAGTTGCATATTTTTTAATCGAATGAAACTAATAGACTTTTTCAATACCATTGCGTTTATCAAAAGTTCTTTTTTTTAATTCTTGGGTTAACAACATATTAAAGTACTGAAATTTCAATGGTGACTTGAAACATTTCATATTTATATTCAACGGGTAAAAAAAAAAAAAAAAAAAAGACTCACAACAAAAACTTTCATTACTTTCCAACAGGCAATCAATGCTTAACATTGAAAGTTGCATTTTTTAATATTTAAAAGAAATTTCAAACTTTACAATTTCTGAAAGGATGCATGCATTTCATTATATTTTACTTATTTAGGTAATAAAACCTCGAGTATGACAATAATGCTTTCCCCCCCCCCCAGGCATTTCTCTCTAATATCAATTATAAACTATTCATTTCGTTAAAATCCAAAATATGAACATGCACAAATTTTGTTTTAATTAAAATCAGGATTCTTCAAAACCTCACAAAATAGATTTTTACAGCTATGGGTGGCTATATGAGTTTTTGTAGTGTGTGTGTGTATGTGGGGGGGGGGGGAGTGCAAGTCAAAGGTCCTGCCCTGGAAAGATACTATATGTTAGCGCTGGACTATTTCTACGTTATACCATTACGTAAATCATAACAATAATATACCACATGTAAGGACGGAGGGGTAATGCCCCCAGGAAAAATATATATTACCGCAGAGTATTATATGGTATTATATTGAGTGATATAATGTATAGAAGTGGTTCAACATTAAAAAATAGTATCTTTCTGGGGCAGGACCCCTGATTTGCCCCCCTCTCCAAAAACAATCATATGGATGCCCATGAATAATTAATATCTATTGAACTTAACTATAGCTTAGCATACAATTCAACTCAACTGCCTTAAAATTCTTTCAATTATAAATCTATTCAGATGTCTCCTAACGATATTTCAATCGCTAAAACAAGAAAATGCATATATCTGCTCCTTTTCTTTATACGAGCGCAAAATAAACTGTCTGCTTTCTTCCTTTAGCTGTTAAGATGTTAGGAAAAATTTCTGGGTATCACACATGGATTTGAAAAGTTTACGTAACCTCAAACAATTGGTAACCTTAGCTCATACATCTGTCGGTCCAATCAAAGTTGATTTCTTGCTTTTCAAAATACGATTATTTATTCATATGCTTTCAAATTGACATCAGGATTAAAAATTCCCACCGCTCTATCTCTCTGGCGCCATGTATTATTTATGGATGAGTTACCGTTGTTGATTTGCTTTTAGTGTACGTTACATACCATGCGTACAGATTGCATAACCAAATGAGGAAGTTTCACTCAAAAAGAGTTACAAGGAAAAATATAATAAAAAAGTGTGTTCCGTATATCCGAGTACTTGGGTTAACAAACAATCTGTAGCGCCAGAGCAAGCGTACTGACATTCTTAAAATAGTCAACCAATATTGGAAAGAACGGCGGGTCTAGGGGAGGAACTAGGAAGATTCACCCCCTCTCCCCCAAAAAAAGACATTGCTTAAAGGTAACATTTTTCTTAATTTATCCTTTATTTAGATAACGTGAGCTATAAATATATACATATATTTGCTTCTTCTTCAATACACCTCTACAAAAATCTGTACCTACCACTGATCGGCAATACATAGAAAAAAAGCATGCAAAACCAATATATGGTGACTGGATACCTAATCAGAGTTTTGTTACACAAATAGGAATTATTTGAAATGCATACCTAATACTGAGTAACTACTGACATATATTGAAAATATTGTATTACATACCCAGTGTATATATTGGTTAAGTATTTGATAATATCAAAAATTCTAGTATTTGTGAAATATTAAAAACCCTCACAGTTTTAACCCATAAGTTTGCAGCTGCCAGTTTCCTGCTACTTGACAGAGTACAAATAATTAGATATTATATAATAGAGTGAAAATAACAGCCACTATAGCAATTAGCTTTGCAAAACCATATTACATTGTTTCATTTTAATAACACATAGCGAATTTTATGACTGAAAAATATTGCTGTTTTATAGATTTTATCATATTATTGGCATTTTATTAATATTCTCCATATGTTCCAAGAGTTCTGACGGAAACAATGTAAGCTAAAGAATTCCTGTGGTGCAAAAGTAAACAGAATCTTTACAAAAGAAATATGTGAAGCAACAATCGGCAGGGGTCATATCTTTAAAGCTTAATGTATCACTTTTTATCGATTAGAGAATGTATAATATTTTCTATGCAGTTGAGAAATCAAAGAAAAACTTGTGTAACGTAATTTTTTTTCCGTTTTCTCATTTATTTTACATATTTAGAAAAAAGAAAAGTCACAGTTTCTGACAAAGAGGCGTGATCGTTATAATTTTGTTAACAACAACAACATCAACAAATTCTTGGGGAAGGGGAAGGGTCACAGTCCCTCGGTTTACCCATGTCTTCGTTCCTGATTAAGCATATAAAAGTCTAATGAATTCTAAGTTAAAAAATAAACAATTTTCCTACAAATTGAGGTAAATAAATTATATTCCTCATAGAAAACCCTTCAAAAATTATTTGGTCTATTAAAAATGTAGAATACATTTTTAATAGACCAAATAATTTTATTATTCTAAAGAGAAATCTTCAGAAGAGTATTCTAAAGAGAAAATTTTCATTTAATGTAAAAATATCTCCATCGATGTGTAAAACCACTCGTGATTTAGAAAATTTCTTTAAAAAGAAGTTCTTATTACAAAGGTTCCACACTATATTTGTTTTTTGGCTTATATGTTTTTAGAATCAGCCCTAAAAAGTAACATCAGCTACTGTATATCAAGCTACTGTGTATCATTTTACACAATTGGAATAACATTGACCAACATAGATTAAGATCTGCACACCGATATCCGTCTGGAATGCAATAAAATCCACTCGATTTGGCCGAAGACCGTCTCATCCAATGGCAATTCGACCAAAGGGATCTGTGGATTCCCAGTAATGTTTAGTTGTCTGCCGGCTGTGTTTGACGCTTTATAAATAACCCTCGGTCTTCCAATTAGCAATCAAACATACCGGCTACAAAGTCCCGCAGTTGTGTACATAAAAGAAACTCGCACAACACACAAAACATATTTTAGCCGCTCGAGAGCTGTGCAAACATGCGTTCCAGAAACCATGGACAAAAACACCAGGATGTGCTAGGAGTTGGATGGGGTTCGTTCTCCAAAAAGTCGTGGATGCGTCTCATAAACCGAGACAAAAGCAAAGGTGCAATATGCGTGCGTCACTAATTTTCGTGTTTTCCTGAGGAGGGGGGGGGGATGATTAAACATAAATCTCATCCAAACACAGTTGTTTGATGAAAGGAATCTGCAGGCTCCCTCTCTCTCTCTCTCTCTCTCTTTTTTTTTTTTTTTCAACCGATCGCACAAAAGTTGTTACCTTTGTGACAGAGCCATTGAGTTCGGAGAATGACTGAGTTCCGTACGCTCAGCTTTGCATTTCCTTTGCGGAGGTACAGGGCATGCAGCCAGTGGTATAGGTTTTCATTTCAGAGAGGGCCGATCCAGTATTTCTACTGTAGTCATTCAAAATCAGACAAAGCATCCTAACCAAATAATAATAATGAGACTTATAATACTCTAAATTTGGTTCATTTATTTTATTTAACAAATGCCATACAAAGCTGATATGCCATTAGTCTCAATTAGAAAAGCTCGTCAAAGAATAGCTTTCAGTATAGCAATTTTTTTTTTTTTTTTACTAGGGACTGTGTACATATTAAAATACGAAATTTAATTTTTATACAGTTCCTCTTTTCCTATCACTTATATTTGGAAAAATGTTGCTCTGTGTCTAAGAAGATAAAAAACAAAACAAAACAGCGTGTTTCTGAGTGAAATAGTCACCAAGATATCGCAAGTTAAAAATGTTAGCATTTGCCGCCAAACATTAAAGGATGTCTCAAAAGTAAGAAAACTAAAATTACTTTTCAACTGACATTAATTTATGTTAGTGGTCATTCGACAGCTACATTTGACTCCTCGAAATCCTATTTTAGCTAGACTTCCCCTTTAATGCGTCTGTTTGGCAGCTCTTTAGTGAAAGTTAACCCACACCATTAATTTGACATTCTGTATTATAGTTTGAAATTCTTTCTCTAGAAGCTTGACGTAATTAGTGTATGGCCAATTAAAAGACTAAATTAGCGATATTTCCTAACGCAGAACCTATCATCTCAGGCAAAATTTTACCTGTTAATTTGAAGCGTATAAACGCGTTTAATTGGCATTTTCCAACAACGGGATCATCAGTACTTTAATCAACTCATGGTAGGTCCCCAATAGTAAAAAAAAAAATTATTTTTGCCGGAAAATGGTCACCTACACAGCAGGTAAAAGGGTGTAAGTCGTCATTTTTAACATTTAATTTCTTGCTACTTCACTCAGAGACGGAATCTTTTAACTAATTTTGTTAGACACAGAGTCACATTTCTCTAATGATAGGAAATGAGGGACCTTATAAAAATTAAATTTTGTATTTTAATATGTATACAGCCTTCAGTAAAAATATCCATATCTGAAAGCTACTCTTAATTCGAAGAGCTTTTACACTTCAGATTATACTTCAATCATTTACGGTTTAAAAGATCACCGTTTTAACATCTATTATGAATAAACCGGTATAACTTGAATGTAATGTTGCTTTCGGTAATATGGAGTTGGGAGTAGGGATACCGTCAATTTTCCGGCATTTATAAGGCTTGCCGACTGAAAATCAACGAAACAATTCTCTAAACTTCAGAGTAACGCCCTGATGAAAACGTTTCCATTTCACTCTTAATATGAAAAGGGCGCTTAAAATTCTCTGCACAACTGCCATTTAGTCAGGGGGAAAAATGAATCCGTACACACATACTGACACACGCTCGCACAGCACGCAGAATCGCGCCATCCGGATTTATACAATTCAAACAACGTTTTTGTAAGCATGAAATGGCAGCGTTTTCACCCAATTAAATCGTGTCACGTGCATGTGTCACATATATGCCTAAGTCCCCGCAAGCCGTAATATAAGGTGTTACTTTCAATCAACTGTACCTCTCCGCATGCAAACGCTTGACAAGGCCTAATCGTATCCGCTAACCGAATTCTATATAAAGTGGACGTAGGTCTTAAGGGGGGAGGGACAACTGTCAGCCCCCCGCCCCTCTAAATGTAGGCAGCTGAGTGGATATACGCATTGTTGGCCGCCGTTTAACGGAGTCTAGTCATTTCTATTTCATTTATTTATTTGTTATTACGATTTTTTAATGCCAGATTCCGGATCGGAAGTGTTCTGTTTTATCTGCCCTTGTTCAGTGGTATGCGAAAGACTTGTAAATCTTACGAAACGAAGTTTTTTATTAGCACCCATGCAACTGCTTTTCTGAAAGCTCTGATGGCGGTTGGCTGGATGACACTTTCCAGTCTTTCAAGGCTGGCCTTTGAAGAAATCATGGAATTTACGAACAGTGTAAGAAATTGAACTAATTAAAGTAGAGATGCTCTAAACAATGAAGGGGCTTCATCACTCTTTCTGGAGGAAACGATCACGATCACCGCTATGGCTTTCTACAGAGAAAACTGCTTTTACGAGTTCAATCTTTTAGAACGAGCTATTGAATATTTTTCAACCATTTTATCCTCTTACTCTATAAAAAAATTCATCTAAAATTTGTACGAATTCTATTCATCTAAAATTTGTGCAAAATTTCTCTAATGCAAAAAGATTCATTATAATGGAATTAATGTTCTTTTAGCTGCATTAGAGGAACTTTGTGTCGTAATGGCAATGCACTCTGTTATAATAAAAAGATGGTCTAATGCAGGTAGAAGAACATTGATTCCATTGTAACGAATGTACATTTATAATTGTATTTAGAGAAAGTTCGTACCGTAATAGCGTTAGATGAATGTTTATAGAATAAAAGGAGGGGGAAATTTTAAAAATATCAAATAGTTCATTCGAAAACCTTATTAGTAAATGCAGTTTTCTCCATTGAATTTCCGTAACAATTTGAGTCAGAAGTTTTACTGCGCATCGATTATGAAGCCTTTTCCATTGATCGAACACAACTCCGCCAGTCTTACTTCTGCAGAAAAGTTTTCAACGCAATTCTGTGCTCTCTAAGATGTTGCAGGAAGTTTCAACGTTTTAAATCTTTACAATAGGAAATTCCATGACAGGAATTAAATGAATGATTTTATTGATGGTTCTTCACTTGTAACATAGTTTTTAGCTAATTAAGAGATGTTAAAAAATACTCTTGCATAAAAGTTTCTTCCAACCACGAAGCATAATTAGTAGGATAAAATATATGCCTATTTTGGTTCATAAAAAGTAAATTATATTTAAAAAAAGAAAGAAAAAAAACTGAAAATCAATGGGATAAATTCTGTGCCTAGTTTGTTTCATAAATTAAATTCTTTGAAATAAATTTGCTCCAAATGGTTATATCATATCAAACACACCCTTTATAACCCGTTTTCAACAGTTTTATATGTTCACATACTGCTGCGTAACAAACAGTAAACCTGTTTGCTGCCTTTGTCTCAAAAGAAGAGATGTCAACGATTCTCTTTCGGTGTCCATCGTATAGGCTTGGGCCTTTGAATTTTCTACTTTGCTGCAAGTACAACACTAGATCAGTGGTGCGCAAACCAGGGGTCGCAAGAAAATTTTTGGGGAGTCGCCAAATTAAAAAAAAATTCAAATTTATGAAAAATCTACAATTATTCATTTCAAAGAACGGAAATAATACAAGAGAAGAAACTGACAATTATTATTTTGCGACTGCGATATTCGCGATCGCTATCATGGGGCTTCAAAACCCCGTTATCATGCATAGTGATCTGCAAATTTATCATGTATAGTGATCATGCATAGTGATCTTCAAAATTAGTTCCCATTAATACAAACTATCGCTCTCGATTGGATACAAAGGATGACTTACGGCTTGCGATTTCCAATACCGATCCGAACTTAGAAGCAATCATGAGCTCTTTGCAAGCACATACTTCACATTGACGTTTTAAAATGTAAAGTTTTTTAAAAGTATTTTTCATTAAAAAATGTTTTTTTTCCATATGCATAGTTTTTTTCCATATGCATAGTAAAGCATCGTTTCATAAAATTATGTGTTGATTCATTGACTGATTTTTATGATGTTACAACTTTAATATATAACAATTAAAAATCTTAATATTATATATTAATCTATTATAACATTTTTATGATGGTTTATAAGTTTGGTGCGCTATTTTAAAAAGGCGTTATTTCAATCGATGACGTCACGACACTCTTTTAAAATCATCTTGTAAGAGCAAATCTATGAAAAAATTTCAGTGTAACTTCGTTGTCAATTAAACAAAATGTCTACTGTCTATCCAGGGGTCGCGATAAAATTTTACACAAAATAGGGGGTCGCAAATGAAAATAGTTTGCGCACCACTGCACTAGATCACTGTGAGGCATTCAAAGATACATACAGGAAAGCAGGAGCAGACACGTAGAGAATCTCTACCGTTATGTTTTTACAGAGATAAGTTTTGTCTCAATCGTCACGATTAACCCTTTGAGGCGCAACACTTCCCCAATGCTGAAAAAAGAGCAGCCGTTGCCATCGCTCGACTTAACTACCAGCAAGATGCCGGACGATCAAAACGTTCATCGCGTGCCACAGATCTAGAGACTCTTTTTTGACGAGATGGCAACGGCTGCCCTTTTTTCAGCATTGGGCAATCTATCCAGCTGTTCTCGCATTCTTCCTTTTTTCAGCAGATGCCAGTGCTGTTAAAAATAATCGTGACAATTTTTTTTACGGGAAATGACGTGCTAAAAAGTAAAGTATTCTCGTGGAGCTATGTCCCTTTCTTCAGCTTTTTAAGTATATTTTTATAGAAATCAAATCTATATTTCTATAGAAATCAAATCTATATTTTTTAGAAATCAAATCTATTCTTCGTGACTGGCAACAGTCAAAACATCAGAGTTTGGTGTACCCAGAGCGGGAATACTGCGCGTTAAAGGGTTAATTGCTTTTTGATGTATTTACGATACAGAGTTATCTCGGTTGCTGCACGAATTTAAAATGTATCCAAAAATACTGAAAAGTGTTTCAGTATTTTTGTCTGCTTGTCTGTGTTCTAAGTACTCTAAATAAATATCAGTTTCAACGAAATTTACGTATTATTATTGCTGTATACCATCTTATGTATCCAAGTAAAAATGTGGTTGCATAGCATTTGTTGTTTTTCTCAGGAAAATCCAGAAGTTTTTCAATAAACTCCGAGGAGAAAACATTTTTTAAGAAGCTCTTGTGTAGCGGTTAGCGCAATGTAATGCTATGGGTCCAAGGTCCGGTGGACTCATATCGATGACATGAGGACCAAGATTGTTGGTATACTAAACACCACGGTCTTCGCACCAGACTGACCACGTGGGTGAGGCATGTGCTTCCGCATCCCTGAGTCCATAATCGCCAAGGCATGGGTGGGCAAAGTAGACCTTGGTCCCGCGTGGGCTGTTGAATCAATGTTTAAACTGCATTTTGGGGACGTCTCTTTATTTTAAATAAGACAAATTTAATTTATATTTACGAAGGTAGTAAAACTGTGCTGGCTGTACAAAATAGTGTATACGTAATACCTATAACTCTTTTACGGGGCTAAACAAAGTAATTCTCTTTTTATCAGGGTGGGGAATTCATAAAAAAATCTTACGAACCAAATATTACCATTCGCTAAGAGAGGCGACACTGGCCCTTAATTTATGATGCGATTACAGCGTGCTAAGGTGACAAAATTTTTGTGATGTGATTCGATTAGGTATGTTCTATATCACACAGATTAACAGAAAATAATTTGAAGCATTTTTAATGCAATACTTTGTTAAGTTATATTAAATGTTATGCTTCAATTTACAAAGGAGATGCATAACATTAATTTACTAATATATCACATCATATTTACTAATATCCCCACTATACTTAAGATTTAATTTTTAACAGTTTTAAAAATCTAGGAAGTTTACTCGCCATGCCGGAAAATCTACGAGCCTGTCGTCTGTGGCCAGCGGGCAGGCTTAATTCCCCCACCTCTTCCCTTACATTGCTACATCACTGCTTCGGCAAAGAGTCCCCTTCTGTGTGCAGGGTGCGAATTGACGGGGGGGATGCCGGGGATTGTCCCCGGCTGATGAATGTAATTTCCCTGGCTACAGAAATATTAATGGATCCCTGCCGGGGACACTATTTATCCCCTGCTGGAGAAATGTTAAAATGAGTCTATGTACTTACAAATTCAACAGTACCTAACGATTTTAAGTATTGAGAATGGAAATTCTTTTGCTTACTAGACAAAGGAGCAAGTTACAAACATCCCATGAAATAGATGTATACATGCTCTCATTATGCAACTGGGGGCAGGTTTCAAATTAAGACTGCGAAATGAATGAATAAGCGCTGCTCTGCCGCGAGCCGAATTTGAGGGCAGAAAAAGAATCGACATAGGCAGGAATATATGTGCATAGAAAATCGGGGGTCGACTTTTGTTTGAATTTAAGTTCCTTCCCAGTTATGTTTGCGACTGTATTTGTCATGTAATACCTGATATATTATGTGAGTGGAGCATTTTACGCCTTCCCTCCTTTTTTTCTTTTCAAATGTACCCCGCCCCTGAAGAATGTTTTTTTCGAAATGTACCCCCCTGGAAAAAATGTCCAATTCGCACCCTGTCTGTGTGGTTCATCGTTGCTTCCGCCGAGCGAGGGTCTTTTATGTAGCTCCTGCTGCCACGTCTTCGCAACAACGGGAGCGAGTGGAAGTTTGCATTGGGAAAAAGCTCCACAAATACATGAGTTCGGCCGGCACCATTGTTCTTTCTTGCTTAATGCCAGAATTCCGGATCGGAAGTGCACGGCTTTATCTGCCCTTGCTCGGCGGTGTATACGAAACACCAGTGGAAAGTTTCTTCTTATGAAATTATTATTATTACTTTATTATCTGTCCTGAATATACGTTTATCACATTCTGTATAGCTGGCTGTAGGTATGTATATATGCGTCCAATACTCTGCACACCATTTCCGATCAACAATGTGCTATCGGAACGACGCCAACGGAAGTAGAGAGGGAAAAAACCGCGAGAGGCGGCCTTTCCTCAGAACTCAAAGCGGCAATGCTTCCGAGATGTCCGAACTGAATGTCTATTTATACGTGCCTGCTATAAAAGGGAGATTTTTAAGTTTCATTATCAGTGAAGTGTCATGGTCACGGACGGGCGAAAAAGACTTGCTGGGAATTATTGGGTCAACTGTGTTCGATTAGCAGGATCTTCTAAAATGATGGCTCTTCATAAAGGATGTTCACGGTTTGATGTAACATGCGTTTACTTTAAGAAGAAATTAAATAGCACCAAACAGGATGCGATTTGAACATTTTCTCCAGGGGGGGGGGGCATTTGAAAGAAAACATTCTTCTGGAGGGGACATTTGAAAAGAAATAAAAAAGGAGGAAAGGCGTAAAATGCTCCACTCCCATAATATATTAAGTATTACATGACAAATGCAGTCGCCAACATGTCTGGGAAGGGGGACTTAAATTCAAGCAAAAGTCGACCCCTGATTTTCTGTGCACATATATTCTTGCCTATGTCGATTCTACGTCCACCCTCAAATTCGGCTCGCGGCGGAACAGCACTTGTTCGTTCATTTCGCATTCTTAATTTGTTGCAGAATGAGAAGTGGCATCAGGCATGTATATATCGATTTCAAAGGGATGTTTGTAACTTGCTCCTTTGTCAAGTAAATAAAAGAATTTCTATTTTCAATACTTAAAATCGTTAGGTACTGTTGAATTTGTAAGGACAGAGACTAATTTTAACATTTCTCCAGCAGGGGATAAATAGTATTCTTGGCAGAGATCAATTAATATTCCTCTAGCCAGGAATATTACATTCTTCAGCCAGGGACAATCCCCGGCATCCTCCCCGTCAGTTCGCACCCTGGCAACAATATTGTGAGCAATTGTAAACCATTGTAAACTAACTGCCTTTATATTGTATAACACTGATGTATTTTACCAATTGTAATCCAAAAATTGTGCTGTAAAAAAATAAAATAAAAATGAGGGAAACCGCTGCTTGCTGGACCTGAGCCTAGAGCTAGGGTTCATCAGGACAGTAGGACACTTCAGGAACTAAAACAGGCTTTAAACCAAATGGGTAGGCCGTTCCTGAAGGTAGTATCCTCTAGTATCCTGGCACCAAAGAAGCTACTGAAACACTGTCTTAAGTCACATAGTATATAAAAACATTTTTTTACAGTTTTTGAAGCCTAACCATGGCACAGTGGTTATGTTACTGAAAATAGTAGACGGCCGAAGTGTGAAGGTTCGGGTCCCATCGCGCGGCTGTCGACCTAATCGTTCGGAGTTCTGTGGTTTTTCCCGAAACTAGCGTAAATACGACTTAGAACCCCTTAGAAAGACCTCCACGGAGGGCACCCCCCCCTTCTGTTGTCCTTCTGATGTAGATTTACTAGCGGGCTTCAGGCTAAGCACACAAATCCGAAATACATATGTTCACAAACTAAGAAACAGTGTGTGAATCTATTAAGAATTGAATAAATGCATTTCACTTTCATAAAAGTTAAATAATAATTCACGTAAGCTTAATAGCAAGTAAGTCAAATTAATTTTCATGTAATGGAAATAAACATTAATAAGTTTAATACATTTTCCATTATTTTATTGTTTTGGTCCATCTTCTCTAATCATATAGTCCATCTCAGCCGGACTAATCTGGGGTGAGATGGACCGCACAGTAAATATTTTTAGAAATTCCCAAAAGAAATTCCTTTAAAGATATGGCCTTCTGCATATTCATGAAACAAATTAAACACTGTATGTATGCATTGTAAAAATTAAAATATATGTAAATATATGGCTTTTAAAGAAGAGAAAAAACATAGTGCATTCGTGCCGGAATTACCTTATTTTAAGTTAACATGAATGCAATATATATCACAACTCTATTCCACATTTCCAAACGTTTTGATCACATTCTAAATTTAGACGTGATATCTAAATAAACGACTGAGTTTTGTAATGTGAGAGAGGGTTTATCTCGTGAAATTCCAATAACTGCGGCATATTTTAACTCATCATTTAATTTTTGCGTTGCACTTTCTCAACGCACGATGGCTTGCATCAATGCTATTTTAAAATTGCATTGTTGATGTCAGTCTAATTCACATGTGATTAAAATACAGGAAAAGTTTGACAACAGTACAACTGATCATCGAGACAACGTGTACACTTGCAAAATCCAGAAATTGGAAAAAAAAAAAAAGTTATTTAGCTCCAGCTCAATTCAAAAGGTTATTGAAACCTAAATTGAGCTTAAAATATTAAATTTCACAGCCACAACCGGATTTAAATTGCAAATAAATTCAAAAATACTTTCTTTTAAAATTCGCATAAACGCAGCGTTTAATTAATGTTTCTTTTTCGTTTATTTATAATGGACGATTAAATGTTTATTTATTTATTTATTATTTTTTTAATTTGATGGCTGGTAAATGTGCGAATGCAAACAAATCAATTTCTGAAAATATTTCGTAGAAATGGAATTCTAGACATTTTAAAACTTTTGGGAATACATTTACGAAATAAATTTTTTTCGAAAAAAAAAAATATTTCTCTATACGATAATACAGCTTATAGCTTATATTGGAGTATAATTACTGCGAGCGAAAATACAACTAAAAAATTTATAAAATTTGCGTTAAAAAAATTTCTATGCCAGATTTTGAAAAGCAGGTGCGAAAAAAACTAATGTGGACGTTGGTCGCTGGTTTTACGAATTAAATGCAACTAAAATGGCCAACCAATACTTTATATTACAATATTTGCAGCAAGATGCAGTTGTGCAACATAGCACTACAAAATGAGATGCAACGAACGCACGTTAGGTCCTTAGAGGTAGGAACGCTCCTCGCGATCCTATGTGAGACGAATCTGGTTACAAAAGTATGCTCCTCTCACAAGAGGGCGCTATTATACCAAACACATGTCACATATATTAATAAAAGCAGGAATTGGTATTTATTCAAATAAAAATATATTTGAATAATACATTTTGCTTACAAAAATTCCGTGCTAATAAAAATGCTGAGTGAACTTTTCTTTTTTAAATACTTGATGTCAAAATCGTATCCCCTCAGCATGAGAGTTTTATTTAATGAAAAGAAGACCGCATTTCATTTCAAGAAAAATATTTTAAATAATGTTGCTTTATGTGCAAAAATATTTTTTTGCTTAAAATATTTTGAAAATGCAGAATTTTTGAACTTTGTAGTCATTTTCTAAAGTTAAAATAAATTTTGACTGATTTTACTACAATACAAGTATTTAGATTGCTTTTTGTAGCAGTAAAAAAGACTCGGAAATAGACAATAAATATCTAGACACCGAAATAAAAATTAATATACATTAAAAAAAGAAAAAAAAAAGTTCTCCCCGGCGGGGAATCGAACCCCGGTCTCCCGCGTGACAGGCGGGGATACTGACCACTATACTACCGAGGATAGAGAACTTGCCGAAACCCGGGATCGAACCAGGGACCTTTAGATCTTCAGTCTAACGCTCTCCCAACTGAGCTATTTCGGCACAGACAGCGGCGGGAAATTTTTGATCAGTACCGCAAGCGCCGGCAAATACCCACTATTGATCATCCTCTAGGGTAGGTTGTGTAGTGCAAGTGTGATTTTGCTATAAATAAAAGACCTTTCTACTTGGTAATAGAAAGGATTTTTTATTTTTTTTTTTGGGGGGGGGGGGGGATGGCATGCTCTTACCATTATCATATTATAAATTTATTGGTTTAAAAATTTTCTTATAAGTATATAATATAAAAATTTATCCCTTGAAAAACTTACGTACAGTCGAAACCCCGTTATCATGAACTTCAAGGGACCAAAAGTTTTGTTTGCTATATCCAAAACGTTGAGAAACACAGTATTTAAACGGAGGGACCAAAATTTTCGTTCGTTTTGTCCTTGAGTGCGTTATAGAAATGGTTCTCTATAACGGGTGTCCTTTATTCTAATGCTTCCGAAATCACATTTTTTTCCCCTTTCTTTTTAAGTCTGCTAAATTTTTTAGGCATTGGAAAATTTGCTTTGTCTGACATCTGCAGCTTGACGGAACAGAATCAAAGACTTGGGGCTCGATTCTTATTTAAAAATGAAAGTGCAAGCACCCTTTTTATTGGATTGTAAATTAAAGCATTAATTACCTAATAAATTGCGAAATTTAGAAATTTTTTTCTACTGTAATTCAATGTTTACAATGTAATAAAACTTTAGTCAAGAGAAACATTCGTGAAGGCTTTTAAAATTCAAAGTTCACAGAAAGAAAAAGAAGAGCCGGAGCTAAGCTCCCGTGGATCGCCAGACGGGAAAAAAAGTCATATCAAACCTGCGATACAGAATTACAATGCTATATGTTTTCCCACTTAACATATGGATATAATTTCTAAGAATGAACTTAAGAATAATAAACGAAAGCTGTAGCTGGGGGTGGGGATAATGAGGATTTGATACACACCCCCTCCCCGAAACTTTAGTCAATTCATTAGTGTAGTTTTTTTATTAGCGTTGATTCTGGATATCAATAATAGGTGAAAACATTTTAGCGCTATATGCCCCCCCCCCGAAGTGCTGCATATCGCCCCCCCTCCCCCTTCCCTCCGAGTTTTTCTTTTATTTCTGGTTATGGCCTTGCCAGTGTTCGAGCGCGTAGCGTTCTCAACTGGAAGACGGAAAGTGCCTCGTTCAAACCCAGGTCGTGTCCGTTGACCTAGCCGGAGTTTTATGTGGTATATGTTAAGCTAGCCGGAGTTTTATGTGGTTATATGTTAAATACGGATTAGGACCCCCTCAGAAAAAGCGCTCATGGAGGGTACTCCCACCCTATGACCTAGATCCGTCGTGCAGATAATCATCCGTATTATCAAGTCTGGTGTGCTTGTTATTATTTGTCTGTTTATTTCCTTCAATTACGAGAGTTATTATGCATGTTACCAGCGGCGGATCCAGAAAAAAAATTCTGGAGGGGGCACAAGACAATTTTTGTCACATTTCCTTATAGAATGACTTGAATTTAAAAAATAAGTCAATCTTCTATAGTGTAAACTTCATTCGTCTGGGGGGAGGGGGTACGTGCCCCTGTGCCCCCCCTCTGGATCCGCCAATGCATGTTACCGTGTCTTTTGTACTATTCTTATAGCCTTTCTTCAATGTTTTACTTTAATGCATTACTTATTACTGTAATTGCGTTGCTTTAATGTTGCTTGGTATATCTCTTTTCAGGTTTTGCAAATGTTCACTTTTTCCATCCCCCCGTGTTGGATACGAGTCAAAGCTCTCTGGAACTGAAAACGAACGCCACTCTGCAAATTACGTGTTCTGGGAAATATCCTTTGATGTGGAGGATAGAAAGCGCGAAGGTGAGACATAGCAATAAAAACATACTGGAAAGTCTGATGACAAGGTCAAAATGAAAAAAAAAAAAAAAAAAAAAAGAACTTAGTAGTCTTACATACTTAAGAAATTTTTTTGTTGTAAATAAGTTTTTTTTTTTTTTTTTTTAAATTTTTCATTGAGACCAGCATTGCTATTACTTTCTGTGATTACTTGTGATTGGTTGTGATTACTTGTGATTATTAAAAAAAATCACAAGTGTAAAATTGTTTGTCAGAATGTAAATCATATTGTTATTGATAAAATGATCAGAATAATAAATCCAGTTTTTGTATGTATGTACGTCAGTGGCGTAGCGAGCAGAACTGACGCCCGGGGCACGATACCTTTTTGGCGTACTTCCCGGAGCATGATACTCCCCCCTTGCCCACCCCTCACTATGCCACTGATGTACGTAGCAACTTAATTGTTGATTTATCTTTGTGAACTCTTGTCGATAACTTTAAAAAGTAGAATAGTATCAGTACTTTTTAAAACTTAATTTTATAAAGTTTAATCAATGCATATTTAATTTCCGTTTTTATTATTTATTAGTCTATATTAGTAATTATCTTTATTTATTATAAAATTATTAATTATTATCCAATGTACAGGGTGTATCACAATTCCCTCTCGGGTTTGGAAGGCTCATAAAAATATATATTACCAATACAGCAACAAAGTTGACTTTATTGTAGAAAGAAATCTTACAAGTTTTATTTCACAAAAGTCCAATATGTTTACCTTTCTTGACAGCGGCAGATTAATGCAATTTTGTCGGAGGTTGGGCAGTTAGTTTGCCGCGGGGGGGGGGGGGGGAGTTAGAAGATAACATACACATCCATTTTATGGAAGTAAAATAGGATTTTTTAAATTAATTTCTTTTTTATCAATTGGGGCGGCCACCCCTCGTACCCCGCCCCTATAACCCATCCTTGTTCCGTGGTACCGATGATTTGACAAACTAATTGTCCTCCCCCCATCCTCATCCCCAACAAAATTGCAGTAATCCGTCGCTGTCACGAAAGGTTCACATATTGGTCTTGTAACATTTATTTCTCTAATAAAGTCAGCTTTGTTGTTGTATTTAACTATAATCTCTATTTAACTATAGTAGTTAAAAAGAAATGAACATGAATGATACAGTTGAAAATAAATACAATTTAGGAGTATTTTAAAACTCCTGCTAGCATATGTTGTACAAAATTATTAACTTTTTTTTTTTCTAAATGCTTTAAGTAATTCTATCAATTTATATTTTGAAATAGTTTTCCTGCATTTTTTAAATTTCAAAATCTTGACTTAAATATTTCACTCTTATTAAGAAGGATTCTATGTACGAAAAGGCAAGTCTATAAAAAACGCATTTCACTGATGGGGCACTTATATGATAATTTCATTTTATTAAGATTTCAATCATTTGCAGTTCATACCGATTGAGGAACTTTTAAGACGAATATTACAGTAACGTTTCTCTATAAATTAAGTTAAAAATGTTAAAAAGGTGTTCGGTGACAGTATCGGACAGGCTCTTTGCATTCTCCTCCCTCTCTTCTTCAGTAGATATAAAATTTACTAGATGGCAGCACTAAGTGCGTTTCACAACTCAGTTGTTATCTTCAGCCCTTAACAGATGGCAGCACCAAACTTTTGTAGGAGCAATATTGAATTTAACAAGACCATCCTTGTGTGTATGAATGATAAAGGGGTCTCGGACCTGAAATTAATTAAGCTCATAAATTAAAATTATACCTAATTTTTGATAAAAAAGTCATTGCTTTTTAGATATTTCTAAGTAACATCAAGGTGGATATTCATATCTAATGACATTCATAGAGAGATCTCCCAGGTTTTCAAAAAGCCTATTTTTGCATATGAAAGATTCCAAATTGTCAACACTTCTCGCATCGGGAAGATTATTATTAACGGACGGAATCTTTTCGCAACGAATAAATTCGGACTTGTCAAAATTTTATCGCACTGGGAATATTCATATTTGAGGAAATTTCCCCCTTAACATTTGGAATCGAAAAAATTTTGGTTTGCAAAAGTTTCCGTGCAAAAAATTTCCATTTGCAAACTTTCGGATAGAGAAAAATTTCGATTTTTGGAAACTTTTGCAATGATAAGATACTAATTTGCTTAAATATTTCACACCGAAAAGTTTTGAATTCGTGGATTGTTTTCTCATTGGAAAAATTCGAAGTTACGAAATCTGGCATCTGAAAAATTCTATTTTCTGAACTTTTCGCAGCGAAATATTCCGATTTGGGAAAATCTTTCGCCGCGAAAAGATTATGATTAACTAAAAATTTTTTGCAGTGGAAAGACTCCGGTTTATGGAAACTTTTCGCATGGCAAGGATTTTGGTTTACTGGCATTTCTCAGTTTTAAGTAAATTTTGTCAACTAATATGTTTAAAATTTCTGGAAGTTTTTTAACATAAAAATTCTGAGATATGCAAAACGAATTTATTTTGAATTTCGTTAAAATGATGTGCAAAAAATGTGGAACATTGACACATTCTTTAGTCATCCTTCAACATTTTGTGGATATCAAATACATAAATTCTGATGCAGGAAAACTGATCCATTCTTATATATTTTTCTCGAATGATGGGGAAACATTAAAGCCATAGATGGCATCAGGCAAATCCTCTTAACGCTGAGGAAGAAAGTATACTGGCTGCCCACAAAAAGATGGTAACATGCTTTAATTTTTTATCTATAAGTGGGCAACGTCAGTTGAAAAAAATGTTCAAAATAAGGTAGGAAAAAGGAATACGTGAACAAAAAATTTCTCATTTTAATTTTCGAAAAGTTATGCTTTTAAAACTTCTATGCGACCCCCGTACAAAAAAATCCTAGTTAGTAAAATGTGGAGCATACTCTTATGAGATGATTGTACAAAATTTGAAAGTTATATTCTAAAAAATGTCAGAGATAAAGATAAATACACTGCCCGACATTGAAAATGCATCATCCATAAGGAGTGGCCAGAAAGTGTTGAAACTCGGCAAGCAGAGAGAGACAGCAGTGAACAATCAGTGATCTTTATTTCAAAATGATATGCATAATACAGAGGGAGAGTAGCATCGTCTTAGTAGGTTGTCGGATCACCGTGGACGGCGATACACGAAGCAACACGTCTAGGTACTGAGTCAATGAGAATACGGATGACGTCCTGAGGAATGTTTCTCCATTCCTGCAACCATTGCTCCCAAACCATTTGCCACAGTTCGTCTTCTAAACGGGCTAGTGGCAGGGTCTGCAAATGGCGTCCAATCACATCCCAAATGTGTTCGATTGGCGACAGATCAGGAGAATACGGTGGCCAGGGAAGCGTCTGTACACCTTGCAGAACACGTTGGCTGATGCGAGCAGTGTGTGGTCGAGCGTTATCCTGCTGATACAGGGCTTTGGGAACCGTTTGAAGGTAGGGGAGTGCTACTGGCCGCAGCACATCATCCACATATCGTTGAGCCGTCATAATGCCCCGAATACGAACTAGAGGTGACCTAGAGTCATACACAATTGCTCCCCAAAACACGATGCCAAGTTGTCGCGTGGTGGGGCGTTCTACAATTGCTGCCGGATTGGACCTGTTTCCGCGTCGACGCCACACTCGTACGCGGTGACTATCACTGGAGAAACAGAAGCGTGACTCATCTGAGAACACGACCCTATGCCATTTTGTCGTCCACGTCGCTCTAGCCTAGAACCATTGCAGTCGTTGGCATCTACGTTGTGGAGCCAATGGCAGTCTTCTTAACGGACACTTGAGTGCAGGCTACTAGCAACCAATCAACGGGAAATGGTTCTGGTCGATATAGGAACATCCAAGGTGTCTTGAGCATGTCGCAGAATGGAGGTTGAAGTAGCTTGCGGGCCGCCACCGCTTGTCGGTGGATGCGTCGATCCACGCGTGTTGACGTCACTCTGGCTGCACAGGCACCCGTTAAACGTGCCACATTTTCTTGTTCCAACAATCTTCGCCACAGTCGGTGTACAGTGGGCAGATCCAGGTGTGTGTCTGCCGAGATTTGCCGAATGGACCAACCTGCCCATCTCAGTCCGATCACTATGCCCTTCGTATAATCGTCGGTCTGCTGGAACTGCCTCCGCTGACGGTGGCCTGGCATTCTCTGGTTACACGTGTCCTCTGAGACAAGAATAAAATTTCTACGACAATTACTCTAGCAGCAATACTTTCACAAAAATTGTCCATTCTACCGGTTCCTTCCCGTATATCTTTTCCTTGTGCACTGGCGGGCTGCCAATTTTGCATCATTAGCATAACTGGGCAAGGTGCATTTACCCTGAAATTTGCATAATTTTCTGGCCACTTCTTGGTGTTGCATTTTCAATGTCGCGCAGTGTATATGTTGACTTAAACTACACTGCTGGCCATCGTAAATGCAACACCCTGAAGGAAGCATGCAAATAATATGAAATTTACAACATGCATTAGCTGAGGTGAGATATGCAAATGATTAGAATTTCAGCACAGACGCACATCAAGCGCGCCTGTGGCGCCACCTCAAAGCGCTATTTAAGGCTTGGAGATTTCGACGGTTTCAAGTACAGCAATTGTGTTTTTCTTGCTTTTTTTTCAAAAAAACGATAAATTATGCCTCGTAGGAAACAACGATCATCTTTTGATCAAGTATCCGAGTTTGACAGAGGAAGGATAGTGGCATACCGAGATTGTGGGTTATCTTTCAGGGAAATCGGTCGTCGTATTGGACGAAACCAAACAACTGTGATGCGGATATGTGATCGTTGGGTGCAGGAGGGTACGACGGACAGACGTGATCGACGCATCGCTCAGTGCACCACGTCACGTGATGACAGGCAGATTGTACGCATGGCAGTGACGGACCGCTCAGTCACATCACGAACCATATCACAGCAGATTCAGTCTGTAACGCATCATCCAGTGTCTGCGCGTACCATTCGACGTCGTTTACAGCAGAATGGTCTGTCCGCAAGACGTCCGTTGCTTTGTCTACCTCTGACGCGGAACCACAGACGTCTCCGCCGCCAATGGTGCGATGAAAGAAGGATGTGGACGACAGAATGGAATGAAATTCTCTTTACTGACGAGTCACGCTTCTGTATGCAACACCACGACGGTCGGATTCGAGTCTGGAGACACCGTGGAGAGAGGATGCTGAACAGCTGCATTATGCACCGTCACACTGGTCCTGCACCGGGTATTATGGTATGGGGCGGTATCGGATATCTCTCTCGCACTCCTCTAGTACGCATTGCCGGTACTTTAACCAGCCAGCGCTACATCTCCGAGGTGTTGGAGCCAGTTGTCCTTTCTTACCTTCAGGGCTTGCCAACAGCCATATTTCAGCAGGATAATGCACGGCCACACGTGGCACGCATTGTCCAAGGGTTCTTCGTCAATCACCAGATTGAATTGCTTCCCTGGCCGGTGCGCTCTCCGGATCTTTCGCCGATAGAAAACATGTGGTCCATGGTTGCTCAACGACTGACCCAGAGTTCATCCCCAGCTGTCACACCAGATCAACTTTGGCAACGTGTGGAAGCTGCTTGGTCTGCTGTACCCCAAGAACACATTCAAAGTCTCTTTGAATCAATGCCGAGGCGTGTGGCAGCTGTGATCTCCAACAACGGCGGCTACTCTGGGTACTGATTTTGGCAGGAACCACGCTTCATAGAATGCTGTAAATTTAATCATTTGTTACTTGGTCAACATGTTATCTACACAATAAATTTTGTTGTGATATCTCTTGTTTTTCTTGGTGTTGCAATTTGGGTGGCCAGCAGTGTACTTTTCAATGGCTATATAAGGGGGGGGGTCAAGTTGGATCATTATATTTCAGGGATTGTACAGAAATTATTAAAGAAAACATTTTATTTTATTTTTATGTTCTCTTTTAAATATGAATTACAGTGATCAGTTTGAATGAAATTGAAAATATGCAAATTATGTCATACTGGGGCCATGGGCCATCTAGTACAAAAATATTCAATGTAACCTCACTTGTGTAATGGATGTGTAATGGAAGATCTCTGTTGCTATTAAAAAAATATGCTGATTAAAAATAAATCCGTGATCTCTTGTTTACTTTTTACTGTTTTCATCTCCCTCAGGTGTACATCAACGACAGTCGTCTCACCATTCTGCCCTCTTTGAACGCCTCTCAGCCTGTCAATAAGCACAAGTCTACGATCGTTCTGGAAGACCTGGATTACAACGACACGGGCTTTTACACGTGCTACTACGAAGGGACGAACAATTTCGACTCGGCGGACAACGTAACGTCTGTATACGTTTTCGTAAACGGTAAGTCGTAAACTTGAGACCGACATCGATTGTATGGATGAATCTGCTTAACTCGCTGACGTCCCTATTCAGCGTCTACCTTGACCGCGGGTTAACAGCAAACTCTCGATCGGATGCTCAAACGGTATTCACCAATGACCGGGGCTGGAGCTAACCTAGCATATTGTCTAAGTGGAGAAACTCATCCTTGGTGCCGAGCTATGTTCAAATAACCGAGCATACTCAGTTAAAATTTTTCCTTGAAAAATTAACATCTATCCCTCCCAAGAACCCACTTTCCCTCTCTTTAGAGACAAGGAGCCACAGCCATAGGGGTACGATCTGGAAAAACTTCTCGGTTTCCGGATATATAATAATTCACTATGGGAGAAGGGCAAGAAAAATTCCAATCATAAATAATGGTGTTGAAAATCTCTAGCTAGCTATCTTCAGAAGAAAAATGTTATTAAAAAAATAATTTTTTTTACAAAACTTTAAAAAGGCTGTAGATTTTACGTGCTGTATAAAAGTTGTACTAGGTTGTAGCGTATCAAAAGAGAAGTTACTTTTAGTAGATGTTTCAGTCCCGCCCTTTTATTCATGGAACCCTGATTCTCATCTTATGGTTGTCAAAAGTAAAGAAACTAATAGATATCTAACATCTCGACAAATAATAGTTGTCGACTATTTAAAGCTGAGTTGTCAAAAGTGGGCAAGTCAGTGGACATCTGACGACTGAACAAGGTGAGTTTGTAGTTGTGGCCTTTTTTTAGTGGCTAAGTCGACAAGCCAGTAGACAATCCAATAACTTAACATTGCGAGTTTTTAACTGTCGACTTTTTTTAGCGGTTAAGTTATCAAAAGTCGACAAGCCAATAGAGATCTAACGACTGAACAAGGCGAGTTTCTAATTGTCGACTTTTTTTAGTGGTTAAGTTGTGAAAAGTCAACAAGCCAGTAGACATCTAATGACTGAACAAGGCGAGTTTATAGCTGCCGCTTGTTTTATAGTTGTCAGTGGACTGGTACAGAACAGAGCCCCTGGTTACGCTATTGTAGTTGGATTCCCTTGTCGTTATCCGCACGTCTGTGACATTCTTCCTTCCACGTTTCAGATCCCCTGCATCTGTTCGTGGCGAAATCCGTGATGGGAGGGTACATGCTGATCCCCGTCCAGCAGCACCAGAAAGGCGTCATCCCGTGCCTGCCCACCAGCTCCAGGGTGAACGTGACGCTGTGGAAGACGGATGACGACGACGATGACGGGATGGTCAACCTGGGTAGCGACGTCACGTTCGATCCCAGGCACGGCTTCGTCCTCTACTACCCGACCTTCTACTTCAGCGGGAGCTTCCAGTGCCGGGCGTACATGGGAATCGTGTACGACGAGATAAACGTCACGCTCATGTTCCTGCGTAAGTAATTTTTTTTTTTTTTTAAATTCTGAAACACTTCCACATTTTGAAGCTCTATACGTAATTTTCACTGCTCTAAATTTGCACGTTATTTATTATATTTTTCTTTCAGCATTTGAGTGCTGTTAATTGAAGACAAGGGTTTTTGTCTACTCGATAAACTGGCGACATAAATCATTTTTCAAGAGTTGCCAGATAGCGGCGGGCTATTAAACTGTCAAAAGTTGTTAAGGTTTTCCATTTTTTGGCGCTTTAGTCTCAAGTTCGGCTCCGAAAATGAAATTTCCAAAACTGCACCCAGCTTTGCAACATTTTCTAGATTTTACGAGAAATCGCCAAACCTTTCTGGTTACTTAATGTAACATTAATCAGTGTTTTTAAATGTGTCTATAGTAGTGTAAATAAAGGTGAAGTACAGTTAGAATATGACTGGAGAAGATTGTAAAACGGTTTTAGTGGACGATTTTAATATAGATTTCAATTCTGAAGAAGTGTTTCTTGAAACAAGGAAGACAAATACAGCACACTCATGGATTATGATACACTTTCTATTTTAATGGAACGAGGAAGGCAAATAGGGACGACATATGGATTATGATACTCTTATACATATAGCACATTAGTGCATATTTAAAATCTGAAAATGTTTCAGACTCTCTTTTTTCATCCTTTATTTTTAGACATTAGTAGAACTTGATGTTAGGTCCTAGACAATATATTAGCAACATTTATGCTAATTAAAAAGTTTACTAGAAACATTTGGAAACATAATATTAACTAAACCTAGCTGTATACCCATTTTACCCCATCACACTAAAACATATAAATAGAAGGTAAAATAAATATTTTTTTAATCCTACTTTTTTCTGATAATAAGTTGTTTATATTTCTTCTAAATTGAAAATAATAACAGAATTTCTCAAATATTCAGAAACGTATTAGTTTCTTGAAAACACAAAAAAGAGAATGGATTCAATTAGCAGATAAAAGCTAGTACTATGTTTCCTAATGTAATTAATAATCTTTTTAATGAACATAAATCTTGCCAAATAATATCGGAAAATAAATGTTAAAAATATCATTTAAAAATAATTTATTAATATTTTTGATCAAAAACTCATACCTACCCTTTTTATCTCAACATACGTACCCTGAATGTATACCCCCCCCCATACATTATTCAAAGCAATTTCTGCATTCTTTGAAGTGTCTTCAAAATTATTTGCATTGATTATTATTTTATTCCAAATCAATATGAATGATACCCTCTTGTTCATGTATATGACGCTTTCTTTTAACCCTTTAACGCGCAGTGTTCCCGCTCTGGGAACACAAAACTCTTACGTTTTGACTGTTGCCAGTCACGAAGAATAGACTAGATTTCTATCAAAAATAAGTTGCGGGTGACATAGCTCCTCGAGAATCCTTTACTTTTTTGCACGTCATTTCCCGTAAAAAAATTGTCACGATTATTTTTAACAGCACTGACATCTGCTGAAAAATGGAAGAATCCGAGAACAGCTGGATAGATTGGCCAATGCTGAAAAAAGGGCAGCCGTTGCCATCGCTCGACTTAAGTACCAGCAAGATGACGGACAATCGAAACGTTCATCGCGTGCCATGAACGTTTCGATCGTCCGCCATCTTGCTGGTAGTTAAGTCGAGCGATGGCAACCGCTGCCCTTTTTTCAGCATTGGGAAAGGGTTGCGCCTGCAAGGGTTATTACTTATTATAAAATATTTATTTTCGATGGGTTTTCCTCTCTGATTTTCAAAAAATATCTCTAGGATGCTGTCATGTTTCCAGTACCCTACTTATACAACATTTATTTTGAAACATAATTATGTGATATGACATAAACACCTGTGAAACACCATTGCTCATCTGTAATTTTTGCTCACTGCAGCGGACACCTACCACGATCCTCAACCTTACATCGACATGAGTGAAGCTCAGCGACCGGTGGTGAACGGAACCTTCACGTTAAAGTGCACAGTGAACGTGGATCCTGGAACTAGGCTGTTCATCGAGTGGATATATCCAAACAAGAATGTGAGTATGCACCATCTCCCGATTTACTGCAACAGAAATCATGCAAGCAGAAATTTTCTTCCCAATATTTTACCGTACTCGCAATCAAGTCAGCTTCAGTTAATCAATTTACAGGCAATGCGTTTATTTGACGCATCTTAGCGTTTAGTTTATTTGAAGCGCAACCATTTTCACATTGATTTAGAACAATGGTGGCCAACTTTCTGCTCATTATGCGCCATTTTCTTGAGCTGCTGTATAATCTCCGTAAATCAAGGAACGGAAAGCTCCAATTGGTTGAAGGGAAATTTCATTATGATTGAATTCGAATTACATGCTTACAGAATAGGAGGAAGGACTGCAATGGTCCGTTAAAGAAATACCCGAAATTCACTGCGCAAATACCATAGGTGCTATCTGGTGACATAGAAATCGCTCGCCTATCGGAGTGTTTATTTACGTTTGAGTTTCGAAAGCAGGCCCGGCCTACCTCCTTTGGTGGCCCTCGGCTAGAGATTGAAAAGGCAGTCCTTCACAGGGCCCTGACTCTTCGGAGCCCCCTCGAGTCGCGAGGTTCCTGGGGTCCTCCGATGCGTCACTACGTAAAGACGTAAGATTACTGGGAAATAAATAATTAAATTACTCTGCTATGTATCAAATTACTCTTTTTATAAAGTAGTATATCCATTTTGGGGCCTTTCCGGGGCTCCCTTGGACCGGTGCCCCTCGGCAATCGCCGAGCATCCAACCTGGCCAGTTCGAAAGTCATGATGGTAGAAATCGAATTATTCGCTCACAGATTTTTGTTCTGAAAACAAAATTAAACAAAAAAAAAAAAAAAAAAATCAGAAGCACTTGTATTCTGTAAATTGAAATGGTAAGCGTGGAAAAAGCTCCTTTAACCACCACCAGACAGCACGACGATATCATCTCTTACACTTCCTGCGTATTTCTGGAACGTGGAACGGGGTGTTTTTCTCCAATGATCGCTCGGCAAGCCGCAAGTCTTCTTGATCTTAATCTGCACACACAATCCGTGAACGTGTTTTTCTCTTAATAGAAATCTTTTATTCGTTACTCTGAAATACTAGTGAAAGAAAAGTAACGAGATTTTATTTTGTGCATGTCTCCAAATCGTAGATCATCGAAGTCGTCTGTCTTATTGATCTTAATCCGTGCACATGATGTTCTTTTAATAGGAATTTTTTATTCGTTACTCTGTAAAGCTCATGAAAGCAAAGTGACGGGATTTTACTTTTGCATATATATATTTCAGGAAACTGGATCCCGCATCAATGAGACAAAGCCAGTCTCCCAGTGGAAGACGACCAGGAATTACGAGCACCAAGAAGTCGTCACTTATCTTACAGTAAGGGAAGCGCTAAGCAGCGACAGCGGGAGATACGTATGCTCAGTCACTGACCATGCGCAGAAAACGGGACGCTCCGAAGTCAACATTTATGTGTACAGTAAGCATCATGAACTTCTGTATCTTAATTATTTTTCACTCAATAAAGGCCTATTTAAACTTTTCGCGACAGTCGCAGAACTACAGGAGCTAAGGGGACATTGCTCGCGATAGTTTTATTACTTTTTAACGATTCGAGGCATCCACCAGTAAAAGGTCATTCTTGATCATTCATTAGTTCGTGGTTTAGCAGTATTCCATACAAAATGAGAGCAGCTTCTGGCCCGAAGTCATTGCGCGATTCTCTCTTCGTATACTGCTTTACATTGAAGTCGTAAGTGTAAATAGGCCTTATTGTTGCTTGCTGGTACCTATTCGATACCAGCCCTCGGTTTGCTTTGTTGTTGTTACTTAACTTTCTTATTTTATGTTACCGAACACATTAATATCTTAGGGCTGGAGTAAATTATACAATTTCCTTATTTTGCTTTATTAACTGTTATAATTATTAGGAGAAACTACGGGTACTTGACCCAAGGGCTTTTTTTCAGAACTAGTTATTTTGGTAAGTTGAATGTGGCATCGCCTTTTTCTCCAGAGTTAGCTGGTAATTTGCATGGTCAAAATAAGATCAAAATCTTTAACTACATTTTTAAACTGTAAAATGAATTACATTTTCATGTTCCAAAGGTAATTTTTTGATATTGCAAACACTAACATTATAAAGGATTTTGTTTAACGGTGAGACTTTTACTTTAATTCTTCATTTTTTTTAAAAATTCTTTATGTATGTTTATGATACCTTATGTTTAACCAAGAAATTACTTTTTTAAGTATGCATAGTAAATACAATTTGCATATAAAGCCTGTGCCTTTTATATTCTCTACAGAACATTTAAAAACAAAGCGTTCATATTTTGGTAATTTCATGAGTTGAGGCTTAGTGAAAAACCCTCGGCCCTGGACAGACACTTGCGAAAGAGACGGCCGGCCTCAGTGGGAAGCGCTTGTTTGAGCCTCTCGTCGAAAAAGGGATAATTTTTAAGTATGTGTGGCGTTCCAATAGTAATTTCCCAAGCTTAAATTCAACTTTAAATCTAAACTAAGCAAAGCACTTTGAGAATGTTTCAGTTACTAAGTTTGCTTCCAGGAAAATTAATAAAAAATAAATTTGCTTTCAGGAAGTATGTTGCTTATATTAAACATTAGCGTGAGATTTTGAGCTCTCTATAAGGTACTATGAAAATTTAATAGCTCATTGCCCGTACTTGTCGTTTCCAGGTACGCAGCAAAGGGTGCACGTGAACTTTACCGCCGACTTTAAGACATCGGAACCGGTTGTATACCAGGCGGGACAGAATGTCAAGTTCGTCATAACCGTGCATGCTTACCCGAGCATCTCGGATGTGGAACTATACTGGGAGAAGAACGGTCAGCTGCTGTTGTCGGATAGCCATTACCATGTGAAAATCTTGAGTACGACCGTGGTATTGGAAATCAGCAAGCTCAACAGGGCTGACGCCGGCACCTATACCCTGTATGGGAAAACGAAGGACGGAATCGACAGTATCACCATTCTTTTGGAAGTGAAAGGTATGTCAAAAAGAAACTTCTCTGTCTGAGACAGTTATTTTTTCAGTCGTTCAATAAACAAGCTTCCTTCAGCTGCATAACTTTTATTTTATAATCTGCAGATACAAACCTTTATTGGCTATTGTAAGGACCTTCTATTTCTATACTACTTTTCATCATAATCTTCGTTATTTCATTTATCTCATCGTTTCTCCAACTTCTCGTACTGCTGTACGAAAAGTTCTGGGTTAGAACTTTGCAGTGCTTCTTCTGCCGATGCTTAGACATTAGTTTCAGACAGAGAGCATTGACTTTTCGACTTACAATGTAAAGCTGGAAAGTCGATAGATGCTGTAAGAGGTCTGAAAATTGAACTAGGCAATTGTTACCAGACAATTCAGTAGCATTGATCTTTGTACCAAACTTTTTCTCGATACCCATAAGATTGATTATTTATAAGATCTCCACATGGTAGGCAAAGAGTTCCAATGTCTCAATTACTCACTGCGAAACCAATAGTTAGTAAAACCTAACAAATAGTTTGCCAAGCTCTAAAATATTGGCCCTCTGGCCTTGCGGATAACATATTTGATAGGCATGTTTTTCTGCACGTATGGTTTTTTCTGTGGAGTATCAAGTTTCAAAGTTTTGCCTCTTTATAGAGGAGGTGCTGAGCGAGAATACTTCCATTCGTAAATGTTATTACAGATGATTTTCAAGAATATTTTCGGTCTTCAATTCTACCACTAGGCATGGTATTGTTCACCATATTTCTGATGGTCAGCCTAGTAGATCTGGTTTCTTAAATCAGGGGATGAGACTATTCCTCATTTGCTTATATGTTATGTTACGTAAGCGAGCTCAAGCAATGAGACATACATTCGTCTGAAGTTTATTGCTAAAAAAAAAGAATGAATTAAACGTAAAATTAAAATGGACTCAGCTTGGATGATTGCCACCCTTACGAGCGATTAAATATTTAAGATAGTTTTATCATGCCATTATGGTAGTTTCAACCATAAGAATGTATGAAAAATTGTTTTATTGTCATCATTAATTGGAAACGATTATTGGTTTTGCGCATGCGTGAGTCGCCAAAGGATGAAAAGTTACAATGAATGGCAAATATCCAAGCTGATCCCCAAAATGTCATAAGACTTTGTAATTACCCTCTGCATAAAATAATTATTTTCAGATAAGCCCTTAGTGTCTCTGAAGAACACTCAAACGATGTATTACAAAGATACCGAGTACACGCTCGAATGCCACGCCGACGGTTACCCGGTGCCCGTCGTCTGGTGGAGATGGAAATCGTGCTCGGAAGTGTACGACTGCAGTCCTGGTAGCACCCTGTACGGATGGACGGACGTGGAGTACAACGGAAGAACTCCCAACGAGGAAAACGTGACCCTGGAGTATTCGGAAGTGGACACGTTCTCTCTGGTGTCGTACCTCCACGTCACTGCCAAGAAATCGGGACACTACATGTGCGTTGCCAGCAACCGGATGGGAAAAGACGATGCATTGTTGCCGTTTATTGTGACTGGTATGAAAGTAGTTTGATATCTGTTATCTATTGAAATGGTGTTTAAAAAAACAGCATTTTAAAGCTCCATGTTTAGTTGTAATGACATAAACTGTTTTATATATTTGTGGCGTAATCATAGAAGAAAATGGAAAAACTTCCATACACTTTAAAAGCCTGACCAGTGTGCCGAACGCATAGCGCTCTGAACTGGGAGACGGAAGGTGCCTGAACCAAGTCGCGTCCTCCGACCTAACCGTTTGGAGTTTTCCGTGGTTGCCTCTGAAACTTAGCGTAAATACGGGTTAGGACCCCTTAGAAAGACCTCCACGGAGGGCACCCCATGCATAGGTCTAGATTCCTCGTGTAAATAATTGGCCTTAATCCCTCAACACACAACCCATGTACTTAAAAACGTTTTACTTAAGGGGACCGGGTAAGCCTTATCTCCGCCATGGTAAATTCATCAATTTTATGTACATTTTTCTCAGAAATGGTAAAAGATAATTCTACAAAATTTTTACAGCAGTTAGAATAACATATTTTACATACTTTAACGCGTCAGTTTTTTTCTGAATAGAAATTAAAAAATATGATTAATTTTTTACTGAAAATCACTTTTAAATTTGTATTTTTGATAGAATATTGCTGCCTAAAATAAATAATTTTCAATATATTAACAAACCACAATGTTAAAATATGTAATATAATATGATATATCTGTCATGGAAAAGTTCATAAGTTTAATAGATATTGAGAAAAAGGAACACGAATCTGTAAAATCCATAATTTGGAGAAAATCCGCTTTAAAGATTTTTAAATGGCATATAAACAATGAAGTGCCTTGGGAAAATATAAAAATTTCTAATACTTCTGTTTTTCAGATAAACAAGTGTAATATATCGTTAGAAAGGTAAAATTTTAAAGTATTTAATGCAATGAAAAAATAATAATCGATTCTTTGACCGAATTTTACGTACCTGGTCCCCTTAAGAAATTTTACTTTAATAAAACTTCCGTGTACTCCTTTTATTTCCAAACTTGAAACGAACTTTAAATAAATGAATGAATAAATAAATAAAACATACAATTGCATAATTTTTCTCTTGCATTCTTTTTAGTAAGGTGCCTGGTTCAAAACCAGGTGTCATCCGCCGAACTAACTGTTCGAAGTTTTCCGTGGTTTCCTCCAAAACTTAGAGCAAATACGGGTTAGGACCCCTAATAAAGACCCCCTCGGAGGGTACCCCACCCATCAACCTAGATCCTACTTGCAGATAATTGGCCGTATAATTTGTTTACAAGCCAAAAGGTAGGTCAGCGAAATTTGCTGCTGGCTCAATAGCGAGGGGGGAGGAGGGGGGACTCGAGTCGAAAGTGTTAATTATATTCTAAAAAAATTACAAAAGAAAATAACGGGAAAATGGCATTAGCATACAATGCACTCTTTTAGAGAGTTAGAATTTCAAATTAACTTTTTTTATGCTCTCTGAAATTTAGATGCGGACGAAGGATTTGAAATTTCGGTTTCGAACAGGAAACCGGTGGATAAGGATTATGTTGAGCTGGTGTGCAAAGTCAACGCCTTCAACTTCAGTCATGTCGAGTGGAAATGGAGGCCCATGTACCTAGACGAAGATCTTATATCTGCGCATACTTTAACAGGTATGTCACACGAGATATTTTAAAAATTAAAGTATATTCTATAAAAGAAAAAAATGCTTACTCAAAACGTCATATTGCAAATCAAGGAGTGTGTGAAAGTACACAGCCAGTATCCAATCTCCTAGAGAGTTAAAAAGTTTGGCATTGATATCGTGGAAAAGTGAATACTTCTTCCTCCTGGCATAATTCGGGTAAAATGAATTACTTTTTATATTCTCAGGGATTGAATATATCAGGTTGTAACGAAAGTTTTCCGCCATATCTGCCTGAAATACTAACTTCTAACTCCTTAGATAACTGTTTTTGAACTTTCGGTACCAAACCTACACAGTGTCACATGATACAACAATAGTACTTAAAGCTGTACTCATAATTCGTTGATATTATGTAGCTGGCTTTTTGCAACACAACTGGAAGTAAATGATGGTTCTAATCCTCTAGAGTGATAGTTCTATTTGAGACACCCTATACTTAATGATAACTATACTTTTTACAGATTTCACAACACAGTGTTATAAAGTAAACCTCTTTCTTTCAAATGCCAAAAATCGTTTGACAAAATATGAGCAAATACGCCAACGAGAACTGTGTGCTGACGAAGTTTGCGGTGGCGGGAAACTTTCGTTACAACCTAATAGAAACACACAGAGGATGAATGCTTTGGATATTATTTCACCCCTCAGAAATGAGTATTCAGTTTGTAGCGGACACGTTATATTTGAAGACCTCTTCAAATGGACAAAACGGGCAAATGAATACCTTTTGTCTATTTGGATAACGGCTGAAGCTAGCACACAAGGTCCTAAATTCTATATCGTCTTTTAACACACTTCCTTCAAGGTCCATCCATTTTAAAGTGTTTACTACAGCTTTTCCCGTACTCAGATCTTCCTAGCTTTCCAAATGTGAAATAGTGAAATTTAAATGAATTTCTAATCACACACTATTTCTGTATATGTAAACATCCGTGCGTTTAATTGTTGAAATAAGTGTGGGAAAGTGAAAGTCTTTACTAACTCAACATTTTCAATTTCTGAACGCACTGCTTTAAAGAGTGCGATGTGCTTAAACTCAGAGTTATAGCTCAAAATCCCAAATTTTGGAAAATAAATATCACTAATTCGAAGCGAATTAACGAAGTTGTCTGCTTGTAATGCTTGAATCCAAGATTTAAATTTACCAAGCATATCGAAACATAGAACAAGTGAATACAAATTGACAGGATCGTTTATCAGTTCCAATCAATTGCTTAGTTAAACAGATTGGGGTAGCAGAAAATCTGCCATCCTAAAATCATTAAAAATGAAGTATTTTCTTCTATTTTCTTCGTGACTTAATACGAGGGTTGTAAATTAATTAGTGGCAACTTAACCTAGAAACTCGCAGAAGAGTGGGCATGCGCAGGACATGGTAGCGCTGAGGTGGTGCTGTTGTCGATGTGTAGTGTCCAAAAACAGTCGATCTAGTTAGAACGGTAGTTGTTGTGTGACGTTAAAGTGAAGAGTTTCGTTTCCATCGCTCTAAAGCATGCTTTCAAAAGGCGATCTGTGGTCGTAGTATAAAACAGAGATTGTCCATTGCAAAAATACAGCAGAATGTTACCGAGGAATGGATTACTGGAAACCTGTGACGAAAGTGCATTGCCGATAGGATGGTTGCAAGATAGGTTGTGGGGAGGGTGTGATTCTTACGCATGGTGTGCCTGCAGGACAAAAAATCAACGCAGTCTAATATTGCCGCTTTCTACAGCACCATCTGCGTCCTGCTATGCGGCGCAAACGTTCACGTTTATTGCAAAACAATCTCCCTATCCTGTTGCACGACAACGCTAGTTGTCATGCCACTATCCTGTTGTAACAGTGGCAGTGGGAAATCTTGGAACCCCCTCAATAACCAACTGACGTGAGACCTTGTGACTTCGATCTCTTTTCGAAATTGAAGGAATCCCTCCGAGGCCGCCCATTTCATGACATTGCATCTGTACTCCGTGCAATAGGGCGCTCCATCGCTGACATCAACAATCAGCACCTTGTCAGAGGTCACCAACGCCTTCCCGGTGCTTGGCAAAAGGTGATAGACTTTGCTGGTGATTACATAGAAGGAATATAATGCAATTGTACTTGTAAGTTTATCAAAATTTGATTTATACCTATGTTGCCATTACTTAATTTAAAACCCTCGTACAAAACAAAAATGAGCTTTAGTTAAGAGGTGCTCTTAAAATATTATTCCTGCGCTAGCAAACACTTACTACAGAATCAGATAAATTTTCTTCTGAAAGAAATAAAAATAAAAGTAAAGTGTTCAGCAAAATATTCTGATTTATATGCACTCTTAAAACCGCACCTCTTAATGTAGGGCACAAGCGGATTGTACCTCCTATTATTTTACTTGAGAGACACATAGTCAATGTACCTCCCAAATAATATTACAAATGAAATCAAATTTCCTAAATGTACCCATTAAATCAGAGGCACATGTGAAGGTGCATTATTACTGGTTAGGCGTGATTTTAAAATACTTTGTAGATTTGCTTTTGAAGACATTTTGCATAGTGGTGGACCGTTGTAGGAATACACACTAACCAGGAAATATTCACTTTGCGACACATTTATCACACTATGTAGAGATGCAAACACTTCATTTACAATCTTAAAACGACGGATATTTACATTGTGGCGGTGGCTGGGAGACGTTTTAGCTAGGATAGTCAAAAAAGGCCCCCCAGTGAATGAGAGAAGATTAATCCCAAGTGAAATTTGATCAAAGAGCTCTGGAGGTTGGCGAAAAGTAAACCTTAGCATATTATAGGAACGCCTAAACGAGAGCCAGTAATACATTCATTATTAAAGACGCCGCAAAACCGCAGTATATTCTTAGTCAATAGAAGGATAGCAAGATATAACAATGAGCAGGGCAACCAATTATGGAAGATAAAACTAGCCAATTTACAGTAAACCCGTGTGATAGAAAATTAATTCAGCCGAATTTTAACTGATGTGAGTCCATATCCATATTTCGTAAAGAAAGAAATAAAGTGTACGCGCATAGAAAGAAGTTAAGCATAGATGCACATTAATTGAGCGTAAATGTTCTGCATGAGAAAAAGATGTTTCTTAACAGCTAGGAAAGCTAAAGAAATGCAACCGACTTATTATTGACACAGAGAAACGGATGAAAGGATAATTGAAGCATTTAATTCGAATAGATAAGAAGTTAACTGAAACTGAACAAACATATGGGAAAAAGCGTAATACAAAATTTTGAGAGCCGTTGTGGTTAAAAAGAGAAAATCTAAAGTTAAAGTGCCTAATTTAAAATATTTTAAATTAAAAAAACTGAAAACAAATGACAATAACTCTTAAATAAGTGATCATCATCACAGCACACTTTTAAGAGAGTGTGTGGTCTTACAGATAATTATGAAACGGTGCTAACATACGTTTTATGACTGTCGACAAACAGCATTTTGATTTTTAAAAAGTAAAAATTCATTTGCGAACACAGGTATTGCGTGTATCCTTGTAAAATTGCTCATTCACGATGCATTTTCATTTTTCTTATTTTTACAGATGTCAGGCAGCAGAGGAACAGTTCAGACTACTCTTTGGTAGAAACTGTCATTTTCGATCCCATACACTTGAATCTGAGTGGAGAATACGAATGCGTCGCTTACAACTCGAAAAATAACGTCACTGCTTCCAAGCACGTAACTATAGATGTTAAAGGTAAGCTTTCGATTTTGGGTGAATAGTAATAATCTTTTCTTGATATAATTTATTGGCAATATATTTCTACAGCAATATACATGGGAAAAAAAAAAAAGCCACTAGATTGTTTTTCGGCTGTCGTCAGCAAATTTAAGCATGTACATCTTTTAACAAGTAGTGCTTATTTAAATTTTTATGCACAAATTTGCATTCATTTAATAGAAACACCCAAATTTCACTTCATATTTCAAAAGTTCTGCTAATTTTAAACCTCGAATAGCAATTTTCAAAATATTTAAACTAATTAAGTATTTAGGAACTAACTTGAATTTTTTATATAATTCCTCGTTACACCGTTAATACCCCCCCCCCCACCCACACACACATTTTATTTGTATCTTATTTAATACTCTTATTAGTAAGAAGCTGATTTCTTCCCAGTATCAGGACTAAAATTCAAACATAATTTTGTATCATTATATTTTTTAATAAAATATTAATATGAAAAATGGATTATTGTATTAATATCCGAACAAAATATGAATAGTAATATGCAAATATTTGGATGGAAATCGATGCACGATATTATTTTATACCACTGTGCAAAGTTTCAGCTCTGTCCACTTCGTGGGTTTTTATTATTATTATTATTATCAATTTCAAAATTATTGTCGATCAGATTGAAAATTTTATTTTGAGTACCGTACACGTAAAGAACAGTTCTTTAGCTTTTGTTAAGTGTTATTAAATTAATGCTTTAGGCTTCCTTTCTTTGCTTTCCTTTTTCTTTTCTAGCACCAGAGTGCTAGTGATTTCAAGCCTTGAAATCTTTTCAGTATAACTTTTAGAAATTCAAAAAATGTTTTAAAAACGTTTCAGTTCTTTTTAATTCGGTAATTCCATTTTTTGAAGTATGCAGAATAGATTCTTATACAGAGTGTTTCACGTAGAACCTCTAACTTTGAAAATGAATTACTCAAAAGCGATGATCAATAGAAGCATGAAACGAATGATATGTTCATAAAAAAAAGAATTTGATACAGAAGCCACAAAATTTTAAA
Source organism: Cheiracanthium punctorium (assembly GCA_038373885.1). NCBI lineage: Eukaryota > Metazoa > Arthropoda > Arachnida > Araneae > Cheiracanthiidae > Cheiracanthium > Cheiracanthium punctorium. The sequence continues at coordinate 468,050 of JAWZYV010015949.1, read as the reverse complement.
TTTTAGTTACAAATTACACCGATAAATGACGCTATAAGCTGCAATACGGATCTAAGAAAATCCTCTTTTGTCGCACAAAATCCAATGCCAAAACTTTCCTTTTGGACTGCAATCTCTTGCAAAGGCATTATTTGACCTTTAATCTTTAGAAAAAACGATGAAAATTGGCGGTATATTGCGCTTTTGAAACATTTGTCACCACCCAACAACAGTTGAATGATCGATCGCAGAGCTCTCTTTCTGGTATCCGATAGCGGCTTTTAGCATCATTTATCGCTGCAATTTTACTAAAACTTTGTGGCTTCTGTATCAAATTCTTACTGTATTTTCTTCAATCAGCATACCACTTGTTCCATACTTCTATCACCGTTTTTGAGTTATTCATTTTCAAAGTCAGGGGTACTTCGTGAAAACCTTGTATATGCACCGCTTGCATGTCACGCTTTTATGAGATCTTTCCTTCATTTCAAACCTGAAAATGTCCATTTAAATGAATGTCATTCTGTGCCACTTTTTTAAATAAATGGGTCTCTCATACCGAGAAGGAAACTAATCAAAGAAGATAGCAGTATCGCTTAAAAAAAGTCTTCAAAAATATCGTAAACATGCAAAAGAATATCGTGAAGGTATTATCTCTCAAAGTTAAAAACGTTGAATCTAATAAAGCAACACAAATACCCGTTCTTTAAGTTTCAAGGTTTAAAAAAGAAATAAAAATAGCACTCTAATGGTCGTATTCACCAAATATTAAACCCGTGAGTTAACTCAGCAAAGATAGTTACTTCAAAAGTTAGAGAGGAGAATGGTATTTACATAGCAAATACAAAATTGCCATAACATCTGACCATTAGAGTTTTCGGTGTTGTTTCTGATAGTCAAACCGGCCATTCAGGTTACCTGACTCACGAGTCATGTTGTTTGGTAAATACCGCTGTGATGCTAGTTAAAACCAGGAGTTATCCCAGATTACTTTTTCCGCTTGTTTATAGTTATACTTACGTATATTTCTCCATAGGAATCAGGTTACCTGTCCTCTACAAATCCAACATGAACGGGACAACAATCCAAAGACTCCCGGGCTCTCTGCAGGAATTCTACTGTTTCTCGGATGGCGTTCCCTTACCGACAGTCGTCTGGAAGAAAGATGGCAAGATTTTCGACACCACCAACATGTCGGGAGTGGAGATTACCGAGAGGAATCAGAAGCTCACCATAAGGAGAGTGCTGGAGAGAGATGCAGGGTTCTACGAGTGTCTTGTGCAGAACAGGGGTGGTCGTTTACGTGCGAATGCTACCTTGTTCGTTTGGAAAGGTAAATATAGCTGAGTTGAGCTACTCGTTACTGGATTCTAAAATTATTTTAGCATCTCTTCCTACAACATCGGGTAGGTAATGGAAGTATTTCCAACGTATCACCAATGTTGGAAAAATATTTTGGATTATTTGTTATAGTGGGAACATTGTGCATGTTTGGTGTTGCTAAAGCGTCATTCTCACAGGTTGACCTTTTCTTTTTTCTTTTCTTTTCTTTTTTTTTCTTTAAGTGACTATACACCCTGCTCTTTTCTCTTTAGTGCTGGTTCGTCCTGCATCACATAAAAAAAAAAGTGTCGTTCTGTTTTAAGGGAAAAACGTTGTTTTGTTCAGTATCTGATACAGAAATTTTTTTGAAGAGGGGTGTTAACTTTTTAAAAAAGTTTACTTGACCTAAACTAAACCTACAATAAAGCAAAATGTTATCCCGAAACAATGTTTTTTTTGTTTTTTGTTTGTTTGTTTGTTTTGCTAAGGTCTCAACTTTTGAAAGAAGTTTACTTGACCTAAGCAAAGTGTACAAAAGGAGAAAATGTTACCCTTAAGCAAAGCCTTTTGTTGGAGAAGGGGGAGAGCTTGAGTCCATAGCTTCCCTCCTGGATTCTCCGATGGTTTTAAAAGAATTTTTCACTTGGAGTGAGCACTCAGCATTCGCATGCACACAAACCCAACCGAAGTTTTCATGTGCTCCCCAATTGGCATAGACTTGGAACAGAAAGTTTTAAATAAAGATGTAAAACCAGTGCTCTTTGAGGTAGGAGAGAAAATGGACGAGAAGATACGGACAGTGAGGGAGGAGAGAAGAGATCACATTCGCACGCAAAAGGTTTGATGTAATCTATTTTGTACTAAGTCGTTTGTTTTAGAATTATATGTTTAATGTATAATGCAAGAAGAAATATCTAATACGAGGCATGGAAAGTACTCTTTTAAAAGAACATTAGCTGTATAGAGGAAGAATCTAGTGGGATAAAAATTGTCCTTTTTGATAAGAAATGCAAATTCTGAGAGGGAGTATTACGGCATAAAAAAATTACTGGAATGATGGAACAAATGGAACAAAAATGGGCGGAAAACAACTACATGTAAACTTAGATGTAAACTTACATGCTTCCTGTAGAAAAGAACATGCAGAACCTCATTAAATGTTAGATTTTTTTTATATTGGTTAGTAATGTAGTAGAAAAAAATTTAAATTCTTCCACCCACAAGGCATTCTTCTTCTTTTTTTTAGGGGGTGGGGGGCTAAATACTGGTGCGACAGTACTTGACCCGGCGTTTTGGGAAACCCGTAACTTTCGTCGAATTTTTCTTTTCTTAATATATTTTATCTATGAAAATTTTATATCTCTCCCAAAAATTTCGTGGATGATAACTTATTCTATTAGTCTTATTACAGTAAAACCTCGGTACAATAATACTTGAGGGACCCAAAAGAATGATCGTTCTAGAGAGATGTATCGTTATATCTAGGGGAGATAATATTATATGGAAATTCTGCGGAACCGCAAAATTTTATCGTTGTATCGAGTATCGTTATACTGAGGTTTTACTGTATTAACTTCTATTACGAATGCCGGTAGTATTGTTCTGTTATAATTATTAAATATGGAGCTTCTTATGTGGAAATTAATTTTTTTTTCCTAGGTTCTTTCGACTTATTGAGAATTCATTCTATACATCCCGGGTGTCCCAAAAAACTCTGACCTAGGCTTTTATTCCTTAAATATTCGTCATAGGCCCGTTTTCTGAAGATATAAGAAAACGTTGTACTTCCAGGTTTCGAACACGTCAGCTTGTAGTTAGTAGAATTGCACCTCAATTGATTATGCCAATATATTAACTTGCACAATGCTCTAGAGGTATTATGTAACATGCTCCGAGAATTGGGCATGTTCAGTTAGGGCGATGTTGGTCTTCATTCTTGGCTGTTAGCTTTAATATGTATGTTTAGAAAAATAAAGTTAGCTAAAATAATTTTGATCCGTGTTTCAGAAGACATATTTAAGTAATATTAGCCAAATATTCAACTAGTATTTGTTTTATTTCACCTTAATACTGGTTCACAATATTTCACTGAAATTGCGATGTTGATATTTTATACGTATTCGCCAGAAACATCTGCCAATAGTAGTCCTATTTTGAAAACTGAAACATTTTTGCAATAAATATACAGCATTGAGAATGTAGTGGAAATACTTGCAGCATAACCGGAGTATTCATCCAATATTGGGATATTTTGTAAATATTTACAGCTTAAAATGAAAGGAATAAAATATCAGCATAATGATCTACTCGGGGATAGGGTCTAATCTCGAAATGAAGAGTGATTTGTCATATCTTACCAATGCTAGGGGTCGACTCAACGGTTCCTGACGGGACGCAGTCAGGAATGGATGAGCACAGCTACAAGATTTGCTTAGATCCTAGATGAATCAAACATCGTTTTCGCAGAATGACAGAAAAAAAAAAAAAATCGTGCGTGAGGCCTCAACAATGCAAAACAGTAGGACAATGGAAAAAATGCTTGTAGTGATTATTCCTCAACGGCATAACCGATCACTATCATCTCTTGCTTTAGTACCATCTACGCCAGGAGGTGGGAAAATAGTGGCGGATGCGCCAAGCTGGGCGCATTGCATCCTTGCAGTTATTTACTGTTTTGGGACAGAGTGAAGAATTTTTAAATAATTTTGTACCTAGAAACATTTTTTATTTCGTATAATTTATTATGTTACGTCAAAAGGAAGCATTTGTGCACTCCAAAATTCGAGATATCTCTCTGATCTCGTACCAAATATCCGAAAAATTAATTCGACAGTTCTCTTTCCCAGAACAACAATTTCAATCTCAAGTTCGCACGTATTTACTTTTCCTCGTCACCACTAAAGGCAATGTTCATATTTCTGAACTCTGCACGTGGAAGTAAGGAAATGGAAACTGAGCGTGGGTTGGATGGTACATTTGAAGTCATCAGAGAAAAAAAAGTAGTGCATAATATGCGAAAGGTTAGCCATCCCTGATCTACGCCATGTCCGAGATCGCATAAGCGGTCTCGAAAAAGTTTTTTTTTTTAATAACGGGAGAGATCTTGTCGATTAGGTATTGTCCCTTACAACGGCCCGAAGGTGTCACCATTTTATTATGGCGGCAACCAGTAGGCGGCCAGCGTTACTCCCTACGAAGGGACGGACACAATGACAACCACGTCCAGTCGCGGATCGAACCCCGGCCGCCGGGAGTTGAACCCGAAACCGGAGTACGGTGCTTTACCCACCATACAACTCAGTTGGCTGTCGCGAAAAAGTTAACGAACACATGTCGCGAATTTCAATCAGTATGCTTCCGCTACGCTCAGCAGTTAAAAGACATAAGTTTTTTGTGCAATAGTTATCCAAGACTGGCGATAAATGGAAGATACTTGGTATACGAAAGTGTGCGAAGTGAAATTTATCTTGTAAATCCAGTCTTTATACATTGCTGTTTAATCACTGGTATATCAGTTTGGGTAAAATTTTACAAAGTCCTAAAAACCAGGTATTCATTAACCCCCCTCTCCCTATTTAGTTAGTTTGGTTCGTGTACTTTTCTACTATAACTTCCATGAATTATGTGTTTTAAGCTTCATGTTCCTTTACAGAAAACATTTTTTCGCTCTTTCTCTTTCAGAAGACGAAGATAAAACTCAAGAAACCCTTGTCATAGCCGGGGCGGTCGGAGGCCTCTTCACGTTTTTCATCATAGTGTGCCTCATTTTTACGTACGCCAGTGTGAGATACAGGGTATATTATATTGTCTCTCTTCCTTCCCTATTTCTTTTGTGAAAACTAAAGTCATGTTACTTGGATAGATTAATCCCATTCATATAGAAGAACAACTGAATAGACAGCCCAACTCTGAACTCATGTTCCCATCACTCGATTGAACTGTCAGCAACGGGGCTGTTGATCGTATCTCCAAACACATTCCACGGAGTCAAACAATTTGCATGTGACTAGTAGTCGTCCTCCAGGTTGCTAGTAGTTAACCCTTTGAGGCGCAACCCTTTCCCAATGCCGAAAAAAGGGCAGCGTCAAAAAAAGGGTCTCTAGATCTGTGGCACGCGATGAACGTTTCGATCGTCCGACATCTTGCTGGTAGTTAAGTCGAGCGATGGCAACGGCTGCCCCTTTTTTCCAGCATTGGGCAATGTAATGCAGCTGTTCTCGCATTCTTTCATTTTTCAGCAGATGTCAGTGCTGTTCAAAATAATCGTGACCATTTTTTTTACGGGAAATGACGTGCTAAAAAGTAAAGGATTCTCGTGGAGCTATGTCACCCGCAACTATTTTTATACAAATCAAATCTACTCTTCGTTACAGGCAAAACAGTCAAAACGTCAGAGTTTGGTGTTCTCAGAGCGGGAACACTGCACGTTAAAGGGTTTAAGCGCGCTAGGGCAACGGCTGCACTTTTCCAGCGTTTGGGCCATTTGGCCAGTCTATTCAGTTGTTCTTCTATGTAACTATGTCTCTAATAAGTTTCGTTTATATAAATTTTCACTATTCTTAACGAAAAAAAAATGTTTTGTTGAATCTACAAATATTTTGTCAATCAACAAAAACTATGCCAACAAAATTTTTGTGGAATTAAAAAAATAATTCTGTTAAAATTATATTGTTGTTTCAACAAAACATTTTGTTAATTTAAAGAAAGAAATTGGTTAAAGTGAACAAATGTTTGTAATTTAACTATTAATTAGAAATTTAAAAAAAATTAGGTTGGAATTCTTTGGACTATCTTTCTGTGGATCCTCCCTGATCCACAGGAGGATTTCGTGTTGAACGTTGTTGTCATCTGCGAAGTGTTTGCATCCAAGATGTTTTTTAACCCTTTAACGCGCAGTGATACCGCTCCGGGAACACCCAACTCTGACGTTTTGACGGTTCCCAGTCACGAAGAATCGATTTGATTTCTATAAAAATAGTTGCGGGTGACATAGCTCCACGAGAATTTACTTTTTAGCACGTCATTTCCCGTATGGTCACGATTATTTTTAGAAGCACTCACATCTGCTGAAAAATGGAAGAATGCGAGAACAGCCGGATAGATTGCCCAATGCTGAAAAACGGGCAGCCGTTGCCATCGCTCGACTTAACTACCAGCAAGATGGCGGACGATCGATTGGGAAAGGGTTGCGCCTCAAAGGGTTAAACGGACCAAGCAGATGAAAATCGCTCGGGACTGAGTATGAGTTGTTATGCCTAAAGCCATATATTGCACATATTGTTGCTATGCATTTGTGACTTAACTTGATAACTTACCCTGATGCATTGTTGTAATGGAAATGCAATGCAAGCGACCTAATTAAAAATTCATTTTCATTACAGAAAAGGCAAGAAGAAAAGAAGGAACTTGAATTTATAACTCATAATATGTTAAAAAGAGGCTATGCGGACATGTTCAATCCAAACTTACCCTTGACAGATCAGATTGATCTCTTACCCTACAGAAATAGTTGGGAGTTTCCTAAAGATAGATTGAAATTGGGTAAGTTTACATAAGTATGTGTGTGTGTGAGAGTAATGTGATCAATATAGATTGTTTGACGTACTTTTTTTCTACTCAGTGAACCAGTGATTTATCTCTGCCTTTAAAGTTATCAAAAACATAGACTTTGTGAAATGTTTTAAAACTCCAAAGTTAGTAAATAAAATTTATGAATGTTATCATTAATTATTATTTGTTTGGTTTTCAAAAATTTCAGATTTTATATAAAGTATGTGAAATTGCAGAACTACGTGAAACATCTTCAGATTTTTTATCGTTTATAGAGTCTGAAAGAGTAGGCATTAAGTTAGTGAGTAAGATCATAGGTATCGCCATCTGAAGGAAATTGAATATTTAAAGCACCTAACTATTTAATATCATAATCTTGTTCAATAAGGAATTTTCTTTATGCCTAGCGATACAATGGTAAAAAGTGGACCTAAAATAAAAGCCGACAAATAATAAATAGTATCATTTATCGACCAAAAATAAGTAGTATCATTTTGCGACTTGCGAAGCTACTGGAAAGTGTCAGCTTAACCTAACTTGACTAGTCATTCGTAAGGAGTGGAATAGCAACTTTAGAGGTGTGAATCTTATGATAAGCTTTTATTTTGGGAAGAGTTAATACTTTACTGTAAATTTCCAACTTCCTACTCTACAAAAAATTCAATGCTTACTTCTTTCAAATTTTGATGTCTTGGCTACTATTTCAATCCGTAAGAGTGACTGTTCCCCCTAATCATTTTTGAGTGAACACAGACGCGCGCAAAAAAAAAAAAAAAAAAAACTGAAAAATCATTTGAAAAGAATCTGACCGGAAAAGCCTATGGCCTTTGTTTACACGTGAGATTGAGACATTCAGATGGTCAACGGATGCTGTGAAGACATATTTTGGCAATTCCCGGACATTAGGCAATATGAAATGCTTACGTATTACATCCTTTCAGATGACCCTCATAGTTAGTACCTTGGGGATGTCGGATAATTTAAACAAAAACTGAACTATCGGGGAAAGATATTGTTATCTATAGCAGATCACACATATAAACAAGGATTTAAAAACTGGAGACTTTAGAACAGACTAAATTACACATTCTCCCAGTGAACTTTCTTCCTGTTTTTGTTCTCATCGTATAATTTCCATTTTGTTAATTTTTTTCTTAATAAAAATGATATTGTTTTTGATGAGATTTCGGTTTGTCTGCTTGTTCGTCTGTGTTTTAACTGCAGTGAATACACATCGATTGATATAAAATGTATATGTATGCTTTATAGCCAAAGATTTAATAGCGTAGTCTTACTGGACTGCTTTAAAGCTATGAACCTTCGCTTTGAGGATCCTCTGGGTGGAGGGTCGCTGTTACTCAGAATTTAGAACATCATCGGGAAGGAGGTCATTCTGAAATTTGCAAGTTTTACCCACTTACCGACCTGAGGATATACGGCTCAATAGATTTAACATACATGTTCGACGTCTATACCTGGTGCTTGCTGATTAGCTGAGATTCAAACCCGAGCTCCTTTACCCAGACAAGAGATCGACACGGTGCAGAGCAGACTACCATGGACAAAATGTTGTTTACTTTAATGTTAATGAAAACAGAGCAGAGTCTTAATCGCTCTTTTACTGGAAGACAAAAGAACTCCAGTACATTAAGCTCTATGGGCAGGCATCTCTTAACGTGCGTTTAATCTATTTCAAACAAATTAAAGCTGCGTTATTGAGGTTAATGACAGCATATTTTTCAGCGAAAACGCTGGACGTAACATTTATAATCTTTTTACATGAGCATACATTGTAATATTCATGAAATATGCCTTAAGGGAAGCAATATGAAGATAATTTCGTATCTTATTTGATTTAGCCCAGTTCACTATTTTCGTTACAAAAACACAACAAAGAATTCCCTTTTGTGTTTATCGTTGCTTTGGTTTTAGCTCGCATGACGTTGTCTAAGGTCGTGCTTGCGTAAACACGACCTGCAAAAGATAGGGGGAAATGTGGCATTCCCGACATTAAATTTTCTTTTTTCAATATATGTTAATTTACAGAGGGCGCGTTTGCGTTAACTATTAAGACCTCTGAACCGCCAAAGAACGGGCGCTGCATTTAACTGGTAAAGATAAAATAATTCCATAAATGACGAGCTCAGAGGTAAAATAGAATGCGTGTTGAACGTTGAACTAATGCCTAGAAATTTCATTCATTATTTTGGACTTATCTTAGTAGAATCTCTAATGAACACACTGAATTTCAAGGAAAATACATACCGCTTTGTTTCTCTTTATGAATGTATAAAATGTTTTCTGTACATGGTGTATGTACCTAAATTAGATTATGCGTTTTGAGTAACTTGCTTATATTAAATGTGTTTTCTTAAATAGGTAAGACACTTGGGCAGGGCGCCTTTGGAAGAGTTGTTAAAGCAGAAGCAATAGGTTTGGTAAATGGAGAGGCTTCAACTACAGTAGCCGTCAAAATGTTGAAAGGTATTTTTTCGTGAGATCAAAAGTAAACACATGCATCATTTCCTTATAACCTTACGGATGTACATAACATACATTACTTAATCGTTTTCTTTTAAATTATTTGATTAATACCTTTTAACTCTTATTAAATAGTAAGACATCGAATTTCTTACAATAAAATTAATTATGTTCTTATTGTTGTGTCAATTTTAGAAGGTGCAGACAAGGAACAAAGGAAGGCTCTTATCGCTGAGTTAAAAATACTTATTCATATTGGAAAGCATTTAAATATTGTCAACTTGTTGGGTGCAGTGACAAAAAACTTAGCAAAAGGTAAAGCTTTATTTTCTAATATACTTATATATTTTATTTTAAAAGATCTTTATATATTTCAGTATTTTATTATTTGCTGGTAAATTTAAATTTCGGCATCTATAAAAAAAAGTCCAAATAACGATAACAATATGTACTGCACCGTATAGTTAAAAAAAAAAAGAAAGATGGAAATCCCTATTTAAAATAATCCATGTCATGTAATTTATCACGTATTTTTAATTAATTAGAATACTTAAAAACTGTTTATTTAAAAGGACTACTAAAGCCCAAACATATTACAATGACGGCTGGTGGTGGCTCAGCGAAATTAAAAATACGCCCTCTCTTAACAAGCGATAAATAGTGGAGTGACTTAAAAATTAAACAAAGTTCAAACTTCACAGATTAAACGTTTGGCAAGAACAAAAACTTGGCCGAGATAAACAACGCCAATTACAGAGAAACCATAAAATTTAATCCAATAAAATTATAATAATGAAATCGCGAGCAAGTAATTTTAAAGATTATGCAGGGCATAAAAAAAATCTGACAGTGCAAATTTGACATCTCAAATCCCTTAAAAAGTTTCTATATTTTTATATTTATTTATCTTTTCAATAATTATCAGTGCCAGTTTATCACTCAATTTACTAGGCATATAATTTCAAAAATCTAATACTTAAAAAAAAAGAATTATGGTTCTTAAAACAATTTCTAAAAACAACCACTGGAGCCTGGAGAATTAGAGCTTCACTCTTCGTTTAAATTTAATGTTAGTCAAAATCTTCACTTGCAAAAGATGTTATAAGAGTGTCTTCCACAAAATGTTTCAATCAACATGCAAATGCTTAAACCATATGATTTATTTTTAACAGGTGAGCTGTATGTGATCGTCGAGTACTGCTGCTACGGGAACCTGAGGCATTTCCTCCTGAAACACAAGGGGACATTCATAGACCAACTGGATCATCGAACTGGACAGTTGAACACCCAGATTTCCACTCTCCCGGGATCGCCATTCTCGAACATGCAAGACAACATGGCCGTTTACTCCAACATATTGGGAATCGGAATGGATAATCCTACATACAAGTAAGAGCTTTTCGCTGCAGCCATTCTTATAGCCACTGTCCACCTTCTTAAAAAGCTGTAAGAAGGTAATGTTGATAAATAGCAGAAAGGTATGATAAGAAGTGATTATGAAAACGATAGGCTAACGGACTGGTTAACCTATTCGTTTCCATTGTTGCAACGACGGGACAGCAAACCTGTGGCAATCTCTTTTTTGGCAATGGTTTTTGAATACTTTCACTATGTCCTATCACTGTGCTTGAACGGGAACACTGAATCTCGGCACATCCATTGACAGTTTGCTCATATTTTCAACTGCGATGTTTTGTACAAAATTAAGTTCAATCCTGCTGTTGTATTCTTTCAAAATATGCGAGGACGGCATACACATATTTCTGTCAGTGTTAGCAATTTTCTTTGATAAAAGACACTAAATTCAGTTGAAAATGTCGCTGAAGCCACTCTTTTTCCTTATGTGCTGCATTTTTATTATGTACTGTTTCCACAAAAAATCAATATTTTGAATTAGGTACTGCAATAAATAACCTCCAAATGGAATGAAAAGTGGCTGAATTCAGCTATAAATCCCCTGAATTGGAAATACCCACTTCAAGTACTAGTTGTGGTTCGCGTTAGAGAAAAGCTCTACTAAAATGTAAAAAAAAAAAAAAAAAACCAAGAAAACGAGTCTTGTACTGTTGTACCGAGTCTTGTACTAGTGATGTTATGAGTTCAACTGCATTTTGTTTCATAGATCCAAATAGTTTCCGGAATGACATCCGATAATTTTGTAGTTTTTAACTGTAATATAAAACCAATAGTTAGAATAAAAATAGCCAAATTTATCAGTCCCCCCCCCCTCCCTGAAAAAATTGAATTTTTTGACGTTCTAGTCTTTTACAGCAAGTGTGGCTCAAATTTTACATTTTTAAAAATTCTCATTTATAGGGTGCAATCTCTCCATTACGCTGACATTGCTCATGACCAGGCAACAACCGATTCGGGAACTGGCATTTCGGTGTTCACCAATCCATCGGGTAGCAGCGTAAGTGACCGGTACTTCAAGAACGCGACTCCCTTCGGCTGCGGGAACGATTCCAGCTATGAAGAAAATGGTAAAAAGAACCAGTTCATCACAACCTGTGACTTGCTCTGCTTCGCCTTCCAGTGTGCCAGAGGAATGGAGTACTTGGAGTCAAGAAAGGTAGTTTTAGAAAGTAACGCTTTAGAAAGGTATCTTTTAGTTTTAGAAAGTTTCCCGATAATATAAAATGCAGCAAATTCTATCGATTACCCGCAGGAGAATTGAGCACTCTGCGGGTTATCTACGATTAGCCCCAGATATATAGTATCTGGAAAAACGAGGTAATATATCTCTTTGCAACAAAATAATGCTGATAAGGCTTCAAAAACAAATGAAAAGGTATTTTAGCAAGGAAAACTAAAAATTTTCGTCGATTTCCGTGAAAAAGTAAGTAAAGCGCAAAAAAATATTATTGTAAGTTTAAATTCAGCATGTGTCTTGTGACTACCAATTTAACAGTCAGCCAATTATGACACAAATAAATATGCTAAATTTTGTTTTCATCGATGTAGTAGAACAATTGCATAGACAGCCCAAAGCTAAAAAAGTGCAGTCGTTGCCATCACTCGATTCAACTACCAGCAACATGGCTATCTAATGAATCGCCAATCGCGTGCCACACGGCTAAAGAATTTCTCTGACACAGCTGACGCTGTGTAGCACATGACTGGAGATTCATTTTACCGCCATTTTGCTGCAAAATATTCTATTTTTAAAAGAATTCGATTTTTCCATCAGTAGCAGAAATTATCATCAGATTAAAATGAGTATTACTGCTACTAAAATACGTCTAATACGTTTTATTCAAGCCATATATATCAATCTTTATCATACCTGAAGGTATTCTAAACTTAAATCAAATCTTGTAATTTTATCTATTATGCTTTTTAGTATTCATTGACAGAAAAGTGATTTAACATTAATAAAAATACTTCAAAATTATTGATTGAATGAAAACCATGAAAACTGATTACTGATAATTCTAAGTGTAAGAGAAAAACCATCAACCTAATTGTGCCATCTGACACTTGGCAGTATAAAAACGTGTACATACTACTCGGAAAAAAATGACTTATTGTTTAGTAAGTTAACATTTAAAAAGAGAAAAGAAAAATTTATAATATTTTGACTCTCTCATATTAAGTTAATATGGATTGAAATATTTCTACTACACTTGTAAATGTAAGTTATATAGGAACGACCAAAAATTCATTCTTGAAATCAAATTTTCCAACAAAAGGTTTATTTTGCTGAGACTTGTGCACTTTTTGTGAGTGAGCGAAAAGTTAATTATCTTTAACAGTTTTGATTTTCAGACAATTTGTTAGATTATGCGTAATTTGGATTCAGATAAATACTTGTTTTCCTCTAATTGCAGTGAGTAAATTATTTCCTCAATAGTCTGAAAGTTCAACACTTTCATAGCCCATTTGAGTTTGAATTAGAAGTACTGCTGATGCCGTACATAAATTTACAATTTCGTCATCCATAAATTTTAAATTATGAAAGCATATTAAACTCATATATTAAAGTAATGAATATTAAAATGTTTCCATTGTTTATTTTAGTTAATACACAGGGATTTGGCAGCAAGGAATGTTCTCTTAGCTAAGGATAACATTGTGAAAATTTGTGATTTTGGTCTAGCCAAGGACTGTTACAAATACTCCAACTACATTAAGAAGTCAGATGTAAGTTTCAAAAGATTATACTGTACAAACTTGTCAATTAGCATATTCGCTGTAATCAAAGATTATTTTTACATTTCTACTTTTATCCTTACTTGTTTTACCTTTGCTAATTGGAAATAATTCATAAGTAAAACGAGATTTTAGAACTTTAATATCTGTACAAACTGTTAAAATTAAATATATTGACATCGTAAAGGTGTAAGCAAAATGTAGCCATTTTTTTTTCTTATATAATAGGGATTATTACCAATAAAATGGATGGCAATAGAATCGATTAGAGATAGAGTGTTTACATCCAAAAGTGACGTGTAAGTATATTTATATCATTCACAATATTTTATGCTCAAAAAAAGCAAATATAAAAACGAAGGTTTCATTGAAAGGTATGGTGGACTACTAAAAATTTATTTATGATAATTATGTTACAGTGCATTTTTTGAAATTAGAAAAGTTTATATATATACGTATATAACCAAATCCTTCCTTTTAGCGAAGTCAAAAACGACCTAAAGAAATTTTTGCCAGTTTGCACATGATAAGTTTTGTTTTGTTTTACCGCATCACATAAAAAACGGCTGAAATAGAAATTTGATAGCATAATAAGAAGGATTAATTGGAAAAAATTACAAATTCCCCTCCCTTATTTTTATTTTGCTTTTGTTATTGATGCATTAATCAGCATTGATGTACACAGCTACGAAAAAGAAAGGCCGACTTGCCCTTAATTCGGCTGTCATTCGCTGCAAGTTAAGTATACCCAACGTTCGCGAACAACGTAATACTTTGACTTGTTATGCGTAAAATTTTCACCATTGGCCATCTTTCATGTTTTTATATACGCATCAACTTTTATTTTCCAACAACACCTAATTTTTACTTCATATTTCAAAAATTTAGTTCATTTTAACCATGTGTGCGCCTTTGCTGGTAAACTTCACGAGTTTTAAGCCATGCTTCTCATAAATAAGCATCCGGAAACCTATCCGCCTGCTCATGAGGCTATTTGTATCTCGGCCAAACGCGTTTAAGTTAGTAATTAAGCCTGTTTTGCAATTTGGCAGGAAACACCTGTTTAGAAATATTTTATTTCTTTTGAATCTTTTCTTTTTTTAATACAGATATATATATTTAATTTATTATTATTAAAATTTAAAATTATTTCGAAATTACTATTACTATTATTACTATTATTATTGTTTTTTTATCCCTAAGAAAAACACACTAACGAGTTAACTCGGGATAATTCATTGCTATTTATTTTGCGTCATAAAAATATTAAACCATTCAAAAATTTTGGAAAAATATTCATGGTATCTTATGTTTTGTTGCATTAATTAAAAGTACGAAGTACTTAGTAAAGAAAATACATAAATTTTGCACGGCAACTAAAAAAAAAAGTTAAGAAGTTAATCCGTAGAACGATAGGTTGTTTCAGCTAGTCTATTCCGAAACCTATTGTTTACCATACCACCCGACACATATGATACTTTGCATAATTATCTGCTTTGTTCAGACGTTTTCATTCTGATTTTAAAAGCTAAAACTGCATTTATTTCGTATTTATAAAACTTTCTTGTAAACTTTATAACACAGATGGTCGTTTGGTATATTGCTCTGGGAAATATTTACACTGGGTAGCAGCCCTTATCCTGGAGTAGAAATCAATGAAGAATTCTTCAAGAAACTAAAACGCGGATACAGAATGGAGAAGCCTGACCTAGTTCCAGATTCCATGTAAGTTTTGCAGTTACCTTTACATAAAGAAACAGGTTTCCGTATCTTGTCAATACAAGGATTGTAATAAATATGATATTGCTCTAAATCTGACATGACCAACTTTCATTAGACGCTTAGAATATATAGATTTGTTTTGGAAGATGTCTAATAGTAACACGTGTCGACTTTACTTTTCAAAACAGTGTTTGATCTAAGATATCAGTCTGTCTGCATTTCTTGTCTGCCTGCCTTTACTTAGATAAATTTAAATATACTGTGAATTATTTAACATAGCATAATACATTGTTTTATAAATATTAGAGCACGAACTATCACCAGGAATGAACACCACTCTTGAACAAAACGAGTACTGTAAATAAATAAATAAAATCCATTAAAATACGGAAAATGTGCTGATTATTACAGAAAATATTCCGTTGCAGAGAGGAGCTAACCCTTGATATACGGAAATTGTCCTACGTTTCACTGTAATGGAAAATTTTCCTTTAGAGGTGTGAATCTGTTCGATCCCCAAAAAATGCAAAAAGTGATTCCTTTTAACAAAACTATTTTGAGAAAAGTCAATATCTACTTTATTAAAGTATCCATTCCCAATTTTTTACATCTCTTAGACAATTTATTATTTTGATAAACGTATTTTTCACTTATTATTTTGGGTGCCTTGACTGTCATTTAACTTATCCACTTTGAATACATTTTAGTGTAGACCATTTCTCCCCCCCCCCCACCCCCACCTCCAAAGGCGTTCACTTGCCGATCAGGCATTTGCCTCTGGGCATTTTATTATGGGGCACCCAGTAGGCGGCCAAAATTACAACCTATGAAGGAACGGACATGTT
Source organism: Cheiracanthium punctorium (assembly GCA_038373885.1). Classification (NCBI taxonomy): domain Eukaryota; kingdom Metazoa; phylum Arthropoda; class Arachnida; order Araneae; family Cheiracanthiidae; genus Cheiracanthium; species Cheiracanthium punctorium. The sequence goes on along the minus strand of JAWZYV010015949.1, from coordinate 451,998 downwards.
AAAACACAAGGCCAAGCCGGAAATCAAACTGGATCCGTAGTATGATATAATTGTTCGTTAGCCACTTGGCATAAGAATTAAGGACTTTCTGTAAAATTATGGATTACTTAATTTTAGATTAATGATTCATTATACGAGTTCCACTTCGAATTTTTGCTGTCGATCATTGTCCGTATTCTGTGTGATTACATTTCTTTTTTTTTTTTAATGGATTTAGCATCAATTACTGGAAATCTCACCCGTGGTTTATGCATATTATAAGTTCCGGAGAGTTTATTGTCTCTAATAATAGTTATACAAAAGAAAATATGTTTCTTTCCATAACATGATATTGAATTTACCAAGACAATTTCAAGACTATAAAATAAATGGTCCGATTCAACATAATTCTTTTACACTTTGCTTTAGATATCAACTGATGAAGAAATGCTGGTTGGATGATCCAAACCAAAGGCCTGATTTCACTACTTTAGGTGAAAGTATTGGTTCTCTACTTGAGACGAGCGTGAGGAAGGTAATCATTAATTTTGTATTGCAACCAGTATACAGAAAAAAATCAAACTAATCAGTTTATTTCTTTCTGAAAACTTAAGATAGACGAAAATTTACCCTTTAATAAGAATTTTAACTGAATATCAGAGCAAGCATTAAGTGCATAACAATATTAAATAAATCCATTTAGTATCACTGAGATCTCAATGAATTTGAATTGCCAGTAAATACGAGCAAAGCTGGCAATTTTTATACAGAATTTTTAATTCGGCTGTTGCCGCAAAATTTACTTTAAAATTACCTTAAACTATTTACTTTGTAGACAATATCATTGGAGCAGGGGCGTAGACAGAGATTTTTCATGTGGGGGGGGTTACGACTCTACTACAACTCATATATATGTAATACGTGTGCGTGATAATGTAGTGAAGAATATACATTTTGTATGGCAAAAATTTCTCATGGGGGGGATTATGACCCCCCTAACCCCCCCCTTGGCTACGCCCCTGCATTGGAGTATCTATACAATTCAAAGTATTGCCTATGTTTGATGGCGTATTCGTTATAAATTATTAAGTTCTAATTCAAGATATAAAAAGTGTACTGTAATTTTAAATCCATAGTTGCAACTGTGCAGTTTCGTACTATGGACGATAAAGTAAAAGTAACATCTACCCGCTTCCCCTTTTCGTTAAATTGTAAAGATGAGGTGGACTAAAACATTACAATGGATTAAAAACAAACTTTTTCTATTGTAACCATTAATTAAATAATTTTTTACAATGTGTCATTTAAAACGTTTTTATGAGGGCAAATGTTAATTAAGCTCTTGCGATATCGTGTCAGATAAAACGAAAAATCATTAGCTGCTAATTGGAGAATGCCAGTTATCAAAGCTTTGAGCTGTATAGCCACAATGTTTTACTCTTATGTTAACGAAACTCAATGTTAACGAAACGAGTGAATAGCCACCATAGGCGTCTCTTCCGGGGGGGGGAACAAGGGGGGAAACTGCCCCCTCACTTCCAAAAGTAAAGAGGCCTTGCCCCTTCACATTTAAATGTTTAAAAGCAACGATCAATCGAAGACTGATGGAGGGAAACCTAATACATAAACCAACAGAAGAAAATGAATACGAGCAATAATTAGATAACGCGAATAACATTTAGATAAGAACATTAAATTAGATAAGAACATTTAATCAATAATCAGATAAGGTCGTTTAATCAATAATGATTTTAAAATTGACTAATATAGCCGAACAAAAAAAAAAAATCAGCTTTAGCCGTCAAGCATCTTTTCTGATCCCCCATTTTTTTGGTGCACCATCCACTTATGATAGTCACTCCTAAGGAGTGAAATGGCAAAATGGGAAACTAGCTTTCTATGAATGAAGAGAAGATACTCAATCCCTGACAACCATTAGCGTAAACTGGCATGTAGCATTGAGGGGGGGGGGTGACAAAAATGTTTTCTACGAAATGTCATGGTTATCAATTAGGTTGTATCTAAATTTTCTTGATTTTCAGAGGGGGCGATTGCCCCCCTCTTGCCCTTAGTAAGTTACGTCTGTGCTGACAATGTAAAAAGCGATTCCTTTTAACACCGTTATTTTGGGGAGATCAATAGTCGCTTGATTAAGCCGTAAATATCCAACTTCTAGCTTTGTAAAAAATTGAATAATAACACTTTTAGATGTTGGATACATTGGATGACATTCGCTTCTAATCGGACTTCTACTTCACTTCTAAGGAGTGACTGATTCACTTTTTCCGTTTTAAACTGTTAAGAGGAGCATGAAATATTTTAGCCCTCGTACTTCACTTTCCTAAATTTTTTGGTGTTGTAACGCTTTATAAAGTAGCTGTTTGTGTCTGGAATGTTTATAGGCAGACAAAACTGTATAACTGACGAACGTTCGTTTTCCTTTTTCAGTACTACGTGGAGCTGAACGCACCTTACCAGGTGATGAATAAAGAACTGCTGAACAACAACGATTACCTGCAAATGACGGGCCAGGACGAGGAGTACACGAACATGGAGGACTCTGCCGGAGGACAGCAACGCGGCTTGAATCCGCCAAACGCCTACGACAACATAACTTCGGTGCGCCCCGTGGGAAACGGGCCCGTCCCGAGAGCTCCTATGGAGGTCGTGCCCATGATCCAGCTGGAAAGCATGTCGGAACTGTGGAACGGCGAGTCGCAGAAAAGGACTGAGAAGCGATTGCCGTCGGAAGAGTCTGCCGAGGACGACGAACGGCACAACACGGACACGACTTACCTGAACATGGGCACGTCACCCGAAAGGGACAACCTGGAAGAATACGACTCGGTGTTTCTGGAGCAGGACGTTCCGGATAAAGTTCCTCACATAAATGGTGATTGCTCGTCCGTTCCTTTGCTGTGTAAGAGCAGCAACTGCGGGGCACAAAAGCATGACCTTGGTGGTGGTGGTGGTAATTGCATGGATCAAAACTCGTTGCAGATACTTCTCAACTCTCATTGATGGCGTGTGTAACATATCGTTGGCGCATCTTCGTAGCAAATGCGAGAGCACACAAAGTTGACGCGATGGTTAGGAGCAAAGCCCTCTTACAAAAACTGCCTCCTCTTAAAGTATTAGATTTTTTACTGTATGTCCAGTACATATGGATACCCTTCTCGAGTTCCTTTGCAGAAGAAACTTCCTTAAACTCATAGAACGTAAGAAATGTAAGGCTGATTTTAGAGGAGGAAATATATCTCGCGTTTTGATATTTGTAAGCATAGCGACATGCAAGCATTACAGTGGATAATGTACATTCTTTCAAAAAATATTAATAGAATATTTAATAAGAGTATTCAGCTCCTCAAAGTCTGGCGTTTTAAAACGAACTTTAAGTACTTAGGCAGCGTATAAAATAAGTTCTAAACACAGTTGAAAAAATAAAGATGAAGGAACGAATTCCATTCATGTCTTCCAATATTTTTGAAACAGATATAAAGTTTTAAAATTCTCCCCAAGAAAAGTTTACTCTAAATAAAATCCCTACAAATTAACACCATAGTAAATTTCTAATAAATTGCTTAGCAATATTTTGCTAATTTAAACATTTTCGTTTTTATAAGAGTTGTATATCCTATCAGAATTTTTCTTTTTGTGAAAAGCATTGTTATTCTTATAAATTCCCCAAAACTAAGAATTGGTAGTACGGCTTGAAATAAGTTGCAGTAACCTCGGCAAATGTCATGAGATTAGTTCAAATAACTGCGGTGATCAACAGCTCCCACGGCGAGTTTAGCTGCGTATATTTTGGACTTTATTACTGAGTGTGTCTTTCCATCTCACATGTATTTTAATGTTACATAAGAAATTGCAGAATGTTTAAAAAGAAAATCAAGCATTTTTATTTATTCATTTTTGTTCGCCTCATTGCATCATTAATTCATTTTTTAAGTTAGACGAAAAAACTGCTACTGTAATGTACCGTTATTACGAATTTAAGATTATGCCGTGAGCTGAATAGTTTTTGCTGCAAGTTATGAAAGATTACAGCATTGCTTGCTGCCAGCTTCAAACTCTACATTGGTAGTAAACAAAAAAATTTCTCATTTCAGACCTTTTTTAAAGATTCTATATGAAAGTTAAAGCTTGAAGTGAAAGTTAAAAACAGGCTATCTCTATCACTTTTTTAACTGTATATGTAGGTGCCTTATTTATAAAAATGGACAAACATTTATAGCCTCTGCTAAAAATTAACTCGAGTGAATATCTTTGTTCTAGTGTAATATAAAGCAGCGTTTTTTCTTTTCTTTTCTTTTTTTTTTTTTTTTATGGTGTTTTATTGTGCAATGCATGAACGCTCTTTAAATAGAAAAGTGTAGTATTAAATGAAACTGCATGCTGAAGTCAAGACTTTTACTGCATGTGTCACACTCTATTCTAATTTTGGTGGTGGATATGCTTTGATTCCATAAGACTACATATTTTAATATTTGTATTTTCATGTGTGTGAATAGGATATTTGAAGACAATTGAAGATAGAGAAATTTGCACAAGATGCTGACGAAAGAAAAAACTTGGTGAATTAGCTACTTTGAAAAGCGGAGTGCAAATTTTACATTTCTCACTTTTAATTGAATTTTTATGCCAAATATTAATGTTCACAATTTGTTTTATAAATTTTTGCATGTTTCTTTTAAATTTGTTGTAACATAACAAATGTGCTATTAATTTTTAAATAATGTGTTATGTTTTTTCCTATATTGTATATAGTGCAAATGTATATAGTAGAGACTATAGAGAAATACCATTATTGCGTCTCTATCGTCATGAAAAATGTATTTCATTCACAATGCCTTCTTTTTCTTCTATTATTCAAAATTCCATTAATATTTTTATACATTGTTCACTTAATATTAGTCTTAAGATAAATTTCTGAAAAGAGAAACTGAAATTTCATTTTTAAATGATAATCATGTATATATTTTGTTTTCTATAAGCAAAACATTAATTACAACTTTTAAGAAACTTATGAGACTATTACAAAACTGCATCTTTAAATAAAGAATATTTAAAGTCCTTGGCCATATTAATGAGACCACCAGCAAAAATGTTATTTATTTTTTTTTTTCCTTTCCTCTTCGCTTCTTTTCTAAGATAAAAAATCTGCACATGAATTTCTATTTTGCAAAAGTGGTAACAGTTTCGTGAATATTTGCCAAAAACAACTTTTATTCGTATGAAAACACTGGTATTGTAGTCGAACCATCGATGTAGAAGAACAACTGAATTGACAGCCCAAATGGCACCAACGCTGGAAAAGACCCAAATCAAGCGATAGCAACGGCTGCACTTTTTCAGCCTTGGGCAGTCTAACCAGCTGTTCTTCTATATCGATGGGGTGAAATCAGGTGTTATAATTGAAAAATGTCTAGTGATCGCATTAATATAAGTACACTGAAACCCTAGATTACCGAGAATGTTTCCTATATTCAAAGACATACAGTTAATAATTACTCGGACAGGAACAGCAGTATAATATCGCCAAGTTAAATTTACACTGCAATAGACGAATGTGATATTTATTAGTTAAACTAAACCACTTTCATAGGCATTTCTAGTTTTTTCCTGACTGCTTTTCATTATAGTTTTAGCTTTTCTCACTGTTTTTTTATTTTTCTATGCTTCATCCTATCTTCTTCTCTCCCCACCCTCACATTTTCAATTTCCCTGCACCCCCCTCTCTTTTTTATCTTGAACTTTTAATTTCTTCAGAATAACAACATTTCGTATGTTTTCTGCCCTGTATTTTTATTCTGACATTCTGAAACCGTCACGTGATTTCATAAAAAAATTCTGAAAATTTCACGTGAACAAGATTTATACTTTACTTTCAATTATGAAAGAACATTTTTATTAATTGAAATGTCAAATCATTAATATAGAGTTTTAAAGGATGTTATTTATGCATATTTTAATTATTATACTTTTTAAAATGTATATTTCTTTATATTACTGTTTTATTATTTTAATATTCCATCTTCTTTTAATGCAGCTACAATTCTTTTTCTTAAAGATATACTTTTAAGGTCGAATTATTCACGTATATCTCATATATAGCGAATACCAAAGTTAAAAAATAGCTGTAAATTATTTACTTTGAAGAATAGTTAAAAAATGTAATTAATATTTAAATGCTTATTAATTAAACTCTTATTTTATTATCAAGAAAAAATTCTAAAAATTGCAATCAATGCAACTGAACATAGTTTATATTGACTTCAAATGCCACAATTTAATTTTGATAGTAAACTGGCTAATATTAAATATATACATATGTATATACACTGGCATTTATGTAATAAATGTCTTTTAAGAATCTTTTTAAAAATGAACAACATTAATTTGTAATTTAACTGTTTATGAAGAAATAATATTATATGTAATTATAGTACTAATTTTATTAAATTATAACTATATAATATTAATATCTTTCACTAAAAAAAGAAAACGAAGAAAAAATCTTGCATTGAAGAACAGGTACCATTATTTTTCTTTAACTTTTTATCTGTATTCACATATTTCTGTAAAGCAAAGCACCCTCAGCAGGAGTTTCATTTTCTAAGGAAATAACCATATATTGTTTTGTCATTTGTGTATATTTGTACATATTCATGTTCTGTATTGTTTTAAAATTAAATGCTTTTAGAATTTTTTGCTCAAATTTCTTGTGTTATTTAAACAAAAATGAAAATATCTATAGCTACAGTACACTCCCTCTAATCAGAAGCAGATTCCACTAGGAGTTGCGAGAAATTTTTCTTTACCTAGGGTAGGTGCACCAGTAACTGATACTGTGCCAGATAATATACTATAATAAGCTTTTATTTTAGAATTGTTATCAAATGGTTCTATCTAAAAAAAAAAATTGGCATTTATCTTCAATTTTATGAAATTTTTTTTAACCTTTAGGAGTCTCTAAATTTCAAAATTTGTGATTTAAAACACAATGCTAAAAGGAAATCTGATCCTCTGTAGATGACTTAATGTTGAAGTTAAGATAAGTGCATTTTCAACCCCTGTTTTTGTTTGAAGCATATTTCTTTTTAAAAATTATCAAGTTATTTATTAAAAATTATCAAGTTGTATCAGATAACAGGGCATGAAATAAGTCCATAATGTTTATTTTTAATAAATAAATTTATTTATTTACGATGGAGTGTTAGTTTTAAAAAATCTGATGTGTGGACACTACATGACTTCCTTGCACGTCTACTAAATCAAAAATATTTTCGGCGCACTTCACCTAAACTTATTTTGTTTGAAAGAGATAAAATATCAGTAATAGTAAAGTTTAGAGATTTCTATCCAAATATTTGGATATTGCCAAACTGAGTTCAGTTTGAAAGATTTCCTTCTGACACTTTTATTTGGCGATATTTCACCAAAAGCCAACAAGCTTCAGATAGTTTGCGTGATTTTGGGGACAGCCAAAGTAGTCATTGACCACAGACTTTCAATGAATTGAATGCAACCATACACCTTAATGTATTCAGTAAGGTGTTCAGTAAGGTTGTAAGTCATTTGGAGGACCCGGTAAATAAGTTACCCAGTCGATTGCAATCAAAAAAGGGATGTACGGTTAGATGTAACGATAGTTCTAAATATAAAATTTCAACATTCTACAGTTAAAAGCTTTAGAGTTATGCGAAATAAGAAATTATTTTTTCGCCAAATTTGGCGATAGTTCGGCAAAACTCGCCAAGGTCGATGACGAAGTTTGGGCATGGATCAAACAATGACTGACTACAGACGTAATATTTTGAAGATGTCCATAGACATTAATGTATTGAAATTCTTTTGGATGGTCCTGTACATAAACTCTTCTGTAGATTGGACTCGGAAATCGAGATCCACAACTAGATGTTACAACAATCTTATACATGAAATTTCAACAGTCTGCGACTGATAGTTTTTGAGATATGAGAGTTAAATACATACACACGTACACTAAAAATCGCCAAGTTTGGCGACTTTTCGCGTAATTTTTGAGAAAGGCACGTGAGCGTGGTCGGACCATTACCTAACTATATGGTAGGACGGTATTGTGCTTGAAATGGATGAATGTCTCTAAACTGCCATAGACCGTAATGTGTTGAAATGGTTTCGAATGTTTCTGTAGAAGAAAGTGATAAAGATTCTATTTTCGATCGAGAGATTCATTTTGTAACCCTTAACAACATATATCACTTCCGAGTCGTTTGAAATAGCCTAATATCTCTAAAATACGCTTCAATGAATTTCTGCCGTTAGAGCGTAATGTATTTAAAATCTTTTGGGGGACGGCCCTGTACATAAACTATCCAGCCGAATGGAACCAAAAGGGGAGGTACCAGGGGCGGTTCCAGACTGTCAGCTTAGGGTGGGTCATGACGAGGGACGTCTGAAGACTTCTTGAGGTCCTGGACCCTTATGCAAATGTAGGCCCCAAAGAGGCGGATAAGTAGGCAGGGCCCGATTATGACCAACAGGGGCCTGGGCATTGATGAATTTGGGGCCCCCATCAGTGAAATTTGTTAAATTTGGGCCCCGTACACTTTGAACAACTTAATAACTATTCAACCCACCCCCCCCATATCATTGTAATTTTATAAATTTCTATCTATTCTTCCCTACAAAAGTGCTTTTTGAAAAATGAAAAAACAAAAACAGTAAAATTATATTTAAACCTCTTGTGTTCCAGCTTAATGTGCACCCCTCTTCCAGGGCCCGATTATGACCAACAGGGGCATTGATGAATTTGAGGCCTTCATCTATGAAATTTATTTTCTTTTTCATAAAATTTTGACATATAAAAGAATATTTCGGACAACATTTGAAAATGGGGGCCCTGGGCAAAGTCCCGATTTGCCCATGCGATAATAAGGCTCTGCCCTCTTCCGCTTGCGTCACTGGGAGGGGGAGGGGGCAGATCTCGCCAACCCCTAGCTTCGGCTCTGGCCCCAATTAGGAGCTCTTTTATTGAATTGTATAAACATGTATTCAACAAAAGCAATCCATAATAAAATTAATTTTTTTTATAGAAAATTCGTCTTTCCATTTCAGATAATTTTCTGAGAATGTGTGTGGAAATAACATTTGACGATTAAAATTATTCGGATCATCACTTATTCAGGTTGAGTCGAGAATGAGACTAGTTTTCCCTTAAGATCAAGGGCCTGGATACGGGCTCAGGTTTGGCCTATCCCTTAAAACATTCTAGTCACTGATCAAAATGACAAATCATTCAGGCATTCAAAAGAGTTTAAATTTTAATTAAAAATGATGTGACGCTCTAAGAAAAAGCGTGGGGGAGGCTCATTTTAAAAAATCCTTTAATTTATTCATTTAATTTGTATTTCATGAAAATTTTATGATTTAATTGTTGATTGTAAAAAAAGAAGTAATTTTCATCAACATAGCTTAAGCAAAAACTTAGATTTTCGATTTACCATCTTCAATCATTTATGTCTAAACGACTGGAATTTTCTTAAATGTTTAACCTCTCCGTTTTTCAGTTTTTCGACCACTCAAATAGACTCCTTATGATTTCGATCAAAGTCAAATTTGTCAAAGTTATTCATGTTTTCTATTGATAGAGATATATGTATATTTCTTTGTTATTACAGCTTACGAAAGTCTACTTGGGTGGTCAAAAGGTTTGTTTTTAGCACTTTGCTCCAATTCCAACGCATAACCACAACGTAAAAAATTTTGGATGATTTTTGGAAAAGAGCAAAACATCGCAAAATAAGTATTCCGTACTAAGGTTATTCTTTTAAAAAACATGCATTTTTTGAACCTCTTCTAAAAGAAGTAAGGGGTGCTGGAGATTCGAAAAAAATTGTATACACATATATTTATTAATATACATAAAATATACAGTAATTAGAAATACAATCGAATTCACTGAATAAGTTCCTTAATATCTAGTCATATTTCTTAAAAGAAAAACTTCTTACACATAAAACCTTTTTATGAATAAATGAAATATACGTAATTCTTTTTACAAGTTATACTATACATTGAAATAGAGGATAAACTTAGTTACGAACTTTATAGGGAAAAAAATTTAAATTTAAAAAAATCATAAATATCGAAATTTTGTAAAATGTATCCCTTTTTGAAATATGTTTCTGCGCAATTCCATGTTTAAGAATTTTTTTTCTAAAAGTTCATAAAATTCACCGTTTATTTATTTCATTGTGTAGTGCAGCTTCTAAAAAATGATCCTTAATTTTTTCGAACCTCTTGTGTGTGAAATCACTGAAATCAGTTCATGTGTACCAGTGTACCAAGATCGCGAGGCAGGTTTTGTTTCTTCAACATAGACTTTTAATGAGACTATAAGTCTTTACAAATATCTTTTCAGAGTAGAGATTTATTGTAACAATAATTGTTATTGTAACAAGATTAGGTTATTGATTAAGGCAAAGCTACACGAGGGGTATATATCTAAAGGGGAGTATGCTTTAGGTGGAGAACTTTTTAAAGCGTTCTATAGCATAATCACATTATATATGAAGAAAACCACCCAAAACTCTGGAACTTTAGATCGACAGCCACGCGGTAGGCCAGAACCCTGGCCGCCATTTACCACTTTCAGTGGTCTTAAGCACTCGGCCACGGTTATTGTTTCAAATCAATTGGAGAATATTAAAAAAAAATATTTTTGAAATACGAAAAAGTAAAAATGTTGTACACATAAAAATAAATAAAGGTAAGAGATTAAAAATTGAACAGTGATAAATTACTATAACTGTGGAAAATCATAAGCTGGACACCCCCATAATAAAAAAAAGTTCTATTATAAAAAGTTAATTAGGCATAATAAGCATAAAATCCGGAAGGTAGATAATTTTTTTAATAAGCAATTTAAAATGACAGGGGGGGGGGAGGCGGGCTATATTGTTTTTTCCTCATTTCTCCTTGTCCATTGTGGCGTTTTCTTACAACTTTTCCTTTCTAGTCTTGCAGAGGCAGACTCGTTTGTCCCATTTGTGCTTTGACTCCGAAACGTAAGAAAATTCGCATTCAAGTTTAGTTCCTTGTATCCAAAATGCCGAAATGGGCGACACAGAGCCTTTTATTTATTATTCTGGGTTTAAAATAGAATATTAGTTAATGTCTGCTACCTCTGGAGTCCTAACGAGAGTTCTACACCAGAAAGCATATACAAGAAGTGTATGCTTTTCGAAAACAAATCCACATGCTGCTCATTTGTGAAGCGCATAATGGAACTGAAAAATGGCCTTTGGGGGTGTCGGCAACTCCCTGGTAAATTAATAGCTTCCATGCCCGGAACACTAAGAATTTATAATGGTTCTTGACCCCTTACTATACCCATCTTTCAACTTAAAGAGATATGCCACTACTAATTAATGGATTGGTGTTTCGTCAATGGGAAACACCTGATTAGCGCTTAGTTGAACATGCGATTTCCTTTAGAATTTTTTTGGACACTGAAAGGAAACATGAGTTGTCGGAGAGAAAAATGTTTTACAGGACACTGGGTTTTTGGCGCTAAGGCGTAGTATATCATTCCATACTTAAATTTTGCAGAACTGCTTGCTTCCAGATATTCATTTTCAAAGGGAGAAACAGTTTTTCCAATGGAACAAATTTCATATTGAAAAGCTTATAATCATGGAATGTGATGACAGGGTTTCGAAGGTTTTTTTTGTTTAAAACCCTTCTTATTATTACCACAGCTCTTTCGAGTGGACGTAGTGCTAAAAATTCTCATTACTTCATTGAATTTCAAAATATATCACAATGATCTTCTGTCTAATGCAAGTCATCAATGAAATGTGTACATAAAACTTCAAGCTAAATAGTCAGCTTCAAACTTTCTAGCACATATTCATTCAAATTTCAATTAAGAAATGCAGTGGCTAACAATGCCGGAAATTTTTTATTGTGTACAAAGTCGCTAATTAATCAGAATTATTTTTTCAGAGTTACAAATGCTCTATAAATATTAACACTAAAATAGCTTTAATAACGTTTGATTATGGTGTTTTTTCTTCTAAATTTTAACGCAGGCCGCCTTGGAGCCCATAGCCCATAGGGCAGCATATTCAGCTTGATGTGTAATACGGCCCTGTTTAGGTATGGTCCCCTTCCCTCGTGACCCCCCCCCCTTCCTCTTCTATAATTTTTGTGGTCTTGTAATAGTTACGCTAGATTTGGATTCCATAAAGTAATTATTTACAAACATAGGTGCTCCTTAGAGTGCTTTTGAAGAGAGGAAGGCTATTTGAAAGGGTGTGTGTGCGGGGAGGGGGAGAGAAATAGGAGTGTAATGTATAACGCACACACAATTCACACATTTTTCTACAAACCATTTTTGATTTTGAGAGTTTTCTTTTATTGTGGGTTTGGGGCAACTACCCCATCCACCCTTACCTTAATCAGGCTCGTGACTCCCTCTTCCTTTGCCCTCCATATATGGATGGATATGGATGAACGCACATATTTACAAAACGGCTGCATATTTTTCTGCCAAGGAGGAACGTCTGAGCACGTAGAATATTGTGTGCATACTTTAGTGTTATAAAATAAACTAGTTCTCTTTAGAAACCAATGGTCTTCTAAAGAGGAATTCTCCTTCAGCAGCACATTGTGATATATATGCAAGGCCTCTGAATTTTGGGCCCCTGTCCAAGCTCGGCTTGGGCCCTCTCTTTTTTTCGGGGGGGATGGTTAATCTAGGCCCCCCCTACGTTGAGGACCATTTGGGGGGTGGGGGGGGGTCATGACCCCCGTGACCCCCCCTCTGGAACCGCCACTGGGAGGTACACAACTAGATGATACTAAATATAAAGTTTCAACATTCTATGACCAATAGTTTTTGAGATATGCGACACATATTGTCGAAATTAAGGATGCAGATTGTGCGATCATCATCTAGTCTGCGGATAAATTTTGCTGCATCACATTATGGTCATTTCAAGAAACGGCCATTTTAACGAAAGTGATCAGATGAAAAGGGCAACTGTATTCATAAAAAAAGGCATACCCATCTTTTTAAAATAAATTACATGTTTTATTTCTGAATGCGTAAATTAACAAATCAATTTAATAAATACGCTGATTCGTGTAAATGGTATCTAAAAGACATTAAAAAAAAATACATTTATTGTTTACAAACATATTTTAGACAATTTTAATGCATTTGTAAAAAGGGAAAAGAAATGAAATGTAAATGCTCTGATCAAGTATCCAGTGACGAATGAAGAAATCTCAAGCGCCAATGTATCTTGGCTTTCGAATATCACATTGATACCAAAAGTATACATTTGTTCTAAACTTTTTCCTCTTAATGATTCTTTACATCATTCTTCGCACCGCATTTTCTTTTCTCTGAATGTAAATTAGAATATCGTTGCTTGAATTCCTGTTGTTAACTCTAATACTGCATCAGCGTACCTTTAAAGAGAAAGAAAAAAATCATTTATATTAAACCTCAAGACCCAAAATTAAGACCAAAATCCACATATCTCAGCATATGCTAGAATGATGTTGGAATATTGGATCGCCGCGCCGAGTAATCGTATATCAGATAAGGCGAAAACGCCTGAAAGTTGGCATGCCCAAATATCAGGGCGATGGCAAAAAAAAAAAAAAAAAAAAAAAAAAAAAAATTGCAGTATAATAACGGTTTTAAGTCGCAATAGTTCTATTAAAATTCTTTACTCCCCAAAGGAAAATATCATGCATTTCAATAGTTCAAATATTATTGAAAAATGGCTTGTATGAAGTAACTTTTATGCATAAAAAATAAGCATGTGTTCCTTCAGCTGTCTCACTTAGATGAACGACAAAGTTCTACATTAAGCCTTTGTATACAAAACTATTGTACATTTTTTTAAAACCTTGTTTGAAACTAAAAAATACTGATGGAATGAAATCAAAACTATTATTCATTCATGATTTTCCAAGAAAAACGTAACTTTCCCAACAGACCCTCAGGCTAAACGTCAACTTCATGAGATAGTGAAGGTAGGATTAATAAAGGAAAATCGGCTGCAGAATGGGCTTGCCTCGTGTTCTTTGTCAAGAAAAAGCAATTAAATCTTCACAATCTTCTCAAATGTAGATTAGCTCTTTATTTAAGGCGTTTTAATGCTGTAATTAGGAACAATGCTTATGTATTCCCAAAAATCTTAACAATCCTCTTTAATTTACCATCTTATAAGAATATTTCTGTGGTGGATTTAGCTAATGTTAATTGGCAAACTGATTTTCCCAAAATTGATTTTCAAAATTGATTTCCCGAAATATTATCGCCCTTTGCAATCCTTTTGGCAATTTCAAAAACTGTCATTCAGTTTTTGGACTCAAAAAAGCTACCAGTGTAGTTTCCTTCATTAACTAATGCATTTTCAATGAGGTTTATTTACCTGATGAGTATGCTTACCGAGTTGATATTATTACTGGATCAAATTCTTTCGATGAAACTATTCAAAAATTAACTCCCATTTACGCTACATTAATTGAGCATAACTTTACATTGTTTTCTCAAAAGTATTCATTTCATCAAGCTTGCATACATTTTCTAATGTTTAATTTCTCAGATTATTATAAAGCCAAAATAATTGCAATACTGTTAAAATTTCTTCCTTACCTTTTCCCAAAACCTAAAGCATGATTAAGAAATGTATTGAAATTTGAGATCACTAAATTTTACGTCAATATTTTGAACTCATGATTGATCTTATTTTATCTAAATATCCTTATGAGAGGACATATTGCAATAAAATGGATGTTTCAGGTCACAACAAGTATTTTTTAAAGAACTTTTTGTAATGCATTCAGACTGGAATAAGCTTCTTAATACTGATACAAGAACTACTGATATATCAGGTTTTCTCCAACAAAATTTGATGAGCAACGTCACCCCATTTCCTACTTTAGTAAATCACTTCAGTTAGTGTGAACAAATATACCCAGCTATTAAAGAAGATTAAATTAAAACTAATGGTTCTTTATAAATCAGTTGTTTTTCTTTTTAAGATTACTTTTACAATAGGCATTTTACTGATAAACGGATCATAAGTCTATAATTTTCAATAAAAAAAACTGTTTCTCCTGCAGATATTGCTGCTGGTTGTGTTCTTGAGTAAAGTATTCATATACATTTTAATACTTACCTGGTTCAAGACCCTCTAAGTATTTCTCAGGAGAGGCTCAAATGAGCCGATTTTGATGAAATGTTGATGGGTTATAGAGGACCCATAGTAAAGTAAAACGACAAAGAATTAGCCCCCAACTGTCGCTTATTTTCGAGAAAATTCCATTTAAACATTTGAAATCAATTATTTGGCAAACCGCTTCTCGATGGCTCCGTGGTTTCGCACTGAAGGGAAGTCAATAGGTCCCAGGTTCGTATCCGACTTAGTGAGCTCTGTTTTTTCTTTTTTCTGTGTGCTTTCTTTGTGTTTTCTTTTTTCTTTGTGTATGATTATGTAAGAAATATATCGTGAATTATTTTGTGAAGTCATAAAGTTGTTCGTTGTGTACAGAGGATTTGATAATTTACTAATATTTTTAGGACGCGAAGAATGATAAAAATTCATTCGTTTCTTTCTTTGTTTTGAATGATGCAATTATTTTTAAAAGTTTTTCATTCAGATAAAACGTGTTACACACATGTAATTATAGTCAGAAATTTAATATTGGATATAAACGATAAAGGAAACCTTTTTATATGTTTAAAACATTTATGATCTGATGTGAAATTCAAAATGCATTTAATTTTATAAAAATTAGCGAGTAGTAGATAACGAAAATAATAATAATAATAATAGCAAAATATCAAGAGCTTTTGGCTCCCGAGTGGAGAAAACTATAGCGTATTTAATGAAAGAACATTCCGATGTGAATGTAACATGTTCAAATTCAGGAAACTTTCAACATGTCACCACAATGCTTCATTCCTTGATCGAATTTTGAAACCATACGTAGGGAATGAGAAGTTTTTGTTTTTTGTAGCCTTTTGGAAAGGTCAAACAAATCCAGCAATTTATGAAAAAATATATTTATGACAATGAAAGTAATTCACCTTGTCCCCTAAATGTAATCCCACCTAAATGTACATCGCTTTGTCAACCCTGTAATGTGTAATTTCACTGATCCCCCACACCCACCAAAAAAATAAAATAAAAGTTTCGAAATTTCCCATACCTTTATGCGAAAAAAAAAAAAAAAAACTGCAAATAGGAACCTGGGAAGATGCGATACAAATTCATTAAGTCAGATCATTTTCTGCTACCATCACCATTCTTTTCTGACATCTTAAAATGCATGGTTTGCAACAAAATTTTCAAGACAGATATTTTTAAATGCGAATTTTTTCCCCACAAACATGAATGAAAAGGCCATGTGAATGCAAAAACATTTCTCTCATATGTTGTAGCAGATGTCCAAACAATTTGTTTCGCATGTTTTTAGGACAAGTATCACCCTTCCTCACGTACGCATCTGTAAAAGTAGTGAAATACTTTTCGAAAAGGGATTCATAAATGTATGTTTCTCATTTCGTCACCTTCATTTGCGGTTATTCAGTTCTGTTTCATAGAAATAGTGTTTATTCAATAAATTACGTCAATTTTCTAATCAGTCAGAATTGTAAACTGTATTATGAATTTTAAAGAGAGAAAAAATAATGAAGGAATAGAGCGCACTGAGTCGGATACAAGCCAGGGACCTATTGACCTTCCCTTCAGTGCGAAACCACGGAGCCATCCAGAAGCAGTTTTCCAAATAATTAATTTATAACAAGGAATCAAGCGTTTAAATGGAATTTTCTCGAAAATAAGCGAGAGTTGGTGGCTAATTCTTTGGCATTTTACTTTACTGTGGGTCCCCTATAAAGCATCAACATTTCATCAAAATGGGTGATCCCAACTCTGAGTGTCTCCTTGTTAGTATTTGAAACAACGTACCTCGATGTAAAATAAAGAATCCAATCATCTCACCTTGGCACAGTGGTTATGTCACTGTAAATGGTACACGGCCGAGGTGTGAAGGTTCAGGTTCCGGGTCCCATCGCGCGGCTGTCAACCTAACCGTTCGGAGTTTTCCGTGGATTTCTCCGAAACTAGCGTAAATGCGGGTTAGGATCCCTTAGGAAGGCTCCCATGGAGGGCACCCCACTTGTGTTGTCCTTCTGACGTGGATATATAAGCGGGCTTCGGGCCAAGCAAACAAATCCGAAATACATGTTCACAACAAACAAACAAAAATCCAATCGAGCAATCAAATATTGAGAAGTTGCTTGCGAACCCACCTGCATTTAGTGATAAAATTCAGCATTTACATCATCAGGCTACTTCTTGAAATTTCGCCGGCGTTGCTTTACAATGAACAGATTACGAATCTTTGCCTGATTATTACGAACAAATACAAATCTCTGCCACAGAGCTCTGAAGCGGCAGATAGTCTATTCGATCGACCGCCATATTGTTGGTAGTTAAATGGATCGATGTCAACGGCTGTACTTTCTCAGTGTTGGAACCATTTAACCATATTTTTTTGCGACTAACAGTGAATGCACTGAAGTAAGGTAGTTCCACGGCGCAACTGCCGAGCGTCAAAGTGTTAAACACATAGTGCCATCGGTCGCTAATGCTTTAACAGCGCAGTTTTCCCGCTCTGGGAACACCCAACTCTGACGTTTTGACTGTTGTCAGTCACGAAGAATAGATTTAATTTCTATAAAAATAGTTGCGGGTGGCATAGCTCCACGAGAATCCTTTACTTTTTAGCAAGTCATTTTTATTCACGGTTATTTTTAACAGCACTGACATCTGCTGAAAAATGGAAGAATACGAGAACATCTGGATAGATAGCCCAATGCTGAAAAAAGGGACAGCCGTTGCCATCGCTCGACTTAACCACCTAGATCTGTGGCACGCGATGAACGTTTCGATCGTCCGCCATCTTGCTGGTAGTTAAGTCGAGCGATGTCAAGGGTTGCCCTTTTTTCAGCATTGGGAGAGGGTTGCGCCTCAAAGGGTTAATGGTCTCTCTCATTGGGAGGCATAAGTGCATTTTTGAAACGTTGGTTACTAAACGCATTTCCCATTACTTACCAGCAACGCAGGCGTTCAGGAAACACGTGACCGTTCCAGCGATCATGGCCCTGAGGGCTATCTGCGACAGGTCCGATTTTCGCTCGGGAGCCATGGCACTGAGCACTCCTATTTGGATGCCGATGGAGCTTATATTGGAGAAACCGCACAGGGCGAATGTGGCGATGGCCTCAGAACGAGCCTACGAAAGAAAAGAAAAAAATTCATGTTTAGGAAAAGATATATTATAGCACGATATCTGTGAGAATCGAACCCGTCCTCCCGATACAAGATAACGTGTAAGGTGAAAGGAAAAAAAAAAATAATAATAATTAAGAAATAAAAAGGAAAGTAAGGAAAAATTTATAGGTATAACTCAGAAGGAGAGGGTATGATATAAGACGTGAAAAGGTTAACCCCTTAACGTCCGGTGGTTTATCTATGAAACCACCTAATCTTCACTTTTTTCAATGCAGGTCATAAAAATACATTAGTTTTCTTATTTCTACTTTACAACTAATACGTCTGATTTTCGCAAAATGCTAAAATGTGATAAATAATGTTTGAATCTTTTACTTTTTACAACATATGTTTTTTAGAAAAACGTTCCAATCTTCATAAAACTGATGTCTTAAACATAAGCGTAGAGTTATATGGAACCGCGGGGCTCGAGCTCCCCAATAAATTGTGAATACGGGCTGAGCTCACCCAATAATTTACCACTAAATACAGAAAACTAATTTATACTAACATAAAAAAGGGATTTCACGCCATTTACAAACGTTAAAAAAAAACTTTACTTTTAAAAATTTTCTTCTTTTGATTTCAATCATGATTTAGAATTCACTGTGACGCCACGTAACACGCAATGTTACTATATAAGCTGCCCTTGCCAGGCTCTGGTTAATTAAAATCATATTATGCAATGTAAAGTATGAAATGAAAAAAAAGTTCAGATGTGTCTAAAATGTACTATGTCATCGAAAATGTTTTTTTTTCCTCCTTTGGATTTTTTACTTTGCTTCTATTTTTTGGATACTTACTTCACATAGGTGTAGAATTCTATGGACCCATTGAGCTCGAGCGCCTCCAATAATTTACACTTATATATAGTAAGTCATAGCTGCCAACTACTTGCAAACAGTATAATTTTTTAATAATTTTTTTGAAAATAGTAACCAGCTTACGCGCGCAGCACAAAAATTTTGCTATAATTTAAGCCGAAAAATCATGTAGAAAAAGTGGTTAATTATATTCCGTAGTAGTTGGAAGGTACGAGTAAGTTGTATGTACGTGAATCAGTGGCGTAGCCAGAAATTTTTCATGGGGGGAGTTACGACTTCTGCAACTCACATATATGTATACGGAGGTATGATAAGGCAGTGAAGAATATACATTTTGTAAGGCAAAATATTCCTCATGGGGGGTTATGACCCCCTAACACCCCTGGCTACTCCACTGATGTGAATATATGTGGTTGCTCTTAAACTTATTTTTCCATAATGGCACTTGCAAAAACCAGAGAAAACGATGAACATGGCGGATCTTTAAAGGATTAAATAAGTGTTCCAGATTAAAAATTCTGCAAAGAAGAAAGAAAAAAAGATGAACTTCTCTAATAGGAAAAATTTTGCATATGTTGTGCAGTGCTGCAGCAATATAAAAAATAACTAGCTCTTATAATATTTTCAAGCTTTCATGGTTGAACGAGCTCATTGTTGAAAAGAACTTTTCAAAAAACAGTCTTAAGTACTGTTATGAATAAATCTGTTGTTGCCAACATTATGTCGGCGACAACAGATGTATTCATAACAAATAGAATTAAATAATTTATTCATTGGTTCTTAGCTAAGATACATATGCAAAAATTTAGCTTAGTTAAACAATGAGAAGTGAGCGAAAAAGTGACTACAAAATTTGACCCGTACATACGACATGTACACAACATATACAGGGTGTCCAGTGCTAACGGTACCCAATGGCTATTTCCTAAACGGTTAGTCGGAGACACATAGTTCCAATTGCAGAAATACTTTAAATTATGTAGTCTATTATATCAGAAACAATCGAAGTCAATGAATAAATTCCTATAAAAATTACGAAATTTAAATTTTTATACGGTTATTTTAATACGACGGTCCTATCCGTCGTTATATTTGGAAAATTTTTCCTTAAACGATTTCACGCACACACAACACAAGCACACACACACACATGCAAAAAAAAAAAAAAAGATTCGTCCTTCTAATGACCAAAATTCACAGAGTTACAGCTACTTAGAGCACTTTTCGAGAGGCGAAATATAAAATGAATTTGAGAAAAATTAATGTACATGGTTTTGAGCCTTGCAATATTTAATAGCAATTTCATCAACTATTTTACGATTGTAGATTGCAAAGAAGAAGATTAACGTTTAACTATGTGTATCCAATAAATTAACATAAAATATAGCTTATAGTGAAAATAGAATTTTTTAAAAAAGAGTTTTTTAAATCAACCGGTGTTAAATAACTTAAAATACAAAAGCAAGAGAATAAAACACTTCATTAAACATTAAATTAGACAACGAAACATTTCAAAGTACAAACATATGCATTTTAGAAACTTAAAATAATATTATAAATCCTGTTTGCGTAACGTTTGCTGAAAGTATAGCTTCCTTCAGTTGCAATGCAAATATGCACCCGTGTAGGAAACTCTTCCCGTACTTTGCGTAGCATACTCGGTGTTACACATCTGCATGCTACACATATAAGCGACTTTGTAAGTCTGATCCCGGATAGATTTATATACAGTCGGTTTATAACCCTTTGCTTAAAGATTAGTAAATTTTACTTCTTTCTCTGCATTGTGACAGAAAGTGGAATTATAATCTATAATTAAAATTTTCAATATTTATATGATCTCTTAACGGTTTACCGCAACGGAACATTTTTAAACGTGGAAAAGTGATCTAAGTCAAAATGTTTGCTGCTTCATAACTCAGTGAGTTTTGGTCTTAGAAGGCCGAATGTTTTTTTTTTTTTTTAATTGTGCATGAAGTGTATTGTGTATGAAGAAAATTTTTCTAAATATAACTGATAGGGCCGGGGGACAGTATAAAAATTTAAATTTCGTAATTTTTATAGGAATTAATTCATTAACTTCAATTGTTTCTAGTTTCTTCGATTGAAGATAGGAATTGATTCATAGTTCAAATCGCACTTTTGGAATTGGAACTATGTGTCTCGGACGAACGGTTTAGGAATTAACCATTGGTCTCCGTTAGCACTGGATACCCTGTATATTATTTCTAACAGCAAGTAATAGGACAACATATGACATAAAAAAAAAATACAAGGTATGAAAATAACATGAAATAATGCATCCACTTATATCAGGAAATCCAGCAGCTCTCCCATAAAGAAACGGGACACAGAGCTGGTCAAGAATCAAGATGAAGCATGTCTAGGTTATCACACATGAAGACAAAGAGTTTTGGGAACGAAATTAATTCTTTATAGGTGTTTTCATGGCCAGAAAAAAGTCCTACTATTACCTCAGATCTCGCGAGATAAATAAAAGGGACTAAAAGCAATTGTTGGTGTGTGCGTTTTAAGTTGGAGCAAAATGTAGCCAGCACTAACTCACCGATAGTAGCTTCTGACTGCTGTAATCCGCAAGCTTCTTGTAGGCGACGAACTCGTTGACCACGGTCTTCAGTCCGATGAGGTTGGCGACGTGTTCGCTGTCCTCCCAATCCACACCCATCAGAAGAGCCACGGGAATGAAAATTCTGGACAGGATCCACTGTGTGAAGGAGGGGCAGTAAGAACAAGCGTCATTACAAATTCTAAAAGTACTTGCAATTCCGAGTATTGATCTGGAAGATATCTTATTCCTCAAGTGATAGTTTTGAATTCCCCTTTTCAATAAACGATTGCTTGGTGACAAGTTTAACAAGTTTTTTAAATAAAATTTTGTTCTCTTTTTTTTTCAGAAAGCTAGTTTGATGAGTGTATTTAACCCTTTAACGCGCGGTGTTCTCGCCGTGAGGACACAAAACTCTGACATTTTGACTGTTGTCAGTCACGAAGAATAAATTTGATTTCTGTAAAAATACTTGAGGGTGACATAGTTACACGAGAACCCTTAACTTTTTAGCATGTCATTTCCAATAAAAATGGTCCATTATTTGTAAAGTTGTCAGGATTATTTTTAACAACACTGGCATCTGCTGAAAACTAGAAGAATACGAAGGAAATACATTGATATAGAAGAACAACTGAATAGACAGTCCAATGCTGAAAAAAGGGCAGCCGTTGCCATAGCTCGATTTGACTACCAGCCATTTTTTGACACAGCCGGCTGTGTCAAAAGATGGTCTCTAGATCTGTGGCACACGATAAGCGATTCGATTGACCGCCATCTTGCTGGTAGTTCAATTGAGCGACCCTTTTTCCAGCATTGGGAAATGGTTGCGCATCAAAGGGTTAAAATATGTTGAAGCTCTCGTAAAGTGTAAACACTATTTGTAAATATTTCATTTTATAAAACTGTTCATTAGTATCGACGCTCTTTTCTCAGCCATCTTATTTAGGTGTCTACAATATCTAAGATTACGACACACAGCTGTATTTAATTGTACTATGATTTCAATGCATCAAAATTCCAGATTGAAGGCTTTTATTTTTGAAAATGTAACTTATGAATAATTTAATTCACATTATGCCAAAAAATTAAGACTGCCTCTTCAGTTTTATAAACGGTCGATTTGAAAGAAAAACGAAACATCATTCAAAAGAAAGAAAAATAAAAGGAAAAGAAAACTTATTCATGCAATATTTTACGATATTTTTCAAAATGGTCTTGCACTGCCAAACCTTGGGTCGCTTATGAACCCTAGTCATGCCTTTAAAATAGCATATTATACTAAGAATGAACGAAGGTGAGAATGCCGATAACACAAAATACTAAACGTTGTTTTTTTTTTTATTTATTATATTGCCCTTAGAGCCTAATCAATAGCAATTCGTTTCTTCCTCTAAAAGAGTTGTTAACGAATGTTACATATACTGTTTTCGATGCTTTCATAAGCTAGCACAATCATAACATGAGGTGCTTTTAACTCGAGTAAATATTTATTCCTCGTTAGTTTATTAGAAAACTAACGAAGAATAAATATTTACTCGAGTTAAAAGTAGTTCATGTTAGCGGCCGTCAAAATGTATTAAGAACAGGGTCCCCGAAATTCATAGATAGGTTCCGCACAGCAGGGAGAAGTTTAGAGGTTGGCATGATTGATTTTGATGAAATATTGATGGTTTCAGAAGACCTCTGTCGGATTAACCCTTTAACGCGCTGTTTCCGCGCCGTGAGGACACTACTTTGATATTTTGGCTGTTTTGATTCACGAAGAATAAATTTGATTTCAATTAAATACTTAAGGAGGGCATCTAAAATGACTGCCCAATGCCGAAAAAGTGCAGCCGTTGCCATCGCACGATTTAACTACCAGCAAGATGGTGGTCGATCGAATCGGCTGTAGTGGGCGACCACTGGGTGCGTGCCACAGATTCGATCGACCACCATCTTGCTGGTAGTTAAATCGTGCGACGGCAACGGCTGCTCTTTTTCGGCATTGGGACTTCAAAGGGTTAAGGGGGGTTCATCTAAAACCCATCAACGTTCCACCAAAATGCTGTGATGCCACGAACGCCTGAGCTCTTGGTGTATGCAGATGAAGATGTGGTCACCTCAAACGAGAGGTCGTCCCATGAGACAAGCGACCCGAGCCAGCTGAAGACTGTGTTCACCAGGGCGATGAAGGCGACGAATGCGATGATGTTGGCAGCGATGTTCGTGACGAGCTTGATGGCCGAAGAGGCGCCGTTGGTCCCCGCCTCAAGCGCATTGCTTTCTTTGCTGGAGGAGACGAAAAAAAAGAAACATTTAGGTTACAAGCTACCTAAAAGAACTAATATGTAAAAAAAAACCAAAACTATACATAAAAATCGCCATGTCAAGATCGTACGATTTTCACATTTTTCGTTGCTATGGTTTTGGAAATCGTGTTTCGGTTTCGTTAAAATGATTTGCAATGCGCGCGATAAGCGAGGAAAGCTGCTGGAACTCTTTAACTGCTATGCAGAAAAAAAAAAAAAAAAAATCTGGAGTGACTCCACTGAACTTTCCGAACACATGATCTTTACCAAGATTTAAATAAATTTGATTCAACTCAATCTGATGTACTGTTCAGACGCTGGTGCACTTCAAATAATTTAAGAGTATAGGCCGCAAATGTAAAATAATACTGTTTTGTAGCCCTGTAAAACACAGATTAGCCCTGTCAGCCCTGTAAAAACTGCAAGCTTAAAAATAATTAATTGAAAGATGAAAATGAAAAGAAAAAATTATTTTCTTTTCATTTTCTGAATGCGATCACTTGGGATGAATGCTTTGGCAAAGAGAAAAATAGAATGAAAAATGAAATCTAACCAAATATGTGGTTATCGAGAACTGAAGATCCATTCATTGAAAGGTATATCAAGTTTTTTAGAGTCCTTTTTAAGAAGCATATAACCTTAGAAGATAATTTTTACAAATCCAATTCCTGGGAGAAAAAAAATGTGATGTGGACAGCAAGACTTTTTTTGTACGATTATTCAATTATACACTCTTTTAATGCACTTTATTTAAAAGAACGCACAATAGTTTTCCTTTCATCAATAGTTGGAAGAGACGAAATGCAGTTTGAGCAATGACTTTCCATAAATTTTAATGTATTTTATATTTTAGGTGGCCTTGTAAATAAATTAACCAGTCGATTGGAAATAAGATGTGCTCAACTAGATATTGAAACAGTCCTAAATACAAAATTTTAACATTCTACAGCTGATTTTGATTTATACGCGATACAGATGTCACGTCGAGACTAGTCAAAAGATATTCACAGATGGTTAAAATGAATATTTTTGTCATAATCTTAACACCAAACTTTTTTCTCTATGGCATTACTTTCTTTACTTCGTACAAGAGTAAAACAACTGTGTAGTTGAAAAGATTCTTAAAAGAGTTTCCACGTCTTCCGTAAATGTGTCCAAGACTCACCCTTTCTCCACTCGAATACTGTCCACTTGGGTCCGGCTCTCTTCCGTTTCGGGGTAGACCAACTTCGAGTAAGCGAGAGCGGCTGGGGCTGCCATGACAGACGCAGTCAGTAAGTGACTGGCACTGATCTAAATACAAAAGCAGACACAAAGGATTTTATGATAAAAAATTCTTTAGAATTTTCGACTTTTTTAGGTAAAAATGTCTGAACATATATAGGATTAATTATTTCGGCTAAGTAAAAGATTAAAAAACAATCAATTCAAACATGACACAAAAAATTCGTTGACTTGTGCCATTGAAAAGACATCATTATATTGGGATATATATTGGGAGTAAAATTAATTACTCTGCATCACAAAAAGGAAGAAATTATTTTCAACTACACAAAATATTTAAACATTTAATGATAACTATTAGGAATAATTGTCTAAATTTTCATTTTTAAAAATCACGTTATATTTTTAGAAGATGAAAATGTTCTAAAAATTTCAAAATGTTTTCGCATTTTTTTCTTTCGTTTTACCTTTTGAGGTTCTGAGTTTTGTACTAAATATAAAGAAATTAACAGAAAATCTGGAAATATACAGGAAACGTTGTATTATTTAATCTGCATCAAAATTAATAAGAATTAATTACTCTGCAACACAAAAGGAAGAAACTATATGTAACTTTCTCAAAATATTTAAAAATTTAATGACAACCACAAGAAATAGTTTGCTAAATTTTTGCTTAAAAATTACGTTATACTTTTAGAAGATACACATGTTCTAAAAATTTTAAGATGTTTTCACATTTATTCTTTCTTTTTCCTTTTTGGAATTTTATACCACATGTAAAAAATTTATAGAAAATTCTGACAAAGTTAAAATTTATACTGAAACTTTAAATTAGATCACTGCCTTGCGCACAATGATGGATGACATGCATGTCTGAAGCAAATGCGAATTCACTGTGAATGCGTGACAGGTATATGATTTTATAATCCAACAAAACTATTTAAAAGTCCACTGAATATCTGTAAGTACTAATGATGAGACACTAAGGGATATTTATGTGTAAAATATGAGGATATGCACATGTGAGGAAGAAGCTTTGTCAAAAATATCAGCTTAAAATTAATTAGCAAGCACAGAAGAGTAAAACTTGATCATATAATTTCGATGCCAATATCCACTACTGAAAGGTGTTCCATAGAAAAAAAAAAGTGTTCCTGAATATTTTTACTGTGGATTGATTAAACCAGCCTGAACTCGAAAACAAAGAAATAATTAGGCAGGTTGGTGCTGTGGGAGGAGTTGGATAAAGCCGAATTCGTCTTGAACAATACAAATCAGCTTACACCAACTCATAATTATGGTACTGTTTCCTAAGAGAGAACAGCTCACGTCACCGAATGTGCCGTTTTCAGCTATTTGCTTCCCCTTACAGGAATTTTCCGTCGCAATTTGGATCCTCCTCAAAAAAAGGGGGGGGGCGACACTTCTGAATATTCGCCCCCACCGAACGGACTTTCGGAACCACGGATTTAGCTTGCACGTTCCCTGCATGTACATAATGGTCTTCAGTGTAAGTGAGAATCGAACCCGTACCCTTCCAGTTACCAGCCCCAGAGCCGCAACTTAAGGGGTGCATTCGAGACTTGTGCTTCGTGCTAAGAGGGACCCCAAGATCAGTTATAGTTCCATGAAATGTTGGACGCCCTACTGAAAGTTTGCCCCCTGTGATGTAAGCTATAGTTTCGGCATTGACCAGTACAACGCCTTAACCATTGGGCTATCACAGATTCTTACCGTGGTCTTATAAGAAAACACCAGAAAGTTACAATTTTAAAATAAATTTTAATTTTTATGGTAAGTGTAAGAAGCACAAAAAATAAAATTTCATAAAGCTGTATATTATCGATAAAAAATTTAGAAATTCTGAAAAAAGTGTTAAATTTTTCCTTCTCGGCAATACTGTTTCTAATGAAACCCGGAGTTCCAGGGTACCCTCGAAAATATTTTGTCTCTGATCATATTAAAAAAAAGACATTAGATATAAATCAAAAGTAATATTCAGATTCTTACCCCAAAATTGATGTAAGCGGCCAGCACTGATCCTGCGATGGTAGCAAAGCCACCGGTCATCACAGCATGCAATTCCGACTTCGTCATCAGCGGCAGGAAAGGACGAATCAATAGAGGAGCTTCATTCTAACGAAAATATGTATATACTTTTAGAAAATAGCATATCAGACATAACATCACATTTGATATCAAATCTGAAAAATCCTTTTTTTCCCCCAACAGCCAAGTTAGTTGACGACTATAAGGCTCGACCCCTCGTCAGGAGATGTTGGTCATTTTACTGTGGAAGCGCTAGTAGGCAAGCCAACGTTGACCCCTATAACATGTCTCCCAGTTTTAAAACGATTCCAGATGACAGAAATGGCACCTGGATTGGCATCCCAGAGGTACCATTTAAACTGGAGGACATTAGGGCCAAGACCTTTAACGTGCACGGTCCCAGTGGAGAGAGGCTGCCATCCTCACAAACGCTTGACAAGGTCGGTGCCAAGCTTTAGTCGACTTTTTAACATAATTTAACAGACTCGACCACTGCATGTCGCAAAAGAATAATGAGATTGGTGTAAATGTTTCTCCAAATAAGAATCTCATCCTGGATATAGGAACGTTTAATAAGCTTACATTACATACATGTCATCGAAATTCGATGTTTAATCTCTGTTTACTAATGTTCCTGTTAAAGGTACAATTGATTGTTTGGAAAAGTGATTAAGCGAATTTCATTATTCTTTGTTTATTTGGGTGAAGGAATTTATTTCTTTAGCAAGTCTTAAAATAACGGCTTCCATATTCAACGGCACGTCCTACAGATGGATGCGAGACGACAAGGGGCTGCTTTGTCTTGACTCGTTTCGCTGCGATAAACCTCCGCCTCGTCTCGCCTCGCAGACAGTGTCTAGTCCTGCATCTCGCAGATAAGCTGTCCATTTCGCCTTGTGTCTCACGAGTCTCGGAAAATTATGGACTACCAGTTTGTTACCGTATTTTTACTATTGGTGTATACGTTTATTAAAAATACAAATCGGATAACGCGGGTTATTCTTTTTTTTTTTCTGAGATCTCGGGCAGATACGGAAATGCCTAAAGCTAATCTACAGGGTGGTCACTTATAAACTTTCCTTAGAAACAGTATTCTACAGCTGGAACAGGTAAGCAGATTTCCACCAAATTTGGCATATGGACTAAACATGAGATGCGCTCAAGGACGTTTTTTGAAAAATTTACATTAAAAAATACCTACTAGGTTGCGTTTTGCACGGTGAAATCAACTCAAAAAGTGACCCAAATTAGTTAGCGAATGCGCTATAACTATTAAAAAATATTGAATGCGCAAAAACTATTGAAAATGTATGTGTATGTACATTTTTTGAATTACCCATTTCCACTGTCAGTGGCGCACACAGGATTTTTACTTGGAGGGGTCCAACTCATAAAGCTGTGACACAAACCAGCTCAAAAAATGAGGATTTTTTCTAGTTTTATCGTAACTCCCTTTTACTGTGTTTTTATTAATCTATCTTAATTGTTGAAAATAAGAATGTGGTGTCTTCTAACAGATTTAAATGTCGAAAATTACAAGACGATTTAAAGAAAGAAAATTGACAACTCTTTTGGGAGGAGTCGAGACCCCTTGGACACCTCCCTTGTGTGCGCTACTGTCCGCTGTTAAATTTGCTGTTTTTTCCCCCATGAAAAACGCCACCTAGTGAACATATTTGAACTATTTTTTTCTTTCTCTAAATTCCTTGTGCGCATCTCGTGCATAGTGTAGATAGCAAATTTGCTTACAATTCGTTCACCTGTTTTAGCTGTAGAATCCTGTTTATAAGGGAAGTGTAATTATAACCACCCTTTCTTTTTGTATATTTAATTTTTTTATAACTCCCTAGCGCACTTAATTTGTCCCACTATACTAACAATGATAAATAAATCTAAATCTTTCATTGGGAATAATCTGCGTAGAAATGGTCAACAAGAGTATATAGACTAATAGGGGGGGAAAAGGGGGGGGGTACGTGTACCATTCCAAGGAAGATGTTTCCCGCCGCGTTCATGGATTCGCAGGCCGTCGTTCCTATGGTCACCTGCAGAAACCACCCAATCTTCGCCACCAGCACCTGCATCGCGCCGTAGTAATACAGAAGAGACACCACAAAGCTGAAGAAGATGATCACGCTCAGCACCTGTGAAATGAAAGGAGGAAATAATCACAACCCAATACTACCCTGAAAACAGAACAATACTGGATAACAACAATGTACCGATATGGGTATGGTATAGATCCCAAAACTTGGACAATTGGAATGATAATGTATCTGAAATATCGAAAAATCTTCTAGCTATCTGTAGAGAAAAATAATGCAGAACCAAGTCGTACGAAAACGGATAAAGACAGAAGAGTGATCTTCTGTCTTATAGATCACACTTCTGTCCTTATCAGTTTTAAGCATGAAAATCAGGGTTTTTTTTTACTGTTGGAGCGGAAATTGGACGGATAAGTGCAATATATGCCTGGAAAAGAAGATTAGGAAAATTTCTAAGTAAGCGCGTGACAACTGTGCCCCTAACCCAGGCAGCACACATAGGTTTTTTGAAAATCTATCAAGGTTCAGAATTGTTCCTTGAACATCTATTAACGTTTAGAGAACCTGTATGTGCTGCTTAGGTAATTCCTCTTAAAACTGAATATAGCAGTTTCAAGTTACTCGACTGAATGTGACTTATAATAGGACATACGAACCTAAAAAACAGGCTGTTAAAAATATCCAAACCAACCCTGTAATGCAGTAAATGACAATGTCATTCACTGTGTGTCACAGAAAGTCAGGACAATGAAACTGCTGATTAATAAGCAAACGTTTTATTCCAGTTTCATAAACTTAGTTACTATTACTACATGGTACATTTATTTTTTACTTCTAAAGGGATGAAAATTCACTATCAGCTCTAACAGTCACTAAATGAAATTGGATTTCGTTCTGTTTTCTAGATTTGACAACAGATGTCTCCAAACATAGAAAGCTGTTTCAATGACCTTACGGTATTTACTAAATGTTGGGAAATCATTGGAATAGTTTTTAAGTAAAACCCTTTTATTTATACCTCTGAGCTGTCTGAAACGAAAAATTCCATAATTTAAAGAGGTGAATCAGCATTTAGAGCCGATTTTCAATAATTGGAATTGCTTTTATCAAACTTAATTGTTTCTTAAGATGTATTCAGACCGTGGGTTTTGCAAACGATCCGAAATCTAAATGTCCAGATTTTCAAAGGTATGTTCAGACACTGAGTTTTTTTGGATCATCCGAGCAGAAACAATCTTGCACGGTAATGGTAAATGACTTGAAGAGCTAGACATTTAGTTCTTGGATGACTTGGGAAACGTGCTGTCTGAATACACCTTAAGGTAAGCGATAAGATGTAAATCTAAATAGTGCAAGATCACCGTAAACTGTCTGAACTTTTTGTGAACAGTAAAACAATTTCGCCTTTTTCCAAGACACCCAGAGCATTAACCTATTAGCACGGTGCGTCTTTTTTTATGAGGTTGTTTTTATGAACTTTTGTTTTTAAAACTGCTTTGTTTTTAAAACTTTTGTTTTTATGAACTTTTGTTATGAAGTTTAGATTTATCATTTTCGCTGTCGGTTGCAAAAATACATTTATAAGCGTTATTTTATTGTATCTTAATCAAACCAATAATAAAATTATTTCCAGAGAATACTTAGAGGGTGACAAATTGACGCGTAACGTGGAATTTGTTTTGGGTATTTGCCACACATGGCGTTTTTTTAAAAATAATTTGGCGGCTTACCCATGCATAAAACTGATTATAATTTCCCATTAACGCTGCCAATAAAACAGTTCTTCTTATGTTTTCTTTGACAAAAACTGTGATAATGACGTAATTGACGTCGCCAAATATTTCAGCTCGGCAACGGATGGCAAATAAACAATATGTGAATCTTTCAGTTTTTTAAACATATTTTTTCGAAAAACATGTCAATTCTTCATACCACTGATGCAAGAAATTAATTGGTCAATACAGATTTGATACTGATCATATATCTATTTACATTTTTTTTTTATTCATTATTTTCCGACTGCAATGCATTTCTTCCTGTGTGTGTAGTAACAGGAATAGTGCACTTTCCATGCAGATATTGCGCCTTAGTAATCGAATGAATACATCTGTAAAATTTCAGATCTAACACATCATCTCGGGCCTTGTCCATATTTCTCTCTCAATGCGTCGCGGCTTCTGTAAAATTATTTGTGTAATAGCCTCTTCCCGCCTTGTATTTTTCCCCACAACGGATTAAATTATCATTTAATAATACAAATTTGATAAAGGTAAAATTATAAAATTCCTCTGTATCGGTATAACATTGAAATTGGATTTTTTATTACTGCTTTGTCATTAAAGCATAATAATGAAATTTCCCTAAAATTGCCTATTAGTGATTTATACTAAGTAGAATAAAGTGGCTGTAGTTTGGATACAGTTACCTAGTGCCCGTTCCAAAATATTTTCTTTGGAATAAAATATAGCCATACAAATACATTGTAATACAAGACCATTTTGTGTTCTCTTCTTTAAAAAACAATAATGCCACACAGAACGTGATAGCGTTGGTGCAATAATAATTTGCAAACGCTGATGGGTTCAAGCTTCGAAATTTAATTGGAGGTTCAATTGTGCTTCCTCCAATTGAATTTTCTGCATGGTTTTAAAAAAATCTTACAAAAGTTCAGGTAAATTATTTTTACCTTGAAGGCAAACACTGCAGGCTGCACCTGGATGCCGACCATCTGCCCACTCACCAAGTAACCGAACACAAAAGTTGAACCTTCGTCCGTCACGTCCAGTAGGGTCTTGATTTTGTCTCCCAGGCAAGCAAAAATGTCCTGACCGATCGACCAGCGAAGGGTGAAGAGTCCAATACAGAATTGCATAGTCAGACCCCACAGCAAATGGCGCCAACGAATCTGCCGATGTTTAAAACAGTGTTAAGTAGGAAACATCATATGTATAAAATTCTAAGAAATTTCTAATATATGCTTGCAGAGACTATGTAAATCCGAGAGTTTTCTAAATTTTGTTTACTTATCGAAGTACAATTCTGTAAACTTACATTACTCAACAATGCGTTATTCATACACAACTCTCATACAACTAACTCATTCGCACTTCCATGTTTCCACAAGCAATAATTCAATAAAAACCGTGCCATAATCTACTGTAGGTTGCCATTTGGAGATTTACAAATAAAAAGACGTAAGATTAAAAAAAAATTCATTTTTACAATTATTGAACATGATCCGTAATATATCAGAACTGTTTTATGTCTTTTCTATGAAAGACCATTTTCCATGTATATTCTAGTAACAGGACCAATTTTCTATTGTTTGAATCAGAACGATGACCTCAAAATATATTTCAAGCAATGTATTGCAATCGTCCAGTGTGTTCCTTTAAAAGGACAATAAGTGTCACGGTTACTATTTTCAATAGCACCGTCAGGTCGTGTTGTGGCTTAAGAAACTTTCTATCGCGACTTGGGTCCGGGTTCGAATCCCAGTTTGGCCACTGTTAACTTGTCCGTCCCTTCATAGGAGCTAACACTGGCAGCCCACGGTGTGCCATTATAAAATGGCCAGAATACCTTTGGGCAGTTGTAGTGGACAATGCCTAATAGGCAAGTGCCCGCCCGTTGAGGAAAAAAAATCGGTAAATGCGAGAATGTGCTCAACTTTCAAAATATTTTCTTCGGAATAAAATATAGCCATACAAATACATTGTAATACAAGACCATTTTGTGTTCTCTTCTTTAAAAAACAATAATGCCACACAGACCGTTTTCAGTAGGCCACATGAGATTGTAAATGTCAGCAACACATACATACATTTCTCAGTCATATGAAAAATTAATCAGTCAATGAAAAATTAACGTAGCTAGAACACGAGCGGGCAGATATACACCGAAAGAGGCAGTAGTTATGAGCAAAATGTCAGTCCAAGCATCCAACTTATAGAAATGTGAATGTATTCGATCAGCCCTTGATAATGTGGAAGGATTACCAAATTCTTCGAAAGGAGTTAATATTCACACTTGATCAAAGTGTCAGTTCCTAACTTTCCACTCTTTAAAAAGATGAGGTTGAATGCTTTTAGAGTCATCTACATTTAGAGAGCGAACCAGCCGCGTAGCAGGGGTTATTGGCGCCCGGTGCAATTCTTTAATGTGCCGTCTCTCTAAGTTTTGGTGCTCTGCCGACTCCCTATCGTTCATTTGCCACCAGGGGCGAATCACCCCGTCTGTCTAATACTACTGGTTCAAACAAACCAACTAATGTAAATGCTTTTCAAAGAACGATTTAAAAATGATTTAAAATGCAAAATGATCTCATAAAAATATTAGTTTAGGCATGCACATGCGGCACTCGGAAACTACTACTCGTAAAAAAGTGCCTTACCTCAGATCGGTGCTTGGAAAATATGTAACCCAAAAACACTAGCACGAGTACGCCTGCAGCAGATATCAGCCTGTGCCGATTGCTCCAAGTATCGAGGACGAGGAAAATGAGGATGGCCCCAAGCACTGTACACCATGCAATCCTGAAAGGAGATTTTCAATGCATAAAAGCTCGAGGCTATATCAAGGATGTGTTGAATATCCATTAAAATCCAATTTTTAGTTCATCAATTAAGAATAATGCTAAGTGAATGCAGAAGCAGCTAATGGAACCTTTCTAATGCAGCAGCATCTGAAAATATGTTTTTGTTGTCGTGTCCATGGACAGACGACGCTATCCATGGAAAGAGGGGTGCCATTGCCACCGAGGGGGTGAAATATAAACTACGTAACTAATAGTTAAAATAGTTTGTTTGTTCAGCCGGCTGTCGTCAAAAAAGGGTCTCTAGATCTGTGGCACGCGATGAACGTTTCGATCGTCCGCCATCTTGCTGGTAGTTAAGTCGAGCGATGGCAACGGCTGCCCTTTTTCAGCATTGGGCAATCTATCCAGCTGTTCTTGCATTCTTCCATTTTTCAGCAGATGCCAGTGCTGTTAAAAATAATCGTGACAATTTTTTTTACGGGAAATGACGTGCTAAAAATTAAAGGATTCTCGTGGAGCTGTGTCACCCGCAACTATTTTTATAGAAATCACGAAGAAAGTCTATTCTTCGTGATTGGCAACAGTCAAAACGTCAGAGTTTGGTGTTCCCAGAGCGGGAACAGTGCGCGTTAAAGGGTTAATTCGTACCTGGACGTATGCTTGAAGCTGTTGAGCCTGTGCAGGGCGCCAGCGACGGGGGCCAAGCAAGGCCTCAGTGGGCGGAGGAGGTAGGGCTTGAAGACGTAGCT
Organism: Cheiracanthium punctorium; assembly: GCA_038373885.1. Lineage (NCBI taxonomy): Eukaryota > Metazoa > Arthropoda > Arachnida > Araneae > Cheiracanthiidae > Cheiracanthium > Cheiracanthium punctorium. The sequence goes on along the minus strand of JAWZYV010015949.1, from coordinate 417,378 downwards.
GTGGAAAGCGAACACGTAGCTGACTGCGGTGAGGAGGATGAGGAACTTGACGCCTTCGCACCAGGTGGCGGCCTTGTCCCAGGTGGCGTGGACGGCGAAGCCCAAGTAGACATTGTATAGGATGAAGAGGATGGCCTGGAAAGAACGAGAAAGGTAAGAATCGAGCAAAACACTTTTCAACACAATATCCTAATGTGCATCTAGCAGGGGAGGAAGTTTCACTTTTCATATGTGTTTAGAAATACACTACTCGTAAAAACACTATTTAAATGAAATTTGTACCCAATAAAATGGTCATATGTTACTTTATACTCTCTGTTAACTTGAAAAACCAGGAAGCATTTTCTCATGAAAATCATCCTTTTTTATTCAAACTCGGGATAAAATAACCTACCCCATACCATGGGCGCCGGCAGAATATTTCCCAGGCGGGGGGCAAAGACTACGTTAACGTATGGTTACCATGTTGGAAAGAGCAAAAAATCAAGGGAAAATACTGCATATAAAAATCCAGGGGTGGGCCATTGCCCCCCCTTGCCCTATGCTGCCGGCGCCCATGCCCCATACTGTGGTAGGTTGTCATAGTTGTTGGAGTTGGTTGTCTCGTAAGCCTACTACACAGCATACTCAATAAGTTCTTTACAAATGAACTTGCATTGATCTGTCTCAACACCTCGCTGTTCCACCAACAGGAGCTGGGGGTGGAAGACTGCGCTAAGTCGTTTATAAGATGCATACAGCTATACGTATATTGTTGTACTTGGGGAATGCAGAAGTGACAATTTTTAGATTCTTGGAAAGCAAACAAACATCTTATGAAATTCGTTTCAAACTCATCAGTAATTGTCGCACTTAGCATTGAAAAGACGCAATGGTGGAGATTCCCTTGAACGGCCAGCGGTGCTGCTGAACTCATATTTTTGAATAGTTTCGATAAGCTCAAGTCCAGCCTTAAGATCTTTTCAAGTTTGGGTTGGGCGATAGCAGGATACAACAGCATATGCTTAATACATTTTCTTACTGAACATAAACGATTCCGCTACAGATTATGATCACGATCACTGCGAGTCAAAAATAAAAAAAGACCACTTATGTGTCACATTACCTTGATGCAAAGTCTAACATATTTCTTGCGTTTCTGCAGCCATTTCTTGATGATTCGCTCAATTCCCTTTTCCGTTTCTGAGCCGCACTTTTCTGACTCTTCAGACGGTGGTTTCCAAGTATCTTTGTTCAGCTTGTTATCTTTAGAGTCCTGAGAAGAAAAAGAAAAACGAGAGAGATAAAACACTCCAAACAGATCGATTGTAAAACACTTTCCAAGAACCATGTCCTTTACTGTATACATATTTATCGGTTCATATCTTATTCTAAATTTTAATTGAAATGAATAGTCTATGTGAGAAACAGTCAAAATTCATATCTTCATGTAAATCCGTCAATTATTTCGACCGTTCATGATAGTTAAATTACTACTACTTAATATAAAGATTGGGTGGTATCACTCCGAATTCGCATACAGTGGTCTCTCGCAATAACGTGCTTCGAATTTTGCGATTTTATTCTATCGAAGTTTTTGACCGACTTCAACAAGCGGGAGGAAATTCTATATTACGACGCGTATGTTTACAAATCTCTCGGATGCTATTTGGATAATTTAAAGTGTATTCTGTTCAAGTATATTTCGTGGAAGTCCCAAATATATTTTTCTATTCCATAAAAAAAATAGTTTTTTTTTAGAAAAATAATATATATATATAGTTTTTAGAAGAGTCTCCTCATTTTCGAATTTTACATTAAAAATTGACCGTTTGATGAGGCACACATTAGTGATCTTCTTATGATCGACAACAATAGACATATGGAGCGAGGACCCTAATATGTCGATCGACATACTGCTTAAGAAAAGTGACTTTTTTATCGTCCACTACGTAAAAATTTTTCCTTTTCGAAATGACCTCCGTCTACGGGCACGGACATAGAAAATCCAATTGTTTAAGAGGTGAAGCCGGACCACCATACTGAACGTCGAGCGTTCGCAGTACATTTTGGCAGATGATGCTGAATTTTACCGAAAAAACATCCTTTTGACGAAGCTCAATTCTGGTTAGTTGGGTAAATAAAAATTTCCACTAGGTCAAATAATCCTGGTAAATAAAATAAATTGTCGAATTGTATTCGATGACCAGCTGCATCAGATCCTAGAGATTTTTTCGGGCACCAAAAGTGTGACTTTTCAGTGGCTGTGGGAAAGTTTAAGGGAACTTTTCAAGGTTCCGATTTTCTAAAATGAAATTAAAGGGCTTTGAAGATTTTTCAAGGACCATGAGAACCATTAAATGAGAGCAAACAAAATATTTGTTAGATAATGTTAGATCATTCCACTGAGGAAAAGGAAGGTTTTCTTTTTTTTAAGCGTTTGGGAATTCACCTCTATATCACACACGAAGGACTGGTTAATGAAGATCATTCTCTCTGAAGATGCACCAGGGGAGGGTGTCGCTTCAGCTGAATTGCAATGCGCTGAGTCGGCATCTTTCGACAGGCCATCCGGGATTGGAGGGTTCCTACATTAGAAAGTATACTATACTTCAAAATAGTACATTATAAAAGTATTTGAAAACAGAATGCACTGTAACAGGGCGTCAAAGTACGGCCCACTAATTTCAGTATTTCTACTATCGCAAAATTCAATAAAATATATAGTATATTTTTGGTTTGTTATCAATTTTGAAATAGAATAACATCGTCCTGAAAGTGTACTACAAACAATTGTTGCTGAATCGAAAATTTTTGGGGTGCCCCTGTAAAAGTGAACACTATATAACATAATATTACATACACCATTTTCAAAAGGGAGCGTCCTCCAGTAAATATCAGTAACATATAAATATTTCGTAGCAATCGGTGGCATTTTCAGAACGGAGAGATAAACATAAAAGTCATTAAAACAATTCCACTTTTGGGAACAGATTACTCGTCGCACTTCCATAGTACTCCTATTAGTAGTTAGAACTCTTTTTTTTTTTTTTTTTTTTTTTTTTTTAGTCTAGTCTGAATATAAATTATTGACTTTTGAGTTTCAAGGAGATTTGCATCGAAATAAAATGCCTCTCACAAGATGTTGCAGAAAGTGGTATGAACTGTCTTCCTAAAAGGAAGTTTTCGGAATCGGTAGATCTGCGGAATTCTTGACGATTTTCCCAACACAGGATCATTTTCTAGCGAAGAACGCGCACACTGGAACTTACAAAGCTCTTTAACTCTTTAGCACGCGGGGTCCTAGCCGTGAGAACACAAAACTCTGACATTTTGACTGCTGTCAGTCATGAAGAATAGATTTGATTTCTATAAAAATATCTGAGGGTGACATAGCTGCACGAGAATCCTTCACTATTCAGCACATAATTTCCCTTAAAAATTGTTGTTTATTTGTAAAATTGTCAGGATTATTTTTAACAGCACTGACATTTGCCGAAAACTGGAGAATACGATATAGATTAAATGACAGATATAGAAGAACAACTGGATAGACAGCCCAATGCTGAAAAAAAAGGGCAGTCGTTGCCATCGCTCGATTGAACTACCAGCAAGATGTCGGTCGATTGAATTGTTCATCGCATGCCACAGATCTAGAGACCATTTTTTGGCTCAGCCAGAAAGTGTCAAATAATGGTCTCTAGATCTGTGACATGAACGATTCGATCGACCGCCATCTTGCTGGTTGTTTAATCGACCGATGGCAACGGCTGCCCATTTTCAGCATTGGGAAATGGTTGCGCTTCAAAGGGTTAAACAACTCCAAATTAATTTCATGAGATAAATTCATTGAGAAAGTCTTCCGGGGGATAGTTATTATGGATTTTTGTTGAAAGGATACAACGACGAATTAAGTTAACTTAATCTAATAGTGGTTGCACTTTTACTTTCATTTTTCAATGTCAACTAGTGGGAAGAGCATTTTTACGACTTGCAAAATAAGAAATGATTCATTTGCAAAATAAGAAATGATTTTTTTAATAATAAGCAGAAATAAAAGGGTTTTTCGCCTGGTGGATCTTGCTGACTTTTTTTTTAAGGCCTGGAAAAGAATTTTCAGCATCAGATTAGATACTCTTATTTGGGAATGGGCTCAAGACGGAAAATAGGCTTGTCTTGTCTCGCAAAACAGTTGCAAAAGCTTTTTCTCACAGTTTCAAAATGCCTATACAGTGTCACATCCTGTCTGGCAGCCATTCCACCTACTCTTATTTAAGGAAGAAAAAAGTTTTTGTGAAAATCCAAGTCAGTTAGAAATGCTGTCATGGGCGCCCATAGGGGGGGGCAAGGTAGGGTACTTTCCCCCCCCCCCTAGAGATTTAGGTTAGTGTCTCATGATGTAAACAAATCGCAAAAACAGTACTAAATTTGTTAAAAGTTTGAAATTTGCCCCCCCTCCCTAGAAAAATTTTTTGAAGTTTGCCCCCCTCTAGAAAAATTCCAATGGGCGCCCATGAATGCTGTCATTCACGAATAAATTTGATTTTCCTCGGTTTCCCTGAAAATGAGTGCATCCGCTTGTGTTCTTCTATTTCACTTTACCCTTCCCTTTCCCCATTGCTTTTCACGTATGTTGGCTTGCTGAATCCAGGACCAAGAACTCTGTCTTAGACATAGGCGCAGAGCCTTATTATCGCATCGGCAAATCGGGACTTTGCCCAGGTCCCGCAATATCAAATGTTGTTCTGAAATATTCTTTTTTATATCAAAATTTTATGAAAAATAAAACAAATTTCATAGTTGCCCCCCCCCCAAAATTCATCCATGCCCGGGGCCCCTGCTGGTTATAATCAGGCTCTGCATAGGCGTAACTTACAAAGGCAGAGGGGACATTTGCCCCCCACCCCCCTTAATTCTAGAAAATTCAGATATCACCTATTTGAAAATATAAATGGGAGAAAAAAGTCTTCTATAATTTAATCAAACCGATTATCAAAATCTCAATTCCACGCCCCTTCCCTTTTACGGTATGAGAGATAAATTGAAGGGTAGCAATGGTGATGTGGTAGCAAAACTTGCCACGACAAGCAATCGAGACGAGGCAGGCGTTGCAAGGGCTTGACTTCGTTCCTAGTACGTTGGAAGGAGCATGCGTGCATGTTTTCGCACCTTCAGTTTACGCGAACCAAGGCGTTGTTTCTGATTCCAACGCCTTTAGTCTGAAGCTCTCCTGTTGCCCTCGGGCGCTTGCCTCAATCATTCCATGGTTTTCCCCTACAAAACTTGCCAACTCTTCTTCCTGGAGACTTCGTGAGAAAATGGTCCGGTATTGCATTTCCCCCATCGATTTTTGACTTGTTAAGTTGCTTTTAAGTTGACTTAATCTAATAGTGGTTGCACTTTTACTTTCATTTTCCAATGTCAACTAGTGGGAAGAGCATTTTTACGACTTTATTTGCAAAATTAGAAATGATTTTTTTTTAATTAAGATGTGGAAAATAACCATGCACGGTTGAAACATACAACTGCTGTCAATGATTTCCAGTTTTCATTGCAACACACCGTTTTTAAAAACTGTTAAATTTGTCTTAAAGTTTTGAAGAGTAAATTTAATTGACTTTCTCTTAAATATAGCTGATTTTATTAGATTTTATTTTTCATATTATATTAAAATTGCCTAATCTTATTAACACGCGTACAGTTTTCAGAAGGGCAAGTCATATTTTTTAATTGACTTTCTCTTAAATATAGCTGATTTTATTAGATTTTATTTTTCATATAATTAAAATTCCCTAATCTTATTAACATGCGTACAGTTTTCAGAAGGGCAAGTCATCTTTTTTCATTTAAATCTTGAAAAATCTTGAAACTCAATTTAATCTGTTCGCTCTCATTGTTGCACAGACACAACGGCAAAGTTTTACTTCTATGTCCAGTGTTATTTCCCAGCATGCACCTTAGAATGGCCACTAAGTGAAAGGATGGGCTCTGAGGGAACTCAAAGTTTCTTGCTTGGAAGCAACGCAGGCCACAGGAGAGGGAATCTTCATCACTGTGCCTTTGCAAAAATGGGAGTGAACAAGTTAACCCTTAGAGGTTGTATTAGGCCTGATAACCCCCCCTCCATCATCTATTCATACAACGCCAGCCACTGCCTTTCATCTCTTAACCCTTTCACGCGCGGTGTCCTGGCCGTGAGGACACCCAACTCTGACGTTTAGACTGTTGCCAGTCACAAAGAATAGATTTGATTTCTATAAAAATAGTTGCGGGGGACATAGCTCCACGAGAATCTTTTACTTTTGAGCACGTCATTTCCCGTAGAAAAAAAAATGTCACGATTATTTTTAACAGCAGTGACATCTGCTGAAAAATGGAAGAACGCGAGAACAGCTGGACAGATTGCCCAATGCTGAAAAAAGGGCAGCCTTTGCCATCGCTCGACTTAACTACCAGCAAGATGGCGGACGATCGAAAAGTTCATCGCGTGCCACAGATCTAGAGACCCTTTTTTGACGGCAGCTGGCTGTGCCCGTTAAGTCGAGCGATGGCAACGGCTGCCCTTTTTTCAGTATTGGGAAAGGGTTGCGCCTCAAAGGGTTAAATGGGTCGATGGAATGAGGATTAAACTTGCTTGGAGACTAAACACTCCGGGTCTTCAACCAGGCTGACCACCTAACTGGAGAAATTCGTCCGCACCCCTGAGCCCGTGGTCACAAAGGCATGGATGGGCAGCACAGACCTTGACCTCACGTGGGCTATTGCTCCAATGTTTAGTTTAATTAGTCAGCTATTTCCTTTTTGTATTCCTTTACATGATGCAGTGATATTTGTTACACGTGATTTTGAGAAAAATAAATGTATTATCCAACTTTATCCAATGTCATGACTTCGGCAATGCATATTCATTTAAAAACATAAAAACTTTACTCAACACAACAATCTCCGAATTATGAAAGATCCCTTCCCCCCCCCCCCTTCCTTCAACCATTATGCATCATCTATTTTCGCAATTCGAAAGACTTTTTTGACAATTATACCGCATTCTGAGCATTGAAAGTAAAGCTAGCGTGACTTATTACAGTACTGGTTTTTTTTTTCCTCACAAGGAAATGTGAAATTAAATGGTTTATTCTTTTAAACATTCATTCTTTTTTTTTTTTTTTTTTAATGCACATGTAACATGCGGATATAAACATTTCACACGCAACATATCGAAGTCACGATTGAGCAATCAAATAATACTTTTAATTATTCGGCGTTACTTTCTCAGTTTAATAGTTGTTTTAATAAGGAAATTTTTAAGGCATTCTTGCGATTGCGAATGTAAAAAGCGTAGCCAGTGGCAGAAAACATCTATGACGCCCAGACTGGGGCTGCTTCTGCAGTGTAGTATGGCAAAAATTATTCTTACGCCAATGTGCATTTTGCAGGCACGTAGCCAGAAAACAATTTCGAGGACCGCACAAAAGGTGGAAAAGGCTTGTATACACAACAAGGCTTGATTAATGCCATCCAAATAAGAAAAATGGCAGAGCGCAAAGCTCTCTAAAGTGCCAGAGGGAAGGCGCCTGGATCAAACCCAGGTCGCGTCCATCGATCTAGCCGTTCGGAGTTTTCCGTGGTTTTCGCCAAAGCTTCGGATAAATTCGGGTTAGGACCCATTAGAAAGTCTCCAACGGGGGGCACCCCTCCTCGGCCTAGATCCCTAGTGTAGATAATCGACCGTAATTCCCCAAACAAACTGACCCCGTGTTCCCTTTTTTTTAAGCATCCCTGTTATTATGTAGGACTAAACATGCTGTAACGATATTTTTAGGGGAAGTAGGATTGATTAAAAATTTCATCTTAATAAATAAATCTCTAATGAAATAAGACCTCGCAGCGCTTGCTATTAAAAAGCATCTTTCAATATCCTACACTGAAGAGCCAAAAAAACTGGTACACTAGCCTAATATCGTGTAGGGCCCCCACGTGCACGCAGAAGGTCCACAACACGACGTGGCATGGATTCGATTAATGTCTGAAGTAGTGCTGGAGGTAACTGACACTGAATCCTGCAGGGCTGTCCATAAATCAGTAGAAGTAGGAGGTGAAGATCTCTTCTGAACAATACGTTGCAAGGCATCCCAGATGTGTACAATAATGTTCATGTCTGGAGATTTTAGTGGCCAGCGGAAGTGTCTAAATTCAGAAGAGTGCTCCTGGAGCCATTCTGTAGCAATTCTGGACATGTGGGATGTTGCATTATCCGTCTGAAATTTCCCAAGTCCGTCGGAATGCACAATGGACATGAATGGGTGCAGGTGATCAGACAGGAAGCTTACGTACCTGTCACTTGTCAGAGTCGTATCTAGATGTATCAGAGAACCCATATCACGCCAACTGCACATGCCCCATACCATCATAGAGCCTCCACCAGCTTGAACAGTCCCCTACTGACATGTAGGGACCATGGATTCATGAGGTTGTCTCCATACCCGTACATGTCCATCAGCTCGATTCAATTGGAACTGAGACGCACCAGACCAGGCAACGTGTTTCCAATCATCAACAGTCCAATGTACGGGCGTACGGCAATTGACGGGCGTAGACGAGGCGTAAAGCTTGGTGTCATGCAGTCAACAAGGGTACACGAGTGTGCCTTCTGCTCCAAAAGCCCATATCGATGATGTTTCGTTGAATGTTCGCACGGTGACACTTGTTGATGGTCCAGCATTAAAATCTGCAGCAATTTGCGGAAGGGTTGCACGTCTGTCACGCTTAACGATTCTCGTCCGTCGCCGTTGGTCCTGTTCTTGCACGATCTTTTTCTGGCGGCAGCGATGTCGTAGATTGGATGTTTTACCGGATTCCCGATATTCACGGTACACTCGTGAAATGGTCGTACCTGAAAATCCAAATTTCATCGCTACCTCGGCGATGCTATGCAACATCTCTCGTGCGCTGACAACAATACCACGTACAAATTCGCTTAAATCTTGATAACCTGCCATTGTAGCAGTAGTAACCGATCTAACAACTGTGCCAGACACACGTTGTCTTATATAGGCGTTGCCGACCGCAGCGCCGTACTCTGATTGGTTCCATATCTCTTTATTTGCATACGCATGCCTGTACCAGTTTTTTTGGCTCTTCAGTGTATTTTTAATTCAATATTCATTACCAGCATCTCCCTCTATAATTTTGATGACCTCTTGATTAAAAAAGCTCGTTCCATTAAACGAAAGCACTAATTTTTGAAAATAAAATGTTTCCTCTACAGACAATTTGACTCAGTAATCATCTCTCTCAAGAACGAGAAAGGTAAATCATGCCAAACACTTCCCAACACTATCGCCCGTATTCACCCTCTACCTCGATCACTGGTTTAGTGTAAACTCTCTCAGTCGAACTCTCAATTTGGTATTCGAATGGCATACCATTTGAGCGTTCGATCGAGAGATTTCTGTAAACCAGCGGTCGAAATAGACGGTGAATATGGGCGTTACTGTGCTTGAAGTATTCCGTTCCCTCCGATTGTTGCGAAGAAGCATTTCTCTTTCTGCGTCCATGCAAATAGTACTTACTTGTCTTTTAAAGGATTCTTTTATATTACTGTACTTAAAAATATATCAAAATTAGTAGAATATAATAGAAACCATTCCCCGGATATATAGCGCTTTTTTTTTTTTTGTTGTTGTTGTTGTTGTTGTCTCCCGTGGGTATAAAAAGGCGGAATACTGTGTTGCAAAACTTCATTGCGAGATTTTTCTAAGTGTCTTTCATAATAGAAAAGTCCCCCTCCCCCCCCCCCCCGACTCATTATTTCGCACAGGGTCACGCAAAATATTTCGCCTCCCTGAGGAGGCACAACGTCAAAAATTTCTCTTGTGTACTCAAGTGTTGCATGTTTGCACTGGTCTTTGAAATGCACTTCAGCTCTATTGGTCACAAATAATTTCATGCTAAACTAAATTTCTGTTAAGACTACAGTCGACTCTTTTGTTGAGGTTCATCCTATTTTTGCAATCAGGGATGCAGCCACAAATTTTTTCAGGGAAGGGGGCTGCTATAAAATATTGCCAAAACATAGATAAACACCATTGCTACGCGATGTAAACATCTAAAAACTTGGGTCGAAAGCATTCGAAATAGTGCAGAAAAGTTGAGGGAGGAGGGGATTATCCTGATGTCCACGAACCCTGTCTATTCGTCTGTTCGCTATATATGATACAGGGTGGTTATAATTAAAGATGTGCCGGATCGTTAGACAGTTAGATTCGCGGATACGGATCTGAAAAAGAATAACTTGTTTTTATATCCGCGAATGCGGATATGAAAACTGATTATCTGTTTATTATATGCGCGGATACAGATATGAAAACGGATAATTTGTTGTCATACGGATTTGATGTCGGATACGGGTACGGATCTTTTTGTTTGGAAATTATTTGGAAGAATGCACCATCTTAGAGCGATAATTCATACAAAAAGGGTCAGACAATCTACTACAATGATAACTTTCAGATCACGTGTACTGAATGGATTAAAAAAATAATGTGGTTAAAATCGTATTTTTAATAATCTTTACAGGATTTTATGAGCACACTTCTACACTTAAACACCTCTACCAAGCCAAGTAGCTTCTCAAATTTACAGAACCTCTTGTTGTCTTATTAAGAAAATAGTTCGAAAAAATTATGTGGTTTTGGTACATAAATATGACTATGTCAGACACTTGAAAATTTTTTGGCAGTCTCTTCAGAAGCTGTATAAGACACTATAATAAACGATAAACCTCTGCAGATTAAAAAACTTTCAGAAAATGTTTGTTTCGCAACATGATGGTGCTCTTGTACGATATCATTAAAAATCGTTTAAAATTATATGTAAATACTATCTGGGGGGTCTAAGCCCTCCCTAGCTCCCTACATGAAAATTATACTTTCTATAGCAAGAGATGGAGCCCTTTAGTGTTTGGGGTTAGATGAACCGCATCACGTAGAAATATTCAAAAAGCTTACCTAGTTATGCCAACAGTAAATACGAAGGTCAGCCGGAAAATAAGTTTCCCACGGCCAATAAAAAGGAACAAAATATTATTACCAGGAAAAAATTATAGCAAAAGATACAGCAATATTTCAGCTACTTTTCAACATAAGAATCACCGGAATTGTAACATTTACCAAACCGTGGTACAAGCTTTCGAGTCGTTAGTTTCGATATTAGTCGAGTATCCTTAAGTATGACGTTTGAGAAGGGAGGCAGCGTATCCCACTCCTCCCAGAAATTTCGCTGGGAGTGTTTGATCATCCACCCTATAGTACCTTTCTTGCTCCCAGCGACATGAGCCTGAATAAATTACTCTCCGGGTATCACTTTTCCACAGACGAAAACTCCAAACAGCTGTGGCACGCTGGCTCTATTCTCAGGCGGCAGACTTGGATGACACTGGACTACAAAAAACACGGTATGACAAGTGTTACAATTCCGGTGATTTTTATGTTGAGAAGTAGCTGAAATATTGCTGTATCTTCTGCAATATATCTTTTCAGGCTACGTTTTGCTACTTTTTATTGGCCGAGCGCAAACTTATTTTCTGGATGATTCTCGTACATGCTAATAGGTTGAAATTATTAATACGAATTTAAACCAGAAATTCTTGTGCTAAGCAAGAAGATTCACTTAAAAATAGTAAACATTAATTATTAAACTTTATGCAATAAAATTGATGTTTAATTACAAAAAGAAATAATTAGGGGAGAGTGGGGTAAAACCGGGAAGTCGGGAGCAAACCGGGTACCCCCTTCTAGCCTCTGTAAGCGCTGCGATCGCGTGGACAACGTAGGGACTACCTTCCACCTTGATGAAGAAGCAGCGGCCATTACCAGACCGCAATAGACTCGCTTCTTTTGTTCCTGTGAAGAAAGTTCCGTTTGTTTGGTTTTTGCTTAGGATTTTTGGAGAAAACTAGACGGATTATACTGCTTTCCTGTTTCTGCAAGAGTAAAGGCATTTTGCTCTCCTTGTACAACATTTAATTACCTTCATTATCATTCTAAGTAATTGTCTGTAGCGTTCTGTATAGTCATATGACGGCAGTTTTGATGAAAGCTGTACGTGCGGGGCAAAACCGGGTACTATCCGAGGGGCAAAACCGGGTAGTACCCGGTTTTGCCCCTTGATTTTTAAAACATAGTATATCTATGAAACGGGCATCACTACAGTCCTGAACAAGCCGTCTAAAATGCTGGCCTTACGAGGAAAGAAACAAGTGGGTACTTTAACATCTGCTGAACGCGGAACTCTAGTAACTATTGAAACATGCATGAGTGCTGCAGGTAACTACATGCCTCCAATGTTTCTTTTCCCTAGGGCAAGAGAAAACCCACTCCTACTTGATGAGGCACCTCCAGGAAGCATAGCAGAGTATCATCTTAATAAGTGGATGCAAAGCGATATCTTCCTGTCGTGGTTTAAAAGTTTTGTTCAGTTTTCCAGACCAAGTGCTGAAACACCAGTTCTTTTAATACTAGATGGCCACGCGACTCACACTAAGAGTCTTGAACTGATTGATATGGCCCGTGCAAACCATGTAAGTTTTTTGTGCTTGCCCCCCCCTCCATTGTTCGCACCATTTGCAGCCACTAGACGTAACCTTCATGGCACCTCTTAGCACCTACTATCAACAAGAAGTTCGCCAGTGGCTGGTTATGCCTCCAGGCAGGCCAGTGACAATTCACAAGTGGGCAAATTCTTTGGTAGTGCCTTTTTGAAAGCAGCTGTGATGAAAACAGCTACAAATGGATTCAGGAAGACAGGCATATAACCACTAAACAGAAACACATTTCCAGAAACCTCTTCGCGCCATCATTGACCACAGATAGCCCGACGCCTGAACCAAGACCTGAAGAAAACGCAGTGGAAGTTCCTCAAAGCCAGTATCAAGACTCTACAAACAAGAAACTTTTCACAGTAAGAGTCCCTAAAGATCCTGCAGCAAGCGTTCCTGATGTGTCACCACCATCGAATCAAACACTTTCTGTACCCAAACAAATCAATTTACCCTGCTGTTCTAAGTCCTTGGCTCCTAACCATAAACTTGTTCTCGATGCACCGTTCAGTGTTTCACCCTCCGAATTGATGCCTCCCCCATACACAGAGAGAAAGACGCAGCCGAAGGAGGACAAGAGAAAAGGAAAGACTGTCATTTTGACGGGCTCCCCATACAAGCTTCATCTTCAGACAGCATTAGAAGAAAAGAAAAAGGAAAATGAAGGAAAGAAGAACAGAGATGGACAGAAGAAAAAAGAAACCTGAAGGTAAGATAAACGAATCAATGAAAATGCAACATTTTAAAGATGATAAAAAAGAACAGACAGAAAATAAGCGTCCAAAAAAAAGAAAAACCGAAGGAGCAAATGTGGGATGAGTCCAGTGAAGAGGGTGACAATACTGCCTGCATTTACGGCAATGAGCTTTACTCGGACTCCAAGGGAGGTGAGGGATGGATCCAATGCATCCAATGTCGTCGTTGAGCCCATGAAAGCTGCTCTGGGGCCGAAGAGCAAGATGACTATTTTACTAGCGACTTGTGTCAATAGGCCTTATATTACAGCAAAAAATTTTAGGCAAAGACAGTTAAATTTACCAAAAACTCATCAATATGTGCCCTTTTATACTTATTCCTATATTTTATGACAATAGTTAACTTATGTCACTAAAAAAAAACTTGAATTTTGTGGAAACTTTTAAAATTTTTATTTTCCCATAACAATAACATGTCTACCCGGTTGATTTTTTTCATTCCTTTCAATTATCCTCAAATGCCATTAAAAGATCCGAGGAAGGAAAGCAGATCCGGATCTGGATACGAATCGCTCTAACTTATACGGATTATTCTGACGGATACAGAAAATGTATCCTTGCTCAGACAGATACGGATCTTTTTTCCCTTAGAATACGGATACGGATATCCAGGACATCCCTAGTTATAATCACACTCCCCCTATCCACTGTGCAACTGAAACGGGACAGGAACAGATAGTACCAATTTCAGTATGTGAGTTGTGCACGAGATGCGCTTAAAGGAGGATTTTTTAAAAAGTATAGTTCAAAAAATGTCCACCAGTTGGCGTTTTGCTTGGAACACCGGTGAACCCAGCTCAAGAATTGACCTAAATTCGTAAATAAATGCCAAAAAAACGAATGAATAAATATTGAAATCGTTGGTGAATTTCGAGTTAGTCGTTTCCATTGTAAAATTTGCTGTTTTTTTCATTTAAAACGTCACTTAGTGCACATCTTTAGAATCAAACTTAAAAAAAATTGCGCATGTCGTGTGCAGTCAGTCCATATGCCAAAGATGGTGGCAATCTGTACACGTATTTCAGCTGCAGAATGGTGTATACAAGGGAAGTTTAACTAAAACCACCTTGCAAACTAATAGCAAACGCCAACAGGTTATGAATTGTCCCTAGAAATTTATAATCACACGCAATCCGTTAATTATCATGATCATCGCAAACAGATGATAACGTATAAATTTTTTTTATCTCTTTATCTGAATTGGAAGTTGTGTTGCCAGAAGAAATCCATCCATAAAATTAAATAATAAACTTTTCGCAACATCATGATGGAGTAAAAAGTTTTTTGTAACTTTTGTCGTGTTTTGCAACCCCCAATTTATGTTTATGAAGACAGCTTTCGTATAACCTTGAAAAAGCTAAGCCGTCGGAGGGGAAAAAGAAGAAACTAAAAGAAGAAAGAGAGGGACATTGAAGATCAAACACTTCACAACAGTATTACCTAATTTCGCAAATAATCCACACCGTGAAATAATTTGTTTATTCAACTAAGACATGATGACATGGATTCTCTACAGCGCGGCCGTATCTGTAGCCTTCAAATGGGAGGGTCTAGCTAAGGAAGGGGGGGGGGCGCATTCTTACAATGAAATTTGATTGGCAGTAAATTTTACCATAAATATTTTGTAAAAAAATTCAATTACATTACACGGTTTTAATCGTCTTTAATTTTTTTTCTTACTCATTGAATCACAGAGTTTACAAAAATAAATAAATAAATAAAATAAATAGTGTAAATTTTTTAAATTAATATAAAATATACATTTTTTAATTAATGTGAAAATTTCAAAAAGCATATGAAATTAAATTCTTTTTAACCATATACTACTTTGAGGCACGGACATAAAAGGTGGATACGGGGCCAAAATTAGTGTCTACGCGAAGAATAAAGGGGTGTGCAGACCCCTACCCCTCCCCTCCCACATTATGTACAATTTGATTATGCACGGTCGTGCTCTTCATTAGGCTTCCCCGACATAAAAGCCCGCGGACCACGACTCCCCAAATGCTTGAATGAAGCTCACCGACGGCAATAAAGATTAACTGATTTTACACCAATTTAGGTACACGGAGCCACATGACTATTACGAAAGATATCCGATTAAACAAAATATATAGGTATCTTATCTCTCCTACTGAATTGGGGTGCAAAAACCCATCCATCAAAATAAAAAAATCTTTTCGTAACATTATCGTAGGGCGTGTAATAAAAGTTTACTATGTCATTGTCTTTCCTGTAGCGTGCAATTTAGCTTTTATGGGCAAGGATCTCTTACACAACCTTGAAGAAATCTAATAAATTCGAAAGCGTGTTTTTTCTGTCCTTTATACAGAGTCCTACAGTGCTGGGCCGATTGACTTGGAATTTTGAGTCATGTCTTGGAAAGAGACCAAGACATGACTCATATTTTCCAGATTGAATTTTATTTCTCTAGAATTTTAATTAGTTGAAGGAGTCATTGATGGTGAAAAATAAAAGTATTTAAAATTAAGATTTTTTTTTCAGAGCAGAGTTCTCCAAACAAAAGGACCAGCCACCACTGACGGATTAACCCTTTGAGGCGCAAACCTTTCCCAATGCTGAAAAAAAGGGCAGCCGTTGCCATCGCTCGACTAAACTACCAGCAAGATGGCGGACGATCGAAACGTTCATCGCGTGCCACATATCTAGCGACCCTTTTTTGACGCAGCTGGCTGTGCCGTCGTCAAAAAAGTGTCTCTAGATCTGTGGCACGCGATGAACGCTTCGATCGTCCGCCATCATGCTGGTAGTTAAGTCGAGCGATGGCAACGGCTGCCCTTTTTTCAGCATTGGGCAATCTATCTAGCTGTTCTCGCATTCTTCCATTTTTCAGCAGATGTCAGTGCTGTTAAAAATAATCGTTACCATTTCTTTTACGGGAAACGACGTGCTAAAAAGTAAAGGATTCTCGTGGAGCTATGTCACCCACAACTATTTTTATAGACATCAAATCCATTCTTCGTGACTGGCAACAGTCAAAACGTCAGAGTTTGGTGTTCCCAGAGCTGGAACATTGCGCGGGAACATTGCGCGATTTTGTGGGTGGGGATGGCTTGTTGGAAAAAATTAACGTATTCATCCATTTTATGGTAGTAAAATAGGATCTTGTAAATTTTTTTGGAATATTTTTTTTTTCTCGGTGGCTCGGTTTTCCTCTGCGCCCTCTGCTGCGTTAACGCGGCCTTGAGAACCTCTTGAAAGCATCTTACAAAAGCTGCTATCGAGTGGGATGCATTTATTTTTTTCTTTCCTTGGTGGTAATACACTTTTTAATTCTTTATCTATTAGAGATAGGTGGGAAATGGACATTGAAGAAACGTTAAAATGAAGTAATAAAAAAGACGAGAAAAATTTATCTCGTAAATTTTCGAAAAGCTACACTTTCTCAAAGAAGTATTTGAGCATATGTCACATTTCCTGTGCCAGTTCCATGTTTCAAATACTGTTCTCCGTAAAAGTAAACCATGTCATTTATAATTATAATTACTCATATTTATTTTTAATGCTGTGTTTTTTCCAAATACTAATTAGTTTTTGGCGGAAATAAAATAGGAAATTTGGTTATTGCTCGAATACTTCTTAGTGTGGGCACACACGTTTTAAATTTGTACACGACCTCGTACAAAATATCCCGAATTAGTAAAATGTGCTCCATATACTAATGAGGTGATGCACAAAATTTTAGCCTTTCATCATAAAACGTCTCAGAGATGTGAAGGTAAATATACGGTGACTTGAACCAATTTTAGATAGCTCTCAAAGGGAAATAATTATGTCAGATGATCACGTTTCAGGGGTCGTGCAGAAATTACGAAAGAAAATCATTTCTCGTACTCTAGCATTAAACATTCACATTCACATTAATGTATAGCCCCTGATCCTTCTTTGTCTAAACGAAATCTCTGAGATGTTTTGTGATAAAAACTTGAAATTTTGTTCATCACCTTATTAGAGTGTGGGGCTTGTTTTGGAAACTGGGATTTTTTTTTTTTTTTTTTTTTTACGGAAGCTGTACAGAAATTTCGCATCCTTGGATGCGAATTCTGACAAATTAATTAAAATAATTTAATTGACAAAAGTTAACTCATTAAAGTAAAATTTAAAACCAAACTTTGAAATTTACCACTTTTATTTATTACCTTTTTTCTTTTCTCTGCACTCAAAAGTAGAGATTGTGTGAGGTCTGGCACTTCTTTTGCAGTAGTCGATGTCAGTCCTTACGCTTGACGCAGCAATTTCGCTTAATTAGTTTTTCCAACACTTACTATTTTTGCTTTTTTTTAAACTACTATTTAAAAACAAATTCCAAACAGTAGCAGATGGAGAACTTGAAACATTTCGTCGAATGTAAAGTAAGAAAACGCCTTATTTAATTACCAGAAGAATGGCTGCGTCATAATTGTTGGAACAGCTAGATTGAGCATAACGGGAGATGATGGCATACCAGTATAATATGAATACCAATAACAATGAATAGTAGCCATACCAATAGCATGTACATGCATAGAATGGCAGTTACTTAAATGGGAATGGATTTTTCAACTATTGCACGACAAACTGCGTGCAAAAATCTCTTATATTTTACCTCGAATTTGTTTAATTTTATAAAATGAAAGTTCCATTTTACATTGACGACAGCCATACTCCCAGACAGCACAGCAAACTTGCATTAAGCTTGCAGCAAGCTTGATTTATCAAGTCAATAAACTTGAATTAAGCTTGAAAATTTCAAGCGTGTAAGCTTAATGTAAGCTTGAATCAAGTGTTCTAGTTTACATTAAGCTTGCATTAAGCTTGACATAGCAAGCTTGAATGAAGCTTGACATAGCAAGCTTAATTTCAAGCTTAAAAAAAATTCCTAAATACACGGGGCGCCGGTCGTCGAACTCGCCCCACATATTTTACTTTTCCACGCAATTTCCCCCTCTACGCTGAAATTTCAAGTTATCTTAATCTGTTACCATCAAACGTCCGGGGTTAGGATCGAACCCGGCATCGCTGGGTTGGGAGGACAGCGTCATAACCACTGGCCAACCTTAGTTGGGATGATATGACTAAAGTTTGAAGTGACTGTTCACGCCGTTTTCTGGCGAGATCTAGTAGCCGATATGTTGAACTGTTTCTTTTATTTTTCCATGGGATGCATCAAAATTAAAATAATGTTATGTGTGATTTAGAGACTCTACTAATAGGGAAATAAACATAATATAAAGTTAACAGCAGCACACGTTTTAAAACTTTCAATATCGCAACACTCATGCTGTGTCGAATATGACAAACGACGACTCAAATCGAGACAAACGACTGATTTTGAAATCAATTTCGTAGTATAATTGTATTTTATTTTGAAGAATTTCCATATTTGGAAATATAGAATCTTTTCTTTTTTTTAAATTCTATGGTCAAGTACATTTATGACTGATGATAAATTATTTTGTGGCGGCCAGAGCCTGATCATAAGTGGTCGGGGCCCCGGGGCAAAAGGTTATTTTGGGGCCCCCATACTACTATCACAAGCATTTTAATTTATTTTTCTTTGCTGTTGCATTTTCCCGACATAAAAATAAAACATTTTTAAAGAATACTAAAATTGAATTAAAAATTACCTATTTATTTATACTTATTTAGAACAAGACTATGTATTTAAAAGTGATTTTAATATTTCTTTTAGTCCGTTTGTTTTATTAGCGCATGGGTGCGCAAATTCCAGGAATGGCAATTACGAGGCATGGGAGCAAAGTTTCTCACTACAAAAAAATTTTCTTGATACACCAAAAAGTTCGAAAGTTTCTTACTTCATCACGAAATAAAAAATGTTAACTAATGGATATTTTGTGATAAGCATATATATATGACCATACCATACGTTTTCAAAAACTCTTAACTTCTTGTTTATTGATCTATGCGAGTCTTAACTAACTAAATTGTGTTAATTATATTAAAATTTATTTTAGGGCTAATTAATTAGTTAATGGAATTACTAATGTTAATTAGATGTAAATAAAACTAAAACTCCCCTCGTGTTACACTTCAGAGGGGTTTATCCGATTCATTCCTTCCCCTTGCATGTTCTAATGTCCAGGTTTTGTGCGATAATAAAATAAAACACAACTTTTACGAACTTTTCTTTATTTAATGTCCAACGACAGATGGCACCATCACCGAAAGCTTCCTTTTCAAGCTGTAATCAAGTTGTATTCAAGGTTGACAGTTCAAGTTGACTTCTCAAGCTTGCTGCAGGCTTCAAATGAATTGAACTGTTAAGCTTGTATTAATATGTCAAATTCAAAGAAATGTCAAGCTTGATTTAAGCTTATGTGCTGTCTGGGTAGTGAAAGGAAAGTGAAGCGCTATTTTTGAAATCAAAAAGTTTACTATCAGGAGAATGGAATGTTTCACGTAGACAATTCTAAATCTGTGGGGTGTGCGGTAGCACAGCTTGCTACGTCAAAGGGCCGCGGTAGTCCAAGTGGATATGGCGTTGCACACATAACCAGAAGGTTGCGGGTTCGATTCTGAAGTGTCACTGAATTCCACAGTGTAGATGTGGTGTACGTGCGCGTTAAACCAGTGGCTTCGAAAGTCCTCTAGGCAGCTGCTATAGCAATTTCCGAGGGGTGCCAAGATTCAGAAGTCCCCCATCTTCTGATGAGGATCCAAATGGCAGCAGGAAACTCCGGGAAGCCGTATGTAGCTGTAAACAACGCATTCAGTGATGTGAGCTGTCTTCTAGTAAAAAAAAACGAATTAGCTATGTCAAAAAAAATTTTGTAACTCTGTGGTGATTCGATCGACCGCCATGCTGCTGGTAGTGGCAACAGCTGCTCTTATTCCACGTTAGGCAGTATATAAAAGTTGTTCTATATACAGGGTGTCCCAAAAAGTTACACTTTTTAAACTTGTATACGATCCCTGTACAAAACAATTCCCAGTTAGTAAAACGTGCTCCATACACTCATGAGGTGACATGCAAAATTTGAGAACTGTACCTTAAAAAGTGTCAGAGATATGAAGATAAATATAACCCCGACTTAAACTACTTTTCAACGGGGAAAAATCGCGTTGAATGATCGTATTTCACGGGTCGTACGGAAATTACGAAAGAAAATATTTTTTCCACTCTGGCAATAAACGTTTATATTCAAAATAAGTTATAGTACCCGATGCATCTTTCTTTAAAGATATCTCTGAGACGCTGTACGATGAAAGGCTCAAATTTGGTGCATCACCTCTGAGTTTATGGGCCACATTTTACTAATTGGGTATGTTTTTGTACGGGGGTCGCATACAAATTTAAATGTGTAACTTTTTGTAGATGAACGAGAGGAATTTTTTCCTGACGGAGTCTTATTTCCGACCTTATTTTGAACCGCTTATCTTTAATAGATAAATTGCATTACCACCTTTTTGGGAAAAATGGTTTGCACTTCAAAGGTTGAAAAGGTGGCAAGGAGCTAACGCGTCAGTCACACTTTTCTTGCCAAAACAAATAAACAGCACTCTAATGATGGTTAAGGAAAAAAAAAAAAAAGTTCTTTCATCCGAAACTTTGAATAGTGTGCAGTCTTGAAAACTGAAAGCACCACTCCTGGCCATACAATAGGAAAGAAGTACGTAATCCTCACGTTCGCAATAGTGACAGAGCAATTACAGGCCACCACACGGCATTACAAAAGAAAGAAAGGCTAAAGCGCATGAAGAGACAAAAGCACGAAAAAGATCTTAAGTGTCGTGCTGAGCGTATTTAATGGCGGTTCATGGTCAGTCTTTTTTTGGAGGCTTTGTGAGATGAATAATAAAAGAGAAAAAGTATGATTTTCTTAAAAAAATAAACAAGAAACACGACTTCAAATTACTTCACCATAACGATATCGCAGCAACTAAAATATCCCGATACCTTAGGAGATTTGCTAGTGTATGTGCTCATAAAAACTGAACCTATAGATTACTTTTTAGCACGTCATTTCCGTAAAAAAAAAAGGTCACGATTATTTTGAACAGCACTGACACCTGCCGAAAAATGGAAGAAAGCGAGAACAGCTGGATAGATTGCCCAATGCTGAAAAAAAGGCAGCCGTTGCCATCGCTCGACTTAACTACCAGCAAGATGGCGGGCGATCGAAACGTTCATCGCGTGCCACAGATCTAGAGAACCTTTTTTTGACGCAGCTGGCTGTGCCGCACAGCCAGCTGCGTCAAAAAAAGGTTCTCTAGATCTGTGGCACGCGATGAACGTTTCGATCGCCCGCCATCTTGCTGGTAGTTAAGTCGAGCGATGGCAACGGCTGCCCTTTTTTTCAGCATTGGGAAAGGGTTGCGCCTGAAAGGGTTAACCCGTCAAAGACAGTTATATCAGCAAGTGTGTACAATGTATACATGTAGTGTATACATATGCATCTATATAATATGCACTACCTTGAAACGCGGTAGTTTGTTTGAACAGTGACAGTTGGATGAACTGTATGAAACAGTAAGTATGTAGCAAGAAGCGAAAGTAATAAATCCATAAGGAACATTTATGCGTTATCATTTACATTGCGAATATCAAAACGTAGACTGATCTTTTTACCTTGTTTCCCTTCTCATTCCTCTTTCTTTTTTAATAACGTCACTGCATAACAAAGCGTGACAACGCGTGCATAACAATAACATTACCTTCATAAAAAGAAACCTTGAAAAAAAAAAAGCTAGGTTTAGACTTAAGTTCCGGTCTGGAAACAAAATAACCGAAACAGTTTCTCTTTTCGCACAGTAAAAGACGGAAGAAATTCGTTGTTATCCAAAAAAAAAAAAAACACTCATGCGTTTTTCTTTCTGCCATCGATTTGCATTAAAAATGTTGAAATAATATTGGGTACTATAGTTATAAAATATTAGCTAGCACTATAGGCTCAAAAAGTTTTTGATGCTTCCGCAATTCCTTAATAACAATTGCAGCGTGTAGCAATTAAACAAACAAACGTTCAGGTAGTCTCTTCTGTTGAAACGACCGCGGAATATATTAACGTCTTATTACTTATCGTCTATCTCAGTAGTTTTTAAAGTATATAGTCCGAGGACCCCCCCTCCTGAACATTATTTTTACGGACGATTTTTACGGACATTATTTTATCGAGGCTTAATTTCTGGCTCAGCAATCCCATTGGCACTACATGTTAATAAATATTGATAAAAATGCATTGTTCTTTTTAATGCATAATTCTTATGCATTTATGAAAATGTGCATTTTTACTGGAACATACAGCAGAAAACATGAAATGGATAAAATCACAGTAGTAAAGAATTTTTGAAATTACAAATTGTAGTACACGAAACTCGTATAAACATTTCTTCGTCAAATATTGATCAAAAAAATATTTTTTAAATAATATTTTCTTCAGATAAATTTTACTTACAGGGATGAGTGTAGTTGTTTTCTCAAAACCAGAAGCAGACTTTTGGGCCCTATGTTACAAAAGTATCCTGAGGGCCAATTCTATATTAAGTTTGTTTTCACAGTTTGATTTCATATGTTACATAAATATGTTATGCAGAACGGAATCAAATGTTGCAGTGCTTTATTTGTAACTTTATCATACTTTTCTTGAAATGTTTGCAACTATTTTGTTTTAAGATTTCGCGAACCTCCGGTAAATGCTACACGGAACCCTAGGGGTCCGCGAACCACAGTTGAGGAACCTCTGGAGCCTCACCACGGCACAGTGGTTATGTCACTGGAAATGGTAGACGGGCGAAGTGTAGAGGTCCCCGGTTCGGGTTCCATCGCGCGTCAGTCGACCTAACCGTTCGGAGTTACCCGTGGTTTTCTCCGCAACTTAGCGTAAAAACAGATTAGGACCCCTTAAAAAGACCCCCACGGAGGGCACACCACCTATAGGCCTAGATCCCTCGTGTGGATAATTGGCCTTAATCCCACAACCCAACTCAACTCAACTCAGAACCTCTGGTCTACTTAGATGTAGGACGACCGTTGAAAAATTGTGAATACAGTGGAACCCCGATCTATCGTTCCCGCATTCATCGTTTTCCCGTATTGATCGTTTTATTTCTATGGTCCCTGCACAAACTGTATTCAAATAACGTTAACAGAACCCGCATGTATCGTTCGTGAAAAATTCGCTTTCCCGCATTCATCGTTGTAAAATGTTTCTTCTGGCCAAAATGAAATTGAAGATCAAGTGGATCAATATGGCTTACAAATCGAATTACTTCCTGGTATATCTTGATTTGATGATGGTATAGGTGAAGAGTTCTTACGTCTACCAGGGATGAGTATGGTGTGAAATGTAGTGATTACATATCCATTGATTTAGAAGTAGCAACGTGCAATATCCTAAGAATGGAAGAAATGTGACGCAAAAAATGAAAATAATCGCGAAGAAGCTGAGAATAATATTCATGCCGATGAGACTGAGCCAACACGAGTGCCTAGTTTATCCTACGCAATAATGGTATTTGAAATTGTATGACTTTTATATACAAACATGAATACACATAAAGACAAAAAATATTGTAAATCTTGAAAATTTTGTTTAATTAAAAGATTAATGAAAACCTCAGTGTAAAATTACCGATTTTTTTAAAAATAAGTATCACTTAATTTCTACACAACTTCAATTTGTTTCTTTTACAGTTTGGTAACAAATTTAGTATTTTTGGTATACTGTATACATTGTGTGTATTCATAAATACTGTTTTCTTCTTATTTTGACTTTAACCCGCATTCGTCGTTTTCCCGCATGCATCGTTTTTTACTACGCATCCCTTGAAAAACGATAGATCGGGGTTCTACGGTATAACAAAAACTTTTTAACACACGAAGCATTTTTAAGACACGAAATAAGTGACTTGCCTAATGTGACCAAACCTCTGTAAGAACAATATTGGTCGCCTTTCAAAGACGGTAAAGTGAAATTCTACAAAAGTGGAAGGCTGGACTATCTACCAAAATGGTCACTCTAGTGGGTTACACTGTATTTATTAAACTCGGTCAATTATGATCAAATCAATATTATTGTAATAAATCTTCTATCTTTAGAGTCTATAATCTAATTTTGCCATTGCATTACAAATAATAATAATATTAATAATAATAATAATAAAATATCATGCTCTGGTCTAAACGAATAACTACACAAAAATAATTCATGCGTAATATGAAGTGTTCAATTCAGCGGTTCACCCAGTTAGTTTTCTAACGGAGTAAATTATGACGTACGATGACATTGGGGGAAAAAAAAATCTTTAGAAAGTACCGTTACGCAGGAACGTAATCCTACATTAAATTTACCCTTGGAACCTAATCTACGAGAGTTGCTCTACTTGCCTCAATAAAAAGTTAGCAATCTTACGAATACTGTATTACGATCTGAAAGTATTCTTTTATATGTACGTATGTGGGTGGGTTGGGGGTCGACGTTATGAAAAGGGGTGTACTAATTAAAGGAAAATCGTAAGCAAGCGGTGCGTGAAAAAAGAAAAAGTTTGGGAACCGCAGCTGTATCCCAGACAGCACATAAGCTTAAATCAAGCTTGACATTTCCTTGAATTTGACGTATTAATACAAGCTTGACAGTTCAACTCATTTTAAGCTGGCAGCAAGCTTGCAGGAGTCAAGTTAAATTGTCAAGCTTAAATACAGCTTGATTTTTTCCTTTCGAAAGCGAGTGTTGATGGCGCCATCTGTGAAAGAGAATGGACATTAATTGTCTTAGCATTTCTCAAATTCGCTCAGTAAAGAAAAGTTCGTAAAAGTTGTGCCAGTGGCGGCTCGTGGGATACAGCAAGTACAGCCGGGCTGCACTTGAAATTATCAGCACATACTTTAAAATAATTTATTCTACTAATTTTCTAAATTCAGATTAGAATTGTGGAATTTCTACGGTAAATTAAAAAAAATTCTGAAAAAAACCAAAAAAAAAAAAAAAAAAAACGTATTGTGGCCGGATCGCTCATTCAGAAAAAAAGCACTTGAATCTTCCCGCAATTCAATTGGGAAAATCTTTGGTTCAGCCCAGAGCGCTGAAAAGAAAATTGGCAGCACCGATGCCATGACAACGACTACGTAAGCAGCCTCTCCGGCATAGGGAGTATGCAGCTGGATACAGCCGATGAAATATTTTCTAACGGCGGCTGAACTTGAGAACTCGACTCACTGATAGGCTCGGACGACAAGTGAGGGAGGGGGTAAGGAGAATATATGTTTGGAAAACTCTGGACTTTATATTGCTGAATTTATCAAGAAGGTAAGCCTGAATAGACGCTCATGAATGGACAATGACCCATCAAAACAGTATTGTTTTTAAGTAAGCAAGAACTGGCATTTAGAGGACATGGCGAGCGAGAAAATTCTTTAAATATGGGAAATTTTAAAGAGCTTTTAAAATTATTGATATCTGGATTAAAACTACGCCTTTTTATGGGGACATCACTGACCGATTCGCATGTTTAAAAGAAAGGAGGATTGATTTGACTTATAAAAAATAAGTAAGTATTCTTTTTTTTTCTTTTCTTCTTTTTTCGAGGGTAAAAGATTAAGTGAAGCTCAGCAACAATCATTTAATTTGTTACCCTAAAAGTAGCCATGATAGCTTAAATTTTCGTTCAGGATAGTTTTCAAGTTATCGTTACAAAAGAAAATTCTAAGGAAACTTCGAATCAGACACGGATTAATGCAATTTTGAGGATAAGAGCAGCTGATTGAAATTTATGTCCATTTTATGGAAGTAAAATAGGATCTCTTACATTTTTTATGTAATTTCTTTTTTTTTTTTTTTTTCCTCGGTGAGGGCTTAATCCGCCAGCTTTCGAATTCAGTAACAAAGATTTTCCAATCCTGTCCGGAGGAAAGGGGGGGGGCTGATATGCTTCCGGCTGCACTAACAGTTTTGACCACGGGCCGCCACTGAGTTGTGCTTTATTTTATTATAACACAAAACCTGGACATTAGAACACGCAAGGGGAAGGAATGAATGGGATAAGCCCCTCTGAAGTGTAACACGAGGGGAGTTTTAGTTTTATTTACATCTAATTAACATTAGTAATTCCAATAACTAATTAATTTGCCCTAAAATAAATTTTAATATAATTAACACAATTTAGTTAGTTAATATACTTCACTTTAAGGGTGGTAGAATGAGGCGTAATCCGCCCTCCACAAAATAATTAATCAGTCATAAATGTACTTGACCATAGAATTAAAAAAAAAATCTATATTTCCAAATATGGAAATTCTTCGAAATAAAATACAATTATACTACGAAATTGATTTCAAAATCATTTGTCTCGATTTTGGCTAGCAGTATTGCAAAACGATGAGTGTTGCGATATTGAAAGTTTTAAAACGTGTCCTGCTTTTAAGTTTATATTATACTTATTTCCCTATTAGTAGAGTCTGTTATTGCTTGTATTACCTTATTCATATTTGTATCTTGTCGCCAATCCGCTTCTGGCAACCCTATCGATGGGTTCTGGGTGGTAGCTGTGATTTTCGCCAGTCGCAAGTAGTCGTCTCGTTTTGTAAGCCGTAAGCACGGCATCGTTGTACCCTCTTGACTCATTTAATTTTAAATAGTCACAAAATAAAGAAATTAATTGTTGATCATTCGCCTTACAGTCCACTTTTTTCGTATCGCAACATTTCTGGTCCTGATCATCGCCGGAGGACCTATGGATAAACAAACTCTCGTAACGTTGAACAGGCAATTAGGCAGCCTGAAAACAAAGGTAACGAACCTTACCAAGTATTTAGATGATTTTGTTCCGTCATCGGATAAAGCCATTGAACTCGACTTGAAATTGAACTCTTTAAGAAAAACACAAACCGATTGTGAAGAACTAAGACTCCAGTATTATAAGTTACCGGAAGAAATAAATATTGCGGATAAAGAACATGATTTGGATATCCTCGATGACGCATTGCAAGAACAGGAGGTAAGAATTAGATCTTTCCTCTCTTCTATTAGTAAAGTAGTTGATATTTCTGACAAGAACATAGAGCATTCTATTTCGAATAATGTATGCACAAATGTAAAGGTGAAATTACCCCAAATAAATTTACCAGAATTTTTCGGATCGTATCAAGAATGGGGACTCTTTAAATCAAAATTTGACTCCCTTATCACATCTAATGAAAGTTTAACAGATCAACAAAAACTGCACTATTTGCAAGCTTCGTTAAAGGGAGAAGCTAAACATTTGCAAACGCCGAATGATACATTCGATTCCCTATTAGGCGCTTTGCAACAAAGATTTGAGAATAAACGTGTTATTGCATCATCTCACATCAATTCTATTTTGTCCTTGAATAAATTAAATAATGAATCGGCAAGGGATCTAAGAACCCTACTTGATAACATTCAGAAGCATATTCGTTCTTTAGAATTGTTTGATTTGAAACCCGACAAACTTTCTCAGCAAATGTTGATTAATATTGTGTTAAACAACTAGATCATGAGACTCGTAGGCAATACGAAATGACCTTGGACAGTACTGAATTTCCCGATTGGGAAGACTTTCTCTCCTTTTTGTCAAAGAGATGTCAAATTTTAGAAAGTTTAAATGCTTCTTTTCATAACCAAAACAAGCAAAAGAACATTCCCCTCCATTCTAAACCGAAGGTGCTTCTTTCGAAATCTCAGCCTAATAATTGTGCTTTATGCAAACAAGCACACAGTTTGTTTAAATGTAAACGCTTCAATTCAATGAAAGTTAATGAAAGATTTGATGTAGTAAAAAGTCATAATCTTTGTATAAATTGTTTGTCTCCATTGCATAAATTATCGAATTGCCCTAGTGTTCGAAATTGTTTCTGCTCTAAACGGCATAATTCCTTATTGTGTAGAAGTTTGAATAAGAGTGTCGATAATCATAAGCATTCGCCACAAGAAACTACTAACCACTTGAAAACGGAAGCAGTAAATTCAGAGTTAAATGTGAATTCTCCACCCTTTTCGCCTCCGTACGAAGGTGTCAGTCAGTCTGCATTACCAGCTGGGAAAGAGGAAGGATTTATTGGTTCGAGTTTCGTATCGGGAAAAAATAAACAAAGCGTGGTTTTAAGTACTGTTCTTGTTTTTGGTGAAAATAACGTTGGAAATAAGTTCCCGATAAAGGCAATTCTTGACTGCGGTTCTATGGTGAATATTATCACATTGGATACTGCGTTAGCTTTAGGATTAAGGCTTCGAAAAATAAACACCTTAGTTTCGGGTATTGGAGGTGCATCTCATAAAATAAAGCATGAGGTTTCAATTGCAATTTCAAATAAGGAAGGTCAGTTTAGAAGAATAATTGATTGTTTAGTTGTCGAAAGTATTACAGATTTTACACCAACGTGTAAACTTGATATGAAGGGGATAAAAATTCCTGACGGCATTAATCTATCAGATAAATCCTTTCATTTACCAAGTAAAATACATATGTTGCTTGGAAATCAGTTAATTTTTGATTTATTAAAACCTGAAAAATTGAAATTAGCTGGAGGTAATTTGATATTACAAGATACTGTGTTCGGCTTCACTGCTAGTGGTATTATGAGTCATGAAAACACTAGTCCTGACTTTCATTGTGGTCTTATTTCAACCCTTGATGAATTAGACAAAAATATTAGATTATTTTGGGAAATAGAAAATTTAACGGACGTGGAAAATCCGGTCGTTAAATCTGAAGAAGAACGAATTTGTGAACAGCATTTCTTAAATACCTTCAAAAGGGATGAATCTGGTCGCTTTATAGTACAGATGCCTTTAGCTAAGGATCCCAGTTGTTTAGGGGACTCCAAACAGACAGCTTTGAATAGACTCGAGGCCTTATGGAAAAGGTTAGTCAAAAATCCGGAAATGCTGATTTTATATCGTAATTTTATTAGAGAATACCAAACAATGGGTCACATGGTAGAGATAGTTGAAGAAGAAGAGCCAGCGGTAACGTATTATCTACCACACCACGGTGTTTATCGTCCTACTAATAGTACAACTCCACTTCGCGTAGTTTTTAATGCTTCGTCTGTTACTTCCACTGGTGAATCTCTAAATTCATTGCAAATGAATGGTGGTATAATACAAGAAGACTTATTTTCAATTCTACTTCGATTCAGAATTCACAAGTACGCGTTAACTGCAGACATAAGGAAAATGTTTAGGATGGTTGCTATAGATGAATCTCAGCGCGATTTGCTACGAATCGTTTGGAAACATAATTTTGAAGATCCAGTGAAGAAATATAAATTAACCACCGTAACCTATGGTACTAGTAGCGCTCCGTATCTAGCCACTAGGTCGTTGAAACAACTTGCAATAGACGATGGCAAGGATTATCCATTAGCTGCTGAAGTTTTGCTTTCTGACACGTATATGGATGATATATTAACAGGCAGCGATGATCTGGAATTAGGGAAGGAACTCCAAGCTCAGCTTGTCTCACTGTTACAAGGTGCTTGCATGCAATTGCATAAATGGGCAGCTAGTAATCCTTACCTATTGCCAGATGAATTAAATGAAGATAAAGACTTATCCTTTTCCAATCAAAATGAGACGAAGACACTCGGGCTTTTATGGAAGCCACAGACAGATTCCTTCTCTTTCAAGGTATCTACTAAGGATGAAGGAGGAAATAATTGTGAATTCACCAAAAGAACTGTGCTCTCCACAATTGCGAAATTGTTCGATCCACTCGGGCTATTAGGGCCCATAATAGCGAGGGCTAAAATTCTAATGCAAACTCTGTGGCAGTTAAACTTAGACTGGGATGATTGCTTGCCTCCAAACTTAAAATCTGAGTGGAATTCCTTTGTTACCGCTCTGTCATCTATAAACCTTTTGGTTATTCCTCGTTATTGTCTTCAACATCATTCCATTCGAACAGAAATTCATGGCTTTGCAGATTCTTCAGAGAAGGCTTTCGGAGCCGTAATCTACATTCGTTGTGTTGACGCAAATGGGCAGATCATTGTTAATCTGTTGTGCTCTAAATCTAAAGTTGCTCCTCTGAGCACAATCACCATTCCTCGGTTAGAGCTGAACGCTGCAGTTCTTCTTTCCAAATTGGTTAAAAGATCTCTGCAAGCCATAAAAATCCAAATTGATGACATTTACTTTTGGTCTGACAGCAGCATAGTGTTAGCGTGGATTAAGAGGCCACCTTCTCATCTCAAGCCATTCGTTAGAAATCGTGTGAGTATCATTCAAGCGCTTACCAAAATTGAATGCTGGCACCACGTCAGCTCCAAAGAAAATCCAGCCGATATCCTTTCGAGAGGCGTAAATCCTGACAAAATTCAGGAATGCGATCTGTGGTGGCTTGGGCCGCCATTTCTACGTCAAGTCGAAATAAGTGAATTCTCTAACCCTACTTCAATTGAGAACAATGACCTCTTTTCGCGAGAAATAAAAGAAACGCCAACCAGTGAAATGTGTGGGCTGCTGGAGACAGTCGAACCACTAGATCTTATCAGTAGCTGTTCTTCGTACACCAAATTACAGAGAGTGCTTGCTTGGTGCAAAAGATTTGTAAACAACGCAAGAAACCCTTTACAACGAGAGACTGGATGCCTTAAGAGTTATGAACTTAATCAATCCTTGTGGACAATAGTGAAAAACATTCAAGGAACTAACTTTGCTAATGAAATACAGTGCTTAAGCAAGGGGACTCCGATTCCAAAATCTAGTAAACTTTTAAGTTTAAACCCTTTCTTAGATAGTAATGATATCCTCCGCGTTGGAGGACGACTGAAAAACTCTAACTTGCCTGTTTCTCAAAGGCACCCAATATTGCTTCCTTCTCACCATCATTTTACTTATGTTGTAATTAATTATTTTCATACTTTATATTTCCAACAGAGTCTATAAATCACACATAACATTATTTAAATTTTGATTCGTCCCATGGAAAAATAAAAGAAACTTATCAGCATCGTCCATACTTATCGATCTGGCGTGACAACAGTCACTTCAAACTTTAGTCATAGCTGCCCGAGGCAAAATGGCGGAACGGTTAGCACGCGGGCCTTCCAGCCTACAGTTCCCAGGATCGAACCCAGCCGCCGACGTTTGATGGAACAGATTAAAATAACTTAAAATTTCAGCATAGAAGGGGAAAATGCGCGGAAAAATAAAGTATGTGGGGCGCGGGCGCCCCGTGTATTTAGAAAAAAAATTTTTTTTAGGAAAATTTTTTAAGCTTGAAATTAAGCTTGCTATGTCAAGCTTGATTCAAGCTTGCTATGTCAAGCTTAATGCAAGCTGGGCAAGTGTAAACTAGAACACTTGATTCAAGCTTTCATTAAGCTTACACGCTTGAAATTTTCAAGCTTAATTCAAGTTTATTGACTTGATAAATCAAGCTTGCTGCAAGTTTCATGCAAGTTTGCTGCGCTGTCTGGGATACTAATAAGGCATACAAGCACAAAACAATTTTTTTTTTGTGGGGGGAAGTGTTTCCTGTCCGATGGCTGGCTCTCTTATTTTTTACAAGTGCGTTGCACATGTAACAGCACGAGCATATTCAAAGGTACGTCCACAACAGACCTGCGAAATTGGATTTGCTGTCATTTTGTGGTTTTTCTCTCTTTCTCTTTCTAGAGTCGCAACACTTTGCGGGCTATAAAATGGTGAAACAACAGTGTTGGTCCTTCCAGGATAACAGTGTATTCTGCAGCCTTTATTCCCCCCCCCCCCCTTGTGTGATTTTTGACTAACTCTTTCAGTTCCTCATCCCTTCTTCAGCAGTGGATATTCGCGACGGAATTCAGGCTATTCATTTTAGGAAATCATACAACTTTTGAACGTTTCTCTTTTTTTTTTTTAATATTGGGTTGGTGTATAATTATCAGGCGTTTGTAAATTTTTATTTAATTTATTGATTAATTGAATTAAATTAAATAAATAATCCGAGTAAAAGAATTTACGTTAATTAAAAAAATTAATTAAAAATACTCTAAATTTTTAGTGAAACATAGCACGTCAAGGAAACGACTGATAATTATGCACCAGCCCAATACTTTAATTGCTCTAGTAGCTCTAGAGACTCGAAAAATAGAAAGACTCCTTACAAATAGAAACTAAAAACGGTTACAAACAACGAACCTAAAAGAGCTACGAAACACTCAGCAAAAGATGCTAAACATAAGAAGTTTTGTAATATTTCCCTAAACAGGTAACTCTTCGGACCATTATTAAAGGCAATTATTTTTGTGCTTATGAATTTTTTTTTCTGAACATTGTATAAGATATACAGCTTTACTGTTAAAATTAGCACATAGTATATCTGCTGAAGAAGCATTATTAATTTTGTCCAGTGTGTAAGGTTATTGATTTGTTTTTAAAGCTGTTTTAATGTCCTGTGACAAACAAGTCTTCCAAGAGTAAAATATCTTTAGACTGAAGTTCGAAAAAAAAAATCACGTGATTTTGGTACATACATACAAATAAACTAATATTGTCAGGGGCTTAAAATTTTTTAGGATGTCTCTTCAGAACATGTACCACTGCAACCACTATAATAAACGACAAACCTCCAGAGTCCAACTGTTACGTAACTTCAGAAAAAATCTTAAAAATCGGAAATTTTGACAAGACGTGTTATTCTTCGAAAAATTTTCGTCGTCAATTCCATGTTAAAGACTGAGTATTTGCAAAAAGTTGAACTACATTAAGACATCAGAAGTACCAGTTAGGAACTCAGAAGACATTGACAAGTGTATTTCAGCGTCTTATAAGGTTGGATAAGTCACTCTTAAAATAACCTTAATTATTTTGCAAAATGTTTACGTACGTAAATGTTACTTACGTTTGCAAAATGTTTGAGTACGTAGATGTTAATTTTGCAAAAACTTATGAACACAATTCTTTTTTTTTCTCTTTTTTCTTCAAATTAAAATGAAAAGAAATATGAACTTCAATAGAATAACATTTATAGTTCATTTATTTTTTACTAGCTGCTACCCGCGACTTCGTCCGCGTCGGCTTTAGAATTAGGTCCCGACAGAAATGAAGCATGTGTGAATAACAAATATTGTTGTGATAAAAGGAACTGCATTTAAAAATTATTTGCTTTTTACTTGTTTCAAATGAAGTATAATGCATGTTAGTATACTTCATTTAAAATAAGAGAATATGCACAGAGTTACTAAATTTAGATTTTTTTCAGGCATTTGGCGAATAGAGACAATTATGACAGTATTTGCGAACTGTTTTGTAAGAGAAATATTTATGCTATATGCATGAATTTTAGCCTATAATACTCAAGAATAGTGTAGCCTACTATCAGTAAAAAAAGTTTAGGAATCGGTTCAGTACTTACAGAGATGCACATATAGCGTAATGGAATTCTTATTAGCATCCCTGTAAAAGGACTATCTGTGATATATGCATTAAAGGTAGCCTATAACACTTAGGATGCCACCAGTGTCTAAGAAGTTCTGCTCTCAAAACTGCAAGGGGGAGGTGCCGGATTCAAACCCTGGTCGCGCCTGGCGACCTAGCCGCTCCCAGTTTTCCGTGGTTTTCTAAAAAACCTCGCATAAATACGGGCTAGGATCCCTTAGAAAATCCCCCACAGAGGAATTTTCCATATAGGCCTAGGACCCTAGTGCAGTCAATCGGTCTTAATCCAAAAACAAACAATGAATACTTAGGAATAGTGTAACTTTCAATCAGTGAAAAAAGTTTTAGAATCGGTTTAGTAGCTACAAAATGTCCATAGAGCGCAATGCATTAGAATTATTTTGAGTGTCTTTGTAAAAGAATTATTTATGCTATATGCTTGAAAGGCTGCCTGTATGTTAATCCAGGGCATAAGCTATTTTCATTACAAATTTTTTCAAATCCGTTCAACCATTTTTGTGTGATTCAGTCAAAAACATCCAAACACACAAACGTACACATTTATATTATTGGTAGGATTTGGAAATTTTTGAACTTTAAGAAACACATCTGGATTTTTCTTGGTACTTACGTATTATCCCAGTGGTCATTCCCGCCAAACTGTTTTATCGTCAAATGGGTTGCCAAACTGTTGCCGATCGTATTCAAAACCATTAATAATTTCATGTGCCCGGCATTTATTTCGGCAAAAAATCGCTTGTCTTGGCGGACCGCCGGGATAATACGTAAGTACCCCTTTCTTTACTTATGCTTTTTAATTTGGCGTAAAATCAACATAATTTCCATGTTTTTCAAATGCATGTGATTTTGCAAATAGAATTTCTGCTTTATTTCAAAAGCATAAATCATTTTGTGCGGGCGATAAAACGGCTTTTAATTAATAGTTTGAAAAGTAGTTAAAATTTCAAAATTTTGAGCCTCAGGTGCACTTTACCGAAGTTATGGGCTCAATCATGCTCAAATTTTCAAAGCTCTGCTCTCTGTAGATTTGTCTGGAGAACATTCATTTTTATTATTACAGATAGATAGATTTGGCATAAAACTGGCTTAATTTTCGTGGTATTTAATGTTTTTCAGATGCACGCGCGCTTATTTATTGAAGTAATAGCATTCTTATTAGCTCAAAACATGAATCATTTGATACGGGCAAAACTCGCCAACCATGGCAATGTAAAAACGGTTTTTAATTAATAATTAAAAAAGTAATTAAAAATCTAAAATTCTAATTAGCCTATAATCAACTCCAGGGTCCCCTCTATATCTAAACCAAAATGCATCCTAATCGATTCAGCGGTTTAGGCGTGAAAGCGTCATAAACAAACAAACAAACAAACTCAGTTTCGCATTTATAATATTAGTTAGGATTCTTGTGAATTAAAATATCAAACGCCCATAGTCTCCACTCAATATAAATTTCAGTGTTCTGATTTTTTTTTCTTTTGAGAGAAATAATTAAATTACACAACAAATTGGAGGAATTTATTTATTTAAATATATATTATTTTTTACTTTCACTGAGATTAAAATGAGACTATAATAGATTAACGATTTTCACAAACTTACGGTTAAAAGAAAATCAGACATCATTTTAAAATCTCTAAATACATGTAATTGTGTAAAATTATGCACCAAATACTCGTCTATTTTAACTTGTGCTTAGTTTGTGAAAACGTATTTGAAATAAAACACAAACCTTCAGTTTGCGTTTTATTTCAAACAAATTTTCGAAGTTTACAATGGATAAATAAATTTTATTTATTTCTAAAATTATGGGTTAGTTAATTTTATCGAATGCTCCAATGCTTGTATTTGTAAACGAATCTCTAATGAGTAAAATACTTCGTTTAAAAAAAGTTTTAATGTGATTTTTATGGGCCGTCCCTCTAAATAAAAATTTCCTTTAATATTTTCTCTTTAAAGAGATTACAATGGTTTGATCTGTATCAGTGAATTTATTTCTTGACTCCTCTAATCAATAGAGTAAATATTTCGTTATAAAACGTTTTAATGAAACTTCCTCATTAGTTTAACTTTTCTGTGAGGTCTCTTTTAATTTCAAGATATTTTTTATCTTCTTTTATTTAAAGAAGTAGAATGCTTTGATCAGCATTTGTGCAATAAATAATTAAAATTTTGTAAAAAAAAAAAAACACACACATAAATGCTACTCATACCAATGGATACGTGTTTCGGACGAAAAAGGTTTTTATCTTTCAGCAATTGCTCATACGCAGACTGAGACTGAGAAAAGTAAACAGAAAGACGTGGACATGCAACGGAAGCCTTTACATCGCTGATCCGTATGCTAAAAATTTCTATAGAAATTTCTTTATTAGGAATATTTTTGAAGAGAGGGGAAGGCTTGAAGTTTCTAACTAAGAGAGTTGATCTCTATTATCCCATGGAATATAATTACTTTTCTTTTTCTGTTCTTCTCTCTAAAACTGTTGGGACTTGAGGCAAATGGTAGGTCAACGATTATGTCAAGGTGGGAAAAAAAAAAAAAAAAAAAAACTCGCAGTCAAGTTTTTTGTTTTTTAATTTCCAAGTCATTGATTAATTAAGAAGACCTACTCGTACCTGGAACGAATGATATCTAGACCCAGAAGTCGTAATCGAATCATAATGACACTGTACGTGACTGTGAATATCCATTAACTCTTTGAGCCTCTTGGGAAAAGGGCTAAAGTGTGGAGGTTGTTTTCGCTCCACAACAAGTTCCGACAATTGGACTGCTTAAGAGTGCTTTTTATTAAAGAGTCTTTGAACCAGAGAATCAGCTTTTAACCCAGACTTAACCTGTCTACTTCTACCATTCGAAAGGCGTATCGCAGCGGTGAAGACTCCTCTTCGAAGAAATGTTTTGCGTCCGAGTATGGGTCGGAATTATCGCGCGGGACCCAACGTTACGCAAAAAAACAGGCGATTTTATGCC
Organism: Cheiracanthium punctorium; assembly: GCA_038373885.1. Lineage (NCBI taxonomy): Eukaryota > Metazoa > Arthropoda > Arachnida > Araneae > Cheiracanthiidae > Cheiracanthium > Cheiracanthium punctorium. The sequence goes on along the minus strand of JAWZYV010015949.1, from coordinate 380,712 downwards.
TGATTCAAACTGTCAACACTGCTCTTTTGGAGTTTAGAAAAGATGTGCAAAGAACAAATATGTAATAGGATTTTACCAAACTCTCAAAAATATTAAATTGCTCTTGGCACTGTAGAGAGAGTGTGTAGCGAGAGCTCAGTTCAAGTGTTCAAAGTGTTCAGGTTAATTTTATATAGATATTTGTTAAACGAATGACCCATTCATAGTTTTTTAAGGCCAGTTCTTGAACAATGGCGTAGCGAGGGGGTGATTTTGGGGGTCAGAACCCCTCCCCAAAATTTTTCAAAAAGGGCCTTATTCTTGGCAATGAGAACCGGACATATACAATAGGAAGTGCAGTACAGCTTTCATCTTCTAATTTTTAGTTAGAAATTTTAGAGACATTTTATGCAAAACTTTCTTTTATTATTGTCAATATGAAATGAAATAGAAGTTCTTTGTGTGCCGTTGGAATGCCCGATGATAAAGACAGATTCTTAACAATACATTAGGCGACTCTATGGCAACAAATGATAATAGAGCCTCACCTTCACTACTTTTTCCAAGCTTAACCACTGTTAATAGAATTATGGTCCACTTTTCTCTCATGCATGCCATCTCCTAAGCTCAAGGCCTAAGTGCTCTGCCCGGGGCACCCAGTTGTAAATATAGCCCTGAGTAAGGGGCCTCAATGTGCATTAGAAAGGGCCTTTTTGAAGCTTACAATTTTCGGATCTCAAGATTTTTCGTTACTGCATAGCCTAAAACACTCCCTAATTTTTTTTTTCTGTCTACGCACTGTTCTTGAAACAGGTCAAATTCCTTCTGTTTAACTTTTTCATCTGGGCGTGCTCGGATTGAAAATTTATTCAGGCCAAGATCATAGCAGAAATAAGTTTTTTTTAAACCTCCATTCGTTGAAAAATGCACTATTGTGCACGGTCTTGTCGTCAGGCTTTCCCCTTCTTTCGAACAATAGGATAGCCTCGAATTCCTCTTGGATGGTCCAAAGTTTATACTGATCCCCTTAGGGCCGGTCCGAGGGGCGTGCGGGGTCTCTTTTCTATCATGTCTTTAAGTTACTGCTAATGCATATTAGCTTTATTTCTCGGCTTTTTTCGGGATATATCTCAACCATCTACCAAGCTCGGTCTGATGTGATATAAAAAAATGGCCCAATTGAGGGGCCTCAGGTGATCGCCTACATTTGCACCTTCCTTGGGCCGGCCCTGATCCCCTAATTCTCCTTGGAGTGCGAATTAGTTCCAGATGTTTTTACCCCGTTTTCCTGAAGTAGCACCGGAAAAAGGAAGGATCATTCGTTCTCGAAAAACCTTCTTTCTTGAAATTGCTGGACTATTCTATGCATTCAAACACATGTCCTCCTCCTCTCCTTCGACTAGGAGAAGTCTCAACCCCTGATTCTAGTCTGATTCATTGAGAAAGACGTGGGATTCTACTAGCCTTATTCACCAAACATTTGCCAAGCGGATTAATCCTGAAACGCGTGTTATGGTCATCGGTAAGCTATCTTACCGATGACTTTAACACTCGAGTTTGGTTTAACCCGCATGCCAAGTGTTTAGTGAATACGGCCGTACGTTGTTCTATTTTCAGAGTAGCCGACGTTGGGTAAGACCAGTATCAGTAGCAATAAGAATTGCTGAACAGTCGCATTGCTGTATCTGTTAAAGCAATGTGAAGTTAATTTTTATATTGCTAACTTTTGGTTGTGTATATAGCGGTAATAATTGTAGTCCGTTCGTAATTATTTGAAAAATGAAAAAAATTTAAAACTCTGAAAAACTTTTTGTTGTAAGTTCATCTAAAACAGAACAAAATAAAAACAGTGTGAATACTGAGAATATTGCGTCTACGTCTGAAGAATTAGTATGCCCGATCAGAGATTCATCAGTGTTTGTAACACCGCCTGCCTGTTCGACATTGAAAGACAATGAAAGTGAAGGCAAGTCTCATGTGAAACAACGGCATTTGGAGTGCTCGCAACATGCACACAACAAAAATTTCTGAGACGTTTGGCAATGAAATATTTCACTCTTTGCTACTCCCACAACGAAATCCATGTCTGACTCTGAGAGAGTACAAGCATTACGAAATACTTGGATTCCTTCTGCAAATGACACTTTTCCTGAACAAAATTGGCATACTAATCTTATTTGGCGGGCATACTAATTCTTATTTGGATCTAAAAAGGGACGATTTCAGATATCATGGCTCAAAAAATGTTTTGGCTAGCCTATTCAAAAACTGAAAGCGGCGCTTATTGCAAATATTGCGTTTTGTTTCCTCCAACTGATTTCGTTGCTGGGAAAGGTCCCTGGTTTCATTTACCCTGGTTTACTGCTATATAAATTTTGAGTTGACATATTTTATAGCTCTCCCCCTCTCAATCACGATGGTCTCGTTACGCCCCTGGTTCAGGGTTCTGACCTGCCGCCTGGCTGTCGATCTAATACTTTGAAGTTTTGTGTGGTTTTCTCCAGATGTAACGTGGATACGCGTCAGAACCGTTTAAAAAAGTCTCCCCCCTACACACACACATCGTCCCTTCTTTAGGCAGAAAGCCTAGTGCAGCATTGTCTTAACCACAAAGTCAAATGAGAAGAGGTTTCACCTGGTCATTGCAAAATTCAAAATTTGTTTGCGTGAAAATAATCATCGTACTGCAGAAAGATTATCAAATTAAAAATCACATTATAGTCTTACACTCTTTCTTTCTTAAAATCCTCTTATTTTGTGTGAAGTGTGATAAGTAAGTACTAAATAAGGAAGTTCTTATTTCAAACTCTGTCATAAATAAAATTTCACACAAATAGTCTCGTACCTTCTCTGATCGCGATCCTTGCTCAGTGGCGGATCCAGAAATTCTCTTTTGGGAGAGGCTAAATTTTGAAAAAAGCTTATTTCACCCAAGCAAAATATACAATAAAGTGAAATTTTAGTCTAAACCAATGTAAAAACTTTTGGGAGGGGCTAAGTGATTAAAAAATATCACTTTACGTATTCAAAGTGCACAATGAAGCAGAATGTTACCCTTTAGAGCAATCTCTTTTTGGGGGCGGGCTGAAGCCCCCTAGCCCCTCCCCTGAATCCGCTACTGTAACCTTGCTCCACCCCCGATAGTTATTCCGACACTGGAATTAAGTCAGTTGTGGATGTTATGTCTGAGACTCAGAAGAGTCAAGACGTGAGCAATGGAGCTCTGACGCCCAGCCTAGGGTGGGCGGAAAGATGCCCAACACCAGATGAGGAAAGTGACGAGAGGCTTGCCAAACTGTATAAAGCTATGGACGAAATGACCCAAAGACATCTACGCGATTCGGAAAAGAAAAAGAACAACCCGTATATTTACGGACCTACTAATCAAGGCCAGCACCGCCCAAAGCCAATGATGAAGACATGATGCAGATCTCAAATGATGATGATGCAACACAGAAAACTGACGAAAAGGATGGCACTTCGGCTAAATCACATGGGCGTCGGCAAGGGGGGTCAAACGGGTCACTTGACCCCCCCTGGAAAATGTGACCTTTTTTTTAAAAAAAAATAGGCATCATATACAAAAAATGCCACCTGCCCCTTTTCTGGAAGTAAAGTAATTTATGTATTTTAACATACTGCAACAACTCGCTGTAAAATTTCTGTAAAAAAAAACAAGATTATTTTCCTAATTGCTAGCATGTTTCAACCAAAGACGAATTAAAGGGCAGGGGCGTAAGAGGCGACCACCCTCTCGTTAAAAAGAACAATTTAAAAAACCTTATTTTACTTCCATGAAATGGATGTGTTTGTGAATCTTGCAACTAACCTCCGCCCTGCCCCCCCCCACACACACATAAACAAAATTGCATTAACTCTTCGCAGATTTCAACACATGCCTGGCATATTTACAGAAAATCAGAACATTTTCATATTTTATCTCGTAATCTTATTTGTTCTAATATTAATATTTAAGATACATGCTTCGCCTGGATTGTACTTTTATCATTTCAAGTTTCTTATCAGTTTATTTGACTCCCATAGTTCCATAGTTTTATTTTTACATTCCATAATTTGATTGTCAAGCGTATTTAAAGATTGATTATCAACAAACTAGATTCTACCCCCGACTTCGTCCGCGTCGGCTTTAGAATCAGGTCCAGAGAGAAATGAAGCATGTGTGAATAACAAAAAAGAATCAGTTTGATGACACTAGCACTATAGACCAAAATGACAGTAAAAAATCTTTAAACTCGCTTCTGTATTTACAGAGATATCCATAGATCGTAATGTATTAGAATTTTTTTAATGTTCTTGTAAAAGAACTATTTATGCTATATGCATAAAAGGTATCCTATAATACTCAGGAGTAGTGCAGCTTTGTATTAGTGAAAAAAGTTTTAGAATCGGTTCAGTAGTTACAGAGATACCCGAAGAGCGTAATGTAATTCTTATGAGAGTCCCTGTAAAAGAACTATTTACGAAATATGCATAAAAGGTAGCCTATAATATTCAGGATTAGTGTAGCGCTCTATCAGTGAAAAAAGTTTTAGAATCGGTTCAGTTAGTTACAAAGATGCCCACAGAGCGTAATGTATTAGAATTATTTTGAATGTCTCTGTAAAAGAACTATTTGTGCTATATGCATGAAAGTTTGCCTATATGTTAATCCAGGGTATCAGCTATCTACATTCCAAATTTTATCCAAATCCTTTTAGCCGTTTTCGCATGATTGCGTTACAAATATCCAAACACACAAACATACACATTTTTAATAATAGTAGGATTTGAAAATTTATGAAATTCAAGAAACACGTTTTACTTAATACTATCTTATGCTTTTTATTTTGACGTAAAACTGACGTAATTTTCATGCCATTTCATGTTTTTCAAATGCTTGCGATTCTGCAAATAGCATTTATGCGATTCTGCAAATAGCAAAAGCATTGATCAATGTATTAACGACATTAACAATTCTACTGTATACAACATTCTCCAATCTAGCAGATGAGATATTGCTGCGAAAGTACAAATATTGCCTTGTGTATATTTTGGCAAATCAGCACTGCTTATAATTAAAGAATTTCCAGGCTTCTCAGTCCTACAAGAATTTTATGGAAAGACGCTTGCTCATTCCGTTATAGTAAAATGTTCCCATGTCGGACCGAACATGGAAAAACTAATAGAACACTCTAACAAATAACCGTACAATTGCTGGAAATTTTCTGTAAAATTTTACGGAAATTCCTCGTTTATATTCGAATACAGGATAATTTCTGTATATCAAGGGCCAGCGTCTCACTGGTACAAAATTTCTAGTGGAATTTACAGGAATAATATTCCGTAAATAGCAATGGCGTCCCAGTAGCCAGTACATTTGCAGCGTTTTCACGAAATCATTGTTATTATTATTATTTTTTTTACAGTGAGGGTTATGACGCATGTTCTGTGATGGTTGAAAAAGAAGGTGGCGTGCAAGCAATCATCAAACGTATCTACTTAACAACTGCATATTTTCACTGTGCATCACGCTAATTAAACTTTCAAACTACAGCCTTTAAATTATGTAAAACTCCCTACTTCATTTGACCGATATTTTTTAATAACCATTTTTGTACAATTTTAATCTTATTTGCTTTAAAATTAACTTCTACATTTTTCAATTTAACATAACAGTTTTATTCTTCGCCTGAATCAACATTTTATCATTTCACGTTTCAATTAGTTAATTAAACTAGTATACAATGAACGCTCTCTGGTGTGAACACCCCGGTATTATGAACACATTCCGACGTTCCCAGCGAAACTCCGTAGACTTAACATAAGATGAACTCTTTGCATTCTGAACACCCTCTAATTTGAGCATCCCAGCATTATGAACGCTACTTTTGATCCCATTGTACCTGTACTTGTATATAAATGAAGGTTTATTTAATTTTTAATTGAAATTCGGAAAATTCCCCAAGAGTGCAAATTCGGAGAGAGTTACGCTGCATAAGCATACAAAATGCAAGTACTGTATTGTACTATTTATTAAGGCAAAGGTGCTCGAGGCCTATTTGACTAAGGAGCGGTGCTTTGGGCAGAGGACTTTTTAAGGGGTTCTTGCGCTTATTCAACTTCTGGAGAAAACCATTTAAAACGCAACCGTTAGACTTATGACGGCGCGATTGTCCTGAACCCGGGAACTTCACACTTCAGCCATCTACCATATACTCAGTGACTATATCCACTCGACCATAATGGTGCCCATGCATAAAGCAAGAACAGACTAAAATTACTTTTTTTTTCGTATAATGTACCGATTATGGAATATGTTTAAAGTAATGCAGTACACGCTTAATTCAAAGGAGCGAAAATAACGACCAAGGATTGAGTGAAAGAAAAATCGTCGGTTTCGACCTTTTTACATCGTATTAACGCAAAAATGCTCTTTAAATACTCCTTTCCCGCGAAATCCACACCCGGTCTTCTGTTTCCCAAAATACTCATAACGTTCGCCCGGAAAATTTTGCTCCGCTCAGTGATCGGAAAACGCTCGTAAAGAAGAAGTGCACTTTCAAGTACGGAAAGGATCGAAACTTCACTCCGACTGATCGAATTTCGCTCGTTTGAATTAAGTGTGCATAGCATTATGTAATTTACTCACTCTATATACAATATACCGATTTTGCTTCACCTTACTTTTTGTCCTGCTCTGCTTCCCACTTCTTCATAGAAGTGCTAGTGGATTAACTGATGTCACTTTTTTTTTTGGGGGGGGGATGTGTTGTCCTGTTACTTGTCAAAAAAAAAAAAAATCGATTTACAAGTTTTCAAGAAATGTAGTATAATTGTATAATTTTGTAAAAATCTTTTAAGTAAAATAAAGAGCTACCCGTGCTTGATTGAATACGACACCGGACACTGGTAGATGGCTTAAGTGGAAAAGTCCAGGGGCTGTACCACGGCAGTATCGGAAAGCTTTCCGTACCGGCTAAATTAAGCCTTCCCGGCTCATGACGCCACATTCCGAATTCCGAGAAATATCCGATGTGTCTTATTCTGAAGGTGCCGGAATCGTTCCGATGTCGTATTCACTATCGAAAATAATGCTATTTTTTTCGGCTCGTCAGATGAAGGCGAAAACTTACATTCCGATAACGAAGAGTAGAAGATGGATGGGTGCTTTATAGTGTGTATTATGGAGTGTTAAGCACTCCCACAAAAGAAACCCTTTCCCTGGTAAGGCTCACTCTCCCTCCCTGTTAAAAAGCACACTCCTTCCTTCATCGATGTCTCCCTATCTCTCGGAAATTCTGAAGACAATGCATTTGTTTAAGAAAAAGGAGAAAAATTCGTGTGTTTCGATTAATTGAACGGTCCTAGTGTCGAGATTGACCTAGCAGGTACAAAAATACTCACTTCTTTTATTCGACACTCATCGTGCAAGGCCCAAATGGACGGTCGCGGCTATTTATCCGTGGAATTGGACTATCTGGGAGACAGAACTATCCGTCACTGTTATTCTCCGATAACATCGTGGTAGAGCCTCTGAATTCTGGCGTACCGCACGGCTGTCGATGTAACGGTGAGGACTTTAGCGCGGTTTTCTCCAAGTGAATACACATTGGAACCGATTAGTATGTCCTCTGCTCAAGGCATTCCTACCAGTGACAGAGAGTCCTAATGTGCTTTGCCTTAAAAAAAATAATAACAGAAAAAGGGGGTACATTATATGTTTGAGTGAATTTAATTTGATTTAATCGACAATAGCCACTAAATCTTAAGTCAGAGGCCCTTCATCTGGGTAATCAGCATGGCTTATTAGGTTAATATACAGTCTACCGTTGTTGTTGTTACTAATTCCCTCTGGCGACTGCAGAAAGGAGCCAGATCCTCCATATAGAACGGCGATGATCGAAAGAGAGTGGCTTCTAATTTAATGAGCCCCAGTAGATGGAAGACCGATTTAGCGCGGGGTCTCCAATCTACAGGCTCGGGGGCCGATTTAGGTCGAGTGTAACAAAAACCAGATAAGAGACCTAGCACCTGGATCGGCTCAGAGGTATTATTTGAACACGGAGGACGTTGGAGTCACGAACAGATTTTACGTGCACGGCCTCCTATTTGCGTACACAATTTCACAGCAGTCCAGCCGAGAGAGGATGTGGACCTCTCAAGCTCTATCCCAAGCCAGTGCTGCTTCACATTCCGTTTTCTTATGGGAAAGGACTTTAGAAACTAGGCCGCATTTTGTCGGGGAGGACAAACCAGTTCTACCAATTTTTCTGTTATTGGCCATCGAAATTTTCACCACAAATTTATATGCCCACCACGAAATGTATATATATCCCAATAATTTTGTTTCAGATCTATTTTATCACTTCTTTCCCCCTCCCACCCCGCCCACTGACTGCTAGTATTTCCACAGTTTGACCCACCCTGGAATTTTTTCTGGTGACGCCCATGCTAAATCAGGTGACGCAATTTCCTTTGATGTCTCATTCACCCCCTCCACTTCGACTGCCACTACCAGCGATTTTATTCAACCAGCCAAAAAAGTTACGATTTCAAAGTTGAGGAACTGGAATAAGAACGTTGAGCCGTCAGTTTCGTAACAGTAAATCCCTTCCAAGTTCTTGAAAAGGATAGCAGTGAGGAAACCCCCATGGTCACTCAAGAGAGCGAACCCCCTAAAGCCGACGAAAAAACTAAACAACCTAGAGCCCTCATTATTCCTAACATCACAGAAATGCACGAAATTACGACCCTAATCAACGAGAATTCAGAAGCTAAATTCCACGCTAGGTTAAATAAAAACACTTTAAGATTACACCCCCATGATTTTGAGAGCAAAAATTTAATTATCAAACTACTCGATTCAAAAAGCATTCATTACTACACAAATTCGGATTCTCCCTCCCCCCTCAAAGTTGTTATTAAAGGTTACCCTCCCAATACTAACCCGGAACTAATTAAGGGAGCCCTTCAGTGCAATGGTTTTACCATACTATGAATTAATCAACTTAAAAGCTACAAAGATAAAAACCCCCTTCCAATATTCCAAATAACGAAACTAGTAAAGAAATTTTTGATCTTAATAAGTTACTCTCTCTCCAAATTACCGTTGAGAAATTCAGGCCCCCAAGAAAAGCCGTTCAGTGTTATCGCTGCAACGGCTTCTTCCATTTTGCGAATTTCTGCCGCATGCCCCCCCGTTGCGTTTTCTGCGCTGAGCCCCACGAGATCTTTAATTGCCCCCACAAGCAACTTGAAAATAACCCCCCCCCCCAAAATGTAGCAATTGTGAAATGGACCACCCGGCTAGCTACAAAGGCTGCCCTAAATTTCCCTCGAATACTCCTGCCCCTACTCCAAAAACTCCTAAATTCTCCTACGCCACTGCTGTTAAAAGAAACTTACACCCCCCTCCCCCCAAACTAATCAAAACAACACTCTTCTTGAAATCCAAAAAGTTACACAACTTATTGAAAAAGAGCTTGGCGTTCACTCTCTTAGTGACCTGCTAACCCAACTAAATACCTTACTTGAAAATTTAAAGAAAATTAATAATAAACAAGAAAAAATGCTATACTTCCTTAAGCTTTCTAACATTCGGCCCAGAAAAACAACAAACAAGCAAAACAGCGACTAAGTTCTTCGGCTGTTCCTTCTTACTAACTTCCCCCCCTCCCCCCATTTGTTTGTAAACAAACTTCACTTCATCTCTTACTCGCGCACTGTCCTGTAATCACGTCTACCTGTAATGGAGGATATCGCATCCTTGGGTTCGAGGCTGTAAAAATCACGTGACGGTGGAAAACAAACAACCTTTTCTCCATAGGTTTATGCGCTGGACACCTGGTAATAAGCGCAAAATCAAAAAAATAATAATTATGCCTCTGTATTGTGCTGCCTATGGATGTTTCAATAACTCTCTGGAACCTGTACATGACTACAAAAAGATATCTTTCCACAGATTCCCATTAAAGAGTGCTGACATAATAAAACTTATACTGAGACGAGGCTATTTCAGTCACGTGTCGATGGAAAATATATACTTCAGCCAATCAGATTACAGGGTTACTCATCAACACAGCGGAAAGTTCACGTGTTGGTGGAAAAATGACGTCACACCGATAAACCTCATTGAATGGGAGATGTGGGACGAGTTCCCAGGCGCTCCCCAGCCCAACACGTTCTTATCCGGTCAGTTGTGCATGCATCTTATGGGGCGCGTTCGAGAATTCATCGATGGTTGGTATGTGAAATGTTGTTAATCACACTTTGTATGCAATTAAAAAAAAAAGACTTGTACACTGCGCCGCCGACAACTAGAAATAGTCTCTCAGATTTACGGAAAATAAATAAAAGGTGCTTGCAAAAACACTAGATGAAATGAAGAGCAGTAGAAACTAAATTTGTACGATTTCGGAGCGAGAACTGCTCAACTTTAAAAATATGATCGCACATCTGAGAATTAAGAAACGCGCAAAATAGACTTTCCAATTTGAGTATTATTTCAATCAAACACAAAAAAGCGTCATTGATTTCTTACGATGATATTATTAGAATTTTCGCTGCAAAAAAAGCTCAAAAGCCAAATTTTCGAAAAAAAAAAAAAAAAAAAAAAATTCGATGCTTCTTCTACTTTTCTGCGTAAATACTAATAGATTTTTTTTCAAGTTTTGATTTTAAATTGTAAATTACATCCTTAATTTAAAAACACAATTGTATGTAAAGTTAATTCGAACTGAAATTAAATAGATTTAAAGTTCCACCGACTTCCGAAATGGTAATACAATGACATCTTCCTGATGTTTCAATTGTCAAAATGCTAGGTCCTGATTTTATTTCTTTCTAACGGCATTTATTGAATCTCTTTCCGTTTCAAAAATTTTTTCAAACTTCTCTCTCGCTTTTTTTTTTTTTTTTTTTTTTTTTTTTTGGGGGGGGGGGGGTAGGGGGGGGTCGCCATAATTAAATTTTGCCCCGGGTGTCATAAACTTTAGTTGCGGCCCTGCTGGGCAAACACATTATTTCAGGAGAAAAAGATGCACTTGGGCGAACACATTCCCTTTTGTTAAGGAATTTCACTCAACACTTTGGACTGGAGACAAGTTATTTTATTTTTTCATCTAAAATCCCTCGTTCACAAAATTCTGGATTAAATTATGCACTTGAAAATATTATACACACACATTCAATAATAATTATTGGGAGAGTTATCGTTTGACTTCAGCTCCCTCAAATCACATACGATGGGGAGAGAGAAGTTGACTCGGAACCTCGGAAGCTTTTGCGGAGAGAAAAAAAAAAAAGAAAAAGAAATTCCCGTGCAATCGGAGGGAGCTATGCGCCTACTCACTAAAAGTTTCCTCCCAATTCCCGCGCCGAAATAGCTCAGTTGGGAGAGCGTTAGACTGAAGATCTAAAGGTCCCTGGTTCGATCCCGGGTTTCGGCAAGTTCTCTATCCTCGGTAGTATAGTGGTCAGTATCCCCGCCTGTCACGCGGGAGACCGGGGTTCGATTCCCCGCCGGGGAGAACTTTTTTTTTTAAATTAGAATTTAATTATTTGAATGTTTATTAATATTAATTTCGGTGTCTAGATAGTTTCTATTTCCATTTTCACCGTTATCTTTTTTTTACTATTATGATTACAGATCACTTCGCAGTAAAATCAATTAAATTTTTTTTTAATTTTATATTTGTCCGTTTGGTTTTTTTTTTTTTTCTTTAATACAGTAAATAATTTTCAAGAATTTCGCCCCTAGAATTTCGAATTTTCAAAACCCCTTCAATAAACAATTATTTTAAAATCTAAAGCAGTATTATTTCAAATATTTTTCTTGAAATGAAATGCGATCTTCTTTTTTATAAAATAAAGCTTGATGTTATCCTTTTAGAATTACGTAATTTATATCTATTAAATCATGCAGAGAAGGCAGGAGTCTACGAATGATATCAGATAATTTTCTGGCCACACTTTTCTTTTTCTTTTACTTTTTAAGCTTTTTAATGTTTTTTCTTTTTCTTCTTTTTCTCTTAAAAATTTTGTCCAGGTAGAGGTAATGTTTGCGATATCGGACCAATAATACAATACATGGATTTGGTATTCTTCAAAGGTTGTAGCAGAACACCGGTACTAATACCGGTATTAATATATGCAAATAATAGGTTATCCTTATAAATAAAAATGAAATTCTGTTTGTTTGTTTGTGGATTTGAGTTGTATACAAATCCACAAAAATGGACCTATCAGCCTGAAATTTTGCACAGATATGTAAAATAATATAGAATAAATCATAGTCCACTTTAAAACTTTGAAAGTCCACCCGTTCCCGGAATTTAAGAGATTTTTTATGTTCTCCATGCAAAAACCTTTCCGTAATTGTAACCCCTGTAGTGAAAAAAGTGTGAAATAAGGATCGTGGTTGCCATGTGTGGCGATTTTGCCGAATAAGATGTTTTAAATTCTCAAAGTAAAAATAAAAGAATAATAATGATATTTTTTTTTGTTAGTTTATATTTGTAAGATTATTAATTTTTTATTATAATATCGTGTGCATGGGAAATCGGAGCAGGAATGAAATGTTTTATACGCAAAACAATAAGAATTGAAGATTTCCGAGGCTAATATATAATTTTTTTTTAGTTTGGCGAAAAAATAAAATGGCTCAAATGCTGATTTTGAGAAAGTGAGTTCTAGCGGTATGCACAGTTTTTGGCTTGGCGCAATTTATTGAGAGCTTAAGGAAATAGATTTTTGAAAGCAAGTGCAAAGGTTTTATTAGAATACAGCGTTGAATTTTAATGATCCGTGAAGAAATAATGCAGTTATTAAGGGATTTCAAGCGATCTATCTTCAGAATTCTCGCCAATTGAGTACATTGATTTAAGTTGGGGGAATTCCGCCAAATTTCAGAAAATTGAAATCTTCTCATTTAGTACATCGGAGTAACGATGAATAAAACACGTTATAGTTGATAATTTAAAAAAATTCGGTTGGATTAAGGGATTCCCCTTTTCAAATAAATGTGTGCTTTACTTTTTGGCGGCCGAACCATTTCCCATATTGATTGCTGCTAAGTCAATGCTTCGAATGATTTCCTGAAAAAAAACTCTTGCAAAATGGCGTATGTTGGCACTTTGGCGAGGCTTAGATTTGAAACTGGATTTTATTTGAGACTGGGATATATAATGATACTGGTTATAGATAACAATGAATCTTGGTATGTGTGTATGAGGTTGAAAAACTCCAGCACCGTTGCACCATGAAATTTGGTTCACCTAAGTCTTTTATCATTGAGAAGCTTTTTATGCTATCCGTTTTCCTCTAACTTGCCACTAGCTGGCGCAGCAGAACGTCGAATTCTATTCCGTTTAGCCGTTTACTATGCGAATATCGTCCAACAGAATTCGATGAAATTTGGTACACGCGGATATTAGAACACGGAGAATATTTTTCAGTATCCATTTTGCTGTAACTTGCCGCTAAATGGCGCTGCAACACATATGAACTTCTATACCGTTCGACCGATCGGCATAAAATTTCTTATACTTACACATTTCAGCACGAAGAATATATTCTAACTGTGTTCCTTTTGATGTTACTCACCACTAGATGGCACTGCAATGTATTATTATTTTAACTCGCCACTAGATGACGCTGCAGCAGGCCAAATTCTTGACCATTCAAACGGTCGCTATGAAAATCAGTGTACATAGCTATTTGAACAATGAGAATATTTTGGCGTTATCCATTTTGCTATAACTCGCCACTTGACGGCACTGTAGCAAATCATTACTTTAATTAACCACTAGATCGCGCTGCAGTGTATCACTTCTTGACTGTGCAACTGATCGCTATGAAAATAGGTATACATAGATATTTGAACACGGGAAAGAGTTTGGCGCTATCCATTTTCCTATATAATTTGCCACTAGATGTCGCGTCGTCAGGGCTGTCCAGCCGATCGTCCTGAAATTTCGTATTCATCGATATCTGAATGCGAAGAATATTTCCGCCGTATCCGTTTTGCTAAAACTCACCACTAGATTGCGCTACGCCGCATGGCCTTCTGCACCGTACAAACGATTGCCTTGAAATTCGGTATGCATGGTTATTGAACACAATATAAAGCGATATCCATTTTGCTATATCTCTTTATTACAATGAATAGTAATCACCACAAATCGTAATATCAAAAAGTCCATTCATTCCCGTGCGAAGAACGCGTACTTCAGCTAGTAAGGAATAAAAATATAACACCAAAAACATACACTACACTATTATACTGCAAGAACGTATTCAAACGCAGATGCTGAGGTGTGGATAGAAAGATGCGCCGAGTTAATGTCCTGGGTTACTATCTAAAAGTGAAAAAAAGCAATCATTAAGCATTAACACTTTGAGGCGCAACCCTTTCCCAATGCTGAAAAAAGGGCAGCCGTTGCCATCGCGGCGCAGTCAGCTGTCGTCAAAAAAAGACCTGTCGTCCCTAGATCTGTGGCACGCGATGCACGTTTCGATCGTCCGCCATCTTGCTGGTAGTTAAGTTGAGCGATGGCAACGGCTTCCCTTTTTCCAGCATTGGGCAATCTATTCAGCTGTTCTCGCATTTTTCCATTTTTCAGCAGATGTCAGGGCTGTTAAAAAGAATCGTGACAATTTTTTACAGGAAATGGCGTGCTAATAAGTAAAGGATTCTCGTGGACTATGTCACCCGCAACTATTTTTTTAGAAATCAGATCTATTGTACGTGACTGGCAACATTCAACACGTCAGAGTGTTCCCAGAGCGGGAACTCTGCGCATTAAAGGGTTAAATCATCATTATTAATTTCCTTGCAACCGCTCTCAAGTGGTGTGGTCGTTTAAGAACCATTCTATCACGCCTTGGGTCCGGGTTCGAATCCCGGCTTGGGCACGGATGTTAACTTATCTGTATGTCCCTTCGTAGGAGGTAAAGCTGGCCGCCCATTGGGGGACCCCCATAGTAAAATGGCCACAGTACCTTCGGGAAGTTGTAGTGGACAATGCGTAATCGCCAAGTATGCGATCGTTGACAAAAAAAAATCTGTCATCCAAAACAAAATTGCTCGGTTGTGGCTGTCGTTTCCCTTTGATTCCGATACTGTCCACAACTTGCAAACATACTCTCTGCTTTGTATCCTACCCACTATTTTGCTCCTGTACTCATTCAGTTAGCGCACGAATGTGTGTGCGTCCACGGGCGCAATGTATCACTACTATTAGGAGCAAAAATCGCATGGACGTTTTTCTCGTTCTGTAGTCAATTACACAACATCCATTTTTACTTTCCGAACATGTACCATGTAAGGAAAGTATTGTAATCATGAAAAAATTCGACTTCGAGATTTTGGTGTTTTTACACGTTTTGAGGGCTTCTGAATCCATTTATGCTATTTTTACGAGATGTATGTATGTGTGTATGTGTGTGTGTGTGTGTATGGGAGTGAACACGATAGCTCCTGAACGGAGCATTCGATGGAGCTCAAATTGGATATACATGTCATAAACCACCGTCGCAAGACCGGCATTGATTTTGGTGTGTATAGGACTTATAGTTTTTCTACAGGGCTACGACAAAGATTTCTTTTACATTATGGCCTATGGGGGGAATTTCTTGAAAGTGCGCTAGCGTTTAAACGGTAGATTCGATTGAGCTCAAATTCGGTATACATGTTATAAACCACCATCCTAAGACCGGTATTGATTTTGGTGTGTATAGGACTTATAGTTCTCCTAAAGGGCTACGACAAAACTTTCTTTTATGTTATGGCATAATGGCATATGGGGAGAAATTCTTGAAAGTGCGCAAGCGTTTAAACGGTGCATTCGATTGAGTTTCAATTTGGTATATATGTTTGAATTATTCATCGATTAAAATTTATTTAAGTGCTTGGTAATGATCTTAATCGTAAGTGTTCGGAAAGTCGAGTGGAGTCACTCCAGATTTTTTTAACTATTTTATTATTGCGTGTTTCTAAAATACGATCGAACTGGCTCATTATAGGGAAACAAAATGATCATTGTGCAAAGCATAATGCATATCTGTTGAATCGTCATTCAGTCTGGAACGTACAAATTATACCAGGTGTTCAAGATGCTTTTTCCGCTAATCCACGCTCGATGGTGGTACTGTTTGTCAATAATGAGCGATATACTTCCTCCAAAAATTCCTCTCGAAGTCCGTCTTCTATAGCAAAGCAAACTCTCATCTGAAGGTTTTGAATAAATCTGTGGTTTTTGTATAGCTTTTTAATTGTTGTCTGTGGCTTCTCTTTTTTTTTTACACTTAACTGAAACTTCTCCTTCAGATACAATTCTTTTTCAATACCCACATCTTCAACGAATTCCTCTGAGTCTGGATATGTAAGGCTTTGGTTCATCGCTACAGGAACTGAAATACCGGTATTTTACCTTAGGAAATACCGATTTTACGAAAGTGGAAAATAGCATAAAATACCAGTATTCGGTATTGCAATCACTAGGTACAGGGCTGCTTTTAGTGCTTTCAAGAGAGTTTTGGAGGGGATATCGGACTTTTTTTTTTTTTTTTTTAATTGAGCATGAGCATTTGTAGAAAAATAAATATAATATTTTCTCGCTAATTCTTTTGGTTGACTTTCATTGGTGGCGCTAAAAGTACCTAAGTACCAATTTCACTAAAATAGACCATGCCGTTTTTATAGTGCGTAACTCTGAAAATTCAATTTTAAATATGAACGCTTTCATAAAAAGAAATATAATAATTTTTCTCCAGTAGGTTTTCTTTAGTGACAATAAAAATACCCGCACACCAAACTTCACCAGAATAACATGTACCGTTCTTTCTGTTAGCGAGCTACTCTGAAAATTCAATTTTAATATTAAATACTTGTAATTATTTAAATTCTAAATAATTTTTGGTAACTCTAAGCAGGGCAACTTTTAAATTCCACCTTAATCTTTTGGAGATCTTTGCTACTTTGGAGATCCGAAAACTTTCTACTAATTTATATAAATATTTATATTCTAAATCACACTTTTGGGGAATCCACCTAAGCAGAATATTACGCCTTACTATTTCGGAGATCTTGGCTGGGTCAGTGGCAGATTAATGCAAGTTTGTCGGTGGGGGCGGTTAGTTAGAAGATTGACATATACATCATTTTATGAAAGTAAAATAGGATCTTTTACATTAATTTCTTTTTTCTCGGGGGGGGGGGGCTTAAAAAGGTGGTCCTCCTCCGCCCTCCCCGCTTTAATCCGCCCTTGGGCTGGGTTGGAGATACGAAAGTTTCTTTTTACAGTTTTTATTTCCTCCTTTTTAGAAAGAAAAAAAAAATAACACTACTATACACAGTAAAACTTCTATGAGCTATCCCCTCTATTAAGCGACCCCCTCCTCCAACGACCAATTTTTTAAGACACCGGTTTTTAACCCTAGCAGCTTAATATTAAAAAACCTTCTAGAAGAGACCACACAACCCTCTATACGTGACCGGTTCCGGTTCCTGCCCGAAAATTTTCTTGCACTTTCCCGGAAATAAAGTAAACAAAAACCACATTCAAAACCAGTATCACTCTACTGCAAATCGACAGTAGGTGCAAGTACGCGTACACATCCTGTACAAATCTTGTAGGTTAGAGAAGACACATGTCTAAGAGACGAATAATTTAAACGTTCGAGTAGAGCATTGATGTGATCGTATCACACGAAAAAGGAAATTCAGAGGAGGAAGATGGCGGTTACTTTTAGTGGTGGAAAAGCCCGAAAGCAAATTTTAAAGCGAACTGATTTTTATTATGGCAAATTCAGAATGCATGAAAAATATCGGGATAAATGCTCTTTTGTTGGATGTAAAAAATAAAATAGAAAGTGAAGTACTCTTGGAAAGAGAAAAAGAATAAAACAATTCAAAATTTCTAAATGTTTTATTAAAATATAATTTTAAAAATATGTTTGTGCATAAATACTTATGTATTAGTATACAGTTTTATAAGTAACAAGACAAACAATAGTTTTTAGCGTTTATGTTTAGTTATACTTCTTTGAGAGATTCCCCCCTCTCTTAACGACCGATTATTCGTGTAAC
This sequence comes from Cheiracanthium punctorium, assembly GCA_038373885.1. NCBI lineage: Eukaryota > Metazoa > Arthropoda > Arachnida > Araneae > Cheiracanthiidae > Cheiracanthium > Cheiracanthium punctorium. Next base: position 362,645 of record JAWZYV010015949.1, on the reverse strand, counting down.
GGAGGGTGGTCGCTCCCAGGAATTTTCACTGTATTTATGAAGAGAAACATTGTAAAATAATAGATGCTGTGCATTTTACGAAGAATAGGCTGCCTTTTACATGGACATGAAAATGTTTCCTTTGATCTCTTCCTGTTTCATAAGCTTCCTTAAACCAGTCTCATTTGCATTCATTATTTGATACGTAGTAATGCGTGCAAACAAACAAGAAATCGATATTAGAAAGTGAATCCGAATCGATGAGGTATAAATCGATGAGTTAAGCATGACTCTTCATTCTTCATTGTTTTCAGCTCATTAATTTCGAGACTCATTAAAAGCTCCGAAACAGTGTGCTATTAAAAGAGCCGTAAATAATTCCGAACAATCAAGAGCCATATGCTTCATTAAAGCAGCTGTACCTGTCCGCGTAGGCGTCTTTTAAACAAAATACAATTTATTTCTTCCAGCTGAGATATCTCTCGGCTACCTCTTTCTGTACGCTTGTTTAATTTAAATCCGAAATGCTTCTGGCGCGCGTGATTGTGTTCCAAAACAACCTTTCAGACCTTTCTCATTCCTGCACCCGAACGATTTGCAATCGGATATAATAGGAGTCTCCACTGTATACGAATTTAGTAATTACTTCCAGCTTTGGTTTTCCGCAGAACGATTAGGCGGGTTAATTCCTCAGACATGCTGAATCTAAAAAAAATGTGTAATTTATTTATTTTTATCAGTGGCGTAGATTTTACGTAGCAATTTCTTATTAAGGGGGTCTATTCTGATCTTTTTGTTTTATAAATCCCATGAGAAATTGATTTTTTTCTTCTTTTGCATCATTTTATTATCTGGCAGCTCGCAGCAGCAAACTATGGCGCATATAAGCTGTCACCACAGAGCACTTCCCGTAATGAGCGTTCATGGGCGCCTTTATGATTGTTTGTAGGGGGGGAAGGGACAAGTCAAGAGCTTTGCCCCAGATATATAGTATATTTTAGTAAAATAATAAAAAAAACTTAGCAAAATAACACTATAAAGTTTAGTTGAACGGCCATACAGCTGTTTCGAACAAAAACTTTTTGGTTCTTGTTATGGTAACCATTAACCATTGAATGTTAATGGTAAGCATTCAATTGCAGCCGGGGCTCTAGCACCATAATATCGTAGAATATCAGTGACGGATATTTCTCGCTCTCGGATAGTCAAATACTTCGGATAAATTGGCACGATTCTCCTTTTGGTGCTAGCATGATGAGTATCGAATGAAATAAGTGAGTATTTTTGCGCATGCAAAGGTCTATCCCACACTCAGACCGATCAACCAATCAAAACATACGGCTTTCGCCCCTTTTTCTTAAACGAAAGCATTTTCTTCAGAATTTTCGAAGCAGGCTCCGGGGACATCCAACAAGAGTGGAAGCCGGTTTTTGACTGACCCACCGTGCCAAGGAGAGGGGGTCCTTTTGTGGAAGTACTTGACACTCCGCGATACACACAATAAAAACCCATCCATCTTTAATTCTCCGGTACCGGAATGCAAGTTTTCGCCTTCATCCAACGTGTCGGGAAAAAACAGCATTATTTCCGAAAGTGAATACGACAGTGAAACTATTACGATAGGATCGTGCTAGGGCACATCGGATATTTCTCGGATTGTGACGTCTTGAGAAGAGAAGGCTCGATTTATTCGCTACCGAAAACTTTCCGATACTATGGTGGTAGAGCCCCTGGAACGGGGAAATTGAGTTCCCTATTCCAGGCTCCGGTAAGTGGCTTAGAAAAACGCCCGCCTTGTATCACTAATATTCTTACTATTGCTACACCAGTACAGTGTTGTGTGCTTTTTCCTTCGAATAAAGAAATTTTGTCGAAAATTCAAAACAAGTTGGAACTCCGGTAAAGATGCCGGTAAAAACTGTTAAAACTGTCGTACTTATTGAATTTAAGCGTAAAGTATCGAATTTAAGCGTAACTAAAGAAAGAAAAGTTTTTGCATTTAACTATTACTAATCGATATTCATTAACTATTACTAATCAACATTCTAAAAAAAAAATTATAACATTTGAATGCGATTCTTCATAATATTTTCTGTAGAAACATCAAGATAACCATCCAATTTTGTGTGCTATCATGTAGCTATATATCGTGCTTCCATCCTCATTATTTTTTACTGAAAGCGAATGCAACAAAACAGCTGTTGTGAGCGGGAGGAGTCTGTTGACTCAACAGATCCATTAAGGGTTCGGCGGCCCTATCGGAAAAAGAACAAAAATCTAGCGTGCGAGGATGTATCCATACGCTCCAGTGTTCCACTTGAATGGAACCTTCAAAAGCTAAAGCGAGAATAATGAGTATCATTAGGATTGGTGCCTAAGGGGAAATAGGAGATAAATCTGTCAGTGGAACTTGTTTTAAGGGCACCGAGTCGATAATCGGTCTTTATGGGACCAAAACAATAGCCGCTCCAAAAGTCTGAAATACAAACAAACAAGAATGATAGGTTATTTCGAAAGCATCGGATATACTAGAACACTTTCAAACACAGACTTATTTCCATGTTGTTGTTGCTAAAGCCCTCTGACTAACCACGGAACAGCACGAGGTCCTTCACACAGGACGTCGATGCGCGGAATTCAGCAGATTACATGCTAATGAGCCAGAGTGGGAGGAAGACCGACTTAGATCGGGTTCTACTAATTTTGAGCCAATTCAATAAGAGAGACCAGCATGTGGATCGGCACCCCCAGAGATATCATTTAAACGTGGAGGACAATGGAGCCACGACAAATTTTCCGAGCTCCAGCTCCCTCTAGAGTACACGGTCTCGCAGCTGTCCAGGCGGGACAGGTTGTCATCCTGCCAAGGGCTGGCGAAAGTCGGCGCTTCTTGATATTTACATACATTTTACTGCCAAAACGAATAGTTAACCTGCTCGTCCCCATTGTTGCAAAGACGAGAGTCCCGCTTCTGCGTCTATCGTAGCTTCCCAGAGATAACTTTTGTATGCCCCGTACCGAATCAGTCTTGTCACGAACGCACCGTTTAATCCATTTGCGCCCAGATATTCTTGCTAATACCAGCAATAACAGAGAAATCTCTGATATCCACTTCTTGAACAAGGGATGATAGCTTTTAAAATAATTTGTATAAAAATTGAAATGTCATCATCCTACTTGGTCGTATTAAAATATTTTGTTGAGTTGAAGTTCAATACTCGTGAATAAAGGCAAGGGAAAATAAATAACGTTGTCGAGTGATAGCTAAAATGCCGTCCCAAAAAGGGGACATTAGGCATAAATGGGTAAGGAAAGTGTGCCACAGCAAGGTTTATATATACAAGCTGTGCCACATATTAACTTTAAAAAAAATTATTAAAGTCGGATATTCGTTATGCAATGCATAGACAGATTGTTGCTATGCATTTCTAATTTGATATTGTTATGAAATTTACCGGGGGTAGTGTCCTAAGATAAATTTCTGAAAACATTACATTGTTTCTTCCTAAAATCCCTGATTCGGTTTCGTATTGCTATCGTAATTTGAACCCGAAACCATTGTGTTTTATCTGCACATGAAAGTTTTCTAGCACAGTAAACATTCTTTTTTTATGTATGTATCAGCTGTTTTTCATAAATATTTGATTTGCGTTGACCCCTCTCACTTGTCAGCATCAACCACGATTGTTTAAATTAGAGACGAAACGAGACAGAGATTGGCAGCTTTTATGAGAGACGAGACAGAACATTTTCATCATTCATATAGAGTGATTTTGCGGGATAAGACAGAGCTTTGCAGCTGTTTTGCGAGACGAGAGAGGACTATTTTTCGATTCGCGTCCATCCCTAGTTGGAGTTCAAGGTAGTAGTTGGAAAAACGCGAACATTTTATCTTAAAAAGTGTCGTAAATATGAAAATAAATATACGCTGACTTAAACGATTTTTCAGCGGCTCTCCAAGGAAAAAGTCATGTCAAATGGGAGTCGTACCAAATTTACGAAAGAAAATAATGATCGCATAAAATAAATAAGAACTTTGGGTTAAAAAACACACATAAAATTATACATATAAGAAGATACGATCGTTTCGACCGAAAATTTATTCAGTGTTTTTCATGTGTGTTTTTTATACAAGGTTTTCATTTATTTTATCTTTTAACACCAGTCGTCTTACCATGGCACAGTGGTTATGTCACTGGAAATGGTAGACGGGCGAAGTGTGAAGGTCCCGGGTTCGGGCCCCATCGCGCGTACGCCGACCTAACCGTTCGGAGTTTTCCACGGTTTCCTCCGAAACTTAGCGTAAATCCGGGTTAGGCCCCCTTAGAAAGACCCACACGGAGGGCACCCCCACCCATAGGCCTAGATCCCTCGTGCCGATAATTGGCCTTAATCCCACAACACACTTAACACCAGTATTTTAAGTACTTTTCCTGCAATGATTGTATAAATACACAATACTTTTGCTATTATTGATGTAGTGTATAGCTCCTGACTAACTTTGCTTAAACATACCTTTAAACCATTTTATGATGAAAGGCTGAAATTTTGTACATCGCCTCCTTAATGTATGGGGCACATTTTACTGACTGGGAATTTTTTTTGTACGGGGCAGTATAAAAATTTAAATTTTTATTTATTAAGATTTATACTCCTGAAAATTTTAATTAATACCATAAAATTTTTCACTTTTCTTTTTACGTAAATCTGTAATTAATTCATTGTCATTTGATAACCAATATTTAAGGAATAAAAGCCTAAGTCAGGGTTTTTGGGACACCTTACGTGTGTATATATATATATATATATATATATATATATATAATATATAATAGCTAACTTACGTAAAGTGAAATCCCAAGATAACCGATTGATAAAGTGAAAAAAATATAAATAAAAAAGCAGATAGCATATGGTGCCAATTAACGAGCTTATACCGAATAAAGTGTTTAAATATAGCCTTTTAAGGCAATGAAAGAGTGGATAAATTGGATATAAAGCGCCAAATGAGACCAGGTGGGCTTTTAAGCCTAATCACATGTATCCACAATAGTCGGGTATGGAGAGGATAATTGAAATGGTGTGCTCTATCATCAGGCGCCACCGCACACACATTTCAATTGAATCGAAAAAAACAATAATAGCTAGGTTTCTGCAAGTTACCTAACCAAAATTAGGATCCTTTTGAAACTTGGGGGCGCGACCGTAGCTATTAGAAATTAACAACGAGGAAGTGGACCAGACAAGAAGATCGAAGCTCAGTTATGGAGGCAGTATTAGTGCATGCTGCCATCAGAGAAGACTTAATGCCATCATTAGACAAGTAATGCCATGTAGTGGGGAAAAAAATGATATTATTAATAATCTGGAAGTATGGAATGGAAAGGAAAATAAAAAAGTAATAATTAAATGAATAAGTAATAAAATAAATATAACACTAGTATAGCTAGCCTATGTTTAACGTAGTACAAGCTGCAGTAGCTAAGAAGTACTTAGGTGAAGTTGTGGAAAAGGAGAAAAACTGTAGAAATTAATTATAATAGTAATGATAATGATAATAATTATATTAATATTACACATTTATTAATTGCTATTTATGCTAATATTATTGTAAAATATTAAGGTAGAACAGTACTCTGTATGGCTTCATTAGTTACAGACTCACATAAAAAGGAAAGAGTACCAGTAATAAACTATTCTTAATTATACATTTTTTTTTTTTGTATAAAATATATAGATACATATTTTATGATTTTTTTTAAATATATAGAAAGAACCCACAACCAACCCCATACTCACCAACCAATATTCTGATTAGGACATACAGTTTTTTTAATTACATAAAGAATATAAAATTGAAGTTAGAAATTTACTTGGATAATTATATTTTAGAGCAGTTTTATATAAGTCAGTTAAGTTACTGGCCTTAAGACTATTGGTACATAGTGACTTTATTCTATATTTATGATTAGAGATAATATTTCTAAAACAAAAAGGTCCGTAGGTAATACATTTAAACCCTGATAGTAAGTCACTAGGATAAGTCGTTAGTCCGCATATTACATCATCTTTCAGAAGTCCCGAATTTAATACACCTTTTCAGAATTATACTCCGCTTATTGCGTCGTTATGTTTTCAAGCAGTCACTTTTAAGAGTGCATTATACAAACTCGGTCTCGTTTCTTTGCAAAGGTTATCGACCAAAAGCACATAATTTTGTTGAGCACGACTCTCAACATTTTCCCTTACAAACATTGTTGCCTTATCAAAAAAGTTTAGGAATTCATCCAGGACTCTTCTTCGTTTCGACTTCCGTACAATGGTAGATTAAATAGGACAGATTGTACAGTTAAGCCTTTGAAGCACAACCATTTCGAAATACCGAAAAAAGAGCAGCCGTTGCCATCTGTCGATTTAATTACCAGCAAGATAGCGGCCTTTTTACAACATTGTGTCTATCCAGTTGTTCTTCTAAATCAATGTATTTCCATCGTATTTTCCATTTTTCAGCAGATGCCAGGGGTGTTAAAAATAATCCTGACAGTTTTAGAAATAATCGGCAATTTTTACGGGATATGGTGTGCTAAAAAGTAAAGGATTTTCGTGTAGCTTGTCACCCTCCAGTATTTTCATAGATATCAAATTTATTCTTCGTGACTGACAACAGTCAAAACGTCAGTTTTGTGTCCTCACGGCGAGGACAGCGCGCATTAAAGGGTTAAACGAGAAATGGATTAGACAAGATAAATGAAACTTTTAAATGGGCTAACATCTTAAGCGGGAATTTCGAAACCAAGTTTCACCGTCAGTAGTGTCAAATAAATAAATACATAAAATACAAAAAAAAAAAAAAAAATATATATAAACTTACTCTCTTGATTCCAACTGCAATTTTAAATTTGGAAGTGGTGAGCTGTGTTGATGATACATTGTGTTACAGATGAACTACATGGAATTGTTTTCCGGAATGCAGAATTTAACTCATTTTATTCTTGCGATTGCCGTTCATGAAATTAAAACTCCTTCCCTGGAGTAAACGATTTTAGCGATGCAGAACTGGCAACTCATTTGAATGCGAAACGATCGAAACATTAAATGCGGCGTCGGGTTCGCCGAGGTATGATATCGCCCAGTCCCTGTCGACTATTTTCCCTCGTATTTTTCCCTGTGGGGAATTCTTAGGAAAGAACGGGTTTAGACTTCAGATACATCAAACGGGAGAAAAAAAATTACATAGCAATGTTTGTTTATTATTAATTAATTAAGCTTTGAGGCTGGACAAAAAATATTTGATTGAGTTTTATTTAATTTCTTAATTTATAAATCGCATTCTAGCAGTTATATACAGGGTAATATGTATTGTTATGTGTGGTTTTTTTTTACAAGGTTTTAATTATTTCATATAGGGAGGTCATGGAGAACTTCACCACTATATCAACAAATAGTGTCCTCTCCTAACTAAGAAGAAAGTAGCAATTTGTTTGGCTATCCCCTCTAGATAATTTTCTGATGAAACAGTGTGTTTTGAAATAGCTCTTGCGATTCTCGTTGTAAATTGCTTCTACTATAAATTCCATATTTTACAAATTAAACGTCTGCTAAAAGTATTAATTGTTGTTGACCCTAATTCATTTCTTCTTAAAAATTTTGAGTAGTGAAAATACATACAAAAAAAAAAGTAATCTGACTAAAAAAATATGTTTTATTATTTTCATGTCAAAAGCCATATTTTTTTTTAATAGCAGTACTGTCCGGCTTACAAAAACAGCATTCTTGAAATACAATAGTTAAAAAAGTGACACTTTTTTACTTTAATAATAATGAATAATTAGTGTTTCACAGCTATAATGGTTATTATAAACGAGAAAATAATTTCTGTCTAGAAAGTGTTTTTTTTTTTTGAGGGGGGGGGGAGGGGGTGCACAGTTATTTCACTTCTGAACTTTTATTCTGCACAGTTATTCTCACTTCACTTAGTTTTTCTAATAAATTAGTTCGGATGTCTGGAAATTTCTTGTAAAAACCAACAAAAGTCTTTATTTTATTGCTTTTATATTATTGAAGTAATAGGAACACATTAGACAAGTTTGCCCTTAACAGTTCTTTTTTTAGAGTAAAAATTTTAATTATGCCATATATCTAGTCCTGAGGTACTTGTTTGTTTATTATTATTATCATTTGTTTGTTTGTTTATCGATTTATTAAAGGATATTTCTAGTTTATTGATTAATTATTATTTAGTGACCTTTTAAAAATTGCAAGTTTTAAATTTCGTGCTTTATTTGTTTTTCCTAAATGATATAATCTAATTTTACAATACTCTGTGTGGGGGGATCATGGAGCAATACTAAGGGGGTTTCCTTAAAAAAAAAGGGATATTGCTTAACTGTAAGGTTTTACTTTATTGTACTTTTCGTTTAGGTCAAATAAGCTCTTTTATGTTCAAATCAGCGTTACCCTAAAGGAATTTCTATACGCACTACTGAAGTATCCAGATAAAATTAGATTAAAGAGTGATAAACTGTCATTATCCAAACCAGATTGTACGAATGAATGCTCTTTTAAATTAATAAATACATTCGGAAATGCACAGTTGATCTCTTTCAAACCTTTCATAATGTTCCTTCTAGTTAGCGTAAACACAGAATTTCAAACTGAATATTTTTTTTCTAATTTTGCATACATGTACTACATTTTGAGATAAAAAAAATCAAATAATTTTGTTTATCCCCACAGTGATGCTACAAATTTGATTAAAATTATTAGTTCGGAGAAATGCCAAATAAACATTTTATTTTTTGTAAATAATTATTTATTTTTTTATTTATTAACAATATTTGTACGAAATAATTTAATTATATTATTTTATTATCTTTATACTTTTGTTTATTTTTTATTATATATTTTTCATAATTTATTTTTTTACTTATTTGCTAATATAGAGCTGCAGTTTAACGACTGTATCAACAGTTGTGTGTATTATTATTTATATAATTTTGGCCATGTAAAAAAAAAAAAAAAAAAAAGTTGAATGGTTACATTCAGAGCTTTTAGGAATGCTGTTTAGTCACTTAATCTAGGATGGACGTGATCTAGGATGGATTCGTATGTTGCAATAACTGTCTTCAATAAGGACTGAAAAAGACAAAGAGACTATTGCTACATTTGAAAGAAATCTAAGAAACACATTTGGTGGAATTGAATGTGATAATTATCGGAGAAGAAGAACCACAACTCAGAAATATACAAACTGTTTAAAGAGCCGGATGTTATTAAATTTATTGCAATACAGTACAGAGGGTAGGTGGCGGCTCGTATCTAGTTATTGGGCGGTGCTGCTGAAAAAAAAAAAAAAATAACTCATTGTTATTAGGCAAGTTGGAGTGGATAGGCTGATTAATTTTATTTTTTACCAACTATGCGAAAAATTCCAGAGCTGGGAATCGAACCCAGGACTGCCGCATAACGTGCGGGTGCTCTACCACTGAGCAACTCTGAAACGATTCCCAGATGAAATTTCGCGCATTAGAACCGTTGGCATTTATTTTTAAGGCGAGAAATTTCATCTGGGAATCGTCCCAGAGTAGCTCAGTGGTAGAGCACCCGCACGTTATGCGGCAGTCCTGGGTTCGATTCCCAGCTCTGGAATTTTTCGCATAGTTGGTAAAAAATAAAATTAATCAGCCTATACACTCCAACTTGCCTAATAACTTGAAAGGTTGATGGAATCACTTTCTAAAAAATATAACTCATTGTTTCTTAATGTTGCGTAAAAAGTAACAGTAGGTGAATATGGGGAAAACTGCGTACAATGTTTAAAATTTTAATACATTATGATGTGCATAAAAAAGGGCGGGGGAGGGAAGTTGAAGAAACAGACGGAGAGTACACCTGCACAGCTCATTCTACTAAAACGAATCAAATACTTGGCCGCAAAAAAGTGAACCACTACTGCAGTTTAAAAATCAATAACACATTCTTTTAAGAGCTCTGACAATGCACAGTATTCTGTAAATAATATGATGTACATGTACAGATTCTACATTACATATGTATGTATATTCTTTCATTAAAATACATTATAAGTTCATATTAATAAACGGTGTTATTTATCTGCTCCAAATATTTAACCACTAAAAGTAATTATTAACGATTTTGGCAAGTTTTCTTTTTTTTATGAACTCAAATGACGGTTTTTTTGTTTCTTTTTGAAAATCCGGATATTTGGATTATTCGGACAGCGTCTGGTCACAATTAATTCGGATTATCAACGTTCTGTATTTGTTTTCATTAATTAACTTCCATGTCATTTAATGTACTTTTAATTTAGTTTTTAATTTAGTTAGCAATCAGTGACTTCGGCAAAATTTTTCATAAGGACCCGAGTATTGTTCGGAACTATCACATCCAAGCAAACTGTTGTTCGCTCCCTACAATTATTTTTCGATTTGCAGTAGATTTCTTTCGTAAAGTTTTACTGTTGTAAAATGTCACTTTAGAATGTGGACCTAAAATTCTGCCTTTTCTTTCAGCCTCTTTTCCATTGTAAATGTTGATTTATGTAGAGACAGTAATGTGAGCCAGATATAATGTCGCTGCATAATTTAGTGGTGTTAAAGCAGGATCAGAAAAGTTTAAAATACTTATTATTTTTTAATTATTTTTTTCAATCCGACTTTTTATATTTTCAAATCACTATTCTATTTATTCTGCTAATTAGGAGGAGAGCAAAATTTTTCCAGGGGGTGGGCAGTCCTCAAATGCACCCCTCTGGATACGGGCTTAGTTTTAAATAATGAATTTTTTCTAAATATTAATATCATGATAACGTTACCAAAATAATATGCGACCACTTCTAAGCTATTCCCTTTCCAATAAAAAAAGAATCATGGAAATCGATCCACGAGGTAAAAAATTATCGCTGTATACATAAAAAATATATACATGCTCGTTGAACATAGCACCTACTCTCTTTTTAAAATCGGTCAACCACCGTATTTTTAGGTCAGACTGCAATTTTAAGTGCATTTTCAATCGACACTCTCAACTAGCGCAAAATCCATGCATTTTTGTCAGTGATGAAAAAATAAATTTAAAACAGTTATATTATGCAGTGGAAAAAACTTCTGAAATTCTGGGGTAAGTGGGGGAGGCGAGTGCCTTCGGCGTATACAAGTGCAATACTGCAACGTTAAGAGCATATAAATGCGGTAGCAGGCTAACATCAGCTTGTGTCGTCTGTTCCATTCCCAAATTCCAGATGCGTTGGTTGATAGCATGACACATAGCGTGTGTTTCGAGACACAGTAGTAGTAACAAATATTTAGAAAAACAAACACGTGAGCTGGAACAAAATCGTATTTAAAGACAGAGATGCATTTTAAACATCTGTGCAAACATCTGGGCATTACAACAAGGGAATACCTTCGTTTACAAAAGAAGTACAATGTAGTGAAAACAACGGTAGTGTACATGTACAATGGAGTGAAATTTTGTCGCATGGCTTACAGAGCCCGATCAAGGCAACTGTGGGCCCTGGGTAAACGAAAAAAATTGGGCCCCACCAGGGCTTGACTGTAACATTCTATGCCCAGGACACTGTTCAAATTTTGTTCCCCTATACATAGCTGGAACACGGAATTTTAGAAAGATAACTTTCAGATCTTGTGTAGTGCATGGGTTGAAAAAAAAATTTTAGTGGTTTGATTTAGTGATTCCGGAAAAATTTAATAATGAAAAATTGAGTATGAAATAACCATTCAATTTTTGCGGAAAAAAACACTTAAAATACTGGTGTTAAATGATAAAATAAATAACAAATTTGTGAAAAAACACACATAAAATGTTACTTATAACACGATACGATCGTTTCGACCAAAAATCGTTTTGGTCGAAATATGGTTTCGTATCGTATGAAACGATCGTATCGTGTTATAAGTAACATTTTATGTGTGCTTTTTCACAAAGTTTTTATTCATTTCATTCAATTTTTATTTTAAAAAATCGTGACATTTTACAATTTTTAGATATTGTAATTAAAATTAATTTTTCATTATTAATAGCTTGATCATTATGAGGGGGTGGGAATCAGGTTTCCGTTACCCCTTCTCCAGTTTTCTCTCCATGGGCCTGATGGTAAATATTTTTAACAATTGATTATTTAAAACTAAAATAGAAAAGTTTTCTCCCTTTCTATTTCTAACTTCATACATATTACAACTACAGTGTGAAAATCAGCTAATGTGCAAATTGATCAGATCAGTGCAGTTCAATTTTTATTCACGGTGCGACTCGCAACAACATGCCAAACCAAAATGACAACGGTATCAATTGCATCTGTCTGTGACTTTAAAGTATGGTATAAAAAATTTCGATACATAAAGAAAATACAAACAAGTTTATCAATAATAAAATTCAATTAAATATCTTCTCCAATTTTTTTTCTTTTTAATGTACAAGGGACCAAGGCCGCTAGACTCGCTACACTCGCTTTTCATATGAGGCATTCGGCCCCTAATAAGGCTTATTCCTAAAAAGGCACAATTTCAACAAAAAAAAACCCAAAGGCTGGATCAGACAGAATGTTACCGAGCTACACATTGCTTGGTTCTTGCATGTTGCTTGGAACATAAAAATTTAAACTTCGCACTAGTTTTAATTAAGTGAAACCCATGGAACAGCTTGCGTATTAGCCAATTATGGCGAATTTTCATAATTTAGCGACTTGCTTGCATGTATAGTAATTAGTTAAGAAAACAGTACTTCAGATGTTTCCTTTGATAAAAACTTCGGAACAGCTAGGATAGCTTGCCACCTATTGCGACATTTCATTATCTGGCGATTTACACATGCTCACAACCTAAAATTACTGCTCATTTAAGGTTCCCGGAAAACCGTTATCCACATTTTCATTTACATAATCCTTTGCAGATTGGCGTATTTAGCACTGCGAATTATATACTCTTGCAGCGCTGGCAAATATCCAAAGTGTGCTATAACTGCTATAATGGCATAGTTAACGCCGCATAATATTTCTACTGGTAGCAAATACTCCAGCTGGTCCGAACCGGCTTTAAAATAATCTGCATTTTAATTATTTTTCATTTTCAAGATATTGGGTTCTAACAATTTTTAACTCGTGGTTTAGATTCATCTTGCTTGGAAAGATACCATTTTGCCAGATCGTACCTAATGCCAAGATGACACTTTTAAAATCAGTTACAATTAGTTATTCTGTTTTGGAAAAACGAATAATCGCTCATTCTAAACTCCTGTTCTCTAAGCGAACTTACTATTTGAAAATTGTCAACTTTGTGTAACACACTTTCAGTTATTTATTTCATATACTTTTTAATTTGGTGTAAAATGTGTGTAATTCTACTTTGTTTGTCAATTTCACGTGATTCTACATACTTGGAATTACTTTGTTGTAAAGGAATGAATGATTTTATGCCAAATCTGGCAACCATTATGCTTTATTTTTTCAGTTTTTTTATTAATATCTTCTAAAATAATTCGATTTTCGCAATTTAAGTCAGCTTATCAGGTTCCTCGGAATTTTTCGAATCCGTTGACATGTTTCTGGAAATTCAAATCCCCACGGTTTAGGAGAAAATAGCCAAACTAGCTCTTGACAGCGACGGCGACGACAGCGGCCGTTACTTTTTTTTTAGAATAGAAAGATTATATATTAGACCAAGGTTGTTTTCTTGTTGAAAAACAGACTGAAATACCAGTTACTTCGATAAGGCACAGATTAACTTGGCTGATTCGTTAAAATAAGAGGAAGAGATCTTTTTCCCGTTAAAACTACCTTGCAGTTTTGTTTAGATAATACGCTTAATTAATCAACATACTGTGTAAGAATACATAATATACCCACAATAGTTGATTGATAGCTAGTTTTTGCTTAAGGAATAAGTTCAGATAAAGTGTTATAATAATGAAGTGTTTTGTTTTTCTTTTAAATCTGCTAACACCTAAACTAGGCACGAGAATAAAATAAATGTAAAGGAACATAAAAATATTTCTATGAGGAAAAAGTCCACGAATTCAAAACTAATTGTAACCCAAAGCGATAGGCTGATACACGGTCAAATGCAGGGATTTAGGCAGGCAAGGGAACTGAAGTGTTATGTAATATAATTTATAGGGTGGTCCAAGTTTTGTATATAAGCTTCAAGGAGCAGTGGGACCTTTCGAAATCACATAGCAGTGTGTTGTCGCCAAAAACTTGTCCCTATTACCTTCAAATCGGTCATCTGCCTAGGTTAGGTGTGTCTTGGTCAGAGGACTATTTAAGGGGTTCTAACCAGTATTCATGTTAAATGTGTAGAAAACAAACCAAAACTCCAGATCGTTAGATCGACGGCCCGAACGAACCCACAAATCAGCCCCCCCCCCCCTCACCGTCGGCACTTCTTTCTAAATGTATTTTCATTAAGACATGTAGATTATTAAATTAAGATTAAATTCCTTTACTACTCTTGATTTCGGCATGTGCTCTTCCTCTACTCCTCAAAGGCCCGACCAGTGGCATTGTGCATAACGCACTGAACTGGGAGAAGGAAGATGCCTGGTTCGGATCCAGGTCGCGTCCGCCGACCTATTCATGGTGATATGGAGTTTTCCGTGGTTTCCTCCGAAACTTAGCGTAAATACGGGTTAGTACCCCTTAGGAAGACCCCCACGGAGGGCACCCCCACCCATAGGCCTAGATCCCTCGTGCAAATAATTGGCCTTAATCCCACAACACACTCCTCCTCAAAGAAAAAAAAAAAATGTTCTGCAGAGACATAACTAGGGGTGGGATAAAGCCCCTCCCCATGATATTTAGATTTGTGTTAACTGAATAATGAAGTTCTTGTGTGAAAAATTCTACCTTTTTTGGTTATCGCCTTATTATTATTATTATTATTATTAATTTTTTATTTTTTTATTAATTTTTTTTTCCTAGCTGCGTACCTGATGTTCGGTCGTGCTCCTCTTATGTGCATTTCACCAATCGGAAATCACATAAGGAAAAGAATTGTTAAGTGCAAATTTAATTTCCTATTATGATTTGATCAAAATTACTAAACTACTATTTTTGAAAGGCAGTTAAACGTTCGGAGTAACATACAGAAAAATGATATTTTATTAACTGGTGTATGAAATACAACATTTGCGACCAACAACTGAGCATTACTATGGAATCAATGTACTGCGGCCTTACAAGGAGTTTGTACATGACTGTCTGAGACACTTTGTATTCAATTCTACAATATTTTTTAACAAAAAATTACTTACAACATTAGGTGATTGATTGTGTTTTTATTAATTTCACGCAGCATAAAAGAATTAACGTAATAATATACTAAATGAAATAATCCTTTTCCCCCCTTAATTTCAAATAGACAAAAATTTACCAGAATAAAAAAGTCGAAAAACTATGAATATATGGTCATGTTATATTGAAAAACACGACTTAATAAAAGTTGAAATTTTACCTATTGAAATTATTGTAAATAAAATGTTTACTAGGTGGCAGCACCAATAAAGTAATTCGTTCTCTATATTTATCGTAAAGAAATAGAATGGATTATTTACAAAATAAAGTTATTAGAATTGACAAATTATTTTAAAAATTTGAAAAGTTTGTAAGACATTTTTCAGCTTATATAATCCTTCAATTCGTGGTAAATAGAAATTTCCGAAAATAATCTCTCTCGAAAAAAATAACAAGCATAGTCAACTGGGTGAGGGTAGGGGAGAACCTTTGCAGGGACATTAGAACTCTAGCCCCCTGCCAGTGGCACAGAGTCAGAGAGGGAGGAGAAGCAGTAGCGGATCCAGGGGAGGGGCTAGGGGGCTTCAGCCCCCCCCAAAAGAGATTGCTCAAGGGTAATATTCTGCTTTATTATACACTTTAAGTAGCTAAAATGATCATATTTTATTACTTAGCCCCTCCCAAAAGCCTAACACATTGGTTTAGTGTAAAATTTTGATTTATAGTACATTTTAATTAGGTGAAATTAGCTTTTTTAAAATTTTAGCTCCTCCCAAAAAAAATTTCTGTATCCGCCACTGAGGAGAAGCAGGGGGGAAATTCCCACTTGCCCCCATATAGTCTACATATAATACTTAATTGCTTGTTGTCTCTGTATAAAAGCAACAAATAAAAATTAAATTTACCCCTCAAGTTTTAATTCGATTTTTAAATAAAATTACAAAAATACAACTAGCATAATCCATTTACCTGAATACAGAAAAGTGGGATGTTGATGACTGAATCTTCTTTTAGTTAAAATAGTGCTTACGGTTAAATTTAAGTATTTAAGAAAATAAAACTTGAAAGTAAAGTACTTGATTAAATTATTTATGAATTACTTGAAAGTATTTAAGAAAGTAAAACAAAAGCGTAAATAATCTTAAGTTATTTATTAAATTATTAAACAAAAATTAGACATTATAATTATATGTGCGCATGTTGTTTGTGCTGCAAAAATATATCATAAAGTTTAACAGTGAAGTAGTTGCTACGAGATGTGTGAGTCTGTAAACAACCATTCGATTGCCAGATTCATATTCCGAAAAAGCTCCGTTGCCAGATTAGCTGGTTAAAAAAGTTGTATTTCTTCGGTTTAATTCCAGGAAAATAGCTTCCCCCCCCCCTCCCCCGCGAACAGACCCTGCATCACACTCTTTTTTTCGAAAAAAAAAATTAATAAATAAATCCTTCACAGTATTATTCAATAGTCTGACATCACCACAAAAGATTTATTAACAAGAAATTTGAAGACGCACTGCTAAATAATGGAAGCAAGGACGTGATGTCAAATACAATTCTTCTATGCAGGCGACGAGAATTGCAAAGCAAAATGTTGGAATCTTTTAAATCATGCACGTTTTATCAAATTATATTTTCCTTATTAATAATCATACTAAAAATTTTTACACTACTATTAATTTTCAATTTCTCTAATTAATAATTTTAGTAGTAAATAAAGGATTGATGTAATAAGAGATCAAAAAAGGTTCTAATGAGTAAAGGATTGATGTAATAAAAGATCAAAAGAGGAAAAAGAGCGTGGAAAAGGAACTTGAAGATTTTATCCCCTTAGCCCCAATTTGGCTCTCTACGCCTCTGCCCCCGTAGAAAAGTTAAATCTTCTATTGCAAGAATAAACAAAAGATCATTCCAGAGGAGCTAAAGCCCCAAAGTAGACATATCTAAAAATCCTAGCAATAAAATATTTGTGATATTTATCGCACTTTACAGAGTTTCTCGATTCCACTTTTAAGAATTTTTTCTAGTCAATTCTTAAACAACAGTTCTTTATTGGCTTTAAGAATGTGCGAAATTTCGCAGCCGGAAAGGAAGAGAAAATCTTTAGGCTCTAGTGCCCAGTTATAATGCCATTTTATATCTGGTTCTGAATCCGACCACAGGTCTAGCTTTATTTTTGCTTATGACTCCAAACAGAGTGGTGAAATACCTATTTCAATGCAATAATGAGAAGTCATACAGAATAAGCCATATTTAAATTTGGGGGGGAGGCTATTTTCCTGGAATTAAACCAAAGAAATACAACTAATGTCAAGCATATTAATTTTTGAAAGTCTCTTCAACGTACATGTTATTTCTACAGAAGTATATACTCAAAAAGTAATAAAACAGAACAATACCATCCACAAACCGCAGTTTACGTTAAATGAACCAGTAAAATAGCTCTATAAATGTTTATTCAGATAATTTTAATATACAAAACACTCGTCCTGTAATTTATCATTGTAAAAATGCACTTCAAATGATTATGGTAAGTCAGGGTGCGAACTGAACATTTTCTCCAGGGGGGCACATTTGAAAGAAAACATTCTCCAGGAGGGGACATTTGAAAAGAAAAAAAAATGGAGGAAAGGCGTAAAATACTCCACTAATATAATATATTAAGTATTACATGACAATGCAGTTACCAACATGTCTGGGAAGGGATTTAAATTCAAACAGAAGTCGACCTCCGATTTCCTATGCACATATATTCCTGCATATGTCGATTCTACGTTTACCCTCAAATTCGGCTAGCGGCGGAGCAGCGCTTGTTCGTTCATTTCGCAGTCTTAATTTGAATCCTGACCCCAGTTTCAGAATGAGAAGTGGCATCAGGCATGTATATATCGATTTCAAAGGGATGTTTGTAACTTGCTCCTTTGTCAAGTAAACAAAAGAATTTCTATTCTCAATACTTAAAATCGTTAGATAATGTTGAATTTGTAAGGACAGAGACTCATTTTAACATTTCTCCAGCATTGGATAAATAGTATCCCTGGCAGGGATTAATTAATATTGCTCTAGCCAGGGATATTGCGTTCTGCTGCCAGGGACAATCCCCGGCATCCCCCCCCCCCCGTCAATTCGCACCCTGTAGGTAAGTGTAGATACATTTTTATATGTATCAAAACTTTTTTTGCATACCGCATTCCATGGGATGATATATACGGTTGTAAATCTCAATCGAGAGCACTATTAATCGCATTTACTTAGAGCCACTTCAATAAGACATTGTACGTAAGAAATTTATCACATACTCTTAAAAAAAAAAAAAAAAAAAAGCTTCAAACGCTACTTCCAGTGGCACTCTATTATGATGACATAATATGACCAAAACATATTTATGAAAAGTCATAAGCTAGAAACGCCGACAGGCAAATTAAATGATATCGTAAATACATTTTACATGTATGTAAAAAAGATGTTTTAAATATCTACACTAAAAATAAAAGCTTTAGCTCTCACTGCACAAAGTTCTAGTATGATATTCGAAAACAGTTTTACCATGAGTAAGAGAAAACTTCACTAGATGGCAGCAGTAGAGAAACAAATACGTATTACCATACTTTCCAGTTCTTCATAGCAAATACAGGGAACCAAAAAAAGCACATTTTGCTATGGAATATGTATGCACAAATTAGATATCTGCACGGTCTCATACTTTTGCAACAGGCAGAATGAACTTTAGTATCGGGCAGTTCTGGTTTGTTGCCTTTCTTTCTGGCTGAATTGGACTTGAGTCGTTTATTAATTTATATAGGTATTGCTATTAATAAACAAACGTTTGTTACGTGTTATTCCTTCAAACATTCATAAATAATATACCAATACTGCAAGGTTCAAGGAAAACACAAAAACATAAAACCATGCTAAACCCATCGTTTATGAAACAGTTTCCAACACAACGATGTTTGCGTGCCAAATTCATGGATGTATCATCTTCCCATTTGGCGAGATTTTAGAGAACCTCAAAAAAGCTATACATCGCTATTAAATATAATTTTACGAGACCCTAGAAAAGAACTTCAAATAATATTTTCATCTTTTAAAGAAAGAGACTGCTATAAATGTTTATGTACTTATTGAATTATGCAGAAATGGATGAATGTCTCTACACTGCCCAAGACTGTAATGTATTGGAATTCTTTCGAGTACTCCTGTAAATATATATATATATATATATATATATATATATATATATATATACTACGGGCATTGTTTTTTATGGAGCACATTATTTTGTAATTCTTAATAACATATATCAATTTTGTTTTGTTTGAAATATCTGCATATCTGCAAAATAGGCTTAAATAATAAGAATGACTACCCACTGGGACTATTACATTGGAATTTTACGAGCGCTCCTGCAGGAGAAGTGCAAGTGCTATATACACTATTTTCAACAGGGCACATCGCACAGTACATAAGAATAACGTATATAACTTTTTTAGCAATCGATGCATATTTACGGCAGTTAGAGAGCTGACGGACAAAGCGAAATCATAAACACTTTTAAATTTTCTTGGAAAGGTTCCCGTCCACTATTAAAAAAAATTCTTAGAAAGTGTTAAAGAATAACAGTAATCATTGATGCTGTCAATTTGCAATAACAAGAACCAGTCGGCTGCTAAACGGTAAAATTAATTTTTAAAAAACTTTGTAAAACAGCACACAGCGAAACGTTACTTAGAAAGTATATTTTTCTGTGGGTTATTTTACGAAACTTTTAATTAATTTAATATGTAATAGTCGATTGTTTGTTTTAAAACTCCACCCATAAGGGTAAAGTTTTCAAAAACACATGTTTTCACACTGATAATCAATCATATTATATAACTATATGCAGGCCCGGACTGGGAGGGAGGGGCCCGCCCGTCTCAAGAGAAGGGGGGGAGGGCAGGGTTATTGTGCAACTGATAAATAGAATGTGTTAACTTTCGGGGTATGGGGGAGGTATGGTGTTATTATTAATTAATTATGATTCATAATTAATGCATTAATAAAATATTGATCTATTAATTAATATGCGTCATTCAAATTAATTAATCCCTTGTTCATCCGAGAACCGTCACACAAAAAATTTTGAGAATTACATTTAAAATCAAGTGTTTTGAAGCCTTCTGTGGCGCAATTGCAGCTGCAAAAATTTTTTTATGTGTCAAACTTCATTCAAGTGCTATCAGTATAACACTTTTTAAAAAAATTTTCTTTCTTCTTCCTGTTTGGGGGCCCGCGCTCAGCAGAGAGGGCCCGCCGAGGGTGGGAGCCCACCCGTCTGCAGACAGTCGGACACACTGGCCAGTCCGGGCCTGACTGTATGCATACGCTTGCCAGACGTCCCGGTTTGCAGACAAAATCCCGGTGTCCTGGCCGGTTTTTTTCACGTCCCGGTAAAAATTAAATTTGATTATAGATGACCAAAAAGTCTAAAAATAATTAACTGTGAAGGATTTTAAGGAATAATTACTTTGTCATTTGTTTTACTGAGTGAGAACTATCGAAGAGTGGTGGTGTGCTAATAAGTGTTGTTCAAATTTTTATTCCTCATTCAAAGTGTTTCTTTTTACTTAAGCAACTTATAAATATTAACATGTAAGAAATAAAATATTTAAATTTATATGTTTGTGTCATTGATTAATACCCCTGGTTCAGGTTCTTAATCAGTAACCATTTATTCATAGCATTGAGAATAAACTATCCTCTAAAACACTCCAAAAACCCGCCAAAAGTGTGTACCCTTGAGGGGAAAATTCAATGTAGTGTTACGGCCAGGAATCTGGACCCAGGGGAGGAGATTGCCCTCCGTGGTGGACTTTCCAAGGGATCCTAACCCGTATTTACGCGAAGTTTCGTAGAAAACCACGGGAAACTCCGGTTAGGTCGGCGGACTCGAACTGGTTTTGAACCAGGCATCTTCCGTCTCCCAGTTGAGAGCGCAAACGCGTTCAGCCACAGGTCGGGTAAATGTACCCTTGAATACCCGTGTCACTGGGGACATTCCGGTGTCCCGGTTGAATATTTCAGAAATCTGGCAAACCTATATATGCATAACGATGTAGAAAATTGAAGATACGGGATTTTTGTGCAAACTCGAGCCCTTTGAACTAAAATTATGGTCACAATATCTAAACGAGTAGATTTCAAGCTAGATCTCTGCTATATGCACGAGTGCGATCGTTATTCTTCGAATTTGAGATCGCATAATTCGGACACCGCAACGTACTTTATTCTTTTAAAATTAAATTTCAGTCTAAATTTAAAAAGTTTCGAAAGCAATACTTGTTATAGCATAAATTTGGCTGCATGTTTTATGCCACTATGTAAAAAATATTAAATTTAAATTATAATTAAAATGCGATTAATCTGAACCACAATAAGCTCGATTGATTAGTTCAGACTGGGTATTAAATGGTTACAACGAGCTAGGCTGTCTTTCAATATATTATTCTGGTTGCGGGCAGGGCTCTCTTGTAATTTTTTATTTTAGTTACCGGATTGGCCTTGTCGAACATGAAATTTTCGACACCTACAAAACTCGAAGAGAAGTAGAGCGTTGAGATGGTAGCACATAAAAACAGTACAGCAACAGGTAATCTGGGAAGAAAGGTCAAATCAAAAGTAAGAAAGGTTTGAATTATGAAATTATAAATAAAGCAACTTCGAAACAAAGGGGGTTTCGCCTAATCCAAAGCAGGTTGAAAGTCTGGTAATTTCTTACAATTTTTCCAAAGTGAGGTAGAGCTCCATCGTGCTGAAATCGTCCTTCACTTGTCACAGGCAAATAGCTGTTCTGTAACAAAAGTAGCTTTATTTATAATTTCATAATTCAAATCTTTCTTACTTTTGATTTGACCTTTCTTCCCCGATTACTTGTTGTTGTAAACTTCGGTTCTCTTTACCATTCTTTCCATTTTTGTAGGATATTTTAGTAACATTCTGTGTGTATTTAAAAGAAAAGTTTTAAGATGTTGTAGTACTACTAGTTAATATTAGATTTCCAAGATGGAAACTCCAATTGCGCTTTATTACTATTATTATTAAAACTAATATATTCGCAGCATTACCTTTCTTTCTCAGCATATCTTTTCAAAATTTAAAACCAATCGATGTAATACGTCAGACACTTTCAAATTTGAAAATTATCTAAATTGTTTTTAATTTGAAAGGAGCAAATGAGCAAGCATTTTATTTTCTCAATGAAATTTAATCAGAACTATTTTGTAAGCTATTCCCAACTTTTCTGAAAATTTGCGAAACCGTCTTTCTAATGATGTAATTTATTCGTAAGAACTTGTTAACAAAAAATTACAAAAGAATTTGAAAATCGGCACTTAAAAATGGCGTCGATCCCTTTAGCCACTTAGAATTTATGTGTATATGACCTCTCAAATGCTCAATATAATAATTCTGATAGCCATGTTTCATTCAACAGAAAATGTTTTATTTATTTTAATCTCGTGAATAAAATTAAACTGGGTAGTCTCAAGGAGTTGTTCCAAGCGAATAAAATTTCAAAAATTGCGAATTTAATTTGATTATGAGGTGATTTTTGCGGAGGCTTAATAAATCTCACGCAGTTTTAAGTTCATGGCGACAAATTACAGACGACAAGAAAATAATTTTTTTTTTCACTTTTTTACTGTATCGTGCAAATTTAGAGACAAAAACTGGGTTAAAAAAAAATTTGCTTGTAATCGAAGAACTGCTGTATTTCCAGATTTTTAAACTATCATAGTTTTTTTTTTTTTTTCCTTCCTGGTTTTTTTTTTTTTTTTTTTTTTTTTTTTTAAATACGTATTTCTTTAAGCCGATTGATAGTGGAGTATAGGTCTGCGTACAACAAAAGCCTACAGTAAGATCTTTTGCGTTATACAATCATTTGCAAGCTAAAATCAAAATTTCATTTCATGCCTTATTTTCAGGTGATAGGGAGTTAGTTCACAATGTTCGCCTGATCTACTGTTTTTTTTTTTTTTTTTTTTTTTTAACATACATGAGATCTTGGAGTTCATTTTTTTATATATCTCTGCATACTTGTACTTGGATTTAAGATGGATTTTCTTAGTAATGATTATCTTTGGACATAAATTTTTATGAGATGTTTTATTGATATTGAGGATGTACAGCTGCGGAAAAGAAAACGCCCACTTGCTCTTTATTTGGCCGGCATTCGTCGTACATCAAAGTTATACATACCATTCGTTTACAAATAACGTATACTTTAATCTCCTATTAATTTAATTTGCATAAGGGGTAGTCTTCATATTTAATTCTGCATCAACTTCGTTTTTTTTTTCTTTTTTTCTTTTTCACGTTCAACACTCTGTTTTGACTTTATTAAACGAAAGAAAACTTTCAAGTTACCCTAAATATAAATTTTCAACAACTTCCTATGATAATTTCCGGAGATATTGCGAATTCTTTTTTGCACAATTTTCTTTCAGCAAATTGAAAAACGTTATTTGTAGGTTTCGAACTTTTCGCCTTTCATTAATTCCGCTCCCGATAATTAAAATAAATAAATATTATTTACAGGGAAAATGCTATTTCTAGTCTTCAAATTTCTTGTACTGAGATATATCAGGGGTAGAAATTAGAATATTTAGTCAGTGGTCCAAATGAACCGTGACTGCAAAACTTCCTTGGTCCGTATACATGATTTAAAGAAAAAATGCAAAACAATTGCTTACGACTTTGAAATTGTTATTGAGTATTTGAAGGTTTTTTTTTTTTTTTTTAGAAGGTGAAATGTTCCCAGGAGTGAGAATCTGTTTTCTGCTCTTCTGACTACAAGCATGAAAGTTAATAAGCTACGGTCGAACATGAAGAATGGTTTCATGATTGAAAATTTATTTGTTTGAATTTCATGTACACAACGCAATTTCTTTTTTGCCGACCCAATATTAATACTGTGTTTGTTATTTCACTTTCTTCATTTAATATTACCGTCTGCAGTGTGCAATATTTTTAAAGACTTTTGGCGATATTTTAATTTATAGTCAGATGAAAATTTGGGAAGAAAATTGTGATTTTGAATGTCGTTGAGAGTTTGATAAAGTATAGGGAAGTCCAAAGACCTGATGCTTAAGCTGTTAAAAAAGAACAAATTCAAGCCTGGAATATTGATGTTATTTCTTTCAGAAGTAGGACGCTGTATTGGAAGACATACATCTATTGCATCTAATTCTATACATGGGAAATACAAATACAAGTACCGGTTAATAAAAAAAAAAAAAAAAAAAAAAAATTGACTTCTATTTTCCGATAGCCGACCGGATTGTATGGTGAGTAAAGCACCGTGCCACGGTTTCGGGTTCAACTCCCGGCGGTCGGGGTTCGATCCCCGACTGGGCGTGGTTGTTAGTTGTCCGTCTCTTCATAGGGGGTGACGTTGGTCCACCTACTAGGTGCCCCCATAATAAAGTGGCCAACGATTCCGGCCCGTTGTGGCCAAAGCCTTCCAAGGCAGCGGCCGGCCATTGGGGAAAAAAAAAAAAAACTATTTTCCGATATACTTAACCAGTTCTAATCACCAGTAATGTTTTTTAAGTACATTTTATTAATTTTATTATTATTGTTTATTTAGAGGCAATATTTAAGTACATTTTTTTGTTTAAACATGCAACCAAATTACAAAAATTCCATTTATTTTTTTATTTTATGATTTCGATAATTTGGGTTTTCGACAGTTCGAGGCAAGCCCCCTCCCGTCCACCTCAAATTATAGAGACTAAGACAAAGGGGAGTAAGAACACTTCATGAAGACTAAGACACTTCATCTTTTTACCCCGAGTAGGGGCCAAAGGGGGTATAGTGTATTTGATCCTTATATAGGAACGATGCTGTATAACAGTTGTCGTGTGGATGGCGTTAGTCCTTCTGGCTTATTATTAATATAATTTTTAGGATTTTGAATTATTATTTAGCTTTTTGATACTTTTTCATTTTCATTTATGACTGAATGCAGTGGTTAGTACTGTGACAGCACTTTGAACCTCTCTTTCAGTCCAATTGCCGGCAAAATTTATAAAAGATTCTTTCAGTTTGTATCTTTTGTATCTTTATTTTTACCAGGTTCCCCCCCCCCCCCGCTCCACACAGGCGGATTTTCAAATATTCGCGGTTAAAACTCCAATATACGAAAATAGCCATAACAGTCATGTTACTTATTTTTTCGATTCTTCCAATGACAGCCTGCATAAAATTTGAATCCAATGCTTTACTGGTCCACCACTATTGAACAGTGTGTCGTCTCCTAAATAACAACTGATTATTGTTTAAATTTGAAGTCATTTAAAAGAAAAGTTCTCGTGTGTTTGGTGTAACTTTTATAATCGATTGTGAACATGGGGGTATATGTTTGTGTATTTAAAATTTAGTTATTATTTTCTTTAGCTCTTTTTGCAAAAACCAGAAAAAAGCAAACATTTGAGTTAAATTTAATGTAATGATTCACTTTATTGAGCTACAAAGTTATACATTCATTAGAATCAGGCTACGTTATAAAGATTTTAATAAAGTTTCTCATCGTAGCTTAACGTCCACGTTAAGTGTAGTTGTTAACATTTGCTACTTTCCTCATTATTAGGTAATTAATAACAAAAAATAAAAAACACTAAAATATTTTTTTAAAATTATTTTTTAGGTTTATCTTTTGAGAATGTCGGCATACGTCGTAGACAATTAAGTGAATATTATAGAGACTGTTATTCAAAAGATAATAATAAAAAAAGATTGTAAGAAAGTAAAAATTTTTAGGGGTGTTGAGGATGATTTAACAGATGACTTTTCATATGCTCTTAGTAAATGCCAATCACGTTTTTTTCGATTTCTTTAGCTTTTTAAATGCTTAAAAATGCATCTATAGGTTTTGACTAAAAATTAAAAAAAAACTCGCCTGTGTGCGCTTCTAAGCATGTCTGGATGTATGTTTCTTGACCGTTTCTTATGTGCAGTTTAACCCTTTAACGCGCAGTGTTCCCGCTCTGGGAACACCAAACTCTGACGTTTTGACTGTTGCCAGTCACGAAGAATAGATTTGATTTCTATAAAAGTAGTTGCGGGTGACATAGCTCCACGAGAATCCTTTACTTTTTTGAACGTCATGTCCCGTAAAAAAAAAAAAAAATTGTTACGATTATTTTTAACAGCACTGACATCTGCTGAAAAATGGACGAATGCGAGAACAGCTGGATCGATTGCCGTTTCGATCGTCCGCCATCTTGCTGGTAGTTAAGTCGAGCAATGGCAACGGCTGCCCTTTTTTCAGCATTGAGAAAGGGTTGCGCCTCAAAGAGTTAAGACGTTTTGCGATTATCATTGTTTTTCAATTTCAGGAGTATGCTGATTTTGATACTTTCCTTATATTTATCCTTTATTTCCTCTTCCAGTATTTTTTGTTGTGTTCCTGCTCAGCCTGTTAGTTTCTGTCTCTCTTCCTTATTCTTTCTGTCTTAAGAATAGTTATATGCTTTCTTTTCGATTTATTCCTGTTTTTCTTTTCTTTTTTTTCTTTTTCTTTTCTTTCGCTTGAACAAGCTAAAGCGAGACACAGAAAAACCCATTCATGGGGGATGCATACGCAAGGGGAATGTCTGCCGCAACTTCTTTAAAACACACAGAAAGAGAATAACTATTTACTATGCCATGTAATATGTTTGATAGGTGTAAGCAAAACTGTCGGAAAATGTTTCATAATGAATATGTTCAGAGTGATTTATCTTTCTTTTCTTTTAATTTAGTCTGCATGCAAATTATTTAATTTAGAAAAAATAAATGCATCAATAAATTTAACACTGCACTCAACAGAATAAGTTATATCCTTAAGACAACAAAAAATAAATAAAAATGCCGACGTTGAAACAATTTTTTTTTCTCTTTCCCAGATCGATTCCTTGAAATCGAAACGGTCGCATTCGAACAGAACCGATTCACGTGTGAAAAATGTGATGCCAGAGAAAGACATAATGTAAACAAATGGTATATACAACAACGCGCACCTTAGTCAGTAGCGAGAATGTGGATCAAGGTTCGAGCAATTAGCAAATATTGCACGCGTTTTTGCGATGAGCAAACAGAACGCGCATTTTGAATACTTAGACGAAGTTTTGTATTTTTTTCCGCTTAGCAACTGCGGAGAAAATTTTAATAAAAACAAGGTGAAGTGACTCGATATCCATAACTAATAGAAGCATATATTTATTTTATCTCAATTCAGGGACGTTGCGAGGAAAAAAATAATTCCAGGATATCCTAATAGGTGGAAAAAGTAGAATTTCTCGCAAAGAAAGTTTCATTAGAGACGTGTAATAAAGGAGGGAACGGGAGCACGGTGCCCATATGACTGTTTGCAGCGGTGGGGAGGGAAATCAGAGGATCCTGCCCCAGAAATATACTATATTTTAGTGTAGTCCGTAGACCTAGGGGGAAGGGGGGGGGGCATGGTTCCACCCTGCTCATAGGTATGGACGACCATGGAGGGGGAGTTACTCCCTAGCTACTTTTCTGTCTCTGTCAGAGATACAACAGCGATAGATCCAACGAGGTGGAGCGATAGAGCGATTATTTCCCTCCCTCTGAGAGTACTTAAAATCCACTCCTGAACCCATGCTTAACCTATCCCCTCTTATCATTGAAACGAGACCCATCGGGGAAGGCTCTCGTTTTTTGTCTGATGTACCTTCTCAGAGGATTCTTTAAATGGTCATCCTGGGTTTCGGCAGACCGTTCAATGAACCATTCCTGGAAACAACATTGGTCATAGAAAAAGAGCCTCCAAGGTTACGTCTTTTCAGTGGTGAGAGCGAGTAGAAAAGTAAACAGATAATTAAAGAAAAAAGAGTGACCCATCTCATAGTATGCTTCGTCATACTTATCGACGCTTCCTTGAAACTTTTCTGGATCCGTCACTGAGATAAAAATCATGATTTCCTGGGTGTAATGTTTTATTATGTGTTTTCATTTCGATGTAGAATGATATGCTAGATCGAAAACGACTAAATTTCTAATTTTATTGAAAAATAAACTTTATTACCTGTTTAAATAAAGACACTTCTCAGTTTTTATCAGGACAAGTTATATAGCAGGAGAATTATGAAAGCTCAAGTGTCACTCAGAAAACAATTAAACAAGAATTCTCAACAATCTAGCAGAAAAATTAAAAACTTCTGAGAAATTTTCTTTTTTTGTATTTATATAAAAATGCTCGGAAATGAGTTCCAAATTTTGCCTGTACAGACAATTAAAGATTAATAAGGGTGTCGTTATCAACTTTAACATTTGTTTAACCCAGGCTCCGCATGTTCACTTTCACCATTTAAAACTCATGCGAGATGCATTCCATACTGTGCCCGGCGTTGCTTTTCTGCATGCCCATCCCCCCTCCTCGGACTAAGGGAGCGAACAGGGTTCAAGTTTTAAAATGAGAAGTTGAGGGGCGGGTGGAGAAGGGCGAGTTGACTTACCCGCCTGGTAAAATTCTGCCCACACTACGGGATTCTGATAGTCTTAATGCTATACAAAACAATATGTTTGGTAAGCTCCCAAAAGTAGTATTTTGAAAAAGCTGAAAAATAAATTATGATGTATGTTGCGTTGGTAATGCAGTGATAGATTCTCCATATAGGATGAGAACGGGCAAAATTGAGCGGCTTCGATTTCATTGAGCCAAAGTGGGAGGAAGACCGGCTTAACTCAGGGTCTCTTAATTTTGAGCCAGTCCCAGGCGAGAGACCCAGCACCTGGACTGGCAGCCCCGGATGTTCTGTTTGATGAATGTGGAGGACGTTAGACCCATGGCAAATTTTAAGTGCATCAGTTCTCTTTTAGAGTACACGATCGCACAGCAGACCGGGCGAACTGATTGGGCCACCGCGGGACATTCATGATAAGTGAGTATCTCAGTTAAAAAAAAAAAAAAAAAAAAAAAAAACAGCAGTGTGACAAGTTTTTTTCCTCATACCGTCCTCGAAAAGTGAGTTTCCGAAATCCCATTCTCTTCTCTTCAACCTTAGACTTTTTCCCTGTCTCCGGTCGATAAGCATCGTGTTTCCCGCAGTTGGTGACTCCCTCAATGATTCCAAGTTCGAAATCGTTTGAACTTTTCTGCCTTTTCCGCACGGTATTATCCAATTAGCTCTGGCGTGTGCTTGAAACGTCTGTTTGTTTGCCTAGCCTAATCTGTTCGAATTGATGGCTATCAAGGTAAAGCAGATATTTCCCCTCCCCCTTCTCTCTTTAATGCATTGTTATCGAACGGTGTGAAGACTTCCTTTTGTTTTCTTTTCAAATCGAACAAAATAAGTCATTTTTCACTTTTGTTCGAAGTTAAAAGCTCACCGGCTCAAGAAGTCAGTCGAAAGGTCACAGTGTATTTGAATGTGACTGATATTCAAATACACTGTGAGCTTTCTGGATAATAGCTTCTGGAAACAAGACGAGAGGTGTCGACCACGAGCAAGTGCCTTGGGATCGCTGTGTCCTAGTGGTTAACCCTTTGAGGCGCAACCCTTTCCCAATGCTGAAAAAAGGGCAGTCGTTGCCATCGCACCTGGCTGTGCCGCACAGCCAGGTGCGTCAAACTGGGGTCTCTAGATCTGTGGCACGCAATGAACGTTTCGATCGTCCGCCATCTTGCTGGTAGTTAAGTCGAGCGATGGCAACGGCTGCCCTTTTTTCAGCATTGGGAAAGGGTTGCGCCTCAAAGGGTTAAGGCGTCAGACTGGTAATCGAAACTCATGGGCTCGATTTCGACTTACCACTAAAGAGCACCGTGATACGTGCTATGTACCTGCACGTTATATCCGGGGTTCCGAAAGGGCCCGCCGAAAGCAGTTTCCGAGAGGTGCTAATATTCAGGTGCTCTCCGCCCACCTCCTTCCAATATAACGGTCCAAACTGTGGTATGGAAACTCCAGGATGGACTCGTGTAGCTCTAGACCAGGGGTTCCCAAATTTTTTCATCGCGGTACCTTTCTCAGGCTAAAGAGTTTCGTGGCAGGTTACCTCTAAAGGATTATCAATATGAAAATTAGTATGAAACAGTTTGGATGCATTTTCATTATTTCTTTTTTGTTTTCAGGGCTAACTATCAAGAAAATACTCTCTTGGGAAAGGGATATAGAATTTTGGCACCTACCCCCATTCCATCTCAGGGAGTTCCTGTAAAAAAGAGACGACTGGACACTGAACTAACTCTCTCGAACTTGACTGAAATAGTCTTGACTAACTTTTTTTTTGTGCTATTACCGGTTCAAAGGAAATCTTTTTGATTATACTCCACTAAAAGTTATGACTTTTCCTGATTATCTCCACGGCACCCCAGGGTGCTGCGGCATACAGTTTGGGAACCTCTGCTTTAGCTGACACAATCTTGGACGGGAGCTGTTGTCACCTGGCAAAAAAACAAGTACACAAGTCACCGTGCTGCGAAATCATTGTGACTGACTGAGGTAGTACACACCGCAGTAGTTTTCAATGAACTTTTATAGGCGTTTTGTCAGCTCGATGTGCAATTGAGAATGAAGCAGCATGTATAAAACTTGAGTACACAAATGAAACCTGCAGAGAAAAAAAATAATAAAAAGCGCATAAGAGCAAAATAAAATAAATAAATAAATATATATGTATGTAAGTTTACAAAAGCTGTCTATTCTCTTTCATTAGAAAAATATGAATGAGCACTAGCAGAGAAAATATAATAAACAACTGCATCATTTTAAAGGTCACTCCGCGAAAGGCTATATTACCAGTCTTGTCTAAGATTTCACCTGTACTGAATATCAAGTAAGCACAGAAGCATATGCATTTTTTTCCAAGGGGGGTGGGGGCATGGAATTTAAGAATAGATATGAGTAAATTTAATAGAAACTGATTGTCTCCGGGCTACATAAATCGATAAAACTGCAAAACAAATCGTCGAAACAACACAAAACTTTTCTGTTCAGTGCAAACAAACAACTCATCTGAAATGAACTCATTTCTGTTTCCCGAAAAAGAAAAGAAGAAAAAAAAATGAAAAGATTATTGTCTAACAACTAATCAAGGAACTACTACACTAATTAGCCCGAACTGAACAGACTGAACAAGGTCAATGATTCAAGTAAGTAATACGGAGAGAAGCGAGCCAGCCAAATGCCGAATATTCGCTTGGGCGTGGAGACAGACAAGCTATTCGGGCGAACCAGCAGCGGGTTTTTGCAGGTTTTGATAGTTACTTGCTAAAGGAATAACCGATAAAGTGAGAACTGACTATTAATGCGAGTGAACAGGAAGCCAATTAATTTTAACTGCAACCCACAAGTTGAACGTGATAGCAAAGGTAATGGAATTCGTCATGTCTGATTCACCACTCACTTAGTAAGAGATGAGATGGGCTAAGCCCGAACGGAGCTCGGGCTTGTGAATTTCTTATTTAACAAAAACAGTACTTGTAAACAGTTTTTAAAAGTGGGAAAGCGCATTAAGAGTTTACTAACTATTGTTGTCTTTAATTTGCACGAAGCAGCAAAACTTAGCGTTTGCTTGTGTATGTTTGTGCTTTTTATTACAAGGCTAATCTGCCTAGCACGGGGGACGCCTTGGTCACATTGGCGGATACAAGAGGCAGGGTGTGGGGGGGGGGCACAGGGGCACGTGCTCCTCCCAGACGAACTAAATTTGCACTGTAGAAGATTGGTGTGTTCTGTAAATTCTATTAATTTTAAAAGAAAATGCGACAAAAAAATGTTTTTTCCCCTCTCCAGAATTTTTTTCTGGGATTCGCCACTGCTTGGTCGGAGCGTTCTAAGGGGGGTTCTAACGCGTATTTACGTTACATCTGGAGAAAACACACCGAAACTCTTAATGATACTCTAGTAGTGAAGCAATCGGCTTTTCTGTTTTAATCACCTGATGTTTCGGGATCAGATTAGAAGTTCTCGGACTTTAAAAAATGAGTCCGAACTCATCTCTAGCTGTTCATGGGAATCACGTGTGGTGGCTTGTGCGAAATCCGGGGGGGGGGGTAGATGCAGTAGCGGAGGCAGGCATTTTTTTCTATTATGGGCTAATTTCTAAAATTAAAATTAAAAATTTTAAATTACCGGGCCCTAATTTCTAAAGCTAAAAATTAGGGGCTAAACACAAAAAGCTCTTTTTTATCTTAAATATAAGTATAATAAAGTAAAATGTCAACTAAAAAAATGCAATTTTTTTTTTTGGTGAAGCTAATTTAAAAAGAAAAAAAGCGATCATTTCACTTTGTGCAATGAAGCAAAATATTATCCTTAAACATCCTCTTGTAGAAAGCTGAAATCCTCTAGCCCTCTCCCCTGGATCCACCACTGAAAGGTTAAAACGATCGGTCTTCCTTTGAGCACGCTTGAACACTTAACCCACCACTGAACTCAGACTTAACCTGATCATTCTGATCAGTTTTAAGATAGATAATCGATTAAAAGTACAATCCCGATGCAAGAAGGAATTGACTAAACATATATCCACACACAGAAAAGAAAGAAAAAAGTCTGATAATTATAAAAACAAATTAGTAATGGATATATACATAATTAATACGTATACCCCGTAGGAAAAATATATGTGTATATAGCAGAATCAGAGGGCCAAACAGTATGAAGATTAAAAAAAAACAATGAACCATAAATTATACAAAATATTAATGGAATGGAAATTATAACCTCTGGGACTCTCATCAGGGGCCATACCCAGAAGATTATAATTAAAAACAAAATAGTAAGATTTCGGTTGTGTGTCATAGCAAGAGATTTATTCTCTCCACACATTTAGGCCCTATCCTACTATAGAAAAACAAGAAAACAAATACATAATTATTTTGAAAGCAAATCCTATTATTTTGTTGTCTGTAATTATAATCTTCTGGGAATGGCCCCTGATGAGAGTCCTAGAGGTTATAATTTCCATTCCATTAATTTTTGTATAATTTATGGTTAATGTTTTTTCGTTCTTCTTACTGTTTGGCCCTCTGATTCTGCTAACATATATATATATAGTAAAAGGCATAACTTACGAATCAACGTAGCATCCACATGGCAGATACAAAATTCTAAATATCCATGGAATGATATATATAAATATATGTACGGGGTATGTCATTTTTGCAGTAATATTCTTTGTGTTTTACTTATTAATTATAATTCTATTCTGTTTGTCACAGCTGCACTTGCACGTTACAAATAGGATATTTTCTCTATATTTAAATATGGATGCTTGATTTGATTCTATATGCCATGTTTGCATTGTGAAAACATACATTAAATAAGATTGGAAGAGTTTTTGAGTCAAGGTACTGGCAACGGTAACTTACTTCACTGCAATAGGAAGCTATTTCTCGATCAATTGATTTCCCTGGTCACATGTCTTCTTGAGAAAAAAAAAAAAAAAAAAACATATTTTGATGCGTATTGTACTATGTTTATTTATTCAGAATATTATCTCAGTAAACATATTGTTGAGTTAAGTACAATTAAGCAAGGACTGCATTAATGCACTCGCATTCTTCTGCGTGACCCTGTAAAAGAACTACTCGGACTGTATACACTTTTTTCAGTACCCTAGTATAAATCCACTTATTCGGGACATGCATACACATTTTGTTGTAATCGATGCTTAAGAGGACGGACTGACACATAAACGAAACCATAAACACTTGGCAATTTTGTTGAATAGGTTAAAGAAGAGTGCTTTGCTGATACAAATGGTTACGCATTCCAAAACAGTAATAATAATAATAATAAAAATATACGCCGGCGAATTTTATGAAGAATAAAATTACCGAGGTATTTCTTTATAAAATATCTTACTCCTTCTATGGAAGAGTGATTCTATTTTTAGTGCACTGCCCCCTCCCATTCATTATCGATTTCATTTCTTTCTTTCTTTTTTTTTTTCTTTTCCGAGAAGCAGAGATTTTCAAACCAGCTGATATTTAATTTGTCTGATGAGAAGAGGAGCATATCCAGTTCATGGTTTTTTGTCAATGCAAAAATTATTTTAAGTCGTTCATCATAAGCCTCGGCAAACGTCGAGATTACTGAATTTTATTATTAAAATCGCCTACGTAATAATTCAAATACTCAAGAGACACTGTATGAGTTTTTCAATAAATAATTTGTGTGTGCAATGAACGATTTAGAGCAATTCTAACAAATCCCATTTAATGTCTTAAGCATCAAAATCACAGCTTCTAATTTTCTTTTCATTTCAAAAATTTTACTCTGTACCAGCTCATAGCTTTTAGGTCTTTGCTAAACATAATTAATTCTATTGACGAATTATATTTTTAAAACTAAACTTTGCTACAATCTACCTGAAGACATTCTTAAAATACAGTTTGAAGACC
This sequence comes from Cheiracanthium punctorium, assembly GCA_038373885.1. Taxonomy (NCBI): domain Eukaryota; kingdom Metazoa; phylum Arthropoda; class Arachnida; order Araneae; family Cheiracanthiidae; genus Cheiracanthium; species Cheiracanthium punctorium. The sequence continues at coordinate 327,999 of JAWZYV010015949.1, read as the reverse complement.
AAGTTTAGTCTAAATTATTGTAATTTTCGGTTGGACTGGACTGCAGCCGAACTTTTTCATCTATTCCTAGCTAGATTCATAGGCGTAACTTTCTAGGAGCAAGAGGGAGGGGCAATATCCCACCTAAAAAAATTCAAAAATACTCAGCTATCACCTATATGAAAAAGCTTCTACAATAGGAAACATTTTACCCCCCTCCCCAAACGTTACATGCCAAGTTATACCAATGGCCAGATTGAGTATCAGAGGCCAATAAGCGGCCGTGGGCCCTGGACAAAATGGAGAAAAAATAGGTCTGGTCCCATGCGACGGCCTCCCCCCCCCCTTTTCTTAAAACACAATTATGATTGGTTTATTCTAAAAAGGTTTAAATGTCTCGCCCCCCATCCTTTCCAAACTCAAAATTTTATTTTAAGTAGCCTGGAATAAACGAAAATGCATATGATGCCTTTAAAATAGACAATGTCAGTGAAACGTCACGTCGAAATACTATGCTGACGTATTGAGAAATTGTTGTTGACTAAAATGAGTTTATACAAGTATAAATTTGAATTATTTTCATTGTTCATACTTTATAGCTCAAAAATAATATATTTTGACTTTTTCTTCTTTGTAATTTTATTTTAAACGTGTAAAATATAAGATTTTAAGGGCGCAGAAATCTGCGGTCCACAGCAATTGCACCGTTTCCCCAGCCTTAATATGGCACTGATATTGAAAAAAAGAAAAAGAAAAAACACCTGAGGAGAATGAAAATATCCCCCGGTGGTCAGCGGAGTTTACAATAGTTGTCCTCGGTGTCCTGGTATTAAACTTTCTTGCCCCCACCAGTGGCCAAGTGCATTTGCACTCTCAACTGGGAGAAGGAAGGTACCTGGTCCAAACCCAGGTCGCATCCGTCGATCTAGCCGTTCGGAGTTTTCTGTGGCTTTCTTCGACACTTCTCGTAATATAAGTCCCCCACGGAGGCAAGGGCGGATTAAAGGGGTGGGCGACTGCCCCTTTAAGACCCGAGACAAAAGAAATTAATGTAAAAGATCCTATTTTACTTCCATAAAATGGACGTAGAAGTCAATCTTCTAACTAACCGCCCCCCCCCCCGAGAAACTTCCGGCCCCGCCACCCCCTCTTCCTCGGCGGCCTAGATCCCTCACTTAGATAATCGGCCGTAATTCCGCATTGCGTTAAACTTTCTCCACTTCACATCTTTAGTTGCCCTTCCCATACTGGCCAATCTCCTCGATATTAATTTACTCCCCCAGAATGCCAGCTACTCTATTTTTTGGAGATTATTAGCGTCTGGTTTACATACTTTCGGCCCTGTATGATTCTCATACACTAAGTTTTGGACAAGACAACATCGACAACGATGCCAAACTACGGTTGAATAATGTATCATTTGTCGAGGAATGGAAAAGATTTCTCTGATAAAACATCCAGATATACTGAATCCTACACAAAATCGCCCCTCAAAGTATAACTATTAAAACAAATATGCTCGCCCCCCCCTTTTAAACCAACTGATTTGTAATTCAGTTGGCTCATAATTCATTCACGTTGAATTATAAGCTAATAAAGCTGACCAAGGGCCCTGTTGTGAACACATTGGACACTGGTAGATAGCTGTTTCTGGCCTATCGCTTCAGCCTTATGAAGTACTTTTGAGCTTTATGGTAATTCGAGACACGTAAATCTTTTCAGAGGTTAAGGAAGAGCAAAAATTTGCTCTGAAAAAAGGCTTAGTTATTATCTCTTTCTTTTCTTAAAAAAATGACTGTAGTTCGAAAAAATCATGTGGTTTTGTAAACTCGTGATTTAATAATAAATACCAATAAATTAATTGGATCAGGAACTTGAAATTTCTTTATTTTGTCTCTTCACAAGTTGTGTTATACATTTTAGTGAAAGATAAACCTCCATCCGTGATAAAACTTTCAGAAAAACTTCATAAAATTCGAAAATTTTTGCCAAATATGTCATTTTTCGAAAAATTTTACTGTGTAATTCCATGTTTAAGATTTTTTCCTGAAGGTTTCATAAAGGCACAAATTTTCGTTCACTATTATTATTAATATTATTATTATTGTTACTCTTACTATTATTGGTATTGTTGTTACAGAGTGTAGTGTTAGTTTCCTACGGCAGTTAGTTTATTTTAATTCGCGAACCAAGGCCGTGAAACAGAATTTGTTCGGGGCCCAGTCCCTTGCTGGTGAAAATAAAAAGGGGGATCCTAGAAAATGCAGACCGGTTTTTGCGGGCCGGATAGAGAGGCAAACGTGCATCTTCCATGAAAAGCACTGCAGGGAAAACCGAGATCAGGCGAGATGCGAGGGGAAAAAACATTCACCGTGTGCGTTTTTCTTGTAATTCCTCATCATCAGCCGAGACAGAGAAAAAGAGATGCTGTTTTCGATTAGGCAAAGGAGAACGAGTCTCTTCGGACCGGTAAGCCCGGTTCGAGAACGAGGTCAGGAGACACCGAGCCTATAAAACGAGTGCTCCGGGCCCGGTGCCGATCGTTTGCTCTACTGCTTTCACTGCTGCACGCCGATCACAACAAACAGTTTTGCATCCGAGAGAGGGATACATAACGATCACCATCATCCCGGAGGACTTAAACTCTTTTCCAGCGACGACAGGGGGCGCTGTCTCGGAGTGGACAGCTCGACGGACGGACACAGCATCCATAATACATACAATACAGGAGATAAGAATTTCTGACCTTCGGAGAAATGGGGTTAAGGTAGGCGATAATTTTTATTTATTTATTTATTTATTTTATATGTATGTTTATATATTTTTAATTTTAGGGGTAATTTTTTTTGTTCCTTAAACGAATGAATTTTTTTCTTCTTTATTTCAAGTTCGATAGAGGTAGAAATATTATTGTTATTGTCGTTATTTATCAAAGATGCAGTTGTGACTTGCTCACTTTTGTTACTGTAGCTTATCAGAGTGAGACTGACGAGAATAAGTATAATATACATTATTTTATTTGATTTTTCAAAAGGATAAGTCACGGCGACATTTTTCGCAAGAACATAAATAAATATTTAAATTCAAAAATAATTATGTCAAGGAATAAAAGAATCGACAGAAACTTTAATAAAAAATAAGCCTCTCTCATTGAAAAAATGTTCGCTGAAAAGTTTTATATTACTATGTGAAATCTTTTTATAAAGCTATTACATTAAAACGAATGCCTGAAGGTAAAAATTTTCCCATGGAGGGGGAAAAAAATCCGATGAATTAACTGTTAGTTTTCGATATCTGCAAAAGGGTCTCCTTCCTTTAGGAGAAAAGTATAAACTTGTATCATTTAACCTCTATGCATGGTCATTTACATTTATAATTTACATATATTTATACAATTATACATATTTTTTTTAATTGAAGTTAAATTGGTGTATTAAAAGGAACATGCTCTGTAAAAAAATATGAAAAAAAATTTTTTTTTAAATCTTAGTATGCAGGCAAAGTGTAATGTAATGTCTGTAAGTTTAGGGCAATAAGTACGTGATACGAAGCCAGAATTGCATAAAATTTTAATTAGAATGCCCCCCCCCAAAAAAAAAGAAAATTCTGAAGTACATAGCGAAAAACAGATTTTTTTTAAAACTTTTATATTCTTTCATTTATTTTAAATAACTGAATCTATTCTCCCCTCCCCCAAAAGGAAATTTTGAAGTACATGGGGGGGGGATCCCAGAAACTTTGGAGAGAAAAACATATTTTTATTTTTATTTTTATTTTATTTTTTATTTATTTATTTATTTATTTTTTTTTTTTTTGAGTGGGAGGGGGATAATTTTGAAGTAATGCTCTTTTACTTTTTTTTAAAACATGAATAACAATAAAAATCTAGTTTAGGAAAGTTTTAAGAAATAATGCAATTCATTTGTTCAGTTTTCATATGCGCTTTATGTCCATTCCTATAAGTGAATCTTCTCTTCTTATTTTTGCTCTGTAAAATAGCACATTTCACAGAAATCACCTTAAAATGGGCACCTTGTAAAAACTGGTTAACCTAAGGGGTTACCAATAGGGGTTGTTTAATGTTAATATTAATTGATTAAGGTGTCACCTAAAGTTCATAGAGCCAAAAGCAGAAAAAAGAGCTTATAGTACACTGAGGTATGATACGACTATTTTTAAATTTTAGCGATTGAAAGAGACTATAGTGATAGTGAATACGATAAAAAATAAAGAATTAATGCAGATAACTTAGAATTTAGAAATGTACATTTTGTGGTAGTAAGATGTATGTCAAGTATTTTTTAAATATATATACAATTTTCGAAATGTGCCGTATTCAGCATTATATGAAACTTCGCTGTTAAGTAAATTGCTATAAAAACAGCCTTTTGAAATTCAAATTACTGATCGATTCTTTTAATTTTAATATTGGAGATTGAATGTATTTTAAATCTTAAAGTACAATGTAGAGTACCTAAAATTAAAGTAACTGCCGTAAATATTATGAGCGTAAAATAATTTCATGGATGTAAAAAGACATTTAAAATAGTTTTGCATCTCACATAGATTCGCATTCTTTTAATATAATTGTTTCGTGTAATAACATTAACAGACCTTAAAGCTGAAAAAAAAATTACTTCTTTAATTTATTATTTAAAATGTTTTTCAAGTTTCCTCTGATGGAAATTGCTAATCTATACACACTTCTTTTTTTTTTTTTTTTTTTTTTTTTTTTGAAGCTACTAAAATTTCCCAAAGCTGAAAAAAAACCACTGGAAAAAGGGGAAAATATATATATATTCTTTTGAGATTATATTATATATATTGGTTTATATATAGGTATATATACCAATATGGAATAATAGTTCATAAACCACCAACAGTTCACAATACCACCACCTCAAATTTCCCCTGACATTTTTTCAGAATTTTTTGCTAGGTTTTAGAACACTTTTTAAGTCACATTCATTTCTTTTCTAGTCAGAATAATAATAAAAATAAAAACTATAATAATAGTAATAGTACTAATAGATTTTTAAAATCACCTGTCAATTCTATCACTGATACAAGTAAAAGCATAGTAAGAGTTAGAAAATCTGTATAAATTAAAATATTGTGTGTATGTGTGAGTATATTCAAGGGATTACTCTTAAAGGATTTGACTAGGATTAACCAATTAGGATTATGCTGCATTAAAAATCTGAAAATCCACACGCTACCCAATTTTTAACGATTTCGCACTATTTTCAACTCTCTAAAGTTTCTATTTGATATCTGAGAGTTTAAAAAAAAGAATAGCAAAATATGATAAGTGAGATTGACGTAATTTTGATGTTATGTGTTAAAAAATGTTTTAAAAATACAATTATGGTAGCAGAATGTGACTTAAAAATTCTGCCACTGGTTGAAAGATTATACGAAATCTCATTTAAAATCTGCCATAATTGTTCGGTGCGGAAAATAGAAAAAAGGCCTCAAGAACAGTTATTTTTTCTCCGCAGTTCAAAATTTCAGGAAACTTTCAAATTTTATTTTTCTTTTGTTGGAAGCAATTTTGTTTTCTGAAATTTGGCACCTGAAAAATTGTTTTTATAAATTAGCCTGAACATGAACACTTGAAGCTTTGGTTTAATCTTCAAGGATATTATATCATCTATGCGGGTAAAGCTTTCAAAACGGTTTTGGATTTTCTGACTGTAGAAATCGCTACTTCTTCTATAGGGTCTGGAAATTTTGCAAACATGCGAAGGAGGTAAAATGCAAAATATCTAGAATAGCAGTAAAAATCCGATTATTTTTAAAGCGGTAGTACGTTAATGTTGTATTTGTTTTATATTTAGGTTATTTTATTTTCAGAGTATTTAAGAATGCTAGAAATGATTTCAGTTTCTGCTAGACAGTTGACTTTTATAAATGAAGTAGCATCAAGCGATTCTAATATTACCATAATTATAATGTTAAAATATGAAATTAATTACATATTTGTTTAATTAAAGGATACGAAAATGAAATGTACTAAGTGAACTTTACAATATTACAAGTAAGAATTATTTTACTGCCAGAATATTGCTTTTAACATGTGATGCAAATCGCAAAACTTGACCACACATACGTTAGCCTCTAGCAAAGAAAGAGTCCTCTGTCATCATCGGTGGATCAACATTTAAGGATGGGAATCATTTACGGTGCTAAATCTCTCAAAAAATCCGACACCAGAGGACTCTGATCCACGCAGGAGGATAACGCAAGTGCAGCTAGATGTATTTCACGACATGGGAATGCAAAAAATAATATTCTGTCAGCAAAATAATTCTTATTTATATCAATGAAAATTACACTCGTATCCATTAAAATAAATATTTAATTTCGTATTCTATTTTTAATATTACAACAGTTCTGTAGCAACGGAATCCGTTGTTGCTACATAAGGTTTTAAATTCAACAATCAAATGAAACTGAACTCATTTCGACAATTCTTAAGGCAATAGGAAAATGAAACTACATAAATAAAAAAACAAACATAACTTTAACTTAGGTGCGTTTGTTTATTGGTGCTTAGGTTATTGGTGCTTTCAAAATAATCGGTATTTTCATTTATTTCTGGATATTTTTCATTCTGTTTCCCATTACTTGGCAGATTATCCGGAGCCACACATGCGCATAATACGTTAATCCCCTGCGTGGATCAGAGTTCTCTGGTGTCGGAATTTTTTGAGACCATTTTTTTTACTATGAAGATATCCATTCTTGATTTACGTAATTATTCTTGTATTCTGATTCATAGCGCTAACATTTGTTTGTACCTTGAAAATGCAAACGTTAAGCTCGAAACAATTTGGCAGCTCCGATCGAATAAACTTCTTTCAATAACGAGTATTAAAAAAAATTCTACTTCCTGACGTACGAAGAACGGGTATTTTATCAAGTAAACAAATAAAATAAAGAGAAGACTTTTTTGCGAAACTTCCATCTGAATTTGCATTCCTTCCCTTCCCTTCTACTAATCAATGTACAATTTAATTCTTCCAGTTTGATGCTTCGGAAAATTTTTATTTTGAAATATTTTTCACTTATTTATGTTTAACTTTTCTGGGTCCGATATTGATCGGAATATCTCATTTTTAATTACAAAAATTAGAAAAACGGCGATTTATTCGAAAAAGAAAAACCACAGTAAACTTCCCGCAACTTCTCCCCGATATCGAAATGTCCAATAAAACTTTTTGCGCCTGTAAATATTGTTTTACTTTCATCTGAGAGAAGTTATAGAGAAGCCCAAGGTAAAGCTCGAGGAAAATTTGTTGCTAAATCACTTGATTTCACTTTTGAAGTTGGAAAACAAAAAAATTTTTCAAGTCGTTTGTCGGAGTCACTAAATAAGTACTTGTAATGGGTGAAAGAAATCGATCTAATGATGATGTTTTAACGCGATTTCCTCTCCCCAACTCATGTACGCATAACTGATTATCAGCATCATCCAGTTCCGTGATATGCGATGTGTAACGCCGCACTCACGAAATAAGCCGAGGCTCTTGCCCTACTACAGCGATAAAAGAGGATTCAATACAGCTGGAAAATTATTTTACTTTGATTTAATCAAAGTCCGAACGTTGATAATACTTTTATTACACAGGGTGTGCCACAATTCCCTCCCGGGTTTGGAAGGCTTATAAAAAGATAATATATTACCAATACAGCACCAAAGTTGACTTCACTGGAAAAAGAAAAATTACAAGTTGTGTTTCACATATAACGAGCTTCCTGTATATATTTATATATGCAGGGTGCTACAGGGGCGTAGCCAGAAATTTTTCATGGGGGGGGGTTACGACTACTGCAACTCACATATATGCATACATGTGTGTGATGAGGGAGTGAAGAATATACATTTTATATGGCAAAAATTTCCTCATGGGGGGTTATGACCCCCCTAACCCCCCCCCTTGGCTACGCCTCTGAGGGTGCACCACAATGCCCTCTCGGGTTTGGAAGGCTTATAAAAAATAATATATTACCAATACTGCAACAAAGTTAGGCTTTACTGGAGAAAGAAAAATTGCAAGTTGTGTTTCACAAATAGCGAGCTTCCTCGTCGTTGGATGGGCCAAGGTTCTGACGACGACAATCGGATAATTCCGTGGCCACCTCGCTCTCCGGACCTAACTCCAAGAGATTTTTTTTTAATGGGGTGACATAAAAGATCGTGTGTTCGTGCCCCCATGCCACTTGATTTACAAGATTTACGAAAAAGGATCACTACTGCATTTTCTATCATTGATCGTGACATGTTAAAGCGAGTTTGGGGATGGAAGAATTTGATTTTAGACTTGATATCTGCTGCATCACGAAAGTTTGACGTATTGAATATTTATTAAACAAAACTTGTAACGTTTCTTTATCCAATAAAGTCGACTTTGTTGCTGTATTGGTAATATATGCATTTTTAGAAGCCTTCCAAATCCGGGAGGGAATTGTGGCACACCCTGTATTTTAACACTTTCGAAGAAGGTTAGGAATTACGATTTCGTTTTTAGTCTGTCAGTCTGTTCTCTAAATGCCGTAAACAGTCATAGATTGCCACGAAGTTTATTGTAAAATGTTATTGCAATGAACTCTACTGAAAATAGTTTGTTACGGAAACGAATAGTTTCTTTTTTTTTTCTAATACCCAAAAGTTTATTTAATTACCCATAAATCAAAGTGCATTTTGAAGACCTTCATTGTTTCAAGCAAATCAAAACAAATCCATGTTAAGCAGAACTAGTTGATCCATTAACTCAGTGAGCTTTAGCCTATAGACCTCGACCATCTCAAAGGCCTCAACTTACGAAGTTCAAAAATACAACATTACAAGTTGGAAATTATATAATTATAGAGTTAAAGGTGCAGAAGAAATTCAAAATACATGACTCATTATGGTATGTAGTAAAAGTGCGTGTACTTTCAAGATGTCGAAGTAAATACATCAGGTTGTTCAATTACGTACAACAAAATCAGTTTAACGTGTTCGCTGTGATGTATAAAATATTACAAGCATAAAAGAATGACAAAATTGTTCGTTATAAAATGATTTTGCTGTAGCAGGGTTTGATTCTATGCATATTTTTTATAGGTGTCACGGGCTACATAAACGTTCTTTCAGCGAAAATTACGGCAAAAGTGTCTAGAATCATTTTGTGGAAAATATTCGTTTAATTATTCTTCTTGAAAACAGGGATTTTAAAACGTAAATACGAGAAAGCGAGGATATGCTGATTTCTTGTGCCGTCCAAAGGATTAATCGCTTCCAGCACTAATGATCAATCTTTGGAAATGAGTTCAAGCACGGGTCAGTGACCTAATTAAATTAATTTCAATTAGTGTTTCTCAAGCGGTCACTTTCGCTGTCCCGCTGAGGTTCACACATACAAGTGACCCAGAAATAAATCGCAAGGAAATCCAAACATAAAGCTGTTTTAGAATATTACCTTCCGAAAAGCCTCTTGGCTGTCGAATTAGAAAAATGCAAGAATCCATAAATGACTTCACAGAAACCATAGCCTTTCACTCAATTAATTAAACTTTTTTTTTCTTGGGAGATTTGCATTGTACTATTTTTTTCCTTAGTGAAATTTTCGTACGAAACCTCATATTTCTCATATCGCAAGCGCGATCGACGTCTGGAATTCCGATCGATTCTTCTGGTCCGATCGATTTTTAAGCCATGCACTCAAAAGTGTATTGGAAGTTAAATCAGGTTAACCAAGTTCTGATGAAAAATTTATGTCAAGCGCAAAGTATTTTTGCAAGTTTTGAGATTCTGATAAGCTTGGAGCAACACCTTACATCAGCGTTTCTCAACCTTTTAACATTACGCGCTCCCCAACAAAGGATAACTTGGGATAGCGCCCCCTCCCCTCACATTCTTCTACATGCATACAATATTTTATTCTTCCACAATGAACATTTATTTGCCTTTTCTGAAAAATAATGTTATCGGTAAAGTTTCAGAAAACATTTTAAGCGAAAATAAATATGTTTTAGAGTAAAAATAAGAAGAAATAGGATGATGCCCTAGACCAGGGGTGGCGAACTTTTCAAACAATGGATCAAAGTGCCATTTTTTCTAAAGAAATGTTTAATGAGGCCATAGACGTGCCGTCTAATAATTTAATGATTTTGACTTAGTGACCGTTCGATCGTGATACTTCATAGTGAACTTTGATATTTTTAATTAAAATGCAAACCGTTTTGATCGGTGGCGTGGCCAAAATATTGTGTCGTGTGCCATCAGTGGCACGCGTGCCATTGGTTCACCACGCCTGCCCTAGACTATATACACTAACAGACATTTGACGATATTTATACAATGTAAAGCTGAGATTCCATTGCCAGGATCCCTTTCCAATTCCCAACTTTTGGATCTTCCAGATTATTAGTTGCTGCAAGAAAACAATTTTCCGTTAAAGAATCAGTTTAAAGACCAGGACAAGGGGTTAAGGGCAAGTTATTCTCAACAAATGAGAATCCGGTAATTAGCAGAATTTTATCGATGATATAAGGTGAAAACGAAACACATTGGTGCAGATTGCAAAATACAGTGCATCCTAAAAGCTCCCGTTCCAGTACTATCAAACTCATTGTCCCTGTATTTTTTTATTTTTATTTATTTATTATTATTTTAAATTAAATTTTATCGTCTGCTTATCATTGCATCCGTTCATTCGTTTTTATCGTTTGATTCTTTTCCCGCAAGTTGCTCGAGAATAATGTTCGGTGTAATTTTGTTCTTCATAGTGAAATGAGTTCATCACGCAATGAAGGAATTAGGCAGCTTGAGGCATATTTTGAACGTAAATTGTATGAAAGATGCAAAGATGTTTAATGAAATAAATATCCATATTATATCCATATGTCGTCAGTGCGGGAACTTTTAGGACCCTCTGTATATTGTAATGAAAAGAACAGAAAAGAAGGAGAATCAGAACGGTAAACAGAAACGGTAAACATCAAAAGTTAAACAGAAGGAAAATTGGAAGTGAGTTTAACTTAAAATTTAATGCATTATTTGTGTGGATTTATTATAAATTCCAAAATATACAGTTGCAAACTTTTAAAATTAGAATATAACACATAAATGGAAAGAACATATGAACTCCTAGTAAACTTTTGAGAATGCAATTTATCAAAAAAGTGTAGGAACACTAAGCACCTATATTTAAATTTAGATAAAAAAAAGTAGTTTAGGCTAATACTTGGATATTAGTTTATTATACATATATTTACACAATTAATTATACACATGTACGTATAAAGGTATTATAAAGCACATATGTTAAAGGGACTGGAAAGTAACGTCTTTTTTTCGTACGTGGATATTTAGCCTAGCCAAAGCTACTGAAGCTAATAACACGAAATTTGGCATGCATGCAAGTTTTTTAACTTTTTGAAGGGCAAGCATTTTTACAGTACTTAATTCAGTTTTTTTAGATGCCAGAAGAGATTGTTATACTTGCGACTTAAATTTCATGAATAATGCAACAGTTTTTTCTAAAGTTTGTGTGTGCTGGTAAAACATTTAAAGTTATCCTTAGTTTTGCCATCATTTAGTTGTTCCGTGGAAACTATAGATGATATTTCTGAAACTGAGGTAGGAAATTTTACTAATGCTTATATTTTTTGTGGCTAACAGTGAAAGTGCTGCAATTAGGTGGTTTCACGGTGCGACTACCGCACGTTAAAGGTTTAACATAGTTGGATTAAGCATCATTTTCTTAAATTCGTAACCCATTGGGATAGGTGGTCACAAAGTTCTTTTCACATATTCCCCGTGATCTCAGAAAAAAAAGGATATCTGTAAAATTCTTGCTCCAAAATACAACACTCACGAAAACCTAAAGATTCATTTCAGCTTTTGAATATCGTCGTCTAAGGTGGATTGACATGTATAAAGAAGGAGGATAGCCATATATTTTGAAAGAAAAGATATATTATCTATAAAATTCGTCCTTTAAAATGCAAAAAATGATAATTCTTCTATGTTTATGCGCAGCTTGTTTATAATTAAAAAGCTGTTAAAAATTTAGTTGTTTGAATTTAATGTAAAAAAAAATACTCTCTAGTTCCCCAAACACTTCATGGTTTGAAAATAAACATTATGTTAATAAATACTAAGTATGTCATCAGGACACCCCATAAATTTCAAAAACACACACGCGAAGAAAAATAACGCAGCATTTTTACATTTGAAAGAATTTCAGAAAAGGTGCCCCTTACTTCTCTTATCTCCCTCGCTCTCCTCGCAAAACAAAAAGAAAGATGAACAGCACAACTCGTCCAGTTTAAAAGAGCGCCCTCCGCATTTGCATTTCCAATTCAGTGTTAAGAAAATGGAGGGAGAAATAAAACTATAAAAGTTATTTTAAACGGCGCATGTTTTTATCGTTTTATAAAGAATCCAATCTTAGGAAACCTGGAGTAAATATTATTTTTTTGTTGTGTTTGTTTTTCTTCTCGTGAAAATAAACAGTGCACTCTGAAACAGCGGTTGCTTTTTCCCCGATTTAGTCAGAAGAACAAATTACGTTTTTTTAACTATTTTAAATGGTTCGACTTGCTTTGGGGAGAGGAAAATTCGCTTCAGAAATTTATGTGCAATCAAAAACAGGTCTTTTTATATGTTAATGTATGAGTGCAATAAAGTTGAATGCGCGGTGCGTGCAGATTATCATTCCCGTTTAACTTTTTCCGTGGTTTGTGTACTGGTTGACTAGTTGTGCGTTGGTTTTTGAATCGGTTCTTCACAAAGAGCATTACAATATTATTTGATCTCTCCGCAGCACTGAAAACATTTTCAATTTTTCTTATAAAAATTACGATCATTGATCACATGTTTATGGAATTTTTTTTAAGGCTTAAGCAGTTGAATTCATACGATTCGATTCGAAAGACTGGGTGCTGCCATTCAAAAAAAGAAAGAACATTGAATTGTGTATGTAATCCCCCTTTTTTTTTTATTCATTCGCCGTAATAGAAAAAAACTCTCTCAACTGGAGCAGATGTAAAAAGCACAGGCATCGCAAACTGAACCAATTTAGAAATGTTCCGATAAGGCCACCAGTCTTCTGAAATACCTTAAAGATAGCTTTTCACTTCAATTCAATAGTGTCTGGCACTTTTCCGGAACTTGAGTAGAATTTCAATAACCCCGGACATTTTCAAACTCCAGACAGCACTAAAAAACCAGAACTGTCCGGGCTAATCACGGACGTCTGGTAAGCCGCTAAATACCTCTGGTAAGCCTATACGCCGCTAAATTAGGTTCAAGAAAAACCGTTGTGTTGGAAATTGTTTTATAATCTACGAGTTTGGCATAGTTTACTCTTCTTGTTTTTGTCTGTAAAGCAAAAGCGTGAAAGCGTAATGCTGTGGGAGTTTTTCTCCTTCACACATTGCAATAGCATCCTGTTAGCCATTAGAGATGAGTTCGGGCTCATTTTTTGAAGCCCGAGCCCGCCCGAGCCCGAGGACTTTTAATCCGAGCCCGCCCGAGCCCGATCAATATTATTAAAGTTGGAGCCCGAGCCCGCCCGAGCCCGAAATTTCAGCTAAAGACAAATAAAATTAACTACTTCATTAATAGGATACAATAAATTTTGGAGCTTCACACACCTTCTAGTTCCACGTGCCGCTATTTTTTTAAATAAGTACGTCTATTTATCCCATGAATCACTTTTTAAAATCTGTTTCAAGGAGTGTGTTCAACAAAGGAGAAATTTTTCATGAGCCCGAGCCCGCCCGCCCGAGCCCGAACGCAATCGTGAATTACAGAGCCCGAGCCCGAGTCGGGCCCGGGCTCGGGCTCGGGCTTTCGGGCTCGGGCTGAGCCCGTCTCATCTCTATTAGCCATTGCAGTCTCTTGGAGACAAGGTCCTGAGATTCGGCGACGGCAATTTCACCCTTGTAGCAGCTAACTCCTCCGTTGTTTTTGGGCGTTTGTTAGAAAGTGAACAGGTTCTTGCTCGCTTTCTCTTTTCCTACCGCAAAGGGCGTTCACTGACATGCACTGCTGACCCATTATTTCGCCGGATAGGAAAGAATGGAAAAACAAAAAAAACGATCCGGCTCCAGAATTCTAAGGCCGATGCCCCTTGCAGTTCACATTGAGATTCGCCACTGAAATAAATATGGCAGAATATGTATTTGACCCTTTGAAGAGCAACCATTTCCCAATGCTGAAAAAACGACAGCCGATGCCATCGCTCGATTTAACTATCAGCAAGATGGCGGTCAATCGAATCAAACATCGCGTGCCACATATCTAGAGACCATTTTTTTATACAGCTGGCTGTGCACGCGCACAGCGAGCTGTGTCAAAAAATGGTTTCTGGATCTGGTTTCTAGAAACGTTATCTGTGGAAATTTATCTTGTACTTTCCTGTAAAAAGGACAACCATTTCAATGCAAACCTGTAGGGAACCCCCTACTGTAAATGCGACTAACTTAATGAAATTTCGTTATAATCCATTCATATCTGTAGTTGTTAGAACTGGAAAAGACACTAATAGAGAAATAATCAAAGGCATAAAAGACGAATAACTAGATGATTTATTTCAATTACCACTCTTCGAGTATAGTAAAATGTCGCATGCTCCCTGAAAAACTTTATGAATGCTACACGCGTTGTTTTAGGAAGGGAACGTAAAACACTTCAAAAATGAACTTCCAGCAATCCCTAACAACCTGAAGACTTTGTTGCGTCTGAATTCCTTTGTGTATCCGCGTAAAAGTATTTGTAAGCAAGAATTTCTTCTATCCGGTGCATGTTATTCTAAAATCGCCCAGTGGGGAATCTGATATATATAGATTCTGTTGTGTTGCCTAAGAAAAAAAACCCTTACTTACGCTTTTAATTATCTTAATTGATTATCGTAATGATTAATCGAGTGTCTTCTTCACCGAAGACCTATATATATTAAGTCGTAATTGTTCTATGCCCTTCTGCTTGCCTTTGTAGGCCTGCTTCTGACTGCTTTTTCATTAAAAATGAGAATTAAAATTCCAGGAGATTATAACCTGAAAAAATGTATTAATTCATTTAAAAAATAATAATAATCTGTGGGCGACTCCTATTCCACCCACTGCATCCCTCTTCCAGAAATAGAGGTTGCGATATGCCATTACAAAAGCCAACAACATGCTCTTCTTAACAATCCAAACGCATTTAAAGACGTGATAAGAGCTCCCACAGGCAGACAAATCAAAATATTGAATCGCTTTTCAGCAATTTTGGAGAACATGTCATGCTTCCAATGGGGATCTATCCCTTACCGATTGTGTGTAATGCTAGCGCGCTATCATTGAGTCACGAAAAGAAGACACCCCCATTGTTTAGGCAACTAGGTTAGAGCATCATAAATATTCTGATTTCTCAGAGACATTATAACCAACTCTAATTTTCTATTCTAAATTCGTTTAAAGTCACTGTCTTTTACACAGATGGTCCTTCGACCGTGAAAAGGCGTTTTAAGCCATAATTCCTAACGGGGGTGGTATCGCCTCCAACCACCACCACCCCTCCCCCCTCTCCCAGTAAGCTCTGACATTCTGAAGCATTCCTAGAGGGCGGTAGGGGAGCCAGAGACAAAAAAGGGTCGTTGAAATAGTAAAAAAGGTCGGCTGTGGCGTCTGTAGGAAAGTAAAATAAAACTATAGTCTGTTCGCGGAAACGAGAGAACGAAAGTAAACAAACGGGTTACATTTTTTTGAAAGAATTACATTTTTTGGCGCCAATCCCTAGTTAGGCGAATTTAACCTTTCTTAATTCCAAACAGCCTAAATGGAAGAAAGCAGAAATTCACACTGTGTTTGGTGCTTTGGCAAAATGCCAGGTGTTTACTCATCGCCAGTTTGCCCGTGCAATTGTTTAGTTTCGTTCTCTCGACTCGGTGAATGCACTATAGAGGGCGTTGGATTTTTTTTTTCTTCTGAAAGGGGTGATAGTCCAGGAAAGGCTGAGAGCCTCTGATTCAAGCCCTATTTTACTAGAATAGGTAGACTGGCCAGTTTCAGATCTCGCTTCGAAAATTAAAGCTTTCTTCTTAACGTGTTGTAATAAATCAAAGGTGTCAAAATCGTGATACGCTTGCACCAAGCACAAGCTTGGTGCATTAAAGGATTTCAAGTGTCGTATTACATTCTTTTTCGTACTTATATTGCTATCACACTGAGAAAAATCCGACCAACTTTCCTTGCAAATCGAGTTTCCAGCCGATTTTCTCCGCCGTTACCTTGACGACCGCGAACTCCGACTTTTTCCTTTCCGAAGGAAAAAATCCGAGTCGGACGAAATTTCGGCCAATCAGAGTACTTCTTCCTGCTACGCCATAAGCAATTTCGAGTATTGGTGACTATGTTCGAAGCTTGGCAGCTTGGCTCGATGTCAGAATCACGTGTAAATAAAATTAAGGCCGCGTTCAAGTGGACTTTGGAATTAGAGATTGCTGCCCATCCGATGCTGCCGAAATTGCGATGTAAATATACCAACGCACGATATGTAAAATAAGAAACTGCACGCCAAATCAGCGATGCGATGACTATTTGGCGTCGGAGAGAGTTTGTTTACTTTTGCAACCCTTAAAGATAACCACGCCTTCAAGTCCGTCGGAAAAGTTGGTCCAGCGCGAAGTTGCTCGGATTTTCCCTTTAGTGTGATAAGGCCATTATTGTCTTGAGACAGATCAGAGACTTTCGAAATGTCTTCCTGCCCGAAAATATTGTATTTCTTAAAATTTATGATGTCACGTCAGAAGGAAGCATTAGCACATTCATAAAATATCATCAAAAATCAAACCATCTCTGAACCCCTACCAAATATCCAAGCAATTAATGCTAGAATCTTCTTCCTCGACAACTTTAGAACAACAATTTCAGTCTCTTGGTGGTCACATACTTGTTATTATTTTTCCTCCCCTACACTGAAGCCAACTACATCATATTTTCAAGATATTGAGTTGTATGCCGCATCTGAACTCGACTCTGAAAAAGATAGGCGCATGATATGCAAAAGTTTGGCCACCCCTGTAATAAATGGATTGAAGAAATATCTCGACAGCAATGAAAAAGCCGTATCACAAAGATAAAAACCCTCTCAAATTAACATGTTCTATCTTCATATGCTCTAGTAAAATAAGTTGGAGAATTGTTTGGCAACAATAAAGAGCACTAATAAAAAACATAAACCTAACCACTAGAATTAGAACGCAATCCTTTGGAATCCATTACTCTAAGAAAACCCACAAATGATTCATTGACTAAAGAGGTTAATTTTAAACTTTTTAAAATAACTAATATTCACTTAATAAAAAACAGCTAGTGAAACTTTCTCCCCTTCAGGGCATGAACACATCATTACATCTTATCTAGGAAGGTAACTTTTACGTGTTGCCGCAATTGAAAGCACCACGAAGGGAAGGGTGGGAGACTCATAATGAATATTCCTATCCAAGACGGCCTTCGGTCATCTAATCTTCAGAATCTCAACGGGGCTCTTGGCAAGTGTGCAGAATGGGAAAAAACAGATTCTAATTGAATGAATAAATAAGCGAGGAAATGGCTGTAGTTCCGACGCACCTGTGAGCCACTCAAACTCTCATCTCGACAGTCATTCGTGCTGAATTTATATTTCATCCCTCGCATCTCTTCCCAGCACAATCGGGTCGACAGATCTCATTTCCATAACCAGTAAATCAAGCGAAAACACAGTGTTTCTATATTTGAATCCAGAGCTTGTTCCTAAGTTTGCAAACCTCTTTCTCTCTCTGTCTTTCTTTTTTTTTTATTTAATCATTTTATGGAAGGGAATTAATTTATTGTTAACCCTTTAACGCGCGTTGTTCTCGCTGTGAGGACAAAAACTCTGAAATTTTGGCTGTTTTGATTCACGAAGAATAAATTCGATTTCATTTGAATACTTAAGGAAGACATCTAGGTAGACTGTCCAATGTCGACTTGCGGCGCCGCACAGCCAGCTGGGTTAAAAATGTTCTTTAGCTCTGTGGCACGTACTGGTCGAACTGGTTGATTCGATCGACCGCCATCTTGCTGGTAGTTAAATCGTGCGATGGCAATGGCTGCACTTTCTCGACATTGGGAAATGGTTGCGCTTCAAAGGGTTGAACCGTGCAAGTCTTTGTCTGGATAGACTTGTAAACTGTGTAATTTCTTTTGCTATATTTCGTGTGCTGTTTTGTTTTTACTATTTCGTTTACTCTGACATTTTTTGTGTGGACATGATTTGTGGACATCGACGCTTTTTCGTTCCATTTTTCAATAGGATTGCCAGATAATGGGGGGGGGGGGGATAAAATGTTGAAAGTTGCAAAGGTTTCCAATTTTGAATGATTTATCGCCAAGTTTTGCGACAAACATTAAGTCCCTAAAACTGAACCAACAGTTAGAATACGCCTGGCGAACATTGTAAACCGATTTATAGTAGGCGATTTTAATATAGACTTCAATTACATAGAAATACGTTATAAAACAAGGAAGACAAACACGGCACATTCATGAATTGTGATACAAATTCCAAACAGTATTTATAAAGGTGAATATAGTTAGAATGCACAGAAAAAACACTCAAAGTACTGGTGTTAAACGATAAAATAAATAAAAACTTTGTAAAAAAAAAACCATAAAATGTTATTTATAACACGTAACGATCGTTTCGACCAAAAATTCTTTCGGTCTTCATCAGACAAAGCCCTTAATCTCTACTAAACATTGCCTTAACCGCACGTAAACGTAATAACCTCTCACCTTCGGTGAGGTCCTAGGCTTGATTCCCATTCAGCCTTGGTCATTTTCGTTTGACCAAATATTGTGCTAATTGTACTTTCAAATAAAGATGAACATGCACTTAGGAACAACTGAGATGAAGACCTAAAAGAGCTATAGATCTCGGTAAACTCTCTCTCAAATCCAAATAGGCATTTTCTGTGGTCTTATCACCTAACTGCATTTTCCTAAAAATTGCGTTCAAGCAGGCGATTCGAAGGTCATGCCCCACCTTGTGTGTAAAAAGGTATTCACTTACTCAACATACAATAGTAATTCGGAAATAAAAACCATTTTACATGAATGTGTTATAGCACTTAGCGTTAAAACCGCTGGCGGCTGTTTCTGCACGCATGGTCGATAAATCAGAACCGAGACTGCCGGCATTAAGCATGATGAACCCGTATCATAATATCGATATCGGAGGATTAATCAATCGAAAAATTACACTGTCAGACACAATCGGAAAGGTTTGTTCTTTTTTTCTTCATGCTGACATCTCTGTTGTTTTGGGTTCCGTATTCATCATACTTCCTGTTTAAAAATTGATAATAATCAAACGTTAATAATAACATCGATTTATTTCCCCGTTCTTTTGTATTTTTGTTTTCAATTTCACAAATACTGACAGAGATTTGAATTTCATTAACGTGAGTTACTGTGAGCCCCAAACGTCCAGACACTGACTAATTTCTGTATGATGCATTATTCAATTTCGCTTGATACTAACGTCATAGCTTCCGATTGATTGAATTCCATTCCGCTGTAAAATAAAATCCAGTCATCCATTATCCTGTCTGGAAATTCTGAACATAGCGATTTTCCTACTTCCGGACACCGTACGATGTAAAGTTGTTTGAAAAAATAAAATGTTAAACTCAATGGTTGATCCACGGTTAGAGATTAGGGATGAGTTCGGGTTTCATTTTTTAAAACCCGAGCCTGAGGACTTTTAATTCGAGCCCGCCTGGGCCCGAAATTTTAGCTAATAGATAAATAAAATCGATCATTTCATTGATAGAATATCATAAATTTTGATGTTTGTGCGAGTTAAAGACAAATACTGTTGCAAATTCTTAATTCATTTTCTATGTATTCAGGTTTATTATATAATAATAGTAAATAAATAACAATATAATTTCCAAAATTAAATTAATAAGTATATTTCACGAATGAATATCCATATTTAAACTAGCAGTCTTTTTTAAAAAAATAGAAATACGTTTATTTCTCCCATGAATCACTTTTTAAAATCTTTTTACAAGGAATATGTTCAGTGAAGGGGGGGGGGTATTTCTCAGGGGTCCGAGCCCGAACACAATCCTGAATTACAGAGCCCGTCTCATCTCTTGGGAATGGGTGCGAGACAAGACAGAGATTTACAGCTCTTTTGAGAGACGAGACAGGTTTGTTTCTCGTCTAAGCGTCCAACCTGAACCACGGGGGTCAACTGTGGAGAAGCGAGACGATATTTTGCGAGACGAGACAGGTTTGTTTCTCGTCTGGCGTCCAACCTGATCCACGGAGACCAACTGTGGAGACAGCTGGGGGACCTACTGTGGAGATTTACAGCTTTTTGCGAGACGAGGCGAAAGCTTTTCGTCTATTCTGCGAGACAAAATAGACCTATTTTTCGTCTCGCGTCCATCCCTATTCACGGGGTCCAGCTCTGGAGCCCTTTAGAAACACTTCTCAACTATCGAAAATCAAAAATAGAGAACTTTACTGTAGGTTTTCTGCATGAACTAGAGTTAATAAAAAGTAATGGCCTATGTATAAAAAAACTGAACTTAATCTTACATTTGTCCCAGTCAAAATAAATTACGCTGTAATTTTAAGTATACAGGGTATCCAAGAAATACTGGGATAAGCTTTTGGGGGAGGCACGGCATATGAAAAGGCACTTAAAATCACATAGCAGTGTAAGGTTGAAAACCATGTTTTCATACACCGGTTAATAATCACTCCACGAAAAGTTCTGAAGCGTTAATTAACTTACCTTACAAATTTTTTATAACAAATGCTTCATTCTCCGAAAATTAAAGCATTCCAAAAGACGTACTATTTAATAATCATCAATTTATTTCGATTTATTACAAAAAAAAAAAAAAAAAAAAAAAATTAAATTTTCGCAAAGCATGGATAAAAAATTTTACTAAGTCTATCGATATATGAGAAACCATGTTTAATCTGAGGAGAAAATTAGATTTTACCTAAGCTGCGTAAACATTAATTCCTTTTCGCTTGTAAAATCTTTCATTCAATCAAATAGTCTTTGTTTAAAAGTTTTTACTTAATTAGGGTATACCGTGTTTGGATGCTCATTATGTATACTGGGAATATGAATATTGAGGGATGTATGACAACCCTATGTTGTATACATAAGCCTATGCTGACCCTAATTATATTTGTAAATGATTATGAAAAGCTCCTAGCAAAAATTAAGATTTTAGGCATTATTATTAGGCATTAGGATTTATTACATTATTTTATTAAGAGGGTCAACATTGCCTGCATTAAATCCCTGTGAAAAAAGCAAACAGGCACCCAAAATGTTTCAAGAATCCAACTGAATGGCTTGGAAGAAGGGCGAACTGCAAAAATTGCAAACCGAGAAGCACCACTTTCGCTTAATTAGTCAGTCGATAGGGAAAAAAAATTTTAAAACTCTCCGAATAAAATAATTTTGTTTTTATCTGCTCTGACGACTTTTAAATCTTAAAAGCATCCCTTTCATCAAATATTTTCTAGATACTTTTAAAAAAGCAAAAACATTTAATTAAATAGAACGCGTTAAGTCTTATTAGTGCAATCAATGAAACAACTAAATGTCTCAAATTAAACTTTCCATTAATGTTTTTAAAAATATAATTCAAAGACTTGCGAACAACATCATTATCTAATCTGTTTTTGTTTCCCTCTTTTTTCTTTCTTTCTTTCGTTGTTATTTTAAACTCATTTAAGTTTTTATTTCTTCCGCGATAGGTCAGAGATCTTTTCACTTTTCATTGTCTTTTGTTGATGAAGTACTTCCGAAATCACATTTTAATTAAGCGATGCGAACAGAAATATTTAACTGTCCGATGAAGATCTTGAATTTTTTTTTTCCGAAGGAGCTTAAAAAATCGATAAAGTGGGGGGGGGGGGGGGAGGAGAGGAGTTAAAGCAATTCAGTCACGCTTTAAGAGTTTTCCTCTAAATAAGATTTGCGAGTCGTTTGAAATTTATTTAACGGAGCGTTATTATAGTTAAATGTCACTCTTGCAGTGAACTATTTTGAAACAGTCAGTTTAAATAGCAGAGAGAGAAAACAATTATATTAGTGAAATAATTAAAACTTTGTAAAATAACTCACATAGAAAGTCATTTAACCCTTTCAGGCGCAACCCTTTTCCAATGCTGAAAAAAGGGCAGCCGTTGCCATCGCTCGACTTAACTACCAGCAAGATGGCGGACGATCGAAACGTTCATCGCGTGCCACAGATCTAGAGACCCTTTTTGACGACAGCTGTGGCACTCTAGATCTGTGGCACGCGATGAACGTTTCAATCGTCCGCCATCTTGCTGGTAGTTAAGTCGAGCGATGGCAACGGCTGCCCTTTTTTCAGCATTGGACAATCTATCCAGCTGTTCTCCCATTCTTCCATTTTTCAGCAGATATCAGTGCTGTTAAAAATAGTCGTGACAATTTTTTCACGGGAAATGACGTGCTAAAAAGTAAAAGATTCTCGTGGAGCTATGTGACCCGCAACTATTTTTATAGAAATCCAATCTATTCTTCGTGACTGGCACCAGTCTAAACGTCAGAGTTTGGTGATCCCAGAGCGGGATCACTGCGCGTTAAAGGGTTAAGTATTATCGTTTCGGGTGATGCAATAAGGTGAGCCCTTCTTCAGCTACAAAAATGTTCCACCATCTAACACGAGCAGAATAGTCAGAACTTGCTGTTTGCAACGGTTACTATGACATAAAGTGGCATAGTTTTAGATCACTTCATGTGTTATGATAAAAGGTGAATTCGTATTACGAAATCAAGACCGTAAATTATATCACGTCCGGCAATTTTTTTAACGTTCCGCAAATTTTTCGTCAATTCATCGCGATCAGTCCCTATATTTTTCCGCAGATATGCTGGCTCTTTTCAATAAGTTTGGTATATTTGGTTGTTTTTTTTATTACACTTGGCAATGGATTGACAGCAGGGGCGTCCTGTGACCTATTTTAGTGGCGGGGCCCATCTTCTCCGATACTTCTTTTACTACTACTACTGTTATTATTATTTATATTCATTACAGCCGCTCATTCATAATTTTAAAACGTATTCATTATTTCAAAATCAGTCTCCTTAAAATAAAACACACTTTCACAGCGAATTTCGTAAATCAAGACTATAAACTAGTAAAATATATATTCACTAGAAGTCAGCCCTTTGTGGAAGCAATTAAATGGGCGCTAGAAAAAATATTTGACGGAAATATGTCTACAGAACCGGTGGAAGAAGATTAAATATATGGCGCCTAATATATTTCATTCTTCTTCCACCAGAAATAAATAACTTCATAATCAAATTTTATCATATACCCAAGTGGAATTTCATGCTCTTCTGGAAACGCGCGGAAACTTTTCACATTCGAACGATTTCGCTTTGAGTGAACAGACCCTCTTATATCAATGCTTCATGCAGACGATCATTTTAATGAAAAAAATAAATAAACTATGTTATCTGGGAAAGCTGTATAAAACGAACTCAAATCGCAACTTTCCCTTCAAAGCCTGATGACCAAGTATCAATTCATCTCTTTTAAAAAAAAACGTCAGATAAGTTTATCTCCCTTTCACAAACATACACCAGCGAACTCTTTGCTAGCCCCAAGTTCAAATGACTTCAAATGAGTTCAAGTGATTTCATATTTCAAGTTCAATGACTTCAAATGTGAAGTCATTGCACTTGCAGAGCCTAATTTTGTTACGCAAATGATTAACTTTTTTTACTCTCGGAAATAAAATAGAGCTGAAAATAACAAAATATCGCTTAAAAATGAGGGAACGTGTGCATTTTTAGATTTTTATATGGCACAGATTATTCTCTACATTTTTCTACATAATTATGAAAAATTTCAAGCGGATCGTACAAATGGTGTAGATGCTATTGCGCTTTTTAATATTTTAAACTTTTTAATCTTCTTGGAGTAATGGCGGTAAAAGTTTTATTTTGAAGTGCTTTCTCGGAATAGTTAGAGAGTGAGTCAAGGATCAGAGTAACTATACAGGGTGTAACAAAAAGGTGTTAACGGGCTTTATCTTAATTCTTAGTTATCTTAATTATAATAATTATCTTAATTCTTTATCTATTAGCGATAAGTGGGCAATGCAAATTGAAAAAATGTTTAAAATGAGGTTGGAATTAAGACTCCGACCTAAGAACCTCCGACTCCTAAGAAAAAATTCCTCTCGTTCATTTACAAAAAGTTATACTTTTTAAATTCGTATACGACACCCGTACAAAATCATTGACAATTAGTAAAATGTGCCCTATACACTAATGAGGTGATGTACCGAATTTGAGCTTTTCATCATACAGCGTCGGAGAGATATCTTTAAAGAAAGATGATCAGGGACTATACGTGATTTTGAAACGTTTTGTAAACGTTTATTGCTAGAGTGGAAAAGAAAAATTTTCTTTCGTAATTTCCGTACGACCCTGAAATGCGTGAATTGTTTCCCTTCGAGAGCCATGGAAAAGTGGCTTAAGTCAGACTTATATTTGTCTTCATATCTCTGACACTTTTTAAAGTATATTTCTCAAATTCTATATGTCATCTCATGAGTGTATGGGGTACATATTGCTAATTGCGAATTGTTTTGTATAGGGGCCGTATACAAATTTAAAAAGTGTAACTTTTTTGTAAATGAACGAGAGGAATTTTCTCTTAAAGGAGTCTTATTCCCGACCTTATTTTGAACATTTTTTGAATTTACACTACCCACTTATCTCTAATAGATAAAGAATTAAAGCCCGTTGCCACTTTTTTTGGAACTACCTGCATAGTAGGATCATTATACAGTAAAATATCCGACGAAGAAAGATCATGCGAGCGAAAAATTATTTCGTACTGGACGAGCTAATTTTGACAATAACTATGACATTGGCAAATTCCGTCCCGTTCTGGTGAAGAACAACATTCTGGGTCCGCACAATCTCCAGCCTTAAAATTTTTCCAGTAAGGCGCTCTGAAGTCAAACCAACCACAATCTTCAACGTAGAATTTTTTTATGCTAAATAACCAACCACGTCAACTCCATTCCAAAGAAAAAGACGCCAAACTTAGGGCTAGCAAAGAGTTCGCTCGTGTATGTTTATAAAAGGGAGACAAACTTATTTGACGTTTTCTTTTGAAAAAATAAATTGATACTTTTCAAGTAGCATAAAATTCGTGCATTTTTTTAAGTAAAGGTAAACTATTGAAATAAATAATTATAAAATAGAAAAAAGTTTTTGAATTACAAGGTGGGGCCAGGCCCCTCTGGTGCCTATGAACGAGCCTCACTGACTGACAGATCTGAGAAAAAAGCAAGGAATTCTCCGTTAGAATATATCCCTGAACTAACTGACCCCTTCCCCCTCCGCCTTCCCTTAATTTTTTTTTCTTAATTTGCCTCTTTTCTAGGAAGTTATTAAATAGACAGCCGACGTATCTTGTTTTCCATTAAAAAGATTTATTAAGAAACAACAATATTTTCACTCTAACACATCAAAGAATGATCTATGAACAAGTTCATTCCAGGAGGAAACTCCATTAATCACTTCTAAATTGTGTAAAATAAAAGTTGTTACCAGACTGATTTACTAAAAGTCTTGAAATAGAGGATTTTGTGCTCAGACTTCTGAAATGAACAGGGAAGTAAAAGCTCGAGCTGATAAGGTCGCAGTTAAAAGCTGGGAATTTTTTTTCCCAGTATTTATTCCCCCACGTATTTATCGTAGATGCTATTTAACTAAAGAAAAGAAGGGTTTTTTTTTTCCAACCCCTAAAAGAAAATGCTTTAGCTTCTTCAGTTGTCCGTTAATTTGCGATGGAAATGCTGTCTGCTAGGAGAAAGTGTAAAAACAGATTTGAGATCGGAAGAGGAAAGATAAGTTCTGTGAAATATAAACGAAGTTTGGAAACATAAATTTAGGTATTAATTTTGCATCAATATAACAATTTTGTCGAAATAACGGAACAGAGCGCTTAAGCCAGTCTCTTTCCTGTACATCAAGCAACATTTTAATTTGACGAACAAAATTTATCAGCATATTCAAATGACTAGTTTGTTTTCAAAATTACATAAAATTTTAAGTTTTTTCCATACTTATACGTTTTTCTCTCATTTCAGTGCCCCTCGCATGTGTAAGACCTTAGGTCGGCACTCCAACCGTGATCGGTACCTCAAGTATTATGCAGATCGTTACCTTCGCTCTGCAATATGCTGCAAAAAAATCATTCCTACCAGTGTTCTCAGGGTCCTTGCTAAAGGGTGAGGGGGGGGGGTCTCCCCTTACATCAAAATTCTATGAAACTTGGCAAAATTAGATACCCAGTTGGCTAACTCGGTAGAGGGAAAAAAAAAAAAAAAAAAGATGAAAACTGTAATTTACTTTCTATTTCTGGTACACTTGGCAAAATTACGCAAACCCAGTTGGCAAAAGTAAAAAATTGGTAATATAGCAGATAAAAAAAAATAATAAGTTAGTAAAAACCGATATTTGACTTGGCAGTTTATCGACATCTCCACTCCCTAAAAATATCTTAGCAATGGCTCTGAGTCTTTTGTAGTTACCTAAAAATGACATCAACATATTTAGGTGCGTCGTTCTGAAGCTATTCTAAAACCATCAACAAAGGCTTCGGAGCAGAACAAAACAAATGATACAATGAAACCTCCGTGAGTTGGACACCTGCTGTTCCCTCAAAAAGTGTCCAACTTATGGAGGTATATTTCAGGGCCGTACCCAGAAAAAAATTTCGAGGGGGGGGGGGGGGGAACCAAACCGTGAAAAAGGCCAAATTTTTCACAAAAAGACTTAATAAATGTTATTTGGTTAACAAAATTTTAAATTTCAGGGGAGGACCAGGGGGTCTTGTGTCCCCCCACCCCCTAGGTACGGCCTTGGTATATTTTTGTATTACGGATATGTTCCGTTTCCCATAAAAATGTCCAAGTTATGGGGGCGTCCAACTTGGGAGGTTCCACTGTCTAAAATTTATCAGTTTCATTAGCCTAAAGCAGCGGTCCCCAAAACCTATGCCTACGGTCACCATGACGCCACCGATCATTTTACGTTTGCCGCCGATGCGCGCAACCAGAACAAAAATATTTCAGTTTTCAGTAAAATATTACGTAGAAGTTTCCTCATTAATGATTAACCACACAAAAGTAGAAATCATGCCCGCACTAGTTCCCTTTACCGTTTACGGTGCCACAGCAGTCCTGTCGAAAGAAGTGGTGACCCTCCCAAGCGTTGACCGAGGTCCGCGCTGAGTCTGTTTCGGCGTTCTTAAGGGAACACAGCTTCTACAAACCTCAGCTCCAACTAGGCTCCTCAAGAGTTGGAATGCTTTCTTAATTACCAAGCAACGGCAAATGGGATGAGTTACGAAGAATTACATTGATTTTAAGATTCATGATTCTAAATTTTTTTTGTACTATTGTGAATAAGTTGTAAATTTTGCATTGCATTACTTAATAATTATTTATTTTAGACAAGAAAATTAACTACAATTTTTGTATGTTAAATTTCGTTTTCGAAATTATCATTAATATTTTTATTATTTGTACATGCTGTGTAGATAAAACCGACTAAAAATGGACTTTGAAGAACTAGATGGTGTTCACCATTCGACCGGTATTCTAGAATGTACTCTTAGGTACAAAATGGTTGGAGACTTGAAGACTTCTAATAAGCTTCTTGGGAGAAAACCGCACCGTTTCAGAAAACCTCCTTTTGGAAAATAGTCGACAATAAAATACCAGCCTCGTATTTGCCCAAGATGCTCAGAAAGTAAATAAATAAATAAATAAATCGTAACAGAGCATCATAAAGGGAGTTCGTGGACACATGATGTAATTGAATTGATTCTGTAAGAGCTTGTTGCCACAACATTTTCCGCATCGAAGCCCTTTTTCAACGAAGCGATTGCTCAGAGAATCGTGACTATTTACCTAGCAGACTTCGCTGATTTTCTTTAAATCGCAGACCAATAAACTAAGCGTTAGCCTAAAGATGTTAAGCTATTCTTCAGCCGAAGGAATTTAAAGTCAGAGCACAGCATTCAACGGAGACAGAGAGAAAAAAAACAGAGAACTCTCTATTCAAAAAAATCTCCGGGTTAGAGCATATCCGCTTAATGCATCACTGGGCTGCTCTTGAAAACAGAGGATTTAAATCCATAATTCCTCTTCCTTCAGAAAAGGGCTTGGCCGGACTGATCTCAAAAGACAGCTAAATAAACTCAAACAAACCCGAAACCAAAAGTTGGACGGACAGACACTGAACGGTCCAGCGCGCTCGTCCGCTCTTAAGTTGGAACAAACGTTTCCGTCAGGATATATCAGAAATCCGCCCGTGCGGATCTGAATCAACATCTGTTGACGATTGTCAGTGTCCACTATTTCAGGATGGCAAAGACTTTTTTACATTAATTGTAACAATTTGCATCCTGTTTTTAAATGACTTAGGATTTATTTATTTATTTATTTATTTATTTTTATCGGAAGTTAGTAACATTGTCATTTTTCGCAACTCTGTAAAATGATGAAAAACAAACTAAACCAAAATTTTCAGCATATGTTTTTTTATCAAAAGTATACACATTGTTCGGAAATAGTTCGACACTTCCCGCTAGTGTAAATAAATAAAAATTAAGCATTTATCTAAATTTTTTTCTTGTCAAAACCCCGAAAAACCTTTTAAAAAAATGCACTGATATATCAACAATCTAACCATATTAATACACACCATAAAAACTTGAGACTTTTAATCTTATAAGCAGGGGTAGAAATTAGAATATTTAGGCAGCAATCCAAAGGAGCAGTGGCTTCATGACTTTCCTGGTCTGTAACATTTATCGCTGGTCCGTATACATGACTTAAAGAAAAATAAAAAACAAAAGAAATTATTTGAGCAATATATATTGATTTCTGCTAAGAGCTGATTTTTAAAAATGTAAATACCTATTATCAAATATTAAATAGATCAAATTACATGACATGTATTGGTAAAATTCGATGGCATATACTGTGGAACTAAATAAGAAACGTTTGTAAAAGAAAAATGTAAATAAAATGTTACTGGTTCGACGGAACAACAAATTTTGTATTCTACTGGTCCATTATATATTTTAGAGCCCTGGGACCAGCTGACTAGCGTTACTTTAACCCTGCTCATAAGTCTTCGAAGACCGCTATCAGCCACACAGAAACAAAGCTCGTGCCCCATAAGAGAGCAATTTTAATTAACTGCGCATTCAACTACGACAGTGGTAATGAACAAATAATGTTAGCTCTAGTACTGCCAATTATATCTTAAAAAACCCGTTTGCCTCATTCACAGGAGGAAAAAATCAGATCTCACTCTTAGGTTGTGTTTGATTTTAACTGAACCTATTTTATATATTATAGGAACCTATTTTATATATTATAGTTTCCTATTTTATATATTATAGGAAAAGTACTGAAATCAAGATAATTTAACATGTTTTGAAGAGTTTTTATCCGCTAAATTAAAAAAATACACTTTTTTTCAGGAAGCTAAATGCTTCAAATGATCTCTACTTAGTACAAAATGCCTCTCTCTAACTCTGGATGTGTGTTTGTGTGTGTGTTTGTTGGCGGCGACACAGACAACCGTTGAATGTAGATGTAACAAATTCTGCCAGATGTAGACACAAAGTTAGTCACTTGAAAGCGATTTTTTTGAAAATTAAACCTACAAAAATTTGTATTTAATATTTTGTGGATAGCTTATTTCATTAATATTTTGCAATATTTTTGTTAGCTATAAAATCATCTGCCCGAGCAATAGCCCAGTGGATAAGACACTGAACGTGAGTATATGGCTGAAGTATGAAGGTCCAGTGCTTTGGCCTCCCGCGCGGATATCTATTTAACGTTTTATCCAGTTTTGTGCACATGTAACGTGAATATGCGTTAGAAAACCTTAAATTATTCTCCACCAAAGGCATTCCTCTTTTTGGGAGATAACTCTAGTGTGCTTTACAGAACAGCAACAGAAAAATCATTAAAGTATAACTCATGCCTAATTATATATATCATAATGCATAGATATTTCTTAATTATTCTTATTTTGAGAAATCAAACAATTCTTTTATTTAAAACAAGCGCATGCACCATTTATTCTTGTGGTATAAGACAATGGTGCTCTTTGGATACCTTATTTCCTCCTTCCGCTTTTACAAATAAATAAATAGCAAGTTAAGATAGAAGGTGGCGTACGAATGTATAGTAAATGTTGCATCAGCTATGAGATTTGAATTGAATCAGAAATTGTCATCAAACAAAAAAAGTAAACAATATTACTCATTCAAATTTCTTTATGATTGCGAATGTGTTGTACCCCCAATTTATTTTATATCTTTCAATCCATTTACAATTATCCTCTCAATCCAATATGTCATATTCCCTATAATATTTAAGGAGTGGTTTAATTATTTTGAAATTCTTTTCATCGTGGTACTGAAAAATTGGATTAAAAAACTCAACATAATAATAACAAGTTGCGTCATTATTTGAATAGAATTAAACTACTCGAAACTACATCGTGATGAAATATTATATTTTTAAGCTCATTTGTATTTATGAGCTCTTTATAGGAAATTTAAACAGTAGATCGTTCTACGCGAGAATAAAATAATTCAAAACTGATTTCCTGACTCCTAAAATTGTGGCAGTTAATTTTCCCTATATTTAAAAGTTTTTTGTTTTTTTCATTTGCCTAATAGGCATTAGAAAAGTAAAACATTTGCCGGTCGTGAACAGTTTAAACGTACACCCTTTAAAAAATATATTCAATTGTAAACCGAATTTCTTATTTTAATTTTGTGAATCAGTAATTAGTTCTCCGGAAACCCCAAAATTCTAAACAAATATCTCGACTTTGAATTGGGGAGGATATCAATCCGTTGGAATCTTTGGTATGTATGTTCAACGATAATCTTTCACCACGTGGGCTGATTTCGATAGTTCCTCTTTTATTCGACAGGAGGTACTTTATGTGTGGTCCTATATTAATATGTTCAAGTTATGGTTATTTTTTTCATTCATGAAATTGGGAGAAAAAACAGGTTTTAAACAGTTTCTTAAAAAAATATCAGTAAAGAGATAGTACTTCAAAGTCAAAAGTCGTCAAGGTTGGCCAATTTTTGGTGATTTATCGCCAAGTTTGGAGCCTAATAAGTTCCCGAGCTGAATCCAGCTTGGCATTATCTTCTATTTTCGGAGAGAAATTTGCAAACCTTACTATTTTACTATGTGAATGAAATTATCATTACAAAAACGGTAAAAAAAAAACATAGAACTGCCAGTAGCGGCGTTCGTAGTATAATATGTCGAGTAGTGATATTTTCTGAATCTATAGGCAGTGGAAAAAAGTACTTCGGTGTTTTATTTGCTTTAATCTATTCCCTTTTGTTAATACAAATAAAAGGCGGGGGGGGGGGACAGAGACCGCCTTTTTTGGTCCATCGTGGAAGGGCAAGAGCAACGTTGGGCCACAGTAAGATACACTCAAAATCCCAAGTATAATGGAGATATCTGCCACCGTGTCTTTGCGGCAAAGGTAAACAAACGAATATGCAAACGATTCGTTAAATAAATAACTGTGTTGGAAAGCGTTTTGAAATTGGCATGTTTTTTATATTTCTTGCTTCAATTTTAGGAAACTTAACTCTTCATGAAAATGTGGAAAAAAGAACATATTTTCTTTTCAGCCGCTTTTCTTAATAATTATCAGAAGATGACGACTATGTGGCCTCAAAAAGGGAGATACAAAAGGCAAATCTGCAAAAGTTTGTCTTTCTAACGGCTTTGATTTTCATTTATTTATTTATAAGGGATTGTTGTTGTTGTATTTGGGATATTTATTTTTGGATTTTACTGCTTGGTTTCAAGAACTCTCTTATAAGCGAATGAAGTGGACAACACAATGACATTTTTTTTAGCACAGAGAGAGGAAATTTAAACGACCAGGGGATGAGTGGGAATCGAACCCACGACAGTATGCTTAGGCGATTCGCGTAGAGGAGGACAAGCTCTTAACTTATAAGGCACCGGCACTCTGGAGAGAGGAGTATGATACGACGATACAAGACAGTTTCCCTAAGAACGACCAAGATATCCTTTCATGAAGGTCGATATTTCTCGTGTGCGTTGCTGGCCTAAAACAAAAAACCCTGGGATCAACTATCAATCCTTGAAAGATATATAAAAGCCTCTCCACAACTTATTCAACAATATCCAGGTCAGAACCAACTTACGACGCATCAAGCTGAGAAAAAAGGGTTTCATGAAATACAATATCGATTAAGAAATTTCTCTCACTTTAAAGTGAACATAAATCTCCGGAAAAACGATATCGAATTAAGAAACGTCCTTATCTCCCTTATTAATAAACATTGTCTGCGTGTAAATAATAAGCGCTATTGTCCGGCACATGTCAGCTGCGCGATTTCTAAACATGCGAAATATAAATAAGCTGCAGTCGACTGTCACGTTGTGAAGATAAATGAATTTTTCACACAACCAATTCTTTCCTGTTAAAGAATTGAAAAAAAAGAAAAAATTACTTGGGGTGAACAAACGTTTCTTAAAAGAGTCGTCAACTTACTATTTATTTTAATCTGCTGTTATTTTCACTCTTATAGTGTCCCCAATCTTTGATTGACCCTTAACACGAAGGATTTTTCCCGCCGCTTCGCGTGGACAAGCACGGCTGGACTCTGGTCACCTTGCCTTGTTCCGCGACCCACATAGAGAGGAGAGGATCTCTAAGCAGAGTTTGTTGGTCAACCACTTTTTTTCCAGTTAAGATGGAACATGAAAAAAAAAGATTTAAGAAAAAATAATGTTGCTCAACGAGATTGACAGACACTTTGATACGCGCGTTTCATAATGAACGTTTTATTACGTTGCCGTGGTAAAAGAGAAAAAGAAAAATGGACGCTTGAAGTCTGGGATTAATTAGCGTCTTTTGGTGTATAATTAAGCTTTAAAATGTCTTATCTCCGTAAATTAATGGAAACATTCGCATGCAAACGGAGTATCTCCTTAAATACTTACGTGCGACACGTTGTATTCGTTATGAAAAAGTTTCACGTAACGATCGCTTTTACGAACACACCTTTAATTACGTAAACAATATACCGATTGCGAGTTTTATGGTTGTTGTTTATCATGGTTTATGTTTGTGCATGGCCTCTTTATCTATAGGCTCGTGTGCACGTTCGTTGGGAATGCTGTTCAGTGACGTACCGGAAAAATTCAGTGTCCCTCCTCATAAAACTCTCAGATTATTTGTAATTTACGCTACGGCTTAGTCCATCCTTTATAAATCCTGCACGACAGGAAAGTCTCCGATGTCCAGGAACGTTTTTTCTTCCCAAGAGCGAATACTTGTCCATCAGGCATTCGCAACTTACTGAGGCCCGAAGTGTAGGCCATTTACTTATGGATGCATCCGCTAGAAGGCTTACATTACCTCCTATGAAGGAACGTTGAAGTTAGCATCCAAAATCTAGCCCTATCTTCATAGTCAATAGTAACATAATGGAGGAGATATCTCAAAATTTTTACCATGAAAGTGCTGCGAGACTTGGCTCAGCTTTTTTTGTAGGAAATAATTGATTTTAATGGAATACCTATACTTAAAAAAACTTAATACCCATCTAAAAATATTAATAAGAAATGAATTTCTTGCATCATGCTGTCAAAAGGCGCACCTCCTCCAGTCATGCCCTAAATTATGAAACTTTTCCTAGTTCAACCCCTTGACTTCCGGACCGTTCACTCTCTTTCGCTCTCAAGGAACAGATAATAATAGTATACGCAAATTTCCTCAGCTGCAATCTTTAATTAAGAGCCATGAAATACCTTAACCAGACGCGTTTCATAATCGTGCCGAGACTAAAATTAGGAGAGTACGTGAAAGTAAATCAATTAATTTTAATACAGCGAAACGACTCCCTTCGCCGCAGTGTTGCGCCACCGAAGAGCATTCCGCTCGAAGTTTTGTAAATGCGAGAGGGGGAAAATGAGCAATATTTTGACATTTCCAGTAAAGGATTGATTGCTAAAATAGTTTAACCCTTTGTGAGCGCAACCGTTTTCACGTCGATATAGAGGAAAAGTGGACGCGCAGCCCAACGATGAGAATTTTTTTTGACACGGTTGTCTCTGAGTAGAGGTCTGCGCACCCGCCGACTATTTGTACCATGCCGCCGCCACCGGGGTCTAGGCCGGTTCGCCGTCTTACAATCGGCATCAGAACTTTATAAAAAAGTTTAACATAAATTATCAACTGCTGATGGATACTTCTTGTCACTTGTAACTTGTGCATATACAATTTAAATTTTTTGAATTAATAGCGTAATTTGATTCCTTTAAAACTGTTAAAACATTGCATTATATCTTAAAAAAAACACAATCTTATAGGTTTGGAATATTTCATGAGAAGGTTGTGGAGAATAAAAAACGATAAAAAGCAAAGAAATTTTTTAGAAAAATTCCTGCGTTGCGCCGCAAATTTTTGTGCGCCGCAGACCTTTAGCTGTGAGTCCAATAATTAAATAAATAAATAAATAAATAAAAATAAATTTCGTTAGCTCAGCGGCACGCGCTTGGCGATTCGGTCGACAGCCAGGTTGCTGGTAGCTAAATCGAGCGATGGCAACGGTTGCACTTTTTCAGCGTTGGAGCCATTTGGGAAGTCTGTCTAGCTGTTCCATATCGGTGAACTTTGATCACATTCTGCTGTTTTCAGCAGTCGCCATAATTGATAAAAATGATCCTGACACCAATTTTACAAACAACCGACAGTTTTTACTGGAAATTCTGTGCTAAAATATAAAGGATTCTCATCTAATTATGTCACACTTAAATATTTTATTAAAATCAAATTTCATTAATGCTTGAATATTTTTTCGAACGACAGTCAAAATGTCTGAGTTTTGTGACCTCACAGCGAGGATACCCGAGCTTTAAAGGGTTAAACCAGTTAAATTCCCTTCTTTATTACAAATACTGTACTAGTTTTTGAAGGTTTGGGTTTAAAAGGTGAAAAATCGACAGGACT
The DNA here is from genome assembly GCA_038373885.1 of Cheiracanthium punctorium. Classification (NCBI taxonomy): domain Eukaryota; kingdom Metazoa; phylum Arthropoda; class Arachnida; order Araneae; family Cheiracanthiidae; genus Cheiracanthium; species Cheiracanthium punctorium. The sequence continues at coordinate 292,859 of JAWZYV010015949.1, read as the reverse complement.
AGTAATCGTTTTTAAAGCCGTCAGCGAAGCAAACAACTTTTTCGCGTGCGGCAACAGAAATATTTGCTTTATGTGAACAGGAGAACAAGGAGTGCTATTTAAACACTGTGCCTGGTTCATGGAGAAAAACAATTTGTGTAAAGTAGAAGAGAAATTAAGGATTCCTTCTGTGTTATTTACTGAAAGCATAGGAGCTATAAAAGGTACAGTTTTCTCCCCGGCAAAAAAAAAACTTCATTCGGATAACTCAGGAAAAAAAAACGTAAAAAAAGAAAGAGAGAGAGAGGAGACATTATAAATATTTAAATTTTAATTTTAAAAATGACAGCAATGTAATGACAGCAAATTTAGTTACATGAGTTATTTTAAACGTTCTTTTAATGTTCTTTTAACTCATTAAATGTTCTGTTTTACAAGTTTAATTTAATATACAAAGTTTCCTAAAAACACTGACATAGGCTTTTATTGCTTAACTATTTTATAGAGATGGGGGGAAAAAGGTACCGAATTGTATGATATCGATTGAAAATTTATGGAAAAGTCCATAATCGATTGAAAATTTATGGAAAAAAATTATTTTTTATAAATACAAAATTTTTATTTTTATTCTCAAAAAAAAAAAAAAAAAAAAAAAAGAGAGACCCAGTTAGTAAATGTACTTCCTATATTAATTAGGTGATGTGCAAAATTTCAGCCTTTCTTTACAAAAGGCTAAAATTGTCTCAGACATATGTTTAAATAAAGTTGATAAGGGGTATACAATACCAGTAATAACAAAATAATTGCGTATTAATGCAATTATTCTTTTCATTCGTATTTTGTTATATTATTCGTTATATTCTTTTCATTCGTAATTTGTGTACAGTCCCTGAAACGTGATCTGCCAATATGATTTTTTTTCTCTTCTAGAATCAGAAAAGCGGTTTATGTCAGCATACATTTACTTTTATACCTCTCTGACTTTTCATGATGAAAAGCTGAAATTTTGTACATCATATAATTAATGTATGGGGCACATTTTACTAATTGGAATTTTTTGTACGAGGAATGTACAAAAGTTTAAATTTTATATTTATTTAGATTTAACATCCAGAAATTTTTAATCGATACTATAAAATTCTGTATCTTTGTTCACGCAACTTCTTGATTTATTTGTCTATGATGAATTGTTAACCCTTTAATGCGCGGTGTCCCCGTCGTGAGGACACAAAACTCTAACTTTCTGACTGTTGTCAGTCAGGAAGAATAAATTTGATTTCTATAAAAAATACTTGAGGGCGACGTAGTTACACGAGAATCCTTTACTTTTTAGCACATCATTTCCCGTAAAAATGGTCGATGATTTGTAAAGTTGTCAGGATTATTTTTAACAGCACTGGCATCTGCTGAAAACTGGAAGAATACGATGGAAATGCATTGATATAGAAGGACAACTTAATAGGCTGCCCATTGCTGAAAAAAAAGGGCAGGCGCTGCAATTGGTCGATTGAACTACCAGCAAGATGGCGGTCTATCGAATCATTGATCAAGTGCCACAGATCTAAAGACTATTTTTTAAAACAGCTGGCTAGGCGCGCCCAGTCAATGTTTTTAGGACACCCTGTATAATAAGTTATATATATAAAGGTATTATAAAGTATATAAAAATGAACATTCTGGACAGCGTTCCTTTTGTTCTATCAGATTTTTATAAATTTAAAGATTTACTAGAGCATTTTGACAAACGTGTTTCTTTTGCGGTTTAAAATCATTTACAATATAAATTGTGGAGAGAAGATATTTTACTCTCGAAACATTTCTAATTATTTTATTTTAAAAGTTTATTTTTTGCACCATTCTATGTGCAGTTTGTAGATTTGTCCATTGAAATAAATTACAGTTTGAAAATCCGCCAAAGTATATGATTAAACTAAATCAAGAATTAGATTATGAAGATTGCGCAAATTTATTTATTTATTAGTGATGTTTCTCAACTACACTTTGAAAATATCTTTTAAACAACTGTATAAATGTGCTTTATTGAAGGCCTGGTATAAATTGGTTGAACAGTTTTATGGTTTGGAGCAATATACTGCACATAACGGATGAAGTAAAGCATTAAAGCTATACGATGCGTTATTTCCTTCACTGGATAAATTTGTACTTGCGATGTAAGGATTATTGTTGAAATCAAAGGCGATCGGTCACGGAGTCTCCTTCCTTTCCTCCATGGTTTTTCAGCCAGGCAACAACCACAACAAGACTGCTGCTTATGTAAATGCCGTCTTTGATGAAGAAAGCGTAAAAGGAGTTGCCCGGACTGAAAGAGGAGAGAACGCTGAGAGGCATACATGCCTGACTAGTGTTGCTGTTCGTCTCGGGCGAAATGCAAGCCCGTTTAGTTAGCCAAAAGTCATATCGGTGTTGTGTATGATTTCGAATTGTGTTTGACAGCAAGTTAAGCTGTACTTTTGTTGAACTGTAAATAAAAGTTTTTGAGATGTTAAAGCATGGATTCGTTTTTGGGCAGTGCTAATTACAGTAAACTTTAAATTAATAACTCCAGACCTTACAGTGCGCAAGAAAAGGAGGAGTGAGGGGGCTCCATCAAGTTCATCACCCCCCCCACCACCACCACCCAAAAAAAAAAAAAAAAAAAAAAAAAAGAGAGAGAGAGAGAGAGAGAGCTGTCCATCCAATTACTTAATTTTTTCCGTCCTTCTAATAAAAAATAATAGTGAGCTTTAATGGCTTTTCAAAAAGGGAGTAGGGAGAAACTGCGACAGAAATATGCTTCCGACAAAGAAATGGCCTTAGATTAAAGATTTCTGATTTTCAGTCGCACTCATCATTGTCATTCACTAGAATAGAAATGTTCTGCATTTTTATGACTTTTTTATTATCTCAAGGAAAATCGGTGGGTTTCAATCTCAAGGCAAGGAACTCGCAAAGAGGCCTTGATGTATCTTCAAAGGTCCTCCCAAGAGTTTTCTGGGAGAGGGGTCCCAGGATTTTCTTTCACGCCCCTTCACAAAAATTCTTGACCATAGAAATTGTGACTTTTAACTTGTTACATAGTTGCTACATAGTTTATCTTGTTACACAGTAGTTTTTCTTTCACATATTGTTGCCTATTTATTTATAATATGTACCTGTAAAAGTATCCGTTGATTTTATTTTTTAAAACTATTAAGAACAATGAAGGTACACTGAATTCCAATGACGCTGAATTTCAGCTAACGGTAATAATCATAAAATATCGCGTAAATTAATTAATAATTTAATGGGTAACCATTCAGAGAAAAAGAAAAACATGCAAATTGCTGGTATAGACATACTACCATAGTTTGAATTAAAATTTCAAAAGACTTTTGAGTGAAAAAAAAATAAAAAAACATTGTATTTTTAAAATTCTCTTGCTGATTTAAATTCTCATAAAATTCATAGACTTTTTCCCTTTCCACAGAGAAAATTGAAATATATCAGTGTCAGCAAAAACAGTAACTTTAACTTTTTTTATGTGTGTGTGTTTCTGTTAATACTTTCAAATTAGAATGTTCAGAAAAAGAAAGTGTCCCAGAAAAAGAAAATTGTGGCGTTTAGCACCGTATTATTACGTTCCCCACCCTTGATATTAAAAAAAAAAACCTCAATAGAAAACTGGTTTTCTGCTCTGAACATGTTGAGTGTCAACCGATACCGATTAATAGAGAATGATTCGGCATTTTATTCTTATGGAATCAAAAATGAACGCCTCCGAACAAGCTGGTTAAAAAATCTTTATCAAGATTTTTTTATTTATTTATTCTTTTAATTGTAGAGTAGTCAACCCATACCGATTCATAGTGATGATTTATTCTTATAGAATCAAGAATGGATGTCTCTGATCAAGCTAGTTAGAAAAGTCTTTGTCGAGGTTTTCATCTACTTGTTTATTTTTGTCTTACTCTCGTCTTTCACTGTTCCTTGTAGTTATTGCCAGAACTTATAGAGTAGTTACGGATTCGCATTAAGAATTTGATGTCAACGTCGTTGCGAGCTGCGAACTTACATATTCTCTTTATTCATTCTTTTGGTGCCACAAGCACATCTTGGCAAAGAAAGAGTTAAAAAATTCTACTACTGAATGCGTTGGACAATCAGAAACTTCTATGTTTTGTTTACGAAATAAAAGTTGCGTATAAGCAGACCAATTTTAAGAAATCTGCAAATAAATGAAGAAAGAATGTTGTTGTTTTTTTCCTTCTGTCGGAAAATTGTAGCAAATAATTCGGAAAAAGAAAAGTTTTGACCCATCACAGCAATGGGAATCAATATGTAACGAAATGCAGGATATATCTAAAATTTTAGAGCTTACTGAAATCCAAAAGAATTTACAGAGAAGAATGATTTGAATGGATTATGATGATGATGATGATGCGGTGTCCACGAAAAATGAACAAATAGTGCCATGGGCGAAAGGTGACGGCCTTGGCAATCTGCTTAGTATTGTCGTCGTAGAGGTTTATTTGGGAAAACAAGACCCCAAGATGGACGAACAACCAACCAAACATGAGTGCAGTCGTCAGTTCTGTATCTGGATAGTTCGAGATTTCTAACCTCCTGTGCTAGTTTATCTCCATTTTCATTGCCTGTAATATTGACATGCAATGGTAACCATTGAAGAAGACAGATTTTATTCAATTCTATGAAGTTCTTTTACGCGTCTTGCTGGATCCTGCTGGTGATCAAAGAGGCATCATTCGGAATTACCTGGGGGCTGATTTAGAGTCACAGAAAATAACAATATCCTAATTTTTATTAATGAGAAATTTATATTTATTTATATTTTCTAATCAAAATTTGGAGCCTACTTTGTTTTTGGAGATTTATTGTGACTGTAATATTAAGGCTCAATTACACTAGCGACGTTCAAAAAATAACTTTCACTCAAAGAATTAGGGTAAAAAAAAATGACATTTTGAGAACTGCTCTACAATACAAAATGACACACACACAGCATACTGTTTTTCCCTATAATGTCCCAGTCGTTACAGACATTTGTCGGGACGTTGCACTTGCCGTTCGATGCCCTGACAATAGGAAATTGCTCCTTAGTCTTGGCTCCAACTTAGGACAGCTGCCTGAACCTGATCATTCTTGTAAAATTCTCTTCCACCCAAATGTTCTTTGAACTTGCCTTAAATGTGAAAGTCGCAAGGAACCAAACCTGGATTATACGGTGGATGCAGGCTGAGCTGATCTGACCCATTTAAAATGGCAAAGCAAACTTTGTGTTGGGATTAATTTATGTTTTTGTTGTGCTCTGTCGTTCCTAATATATATATGTATATATATATATATATATATATATATATATATATATATATATATATATATATATATATATATATATGTGTGTGTTAGAAACGATACTTTTTTTAATTAGAACGATTCTTTTTTTAATATATATATATATACAGCGTGTTTCATAATTAGAGGGACAAACTTCTAGGAGGTTAGTACGGTTCAGAATCACATAGCGATGTGGGGTCGGAAACGTTGTCTTCGGGTACCTGTTAATAATTACTTTAGAAGAAGTTCAAGTATTAGCTAACTTTTCGACCACGATTTTTCAAACACAAATGCATATTTCACAGACTGCACTTGATAAAAATTGTTAATTCAGACTTTATTACATTGATAAAGCTGTCGGAGGAGAGCCCATTATTTATGAAACTTGGTTAAGAAATTTGACGCACACTTCTACACTTCTTCCAAAGTGATTATTAACAGGAACATGAAGCCGAAGTTTCCGACCCCACATTGCTGTGTGATTCCGATCCGTCTTGGTGTAACCAACCCCTCCCAGAAGTTTGTTCCTCTAATTTTGAAACACCCTGTATATTTTTTTTCTGTCTGTTTTCCCCTATTGGTTACATAACAAAACTTTTATTTTCGTACAATACCTATCACTTTTCATCCTTTTCTCGAGTACTGCATATGGGAGGCCGGCCTGGTAGGAGGATGAGCTCTCACGTTGGACGGCCCATTATCCAGTACCGACACTGCTGGTGTGTTATTACACATAAAATGTCGCCATAATAAATTTATAAATTCAAACCGATCAGCATTCTAACAAAAGACTCTGTGTTCGAACAACCTAGCCAAACAGAGAACAAAAGAGGTCATGTTCAAACATAATGGACATTCTGTTTGATAAAATGAAAATTCTTCAGTCATGCATGAATGGGGAAAGAAAGAAAAAAATTAAATGATAAAGATCAATCCGCCGAGAGAGCACGTGCGCTATATGGAGAACGTTTTTAGAGAAGGCAACGTACCTATTTCTCTCTCTTTTTCTAAAGGTATGCGGAAAGTACAATTGTGATCATACTATAGAAGCTAATACACGGATACTCTTTTTTTTTTCAAGCAGAATAAACCGACCAGTGAGTGAACACAGCCAGTTGAATAAACATTTTGTTAGAATTTTGTAAAAATAAGGTTTGAAGAGTTTTTCAATCAACGGATTGGAAGAGGCAGTGATGGACATGAATGAATAAATCTGTTATTAAATGCATTCGAGATAATCGGTATTTTTAAAATTCCTTTCAAACGCTCACCACATAGCATTCGAATAGTACATGGCATTCGAAATCTCGAATAGAAAGGGCGAATACTATCGAATAGTGAAATTGCAATTACTATTCGAATAATGAAACAGCGAATACGATACGAATAGTAAAATTGCGAATATTCACTACTGGATTAATCGATTATTGGTTATATCCGAATAGTATTAATCGATCATAGAAATCAGCCGAATGGCTTGCCATTTGGCAGAAGTAACTAGCTCCCTTCCATGCAAAAGGAAGCTATTTTGTGCTTAATTGGCTTCCCGGGTCACATGTCCTTCTCTTGAAAAAAGTATTATTTTGTGTATAATACTGTACACATCAAAACATAAAACATAAATATTTTTATGTGTTCGCACCATGTTCATTTACTGGGAGTATTACGTGATTCCAGTAAATGAACATGAGAATGTCAATGTCTGTTCGTTTACTGAGCGGTTGGTACCACGTATTACTGGAACCCCCCGAAAAAAACCAAATTCAATAATTTATAAGCTCGTCCAATTGCTTTCACATAAATTACATCTAACACACACAAAAAAAAAATGTTCTCATGCAAATAAATGTGTCATTCTCAAAAAAATTTATAATTTTCCCTTGCAATGACTGTTGAAAAAAAAAAAAAGTTTATGACTTTTTTTTTGTAATTAGACGGAAATCTAGTTTTTCTAATAAATTGTATCAACATTTATATATCTTTTCTTATTGTAAGTGTAAGTAACAAAATTTATTTTTTTACTGAATTGAAGGATGAAAAATGATCTCTCGCTTTGTTAATTAAAAAAAAAATTCATTGGCGGTGCTTCAACTGGATAATTTTGTTGATTAAACAAAAGTTTTGTTGATCCAGCAAAACTTTTTTTTAGTGCACAAGAATTTACCTTTTTTTTCCTTCCAATTAAAAAAAATATATATACACTATTTTGAACTTAAAAAAAAAATAATTAATTAATTAATAATGGGTTGGCATCAGGGGCGTAGCCAGAAATTTTTCATGGGGGGGGGGTAACGACTACTACAACTCATATATATGTATACGTGGGTGTGACAATGTAGTGAAGAATATACATTTTGTATGGCAAAAAATTCCTCATGGGGGGGAAAGAATAAGGTCCCCTAACCCCCCCTTGGCTACTCCCCTGGTTGGCATATCTAATAAAATCTCTAATGTAGAGACTAAAGGAGCTAACACTCTCCATAGCTGCTTGCTGGGATTTTTGGTCCCCAAACAAACGTTCAAGTCTGTAAAATATGTATAGAAATCGAGTGACGTGCAGTGATCCTAGCGGTGAAAGAATAAAGCATTACCTACACTGACTGCTACCTAGTTTTGAACGTTTTTAGTTTTCCAACCTAGCATGTGAGCGAGATTATGAACGCGAGCACTAAACTTTAATAAGTATATGTTTTACTTTGCAATGGTGAAGTTAACAAATGAATAAAAAAAGGAAAAAGGATTTTCTACCTATCTTGAAAGGATTGAGTCTATATCTGTTTATGCCAGAAAGTGGCTTTGAGTTCATTGAGATTTTTATATAACACGAGTTTAATATTTTAATATGAGTTTGAAATTTCATTAAGAGTTTGAGCTAGCGGGAATTAAAAACTTATTTATCGCCGCTTGAAATAAATGACAATAATGTTTGTTTGAGTGTCATCGTGAATTGTAAATAAACATTTTGTGAATATTATATTCGCTTCGATTACAGACTAGCAGTTACCGAGTGTTGAGCCATCCGTATGCACAAATGACGTTATCCAACTTCCCAAGGGAAGAAGAGTAAGCTCCTAAAGGTTTAACTTCATAAAAAAAATCTTTCAAAATTTCCTGGGAGGAGATAAAATGATTGACACATTATCCATCGGGACACATTATAAATGAATAATAAAATAATAAATAAAATTCCAAAAAAGGAGATAAAATTTCCTTTTTTGTGCTATACTCTAGCACGTGTAGTTTTATATCTTATGTATTGCAAACAATAAGCTTAAAATAAATAACAGATATCGTGTGAGATATTTTTCTTTCTTTCTTTTTTAGATCCTTCCGTAAAGTGAAAAGTAATCAAGGTTAAATATTTTAATCGGATTTAAAACTTTATAATCCTTACATAACTTTTAAACAAAGGCATTACCGTTTAAGTCACGTGCATCGAACTGCTTTATTTTGCCAACCAAATAAAGTATGTGGAAAGAGAGAAAAAAAATTTGTTTATCTTAACATAAAAAGCGTTAAATGAGATTTTTCTATTTGAGAATGACAAATCACGCTTTTAACAATTAGTTCATGAACCATAACCTTATTCTTTTAATACCGGTTTAAACTTTAAATCCGTTTGTTTATTTTAATGTGGTTTAATTATTCAAACACGCAAAGATGAAGTTAGATTAAATGCACTTGTTTCTTCTTTGTTGTTGTGTGTATCACTGCGTTTATTAATAGGTTTAAAATATACGGCATTAAGATGATTTACATTATACAACTCTAAAAAATTCATAAATTTTCCAAAAATTTGAAAAGATATGTATCAAGTCGAATTAAATCGTAGATTCCTTTTATTAAACTACAAAGGGTGTTCACACATTTTCGTAATGATTTTGACTTTATCTATGAATTAAATTTAACTGAATAAAAAAAATCTTTGTAGCATCTGTTCGGAATAGGATTTAATTATCTCGTCTACTTCTTAAAAAATATTATTTGCTTTAAAATGTCGCGAGAAAATTAGAAATGGATCGAAGCTTTATTTCCGCTCTTCTGGACGAAAAATACTCTTACTCCAACGGTTCTCAACCTTTTAACGTCGCCCCCCCCTCACATTTTTCAGCATACAGCAGTTTTTTAATCTTTAACAATGAACATGTAGTCGAATTTTCTACAAAACAATGTTATCAGTAATGTTTGAATGAACATTTTAAGCGAAAATGGATATATTTTTCAGTAAAAATGAGAATAAATAAAATGATTTTTTTAAAACATGCATCAATACTTTGTTTTTCTCCCCCCCCCTGCAAACGTTATGCGCCCCCCTTGGGGGTCGCGCCCCACAGGGTGAGAAACGCTGTTACTCGATTATCATTAAGATGTGCAAATCATAGTTTTAATATTTCTACACTGAATACAGGTACGTACACTTAATTTTCTTTCTATCTAATCAAATAAATATTTATCTGACTTCAATATAAAAAATATCCGTTCACCAATAATTGACACTTAGGCAGATAATTTATTATAATAAGCTTTTGTTTAAAAACTGTTATCAAATGGTTCTATCTAGAACCAATTAGACATTTTCTTCAGTTTTATGCAATTTCTTTTTTCACCTCCAGAGGGCTCTAGCCATCAGAAATTCTGATTTTAAACTCAGTGGTTCTGATTTTAAACTCAGTTAACCTGTTTCTGTTTGAAGCATATTTCAACAATATACGAAGCAGCCGTAGTTAATATACAGTTTTATTATCAGAAATAACACAAAATCCGTGAAAATCATACATCTGTGATAATCTTATATAAACATTCTTTTTCTATTATCATTTTCTAAAAAACAGTTATGTTTCACATCATAGAAAAATATATCGGACCAGCTCTGAATCTACTTGAATAACATGCATTTAAATTAATCCAAATCAGTTAAATTCACTCCCAAGAAATCAATGCATAGGGTCAGGTGGAGTAAATTATGGCCAGTAATGTTTTTTTTATTTTTTTAACTGCAAATGATAAAATTTTCAAAGAAAACATTAAATATAAATTGTATAATATATTTTTCATTGTAGATATTTTTCATCATTAATTTCAAATACTTTTAAGGCAGTAACAATTGACGAAATTGCCGCAAAAGGACACAGCTCCATCCTACGCGAATATGGATTTACTTGCACTATCACCTTGAGTGAAAAAAAAAAAAAAAAATCTGTTTCGTTGGCCGCCAAAAAGATGTAGATCTAATTCTTAGTTCTTGTTTTACTCAAGAGATAAAGGTGTCTGTTTCGTTAGCTTGTGTTGAATCCCCAACCTTTAAAAAAAAAAAAAAAAAAAAAAAAAAAAACAGCTTTCCGCAAACTTGAATGGTTGAAACTACCTCCTTTTTGCAGCAATTTTTCAGTTGTAAAACTAACAGTATATCAAAATTTTCAATAAACAAATTTGGCGGTTCTGTGTTCAAAGTTATTCTGGCCTAAAGGAAAATTTTTCAGGCAAGATTATTCATATTAAAAAGTACGTTTGTAATGTATTTTAGAGCTTCTGACATGTTTTTGCTTTTATAACATGGAGCAATATTTTTATTTTCACTGTCATAATTACTCTACTAATTTTATTAACACTTTCCAGCTACGTTGAAAAGTGTTTATGATTTTGGTTTGTCTGTTGGTTTGTCTGTCTGTTTGTCCGTCTATCTATCCATCCGTCCGTGCCCTAACTGCCTTAAATATGCATCGATTAGCACGAAATTTAAATATGTTGTTCCGATGTACTATACCATGTACCCTAATGAAAAGGGTGTATGTAGCATTTATAGTTTTTTTACAGGACAACCCAAAAGATTTCCAGTACATTATGGGCAGTCATTCTTCAAAGCGTACTTTAGAGATACTGGGCTATTTCAAGCGAAAGAATATTGATATGCTGTTAAGGACTACAAAATAAAGCTCTCCATCGATGGATAATGTGTCAATCATTTATAGCTTTTCTATAGGGACATTCAAAATAATTCCAATACATTACGGTCAATAGCAGTTTACGGTCATTCATCCATTTTAAACATTATACCATCTTAATTAGCTAATAATCCGACGACGTTCGTGTGCCTTCCTCAAAAATTGCACCAAGAGTCGCCAAGCTTGGAGATTTTTGACAATAAATGGCCATATATGACGCAAAAAAAATATTTCCAAAAATAAACCCAGTTTGGCGATGTTTTCATTATTTGACGGGAAATTAAAAATTATCTAATATGATAATATTAAGGTATTGTGATTTCAAAGGGAATTTTGAAAACGCGAAACTTTTACTCTAATTAGCAGATTTAAATATAATAAAATTGAAATCTTTGATTTTCAATTTTAGGGAACATTAATTTTAAGATTGCTAAACATTAAAAGAGCAGATTCTTTGCTCTCTTTGTCAGTGCGATACAGTTACGTTTTATAGAAGGAATATTTATATTTTTAACACACTTTTCCTACAAAAAGAAGGTATTATGATTTCGGTTTGTCGGTCTGTCCGTGCTCTAACTCCATCGATTATTACGAAAATTATATGTATTATATTCCTGTGTACAACACCATGCATCCTATTTAAAAGGGTGTCTGTAGCAATAATAATTATTTTACAGACGTACTCAAAAGAGTTCCACTACATTATGATCTGTGGGTAATCATTCTTTAAAGGGTGTACATATATTCGACAGTTTCAAGCAAACAAAAATTGATACATGATAATAAGGACCACAAAATAATAATCTTAATTTAAAACAATGTCTTTAGCATTTATAGTTCTTATACTTGGAGAATTCAAAATAATTACAATGCAATGCGGTCTACGGCAGTTAAAGATATTAACCACAATACGGCAAGTGCATAAACGTTTATAATTTACTATTCAGTTACAAAATGGAAATAAATTTTAAGTTCTTGCAAAATTACATTAATAGTAATATACAGCTTAATTAAAAATTATTTGCAAAATCTTGCCAGATTTATGGACAGTACATCGCCAAATTTGGCTCATAAATATTGTTGTGTTAGAAAGTGTTTTATAAATAATACGTACGTCATGATTACCCTTTTTTGTTTTAAATGGTGTAGTTGTCACCATTTGCAAAAGCAAAGTAGAAAAACTCAACCTGACCAGGAAAGACACAGGTTTCTCTTACATCACTTTAAAAATATCAAGGAAAAGTAATTTTAAAATTTTTAATTTATCTGATATACTTAAAATAGAAATAAACTATAAAATGGAAAATTTCCTATTGATTATTTTTAAAAATTTCATATGCTTAAAATTCATGGGCTATGAACAGAGTCAGAAAGACCTTCCAAGTCATTAAAAGTACACCGGATAAGCGTTTGTAATAAAAATAAATCAAACATATAAATTCGAAAAAATGATTATACCATGGACATTTCTTTAAAACAAATGGTTACTTTCTCATAATAAAAAACGACAGTTTCGTGTTATGTCATAACCCATTCCTAGTAAACAGCCATCATATGAAATTTTGTTTTCTATTGGTTTCTTCATATTCTTGATGTGCTTATGTCACTCGGAAGGTATTGGAGAACACTCGGAAAGATCGTCCTCCACCTGTCTTATGTACGCAACTACTTGGATTGGAATTGTGGAGCATAATTTTGTATTTGTGCCTTTTCCAGAAAACTTAGAAGAATAAAAAAAGTCTGAAATAGCTTTAGATTTTTATTATGCAAAAGCGTACCAAGTATTCGGGGTGTTTATTGAAATCTGTATACATTTCTGTTTAAACGGGGCTTAATACTGAAATATAAGTTATTTACATGAAAACGCAACTCAATCGAACACTGAATTACTACAATTCAATGTGCCTCCCTCCCCCTGAATATGTAGGCACCGTTCCACTACACTCCAGAACACCTTCTGTAAGGTTCTTGTTCTAATTTCAGCTGTTGCAGCCATACTTCGCCTTCGCTGTTTTAAATGGTCAATGCTGCAAATCGACAGTCGGTGCACTTTGGATTTAACAAAACTCCATGTCAAAAAGTTTAGGGGAGTAAGTCGATCATTTAGCCCAAGAACCTTACAGAAGGTGTTCCGCAGTGTAGTGGAACGGTGACAATTGTGCCTGTACACTTGGGGGGAGGGGGCACATTGAATTGTACTAATTTAATGTTCTGCTATGATGCGTTTTCATGTAAATAACTTATATTTCAAAATAAAGTCCATTTAAGCAAATATGCAAGACTTTATAAACATCCGTTATTATAAAAAAGTTTTTAAAGAAAGATCTCATAGATTCAATGAATATTTTACATTATTGATATGGAATTTAAATGATATAGATCCGAGTATATCTAATGTAGTTGTACATGTGTTGTGTAGTTCTAATGATGTGTGGCTGAAGTGTGAAGGTTACTTGTACGCAGGGGCGTAGCCAGGGGGGGGGATATCGGGATATATCCCCCCCGAAATGTTTGGATTAGTTATGAAATTCCGTCTATTTATACAGATATAAGTTCATATCCTCCCCCGAAATATTTTCCAGGCGCATATCCCCCCCCCGAAATATTTTCCTGGCTACGCGCCTGCTTGTATGGGCTTACTGCGCGGCTGTCGAACTAACGGTCGGGAGTTTTAGTCAGTTTTCTCCAGATGTAACGTGAATATGATTTAGAACCCCTTAACAAGCCTTCCGACAAAGGAACCCCGCCCTCGTTATGCAAATGCCTCTCGTGTAGTCTTTCGATAACACAAAACACACTCAAATAATATGCAGTCGAAATAGCAAAGTAAATTTAGTTAGAATATCGATAGATATTTTAGAAGCTTAAAAAAGAAGACAGCATTAAACTGTATTTCTCCATGTGATCGTAAGAAGTAGAAAAATTATACAAAAAGAATATCAATTGAATATATTCTCTTCGAATTTAAAGTAATTTTGAAAAGTGTCAGCAAGCAACATTGTCAACACATTTTAAAAGCTTAAAACTAATAACACTTTTTAAAAAAATGTATTACACTAAATTTTCCAATTCGTAAAGCTGGAAGGAAAGATCGCGTACGCAAATTGCATTTGTCGGAAGCCTAGTTTCCCACGTTTTTAATTCATACATCACTGTCTCCGCAGATTCCATTCGCATCAGCAGACACATGTAAGTGAGCCATGTTTACCTGGCTGATTAAGTCCCGAAACAACTGAGAAAATCCATCGTAATCTCTCGCGCAAATTCTCAGAGATTGACGCAATCTATTGTAACGCCACTTGTCCTGGGTGGTGTTCCAGTAGCCGTAGACACAGATTATGACAATGGCAATGTGTCAACAATGGCATAATGGAATAGAAATAAAAGATTTTTTCTTTTCTGTATTCATTTTTTTAAGAAAAATGTGTCTATTCTCTTTAGGAGGTTTTGGGGTTTTTGGCTTTAAAATCGAGTTTGTACAAGTCACGAGGTTTGTTTGTTTGTTTGTTTTTTAAATCTATATCGCTTATTAAAATCTGAAATTACTTTCATTTTTTTGAAATCTGGGTGATACAATTATGAAAAATAAAACCACCCCCTTTTCCCATTGTTAAGTCAAAAGTTTTAAGTTGACAAAATGAAATTTTCTTGATATTTCAGATATGTTAATCAAATTCAATTATAAGTTTTAAAATTTACAATTAAAGCAGTTTTATTAGCTTAAAAAATAAATCAGATTTGAATTAAAAATTTACTTTTTTGTTTCAATATGATTTTGAGTTCTTTTTATTATTTTATGATTACCTGGGGAAGTTGGAGGGGGGTTCCGCTCATCTGAATTCAGGGAGCTTTTGCATCATAAAATGTATAATTTCGAATGGAAGAAACTATGAATACGAAAAAGCTATAACTATGATATTTTCAAGTCGATCATATTAAGTGTATGTGAATATTAAAAATGCATTTACCTGGAAATCAGTAACTGCTAATATTTACACCTACAACAGAAGAAGAATATAAATGTAAAAGAAAACCAGTTAACAAAAACAAAAAATAAAGATAAATAAAAATTGTTTGCTCGTTTCAAAAGATGCAAAAGTTCCTCTCTTCGTAAGAAAAAAGTAAAGCGCCAATTCATTAAGCTCTTTTCCAGTCTCCAACATTTGCAAGCACTGTTATATTTGCTTTTTATTAAGTTTTTATTTACCACCTTCTTTAATACCACCTTTTTGGAGTGTTTGTATTCAGCAGAAGAATATGTTTGCTAAGTGTTTGGACAACTACAACTACTGATGAGTGAAAATGTATGAAACTATTCAAATTAATTGATAACTAAATTCATTCGAGCTAATAGATTTAGAAAAATCTATTCGAATAAAAATCGCGAATGGTGTTGGAATAGAAATAATCATTTATAATATTTGAATAGAAACTGCAAAAGTATTTGAACATAGAAATCGTAAATAATACACGAGTAGTAAAAATCGAGATATTCACTATTCGATTAATTGATTATTTCTTATATTCGTGTAGTAATAATCGATTGCAGAATTTATTTGGATGACAAATTACGAGACATATTCATATTCGGAAAGTAAGTTACGTTTTGAAAAAAAAATTAGCAAAAACAATTTTTTTCTAGTCAACTTTATTTTTACATGAAAGATCATACTTTATACTATTTTTCTACATAGTTTCTACAATCTCCAAACACTTACCAGCTTTTCTATACTTCCTTCATAGACACTTCCCGCCAATGACGATAACCACGACTAAAGAGCATTTTTCTTTTCATCGTCGGATTCAAAGGGCTTGCCGCCTAGCTCGCGCTTCATGTCCAGGAGCTAGTGGTAGTCGGACAGCACAAAGTCTAGGCTGTACGGCGGGGGATCGAATTGCTCCCAACGAAACTGTCAAATCATCTTTTGAGCGTCACCAGCAGTATGTGGGCGAGCATTGTCATGTAGCAACACAGTTCCTTTACTGAGCATTCCTCTATGTTTGTTTCGAATTGCACGCCGTAGTTTTCTTCTCCATAATCGTGGTTACCGCCGTTGACGGGATGTTTCAATGAAGAAGGTATAGAAAAGCTCGTAACTCGCGACGACAAGTGTTTGAACATTGGCAGAAACTGTAGAAAAATAACTTAAGGCACGCTCTTTCATGTAAAAATAAAATTGGCTTAATTTTTTTTTCTTTTTTTTACTAATTTTGTTTCAAAACGGAACTTATACTTTCCGAATAAGCCTCTTATTAGCTACAGCTAGGGTTGCCAACCGTCCCGCGAGAGCCGGGACGTCCCGTTTCTAGGGCTTTAGAGGACACGTCCCGCGATAGATGTGTACGGTACGCCAAATGACCCGTTTATGTAATAGGATGAGTAATTTAATAATTTGATAAATTAGAAGATATTTTAAACATTAAGTTTCTTTTATAAATAAATATGATTAAAGCAGAAGTGATTGTATAGTTTAAGTTTCTTTTCCGAATGCGTAATACTATGATTTCAGAAAAGTGGTTTAATATATCTTATGTTTTTTTTTTTTTTTTTTTTTTTTTTCAAATAAATAATTATAATAATTCTAGTAGATGTGATTTAAGACTTGAAGTTTCTTTTATAAATATTATGAAGTTTCTTTTATGATATTATGAAGTTTCTTTTATAACATTATGAAATTATATTATCATAATATTATTTTATAATATTATGAAGTTTCTTTTATAAACCTATTTATAGGTTATTTTAATTATTTCTTACATTTCAAAGTAAAAAGGCTTTGCTTTCCTTGCGAAAGGAATTAAAAAGTTCATTCAGTTTAGTTGTTAATGATTGTACTGTTTGCTCTGATTATAAAGAAGAGCGATGGAGGACTCAATAATAATTAATTTTTCATTAGTTTGGTTGATTGTTTTAATTTTTGTTAACTATATGTTGCATGCGTATAATTATGTCAAAGTAAAACATAATAGTCAATAAAACTATTTAAAATTTAAAAATTATATCCCGTTTTAATTGTTCTTCTCACCTTTCTGTAATTAGTAAGCTGGGCCCCGCATTTTCTAGTCACGTCCCGAATTTTTGATTGTGATAGTCCTGAAAATTTGTGAATAACAGGTGACAAGCCTAGCTACAGCCCGCAACTCAGGTTAAGGGCAAAATTCTGTCCTGGTTAAATCGAGTTGTGTATTACATCAAAAATTTTGAATAAAAACAAACACTTTCGTTTCTAACAATGCCAAAAGAGAAATAAAACATTTGGTTTATAGCAGAAAACAGAAATAGCCATGTTACATTTATTTACACATCTCCTTGTAAAGCGTTTCACAAAATAGGACCAAATCTTAATACATCCGCATGAATGAATTGCATCAATGGACCAGAAGATTGACGATGCTCTTTTCAAATTGGCGCTTTTTTTTTTCTTTTTTCTGTATTTTGGCCAAACACTTCTGCATAATTCGTGGTAATTTCATCTTTTCAAATGATTCGAAGACAGATCAGTTCGCTTTATATGTAGATAAAAAGGCAGGAATCAGAGCTGTTAATTTAAAAATGTACTCATTCACATCCTCCAAGAGTCTTACACTTCTTTCCACCGGAATTTATCTGTCTTTTTTATTTACTGAAGGACAAAAAAAATTATATACAATTTTTAACTTTAAACTTGAAAGTTTTGTAACGCTCTCTCGACTGGATTAAGCTGTGGGATCATGTACACTGGTTGGTGCACGCAAAATCTGTTCGTGGCTCCAATGTCAAGCAACAATGCTTATTGAAATGATTCACTGGGGGTAGATACCAATCCAGTTGCTAGTCTCTCATCTGCAATTGGTTCAAAATTAGGAGTTCCCGATCCAAGTCTGTATCTTCCTCCCACTCTTGGGGTTCAATAAAATGGAAGAAGCTCCATTTCGCCCACAGCCATCCTAAATGGAAGATCTGGCATCATTGCGCTGTTAGGCAGGGGGCATTAGAAACAACAAGTTGTATTCGGAGTTTATTTTCTTTTGAT
This sequence comes from Cheiracanthium punctorium, assembly GCA_038373885.1. Taxonomy (NCBI): domain Eukaryota; kingdom Metazoa; phylum Arthropoda; class Arachnida; order Araneae; family Cheiracanthiidae; genus Cheiracanthium; species Cheiracanthium punctorium. Next base: position 274,591 of record JAWZYV010015949.1, on the reverse strand, counting down.
TAAGGTTGTTGTTTTTATCAAATTTGTTGTTTCTTAATATTGTTAAAATTAATAAAATCACTCACAATAACTGGTGTTTAAAACATAAAATAATAAAGAACTTACATAAAATACATGTTTCTCTCTATTCTAAAAAAAAGTGAAGGCCGCTGTCGCCGCCGCTGGCGCTGTCAAAGCGTATGGACCTATCTCCTCCTAAACCGTAGGGGTTTCAGTTTCGACTAAGGTGCCCACAGATTCGAAAAATTCCGAGGAACCTGCTAAGCTGATTTAAATTTCGAAAATCGAATTATTTTAGAAGATATTAATAAAAAACTGAAAAAATAAACCGAATGGTTGCCAGATTTGGCATAAAATCATTCATTCATTTGCAACAAAGCGTTTCCAAGTATCTAGAATCGCGTGAAATTAATAAACATGAGTTAGAATTACGCCCATTTTACGCCAAAATAAAAACTATATGAAATAAGTAACTCAAAATGTGTTACACAAAGTTGACAATTTTCAAATAATAAGTTCGCTTAGACAACAGGAGTTTAGAATTTGCGATTATTCGTTTTTTCCAAAACAGAATAACTAATATCTTGAAAATGAAAAATAATTAAAATGCAGATTATTTTAAAGCTGGTTCTCGTCCAGCTGAATTATTTGCTACCAGTAGAAATATTTGGCGGCGTTAACTATGCCATTATAGCAGTTATAGTACACTTTGGATATTTGCTAGCGCGACGAGATGGTATAATTCATGGTGTTAAGTACGCAAACGATTATGTAAATGAAAATATGGATAACGGTTTTCCGGTAACCTTAAATGAACAGTAAATATAGGTTGTGAACATGTGTAAATCGCCAAATAATGAAAAGTCGCCATTGGTGGCAGGGTATTCTATCTGTTCCGTAGCTTTTATTAACTTTACATGTACGCAAGTCGCCAAATAATGAAAAATCGCCATGGGTGGCAAATTCGCAAGGGTTCCAATAGGTTTTACATTATTAAAAATGCAGCTGAAACAGATGTTCTGATTTTATTACGCTTTAGCTCCTAATTAATATAAATTTGAATGGCAACATTAAATATCATTGTGTTTCTGAGGAGTGCAAATAATTTTTCCAGCGATTATAAGCGGAGTCCGCACTCCAGGTGGAGTATAGCTCAGGACCCGTACAACACGGATTCCCATAACAAAATATCTTCCGTGTTATGAGGGGTAGGGGGTCTACTGTAGTGTGAAGTTTAAATTTTTATGCCCCAATGAAGATGCAAGAACCAAGCAATGTGTAGCTTAGCTCAGTAACATTCTATCTGATCCAATCTTCGGGTTTTGTCTGTTGAAATTATGTCTTTTTTACGAATGAGCCCGATTAGGGGCCGAATGCCTCATATGAAAAGCGAGCGTTGCGAGTCTGGGAGCCTTGGCCCCTAGTTTGTTATAATAAAAATTAACATAATTTTGTATATTTACAAAAACACTATAAAGTTTATTTCAACGGCCAGACAGCTGTTTCGAGCAAAAACTTGTTTGTCCTTCTTCAGTGACAAACACCTGAAGATAGGAACGAGGAACTGGCTTGTTCGTCGGTGGTTTCTGTTTACTTTCTTTTTAGTTCCCCGTTCTTATCTACAGGTATTTGTCACTGAAGAAGGGCAAACAAGTTTTTGCTCGAAACAGCTGTCTGGCCGTTGAAGTAAATTTTAGTGTTATTTTACAAAGTTTTTCATTGTTTTAGATTGCTAAAATTGTCTGAATTCAGTGGTTTGAATTTCAGTGATATAACTCATCCCCCGCTCCCTTTTCCATCTAGAACCTGGGCTTAATGTGTTCATTTCCATCATTAAAAAGAAAACAATTCCCCCTTCAGTGTTCAGCGCTGCTTCCGAGCTTGGATCTTTGAATTCCATTGCGGCATAGCATTATAACTACACAAGGCTAGGTCCCAGAGGAGAGGAGAAGCTAGATTGGGAATAGAAAGCAAATCTTCAACGTTGGGTCTTTTTTATTATTAGTAGTAGTATGTCAAATTTAGATTCAGTGATGTACTAATCTTCGTAAAAAAACCCTCTCGCCCCTCCTTCTGACGTTCAATACTGGAGTTAGTTATGCAGAAAACAATTTCACATTCTTGGTCTTTTCCAAGTCCAAGGGCTGTCATTACTGTTGCTGTAGTCATGTCCGAAAGTTAGAGTAGATCTGAATTTCACAAACTTTTTCTCTGGCGGAGCAAGTTAAGAGTCTTGACGAAGCACATTGTGTAAATTTGAGACTAGATAACAGCAACAAGATATAGGAGCACTTAGCGCTCCGCTGCGCACAGTTTGAGAAACCCTGCTGAAGACGAACCAAATAGGAACTCAATCAGCAATGAAGAGTTAGGCAAAATGGTAGAACAACTAAAGATGAGAACTCGAGAAAGTTGGATTGTAATCAGACGGCTAATTATCGGAAACGAATGAAAAATTGCAGACGATATGTGCCTGGCTTTTAACCTTTCAGATGATCAGTAAGTGGCGATGACTGTGCCAGGGTTTGGGAACTGCATCAACCTGACAGAGAGTATCTAACTCCTCATCATCTCAGAGTCGTCCCTGTCCGTGGAGATGACGATGAGCAGTCGGGAAGAGAACGGGGTTTCAGCCGGGTTGAGTTGCGCGCGAGCTGCAAGAAAAAGGGCGACGAATTTTCCTTTTTCATGGCCTCGTTTCCCTTAGCGGGAGAAAGGGTCGAAACCGGTTGGGCTCAGATAGAAGCGGTTCGGCTCGACCCCGTTTTTTACGGCGGATTTTTCCCTTTCCGTCGACACCAAACGGGTTTAGCAGAGGAATGGGAACCCCCATCGCATATTCGGAAGACATTGTTCCACTTCGCTGGAATTCTTGCGCTTTTTTACGCGATTTATTTATATATACACATATTTCTGTGCTCGTGAAATTTAATTGAAAAGCAACATGCCGAGTTCGGTTGCATCGCCACAAGAAGCTTTAAAGGAAAATAAACTCTTCAACTTTATGAACTCTTCCTTAGAAATTAAAAAATAATAATATTAAATCGGTATTCCATAGTTAAAATTAATTTTCGTTTAAAGTAATTTCCAGAAAGAGAAAGAAAGGAGGGGATATGAATAGAGATTAAGACAACAATGGTTCATAAAAGTACTTTTTCCTTATTTATTAAGTATTCTATATAAAATTTTTATTTTGATATACTGTTGTTTGATTATGAAAAATATACTGCATCAAAGTCATTCTCAGAGATTAATTAATTAAGAAAATAATTTAAATATGCTAATTAATATAGATAGCTAGAAAAGCTCCACACGTTTTATGTGTTGCCGGATTTTTCTTCATGTTGTGTTTCTGTTGTGTTGTGGAATTATGGCCAATTATCTGCACGAAGAATCTAGGCCCAGAGGTGGGATCCCTCAGTGAGGGTCTTTTTAATGGGTCCTAACCCGTATTTACACGAAGTTTCAGAGGAAACCACGGAAAACTCCGAACGGTTAGATCACTGGTGGGGCCATCTTTCTGTAAATTGGTAAAAAAGGTCCTTCATAAATATTCGAATGTAACTTAATACTAGTTTTATTATATTTACTACTTTTTATCTTAGTTTTTATATTCTTGTGATGTTTTATATGGAATTTTTCTGAAAAATCCCATATGTTTATCAGAATATTTTTTTTCTTTACTTAAGTTTTGGTTGTAAATAAAAATTGAATATTAACTTAGGTTCGGAAAAAAAAAAAAAAAAAACTATCGTTAGCGGGAAAAATTTAATGCACATAGAGCTTCTGTAGATAATATTATTAACTTTCATATTTCAATTATTTTTTTACTGAATCAAACTCTGAGATTAACTTTGTTTTAGCATTTTTGGATAGTCAAGCAACATTACATCAAAACACAAAATTTTATATCGAAGATTTTTCTTGTTGTTGTCTATAGTCGCTGTAAGTCATTTATAAGAGTCTGAATGTGAAGATTTCTCATTTGAACCCATTGGATGCTGAAGATTTTAGTAAAACCCAGTATTTGTCTATCAAAGAAACGTGGTCAGATTTTCTGTTTGGCTAATTGATATATGAAGAGATTACTTTTCGTGTAAATTCTTTTCAATAAAAATGATTATACGTTATGAAAGATTTTCATTCTACTGAAGAAGGTGATTTTTTTTTTTGGGTGACTACTCATCCGATGTAAACATCAACTTGAGTCTGGCTGTACACAAAAAATCAGTTTTTTTAAAAGATAGGAAGAACATTTAATTTTTTTTTCAATATATATAGAGAAAAATTAGCAAAATGAAAAACTAAACGCTAAAATCAATAAAGCCGGAAATTAAAAAATCAGAAATACGCGTATAACAAAAACAATACCGTATAGGAACAAGATATATATGCAGGATGTTCCAAAAAGGTGGTAATATGCTTTAATTCTTTCTGTTATAGAGATAAGTGGCCAATGTAAATTGAAAAAAATGTTGAAAATAAGGTATGAAAAAACACTACATTAAAAAAAAAAACTCCTCTCGTTAATTTTCAAAGAGTTACACTTTTTAAATTTTGTAAATGACCCCCGTACAAAAACATTCCCGGTTTTGTAAAATGTGCCCTATACACTAATGAGATCTTATACAAAATGTGAGAATTATACTTTAAAAAGTGTCAGAGTTGTGTAGAGAAATCTATTCTGATTTAAACCACTTATCAATGGCTCTGGAAAATAAAAAATCTGGAGTGACTCTACTCGACATTCCGAACACTTACGATTCACATCATTACCAAGCATTTAAATAAATTTTAATCGATGAATAATTCAAACATATATACCAAATTGAAGCTCAATCGAATGTACCGTTTAAACGCTAGCGCACTTTCAAGAATTTTCCCCCATAGGCCATAATGTAAAAGAAATCTTTGTCGTAGCCCTGTAGAAAGCCTATAACTCCTATACACACCAAAATCAGTACCGGTCTTGCGACGGTGGTTTATAACATATATACCCAATTTGAGCTCCATCGAATACCCCGTTCAGGAGCTATCGTGTTCACTCACATGCACATGCACACAAACACACACACATATACACACACACACACATACACACATGCATACATACAGCTCGTAAAAATAGCATAAATGAATTGAGAAGACCTCAAAACGTGTAAATACACCAAAATCTCGAATTCGAATTTTTTCATTATTACAATACTTTCCTTACATGGTACATGTTCGGAAGGTAAAAATCAAGTCGGATGATCATGTTTCAGGGTTCATCCAGAAATTAAGAAAGAATATAGTTGTTTGCACTTTAGCAATAAACGTTTACCTTCAAATTCATAAATATCCCTTTACCATCTTTGTTTAAAAATATTTCTGAGACGTTTTATGATGAAAGACTGAGATTTTGTCCCTCAGCTCATTTGTGTATGGGGGGACATTTTATTAGCTGGTTATTTTTTACAACACAATTTATAAATACTGAAAAAGAAGTGCTTAAGCTTGCTTGATTGAGATTTATTAATTTAATTCACTAATTTATTTTTCTTGTAACTCTTAAGCAGTTTTAGGATATTTGAGGAGGGAAATATTCTCGCCGTTTTGTATGAAGTTAATATCTGGATGCACTCATTTAAGCTCATTTGTGAGCAGAATATGGGAAAGCTCTAGTGTACTGAATCATTATCTGATTCAGTTGGCGTCTTTTCCTCATTGCTAATACAACTGATCTCACGATTTCACTTAAATTTCACGCGCTTTTAACTACTGCGATGAGTGTTACTTAACCCCTTTCGTTCATGTAACACTGGTGACAAATAAGTGCATCGGAAGTGGACAATAGCTATCTAAACCTGTTCTCTTTTTCGTGTACAGTCATTCTTCTCAAATCAAGATTAGTAGAAATGGCTTAAAATGAGGACGAATTCGACAAGTATGATGGGGAAAATGGTGAGAAACTGATACAGATAACTGAATTTAAAAGAAACTTTGTTTTGTGCGTTATTTTAAAAAGAAAGCTATAAAGTCTCATGGCCCTTAAACAAACAAAAAAACAGTAAACAAATTATTATAAGGCCTCTAGAAACTTGAAATGCAACTAATAAATTTTATTATGAGTATAAAACAGCGGTGGCCAACTTTTTGCATATCATGTGAATATTTTTTTTTTCTCACCGACGACTTCAGATACGCCATGGAATTCAAGCACCGTTTTAGATTTTTACATTCACGGGTAAAGCTGGAAAACATAAATATGGCTAGGTTTTAGTATAACAACTTGGTAATTATCGTTTAACAACTTGGAGGACATTGGAACTACGACAGATTTTACGTGCACCAGCTCCCGTTAGCGTACACGGTCCCACAGTAGTCGAGCCGAGAGGAAGTTGACCGTCCCAAGCACTGGCCAAGCGGGAGGCTGCTTCACTTGCCGTGTTCTAACGGGAACAGAGTTTAGCACCCAGGCCACTGCGGGACTCCCCACCCCAACATAGGTATTGGCGTAACGTCAGGAGGTTACAGGGGGGGGGGCGTGCCCCACTATGTTACTTTCAAAAACATTTATTTTAACACCGTTTTTTACAAAACCTGAATAAACTTTGGTATTCTTGCTCTTGGATGTATTATGTGTCCATTTCAGCCCCAAATTTTCGGTCTCACGCTACACTTATGTACCCCACCCTGCCCTACAACAACGTAATGTCAGAATACAATAAGTCTATGAATATACTTTTAAAAGTTTCAACTATTACATTTTTAAGTTTGAACAATTTGTAAGTCTTGATATCAAGAAAATAAAATTTGATAGAGTATATTAATTTTTTTAATCTGTTACCCATGTTACCCCACCTTTTTTTTGGGGGGGGGGGAAAGCTTTTAATTAGGTTTAATATTTTTTGATTTAAACCAAAAGTAATTATGTAAAATCGTTACAAGTGTGAAGGGGATTGCGTAAAATAGCTCAAAGATATTGAATGTTTAACATTATAAGTATCAAAAAACATCCTATGAATAAATAAATGCATGTTTTCATACCCATCTTACACAAAACTTTAGCAATACAATGAGCTCATATTTGTATAGTATTTTATTTTATTGTTACATTCGTTGAATATTAAAACAACTAAGTGATATCTAACATGATGTTTTTTCTTTCCCTTCCAGGTGAGTGTGATCGTATTATTAAAGAGTTTTCATATTTGAAATTACGTTGTGCCGGAATTCAATGGATACACTCAAAAATGTCACTGCGTACGCATGGTATTTTTCAAGACGTGATTATCGCAGACAAAAAAAATGCCTACGTGTACAGATTGTTTTCGATTGGATTAAGTGAAAATGAGAATGATCGTATCTTAAACAAACATCGGGATGCAAACATTGCAATTTTGGTAAGTCTTTTAAAAACCTATATTCCTCGAAAAAATACTTTATACAAAAATGAACTGTGACTGGAAACATCAGCTTTTCTAACTCATCATTTTGATTTCAAAATATTTCCATTAAACATATGTAGACTCAATATTAAGGACGTTTTCAGGATATACAAAAAAAAAAAAAAAAAAAAAAAAAATTGTAGAGTTTTTCTGATCAAAATCTAATAGTGCGGAAAAGTAGCCTTTAGTAAACAGGAAAAAGGAAGACCTTTAAAAAAAAAAAAAAAAAAAAAAAAAAAAACATTATAGTCTCGAAATTTTTACGATTTTTCTGTATTAAGTTACTTAACCTCTCACCTTTGTTTCAAAACTAGTTGATTTAAAACTCTTGTTTCGATATTAAGTAAACTTTTCTTTGAGAAATGTTTATTTAAGAAAAATTTTTCAACATTCGAACGTTTTTAATGTTTGTTTTGAAATTTAAGAGAGATTTCCTTTTTCATCTCTTAAATTTGATATATACAAATACATCCAAAATATTCGGCAGTGATACGCTTGAGCTCAATTAAACGTTTTGAAAGTTCAGCATTTGAATGTTTGTTTAAGAAACTTTTGTTTTGAAGTTCAAGTAAAACTTCTTTTTCTACTCCTGAATTTATTTAATATATATCCCCCAAACGCTATGCTGTTGCTCTATATTCACGTGCAGCAGTTAGATAAAATTCAACGCATTTTGTGAAATCGAGGTTTAAAAAATTCTCTTTACATGCAACCCTTTTACAAATGACCAGGAAGAAAAAAAAATTAAAGCTTTTGACCATCGAACTTAAAAGTAAATAAATAAATCAAATGTTTTATCTACCCAATGAAACTAATCTATAAGAAAAAAAATAGCACTCATAGGAAAGGTTAGAAAACAGTGATATACCTATACTTCAATTTGTTTTCAGTAGGTCCAGGTAGTAGATATTGTTTACAGCGTAGTGAATTGAGACAGATAAGAAGCGATAAGAGGCAGAAGCAGAATCAGAATGCAAACTGATTTCGTTTCCGTATTTTTTTTTCTTTTTATTTATAAATGAGTTTATTTTTCCGATTTGTTGTTCAGTAACTGTAAAGTCGTATTGAATGGAATTATTTAAATCCAAATCCTGAATAATTATTTCGGACTTCCAATATAACTTACCTTTCAAATGATTTAATCAGGGGCGTATGGGTAACCTACGTAGAAGCGATGGGGGAAATCTAATTCTTTGGATTCGAGTATTTTCAAAAATCGAATAAACCGAAGTCATCAATTGTTATGCAATTAATGAATGCGTTTTCAACTCATAAATTTTTCAGCGATAAATCTTCTGCATTGCTTTCATGTTTTTGTTTCAGAGGGTAAATATTCAAATAACGAGTTCAGGAGAAAATGACCTCTGGCGTAAATGTATATACTTCGCTCGCACCTAACCTGATAGCACTGGGAAGGCTACAGCGGCTGATTTACAGCTTTGCTAAGTTGTACCGCATGTATCACTCCGAGAATTCTCTCTTTTACTTTCTTGGTGTACCGCAGTTGGCTGCGTTATTCCATTACTTGGCGTAGAACAGTTCCCTAACAGCATAGAAAGAAGTATCCAAAAAAAAAACAACCAACCCAGTAACAGGAATGAATGCTTTTATGTGAGAGTTAACGAGACCAACCTGAACTCTCTGGGAAAAACTAAGCTCCCCTCAGTGGCGGATTATTGCAAGTTTGTCAGGGGGGGGCGGTTAGTCTGTCGGTGGGGGGCGGTTAATTAAAAGATTAACATATACATCCATTTTATGGAATGGGATCTTTTACATTAATTTCTCTTTTCTCGGGGGGGGGGCGGTCGCCCCCTCCGCCCCCCCCCCTTAATCCGCCCTTGGCTCCCCTAATGCTGGATTTCGTTTCGCAGAATAAGAAAAGCTAGCATCTGAAGAGGCTTTCTAAATTTCTGTAACTTCATTTAAATCACACTAGCAACCAAAGAAAAAAAAATTGTTTTTAATGATAGACAAGTTCTACAAATAACTCTTTTAAAAATCCTTAGAATATCCTTGAATTAGTAGTATGAGGTAGGGTAAATGTCAGGGCTTAATTTCTGTCAAAAAAAGTGCCAGAGCCTTTGTGCATGAACAAATCGGCTGAGAATCACCAATGAAAATTCGTGAATATCAAATGAAAATCAAAAATAAATCAGGAAATTTAGTATATATATCATATAGGAGAATGATAATGCAATCACGCGGAAAACCAATGAACTCGCAAAAAAATGCAAAATACAATGCAAAATTTATTGCTCTTTTCGTGCGTATGCAGAATCTTTAAAGATAATGGATTCCGATGTGCTTGAAATACTGCCCTAAAAATGTGAATTCTGTTAAAGTTTTATTTTTTTCATAGTTATGCATTTTCATTTTGGAGACCAAGAATTCTAAAAATGTCTTCAATTTTCGTTTGAATGCGGAATTTCACAACTTCGGTAACAAAGGATTATTTTACTATCACGACTATTGTTAAAAATAGAATATAAAATTAGAAATTTATTTTAAGTGCAAATTGCATGGGAAGTTGACATTAGTTTAATGTAACGAGTTTGAAATCGCATTAGAAACGCAGTAAGGGTAAAAAGCCCTTTCGCAAAAGTTACGACAAGAACGTTTGCATTTACAAAAGCGCCATGATCGTCACGGTAACAGAGTGCATTTTTGACGTCAAAGCTTAGAGAGAAAATCGAATGTTTCATGTAGGTATTTTTCTATATTTAAACTATCAACAATATTTTAATTTTTATATTTTTTGTTTAAGGTAAAATTTCTGCAAGGTCGTCTGCTGTATGACTGCCCTAATGCATTATTCACGCTTTACGAACTGCATGCTAAAATAAAAACATTAGTCTACATTGTGTAAGATTATTCCACAGGTACTAAATGCTATAACTTATACCTAAAAGTCAGCATTGTATGATGTAGAAACGGGCACTTCGAAAGTGAAGAGTTTCGTCTGCTTACCGTGAGATTCTTTTTAATTTTTTTCTGTACTTATGACGCAAACTTTACGTCACGAGACAAATAATTTTGCCGTTTTTGAAGATGCTACATCACTGGAATTAATTTGAAAAACACGAGTAAGAAAAATATTCGTTTCCTATCGTGCGAAGAACGGGTACGCAGCAATTTAATAAATGTTTTTGATTGAGACTGTTCACCTTAAGTATTAGAAGTTCACATTTTGTGATATGTGAAGTTCACACTTTGTGATTGTATAACAAAAAATATTAATTCATTTTTTTAATGTGTTTTAAAAAACTCTTTCTAGATCTTGCTCGGAGGATAAATGACACGATCTTAAAAAAAAAAAAAAAATGTATGTCACAAAGAGAAATCAGTCCACAGAAGTATAATTTTAAAATACACATAAAGTAGGATCAAAAAGGAAACTTTTGTTGCAAATCCCACTGCTGTAGTGAAAGCGATTCAGAGCCCGTGTAAGCTCTTGCCCCATTTATGCTGTTACCCCACCTCACGCTACTGTTTCATTTCAAAGTATACGAGTATAATTTAAAGAGTACATTAGTATGATAAGGACTAATTTTATATCATGCGTGCTCTGAAGAAGACCCAATGAATGAATTTTCCCACTATCAGGAGAAAACCATTAGTTAAATTGCGCAGGTATTTTATGAGCATGCATTTATGTGCATGCCACTATTACATATTTATTTAACAAATAAAATAAAATCTTACGTAATCTTACTAAATCTTACGTCTTGTGATTTTGGTACCTAATTACAAATAAACTAATTATGCCATGAACTACAAAAGTTTTAGAATGTCTCTTTACAAGCTGTACTATGCACTTAAATAAACAATAAACCTGTATATGTTATGAAACATTAAAAAAAAAAATTCTTAAAAATCGAAAATTTTGCAGACTGTATCACTCTTCGGAAAATTTTGATGATGCGTAATTCTATGTTTAAGATTTTTTTTTTCTAAAAGTTTCATAAGACACTGTTTATTCATTTATTTGAGTGTGCTGTACAGCTTATAAAGTATCATCCTAAATTTTTTCGAGTCCTTCGTGAAATTTCGTTTAATGTTGTGTGCCAAGACCATAAGGCAAATTTTGTGTATTCGACATACACCTTTAATCCTTTAACGCGCAGTGTCCTCGCCATGAGGACACTAGTCTGATATTTTTACTGTTTTGATTCAGGAAGAATCGATTTCATTTGAGTAAAATACTGAAGGAGGTCTTAGTTACAAGGGAATCCTTTTCTACTCAGTGCAAAATTTCCCGCAAAAATTATCGACTATTTGTAAAATGGATGTCAGAATTCTTTACATCAGAATCGGCATCTGCTGAGATCAGAAGAATGTGATGAAGATATACATCGACATAGAAGAAAAACTAAATCGACACCCGATGTCGAAAAGGGGCAGCCGTTGTCATCGCTCGATTTAACTACCAGCAACATGGCGGAGATCGAATCGCCCATTGCGTGTCACAAACCTCAAAAACATTTCTGACATTTTTGACAGACACAAACAACATTTTTGACACAGCTGTCTGTGCGCCGGTCCCACAGCCAGCTGTGCCAAAAATGTCTGTATCAAAAATGTTCTTGAGATCTGTCACACGCAATGGACGATTCGATCGTCCGCCATATTACTGGTAGTTAAATCGAGCGATGGCAACGGCTGCACTTTTTCGGCATTGGGAAATGGTTGCGCTTCAGAAGGTTAAATAAAATATCTAGCAGAGGATCCATGATAAACGGATCAAAGAAGCACGAAGCCCTAAAATTTTTTTCTGATTAAGCCACTTTTTTACTGTATAACATAAGGAACAATATCAACTAACGCTACAACTTTTAATTACATAAATCAGCTCCTATGATAAGATGGGGAAGGAAAACGTCCGCAGCAGAAGCAAAGTAAATTTACTGACGTCGGAAGACGTACAAATAAAAGCTCATCCACCATACTCGTTTTCATTGATATTCCGCACACAGAGGACGAAGCATTCCGAATTTTGAGAAAGAAGAAAAAATAGTATTCAACTCAAAAACTGACCTACATTAAGCAGCTGAAACGTAGAAGCAACCTTGTTTCTGAATCCTAATTTATGTAATTAATTTCAATTTTTCTGTTCTGGGAAATGTGGAGGAAGTGTACTGATGTTACCATACTGAGATATCTCTGGAAAGAGGATATGATATTTGACAAGGCTGATAAAAAGTGTTCTTAAGCTATGACTTCGGTTTCGCTTCTACCATGATAAATTTGGATTTTTGTTAGCAATATGATAACATTTCGTGAGAAGTACATTTTTAACCATTTTTTTTTTAAACTGCATTCCCGTCTGATAGCGATTCCGACTCTAGTTCCTTACAAGTGTCTCTAATTCCAATAAATCCTCTTTTCAAACGTTTCGACAAGAATTTCCCATCCCACGTTAAGATCTGAAATTCAGAAAGCTCCTGTCATTCGTCGGAAATGCGTTTCTAAATTTATCGTAAAGGAGATTTTTATTTTATTTTATTTTTTGAAGTATGAATCCTGTATAAGCTCAAATCTAACGTTTAAAAAAAAAGACCTTCTGCTTGAAAACAGCAATTTCGTACTTTCCAAGCAGACGAAATTCTTTCTCGTTTAAACTAGTTCCGAGTCTGTGCTTTTTGTTGTATTGCGGTGGCTCACAAGTAGTTTATCCTTGAACTGTCTTAGCTAGAAGGGGTAAACTAAACGGAAAGCTCCTAACGTGATTTTGCAGACATGTACCGTTGGAAAACAAATTTACAAACAATTGGCAACTTTTATTTTCAGAGGAACATTAGTCGTTATCACTAGCCTTTTTAACTGTGTAAAAAGGAGCAAGAATGAGTTTAATTTTTTTATCTAATTAATGGAGTAACCCAGATTCATTAATATATTTCCAATAGGCATGGAAAAATTATTTAAACTAATAAAATGTGTAATTATTTTTAAATATAACACTCAAATAATGATTAAAGTAAAAATTCTTTGTTCTTTTACAAGAAATGTCTTAAAAGCAATAAGCAGCTTAATGCGGTCGACAGATACAAAATCACTGGATCGTCATATAGAAGGGGAAATGTATGAAAAATTCTTAAGTTAATGTGAAAACTGGAAATTGTATTGCGCAAAGAACACATACGAGAAAGCGACACTTTAAGTACAAAAGGAAATTTTCGCTGTAGCCTGTTTTGCAACAAGAGAGCTAACTGATTAAAGGATGGGTTCAGTTAACCCTCTCGTCACCGAATTATGAAAAATCAGAGAAAACAAATCTGTCTAGCATTTAATGCATCTGAAATACTATTATAAATCATGCAAAAATATTTTTTTCTAATGTCGATTAATATTTGTCGATTAATGTCGATAAGAATAATTTTTCTAATAATAATTTCTGCATTTTCGAAGCATTTTGTTATGCTAAAATTAATTTAAAAGGATACACATATTAGGTAAAGGTTGAGGAATAAGAAAAAAACTATACTTACCTTAAAAAGAAAAAAAAAACGGTAAAAAAGCAGCGTAAATATTTTCTTAATTTTTCTCCTGAAACAATGAAGCGAAAACTGTAAAAAATTATCTAAATTGACTAGTACTGCAATCTAGACACGATTTATGCATCTATCAGGTTGTAACGAAAGTTTTCCGCCAGATTTGCTTGAGTCAGCTCACGCGGTACCCAGCTATTGACCTTATATGCCAAGTTTATGCGATGCTTAGCGCGACTAATGGACAATGCACTAAAGTCTGACTCTTTTAGCAAACTCTCGAGTGGATGAATATTTTATCTTCTTCCACAGATCTTCGTAGGCGGGTCTCATCAGCATCATTAGGCTGGTCAAAGCGCTCTGCTTCTTTAATGTCCTAGTCCTCTTTTTTGAACTTTCGGTGCCAAATCTTCACAGTGTCATATGATACAACACTAGTACCTTAAGCTGTACACATCATTCGGTGTCATTCTGTAGCTGACTTTTTGCAACAGAACTGAGAGTAAATGATGGTTCAATCTGGTAGCGTGATAGTTCCATTTCAGACACCTTATACTTAATTGTAACGATACTGTTTTACAGATTTCACAACGCAGTGCTGTAAAACAAGTCTTTTTCTTTCAAATAACAAAAATCGTTTCGCAAAATATTGGCAAAGACACCAACACGAACTGCTTGTGCAGGCAATACTTGCAGTGGCGGAAAACTTTCGTTACAACTCAATAGTTAAGAGCCTCATATACTTTCTACACGAATTAGTGATATTGATATCACTGAATGAAAAAAATACTAAATTCAATTGTTTTCTCTCTAAATATTGCTATTTGAAATAGAAGCCTCATGTGAGATTCAGGGTGACGAGAGGGTTAAAGATTTTTCTCCTTGAGCACACATAAACCGGAAAATCTGTCTAGTTGTTCGAAATTTAACCTACCATTGATATCAGATTTAACCTGTTCGCTCTCATTACTGACTAGAGACAGCGGACCTTCGGTGACCAGTGTTTCTTACCTGCTCTGGTCTTTGAACATCGAATTTATTGGCTTCAGAATAATAACATTTTAAGACTAAAATGCGTCGACCAATCGCATTTCTGAGGTCGTACAGCAATTACGACAGAAAATCTTTTTTCCACTCTAGAAATAAACTTTTACATACAAAATCATAGGTAGTCCCCGATCCTCTTTCTTTAAAGATATCTCTGAGACATCGTATGATGAAAGGCTCAGATTTGGTACATCATTCTATGAGTGTACGGGGCACATTTTACTAATAGGAAATTACGGGGTCGTATAAAAATTTAAAAAGAGTCACTTTTTGAAAATAAACGAGAGGAATTTTTTCTTAACGGAGAATTTTTCCGACCTTATTTGGAACATTTTCCCAATTTATATTGCCTGTACTTATCTCTAATAGATAAAGAATTAAACAGGGTCGCCAATGGTCAGGGAGAACAGGGTAAGCCTGGAAAAGTGTGGGAATTTCATTTTGGCTAAAAAGTCCTGGGAGAGGTCAGGGAAAATTGCAAATTTTGGCCCAAAACCTGGAAAATCAGTGTTTGTAAACAAAAAACGTTTAACCTTATTTTAGGAAGCTAAAAATATTAAAGAACGTATGGAAAATTGGCATCATAAACATAAAAAATAGTCTGGATTTTTATCGCATGATGGTCGGGAAAACCTGGAAAAGTCAGGGAATTTTTTTCAGAAATAGAGTGGCAAACCTGATTAAAGCCTGTTCAGAGGCAGAAAAAATCTCCAAACATTTACATGCCCAGTCGGACATGTAGCCTAAAATAATACATGCCCGAACAATAATTTACAAGCCCGAAAATTACTACATTTTATTGCTCTATAAAATTTACATTATTCAGACTGTTTGCTATGAAAGGAAATGTTGCAACCACAAACCAAATCCGTATGATATATGAACCAGCTTATAAAAACTATTTTATGAATCTCTTTTGATCAATTTTCTACATGCCCGATCGGGCACATGGCTAAAAAAATACATACTTCGTTGAGAATTTTACATGCCCCCGGCATATCAGGCAATAGATTTTTCCGGGCTTGTATATCTCCAAATTTTTTAAGGGGCCTTAGGGGGATAAGGATTAAAAAAATCGATATTTTCAATTTTAATTTTATTTGAGAGCTCAATTATATCTGAGCATTTTGACCCCAATTTTATGCAATTATTCCAACTAGAACCGGTGATAAACATAAAAACATTTTATGAATGTTTTATATTTGAACACAGAAAGGTACCTTTAAATTGCGTTTTCTCAAAACACATTTTTTTTTCTGAACTATCCGTACGATAACAAAATTTCTATGATTCGTATCTTCACAAAACTTATTAGTAGTTGCTTATAGTTATAGCTGGCATCAGTATCAATATAATGATTTAATATTAAAAGTGAAAGTGAAAAACTTTTGAAATTTTAACGGAAATATAAGAGAAAAAGTAAGTTTTTTTTCAAATTTCACTTTAAAATAAAATTTAAAATTCTAAAACTAAAAATTTTTCTTAAGTATTTATTCATTCTATAAAATATTTATTTTACTTAATTTTGCAATAAAAATTTTGTTTATATATGTATTTTAAATTGGCTTATCTTACGGGTAGTGACACACACTATTAAAAAAATAGATATATGTAAAAGTAAAAGTTAAATTGTTTTTTTTTTAAGATATGTGAAAGGTAATGGATTTTTATCCGAAATTTTATGATGTACTATAGTGTATTATTATACGAAAAAAGTTTCATTATTCTGTGACTTTTATTTTGATCATAAAATGAAAAGCCGCTAGGGTTTAACATACGTGTATATTTGCTCCTCAATCCTCATGAGACAGACCCCTTAATGCAGAAGTAAAAATATAGAAATATGCCTACAGTTCTGTGCAAGCATCATTGCGACTTGCATTCGTTTAAAACGTTTCACTTGCCGTTGGTTCTGGCGTTTTTTTAAATTTTATAAGGTAACTATCCATTATAGTACCTTCCTACCAAGTTATACTTCTTAAAATGCAGTGAAACAAAGTCAAAAGTGGAAGAACAGTAAAAGATGCAGAGGTAGTGGGGAAGGAACATTTTAGATTACTGAACGCATTTTAGGCTGTGAACTTTTGATTTCATAATTACCATTGCATAGACTGTTTTTTATTAACCGGCTCCTGACGCGGCCAGCTTAATAACATCTTGTATTATGTGGTGTCAGAATGAATCTCAAATATTGATCGAAAACGAAATCAGAAGAAAATTTTTATGAATAAAAGAAAAGTTTTTTTTTCCGCTATAACTTGAGAGAAATACTTTTTCTTTAAATTGTAAAAATTTAGTAAAATGCAATTTTTTAAAATTTAAAGTAAATTATTGGGGGGGGCTCAGCCCCAACTCATAATTTATTGGGGGGGGGGGGCTTGAGCCCCATGGGCCCATATAACTCTACGCCCATGGCTACGCTCCTGTCAGAAAAGAATTTATTTTAATTTTTTTTTTTTTTTTAACCCACGAATATTTAGCTATTTTTACTTTTAAGTATGTTATGTGCTCCTCCAAAATTTTCAGCTATGAAATTCAAGGCTGTAAAAGTTAGAGTAATAGCGAAAAGTAGTCTAATAACCAATCATAAACGCTTTTTCTTTTCCCAGGATGATTACTTAGGAAGAACACTTCAATCGTGACGAAACGGTATGATATTGGAAACCTCCAACGGTAAGACCGGCTTTCGAGTGGTGGGCGTACAACATGGAGAAGTTTTCTTAATTTCATGAATGCACTGAATGGGTGCTCCCCACGTTTTCGTTAGTCACGTGGTTCGGGCGTGAGAGAGGCGTATAAAATGCAACTTCTTTCTAAATCTACCCATAATAATAATGCGCGCTTTTTCACACGGCTACTTAGCCCAGTTCCGAGTCGAACACTCACAGCACTGTCATCATCTCTCATATCGTGTTTCTCCATCATATCTCTATTTATTTTTCCGAGAGAATGGAAATTCGTGTTATGGTGTGAAATCTGGGGGCGATATTTCTGGTAGTGGTGGGTGTGAATCATTATAACAAGATATTTGAGTATGAAAACAAACATGTTATCACCCATATCTCCTTTTTTTTTTTTTTTTTTTTTTTTTATTAGCGTTAAGGTTAAAAGTTTTTACGATTTCGGTTTGGTTGCCTGTACTTTATACAGTTAGTCCCAAAAAGACGATAACACGCTTTAATTCTTGATGCATTGGAGGTACGTCGGTGATATAAATTGAAAAAGAAAAAGGTAAAATAAGGTAAGGAAAAAAATTTCACAGTTAACTTTAAGAGGTACCATTTTCTTAAATTTGCATGCCACCCCCATACAAAAAAAATTCTCAGTTAGTAAAATGTACCCCATGCTCTAATGAGATGAAGTAAAAAAATTTCAGCCTTTTACCATAAAATGTCTCAGAGATATATTTAAACAAAGATGGTCAGAGGCCACACATGAATTTGAAAGTAGACGAAAACGTTTATTGCTGGAATGCAAAAAATTATTTTCTTTTGTAGTAGTTTCTGTACGACCTCTGAAACGGGATCATCCGATGTGATTTTTTTTCCCTTCGAGAGCCGCTGAAAAGGGGTTTAAGTCAGCATTATTTATTTTCATACCTATGACACTTTTTAGGATAGGGTTCTCAAATATTGCGCATGACCTAAGTAGCTTATGAAGCACATTTTACTAAATGGAACATTTTTGCACGAGGGTCACATACAAATTTTTAAAATGTCACGTCTTTAACTAAAAGAGTGATTTTTTTTTCCTTAACGTAGTCTTTTTTTCTACCTTATTTTGAACATTTTTTCAATCAATACTGCCCCCTTATCCCTTAAAAGATAAAGAATTAAAACACGTCCCCATCTTTTGGGGACAACCAGAATAACCGTTCGCGTCAGTAAGTGGGAGCTAGGGAAAGCTAACCCCTCTTTAGAAAGATTGTAGTCCGTTCTAGAAAAATTAGATTTTCTATGTCGACAATAAAAGATTTAGAGCCCTCCAACTTGGATAAAGAAGTCATTCTGATAAACTTGTCGGCCAGATTTCTTAGTTGCAATTTAAACTAACATATGCTGAAATTTTTAAGGATGAATATAAAGCTGAAGTTACATGTGTGTTTTCATCATTTTCACTTGCATGTACAGTAAGTGAGTCTTGACTTACACGAGGGATACGTTCCGAGACCCTTCGCGTAAGTTAAGATTTCAAGCTGTGAAATAGGATAGATATACGACTTTTTGAAACACGTACGCAGTTATTTTAGACACCGATAAGCATCCCTCAAACTGTTTTAAGCTATTCCCTAGCTATATTATGACCATTTCCCGCCTAAAGTAATGAATAAGAGATGAAAATACTTATAAAAAAAGAAAAAAACAGTGTTATTCAACATAATACGTTTGTCCCATTTAGTACTGCATTCTAAAAGCACAAAATGTAACATCAGTAGGAGAGAGAGACATAAAGTACAATAAAATACGTACAGTATGCATTAATGAAATTAAAGTGCGGCTCTTTAATAATCTGTACGGTACAGTAATAATTACTATTGTATTGTACTTTAACAATAATAGTTACAGTAAAGTATGACACAGTGCAGTAATAATATCTACCATATTGTACAGAATAATACTGTACCCCGTGCTTCTGCTGGTGCTTTAGCGAACAATCTGGTGTTGCGGGCGGCGTGGAATTCGCGTTAGCTCACAGATACGCTACTTGTGAAAAACTCGCGTAATATCCGATTCGTTTAAGACAATTTCCGTTATAACGCGAGTCCACTGGATTAGATGAATTATGGTACCTTTTGCAAAAATTCAGTAATCAGCCTGTTTAGCAGTACGTCTATCCGTGGGAGGGGGGGGGTCTGTGTTGGCTATTAAAAATGTCTCAGGAAAAAAATTTCCCCGGGTACTCTATGATCATCATCTTTCAGCTTGATGAAAAAGAAAATCTTCATCTTAAGGAAAATGGGGAGGGGGCAAAATTTGTGTGGCGGGAGCTTGATCAATTTCAAGGCCCAAGAGTATTCATAAGGTTTAATACGGCTCTGTTAGACGATGTTGCTAAATTATTAAAAAAACACTCAAAGAAAGATGGTAACTGAATTTAAAATTAAAAGTGTCAGAAACACGCATAAACTAATTTTTTAAAAAACAATTTTTTTAAAGAAAACTGACTTTAAATTATTCTACGATGACGAAAAGTTATGCTCGTTGTAAAATAGTGGGGTTTTTCAGGTTTTCGCCAAATATTGAAGATATTCCAGACCTGGATTCAGTTTTGTAGGAACTTATTACTGGCTCCAAACTTGTCGATAAATCGCCAAAAGTAGCCAACTTTGACGACATCCGACATATCACTGCGAACGCCGCTACTATCAACCCTTTAAATAATGGTTTAACCCTTTAACGCGCAGTGATCCCGCTCTGGGAACACCAAATTCTGACGTTTTCACTGTTGCCACTTACGAAGAATAGATTTGATTTCTATAAAAATAGTTGCGGGTGACATAGCTCCACCAGAATCCTTTACTGTTTAGCACGTCATTTCCCGTCAAAATATTCTCACGATTATTTTTGACAGTACTGGCATCTGCTGAAAAATGAAAGAACGCGAGAACAGCTGACTAGATTGCCCAACTCTGAAAAAAGGGCATCCGCCGGCACAGCCAGCAGCGTCAAAAATAGGGTCTCTAGATCTGTGGCGCCCGATGAACGTTTCGATCGTCCGCCATCTTGCTGGTAGTTAAGTCGAGCGATGGCAACGGATGCCCTTTTTTCAGAGTTGGGAAAGGGTTGCGCCTCAAAGGGTTAAAAAGCTTTTTATTTTTTCGATTAACTGTTGTCAAAAAAGGTCGATGCCGAACAAGTGCTTCTTGCTGGTAGTTAACTCAAGTGATGGCAACGACTGCACATTTGGGGCAGTATGATCAGTTATTCTTCTATATCGACATGAAGATGGTTGAGATTCAAAAGGTTAAGCAGTGGCGCGAATAATATAGCGTTGGAAAATAATTTAAAGATCTCTATGCGTTCGGACTAATTTATCTTCCTCGTTTACTGTTGCAAAAGGCTGAGAGAGCAGCAGTGTACTGTACAAGGAATGTAAAAACTGCGGAGTTTTTTCTTTTTTTCTTTGACCAGCAAAGTACGGGCATTGCGAATAAAGTGGAGGACACAGGCCCGCAGAATCATTCTCGTAAACCTGTGTACGATACAAAAAATGAAAACATTCGGAAACAACCGTGTTCGGCGAGCGCGGGGGATGACGTGCAACAAGGTGGCCTTGACCTGAATAACGGAGTGTCCGCATAGTAATAATAAATAATAAAAAAGATGACCAGGCCGAACACACATTTAAGAAATAGGTTGGAATATTTATTGTTTATTTACAGGCAATTTCGGTTCTTTTCGTGTTGCTTGGCCAGCGGCCAAACATCGATTTTTTTTCTTTCTTTTTTTATTTCTCTTCTCTCGACAATCAGGATAATGGCTT
The DNA here is from genome assembly GCA_038373885.1 of Cheiracanthium punctorium. Lineage (NCBI taxonomy): Eukaryota > Metazoa > Arthropoda > Arachnida > Araneae > Cheiracanthiidae > Cheiracanthium > Cheiracanthium punctorium. The sequence continues at coordinate 253,146 of JAWZYV010015949.1, read as the reverse complement.
CCAGCAGATTGAATATTTTGAAGCATTCGAACGCACGTCGTCTTTGCAAACGAGTTCAGTTTCTCTCGAAAATGCTTAAAATTGCGGCCTGATTTCGAATCTCAAATGTTTTTCCTTTAAAAAAGTCTACGCCTTTAGTTAGTTTTTTATTATTTTTTTTTACCAGGCAGAAACATAAATGAAATTACTCGAGCGCACAACCACTCACATAATTTCACGCAGGAAAAATATTAGAGGTGAGCTTAAACGGAGTGCGCCAAGTGAGATGACTTAGCTTTGCATCCAATTCGAGAATTTTTTCACTTGCATAGTAACACCGATTTGAAATAATTCCCTTGCAAGTTCCCACGTCATTTACATGAATTATACAATTTATCGAAAAGAAATCCTGATTGTGAATCTACTTCGGTCTGTCTGTTCATCAAGGGCAATCATTAAAAATGCACCAGTTCTCCGCGTAGTACCCGTGAACAATTTTTTTAGTTTCAAAACACATCTGTGTGCTCGACACCTACCCTATTCGCCTGAAGTGGGTCACCTGCAGACTTTTTTTTTATATTTCTGAAAAACAAAGGTTCTTTAAAACGGGAACGCAGGGTTTTCATTACATAAAAAAAGGGCGAGATTTATCACGAAGTCTCACGCTTTCCCCAAAACTGAGTGAGATTTTTAAAAAAAGGGTGTGAATTTTTCACTAATGGTTGGGTAAACATCCAGTGGGTAAGGTATTTATAAATGGGTATTTATTCCTGCGTCGGGTAAACACCCAAAATCAAGGTAATTATGATTTTTAGTTATTTTTATTGCATGTAACTGGACCTCCAAATCTAAGTCAAGTCAGGCGCAGTTACATACAATAAAAGTAACCCAATTGAAGATCCCCCAGGACCTCCCCCGCTTTTTTTTCTTTCATAGACTTTAGTTTTTGTGAGAATCCACTTTTACACACTGTGTTCTTCCTTATTTTCTCTCTTTGAGAAACCGATTTGTTGGGTGCTCGAATTTCTCGCAGTAATCATTTTTTAATGCGCGAAAAGGAAAAAGAAAAATCTGAAGTGACTCCACTCGACTTTCCGAACACTTACAATTAAGATCATTACCAAGCATTTAAATAAATTTTAATCGATGAATAATTCAATCATATATACCAAACTGAAACTCAATCAAATGCGCCGTTTAAACGGTAGCGCACTTTCTATAACTTCCCCCCCATAGGCCATAATGTAAAAGAAATCTTTGTCGTAGCCCTGTATAAAAGCTATAAGTTCTATACACTCCAAAATCAATACCGGTCTTGCGACGGTGGTTTATAACATATATATACCTAAATTGAGCTCAATCGAATTCCCCGTATAGAAGCTATCGTGTTCACTCACATACAAACAAACACACATACACTACACACACACACACATACATACATACATCTCGTAAAAATAGTATGAATGAATTGAGAAGACCTCAAAACGTGTCAATACATCAAAATCTCGAAGTTGAATATTTTCATGATCACAATACTTTCCTTACATGGTACATGTTCGGAAAGTAAAAATGCGAGATTCTCGCGCTCTAATGAAAACACTGGGAACGTGTCACTACCAATTAGTAGCAGTATATCACCCAACGTGCGACGATCGACAAACTGAAGGAGATGCCGAGCTAGGACTCCCGACTTCAATTCAAACAACTTGTATGATCAACGATTGTGTAGAGGTACAAGGGGTTTGATTTGAATCCGAGCAAATGAGCAATTTAAAGAAAGCTCTTAGTGAAGATGTAACGGTAGTTATCTTGATGCTTATGTGTTGCAAACCTTAATTTCGACGCCTCCTCATTTGGAACCCATAACGGATTTTTGAGCCCCCTCAGCACGGTGCCTGGGACATGTGCCCGTTTGTCCACACACACATATACATTAGTTGCGTTCCTGCTAGTTTGGCACACTGGTTAGGAATGGAAAATGATTGAGAAATTCAGGATACCCTTACATTTGCAATCTCACAGTTTCTTTTGCAACTTGCCTTTGATACATATAATACTTAACCTGTCGTTGGCTGAGTAAAAGAAAAAATCCTACTATGTAGTTACACTGATCCCTTGACTCACTGACTCTCTAACAACTTCCGGCAACCTGCTCCAAGATAAAACTTTACCGCCATTACTCCAAGAAGATTAAAAAGTTCAAAGAGACTACATAAAAGACATCAAAAAAGACATTTTCATAAAAGACATTTCAAAGTTCAAAAAGACATTTTCATAATTATACATAAAAATATAGAAAACAATCTGCTCTTCTTAAAAAATCTAAAAATCTATCCGTTCTCTCATTTTTAAGCGATTTTTTTCTATTTTCAGCTCCATTTTATTTCTGAGAGTAAAAAAATTAATCATTTGCTTGAAAAATTAGGCTCTGCCAGTGACAATGACGTCATATTTGAAGTCACAGTCATAATCTTTTAAAGGGAAAGTTGCGATTTCAGTTCGTTTCAAAGAATTTTTCCAGATAACATAGTGTCATTTTTTTTCATTAAAATGATGTTCTGCTTGAAACATTGATATAAGAGGGACTATGTGCGCAAAAACGAAATCGTTCGAATGTGAAAAGTTTCCGCGCGTTTCCAGAAGAGCATGAAATTCGATTTGGGTATATAATAAAAATATTGAATATGAAGTTATTTATTTTAGGTGGGCGAAGATAAAATATATTGAGTGTAGGTGTGTTTTCCTCAAACGTTTTTTCTAGCGCCCGTTGTAATTGCCTCCACAGCGGGCTTTGACTTATAGTGAATAAAGATAAGTTATACCAATTATCCACAGCAGAATTTTTGTTTTCGTAGTTGTATCTTTCATGACCTTACTAAAAAGTGTGGGTAAAGCATTAATAGTTATATTAAGAGGCAATGTAGAAGGTTGGGCACGAGAAAAACAGGCAAGAGCAAATGATAATGCATTTAAAAAATATATCTAATTTATTCTTATTTTTATTCCAAAATATAATTATTTTCGCTTTAAATGTTTATTCAGGCTTTACCGATAACATTATTTTGTAGAAAAAGTCATTAACTGTTCATTATTAAAGAATAAAAAACTGTATATGTCTGCCGACAGGAATGTGTCCTGGCATTTTAATTTAACGTTTGCTTGGTCGGTACAATGTTAAAAGTTTGGGAAAACTGATCCTAGACCGTCGATCGCTCACGTGCAAATTAAAATTGGCCGCCCTTTTTACGCAAACTTCATGCTTTAATTTTTTTTTTTTTTTTGTCGCCCCTCTTAAATTGGGCCGTTTTCGTGTTGTGCACTATCATCCTCTCCGCTAGGATCAGCCCCGAAGGTGCATAATAGAAAAAATTTTGGAGAGGGCCAAAAAGTGGAAAAGGCAGAATTTCTTACTAAAAGGCTTTCACGGGAAACGTATTTCTAGTGGAGAAAATCTAACCTATTATTACATGTGGAAATAAATAAAAGTAACACTAACATCAATCAACAGATTTGTACTTTGTGACGGAAATACAAATGAAATCAATTTTTAAATAAGACACTAACGACCCGAATGGAAAATTATTTTCCTGGTAGAAAATATTTTCGATAATCAACCGTTATGTAACTCGGTTTTCAGTTTCTGGGATGTTATTTTTATTTCGATGAAATATCACATGCTTTACTTTTTCCCCTGTTTTGTTTTTCCATCAAACTTTCAGTACAACATTAATTTTCCCTTTCAAGTGAAAGTGAAATTTATTCAGCAAACAGCGTATTAACATTTATTTACTACCAGTGCGAATTTCTCACGGATCCATTTAAAACACAATTAACTAGCGTGTGAGGAAGGGCGGAAAATAATTAATGTCAAATGAAAGTGGGGTTTTGAAATTTCATTTTCTTTCGTTCTTTCTTTTTGTAATAGGTTTTTGCCAGAAAGTTTTTTTTTTCCCCTTCATAAGATGCTGAACTGAATAAACTATGGTAATAAGGCAAACAACTTACAAAATTGCATGTTTAGAGCAAAATTATGATTTCATCTGTTAAATAATGCTAGATGTGAAGTGTCACTTTTTTATGGTAATAACTTCAGATTAGCTGTAGAAAATAAAATGTTGATTTCCTTTTGAACTCAAAACACTACAGTTTCTTATTGTTATTTTCCTTATACTAATGAGTTTCACTTTATTTTACACTCATGTCCATAAATTAAGGATAATTCAGAATCACACAGAAATTGATCTCTAAAATAAAAATTTCACCTGTGGAATGATCACACACATCTTGAAGAAGAATATGCAAATTACAGGAAACCACCAGATGGCGTGGATGGTACGTCACAATGAGGAGAGTGTAAGAGAGGGGTATATAAGGAATGGTGGCAAAGAAGTAAAATTGTTCGCAAGCGCTGTGAAAGCCTTTCAGTGCAAAAACCGCATAGTTATGGCACAAAGGAGGCATTTGGATGATGTTTTACGTGGCAGAATTATCGGACGACTGGAATGTGGACGTACCCAGATGGAAGTATCCGAGGAACTTGGAATCGCCCAGAGTGTCATCTCCAGGCTTTGGCAACGATTCCAAGATGATGGTAATGTGAGTAGACGTTACAGCACAGGTCGCCCCCGAGTTACAACGCCGAATGAGGACCGCTATTTGGCAGTTACTGCCAAAAGAAACAAACGGAGTACAGCATCAGACCTGTCTCGTCAGCTCTCTTCAGCTACCGGTACGACAGTTTCAAGGCAGACCGTGTACAGACGTTTAGGGCACATTGGTCTATATGCTCGTAGGCCTATCAGATGTGTTCCACTTACCGCAACTCACTGTCGCCTGCGATTAACCTGGAGTAGAGAGCATGCATTGTGGACACCGCAACAGTGGTCTTGTGTGATGTTTTCCGACGAGTCCAGGTTTAGTTTGGAGTCTGATTCTCGCCGGACATTCATCTGGAGAGCGCCAGGTACCCGTTACCACCAAGAGAACACCATTGAAAGACACCGTTACGGTGGTGCAGGATGGCTCGTTAGGGGAGGAATTATTCTTGGTTCCAGAACTGACCTGCATGTTCAGAGTGTAACGATGACAGGCCACATCTATCGGGATGTCATTCTGGAACAACATGTACGTTTGTTTCGGGGCGCCATGGGTGCTGAATTTGTGTTTATGGATGACAACGCCCGTCCTCACCGTGCAAACATTGTAGACGAATGTCTTCAATCGGAGGATATCACCCGTATGCATTGGCCAGCATACTCACCGGACTTGAATCCAATAGAGCATGTGTGGGATATGCTTGGCCGACGAATTGCAGCCCGTCAACCCCCTCCCACCTGTCTACCGGAACTTCGGAGTGCATTGCTTGATGAGTGGTGTAATATTCCTCAAGATCAGATTGATCATTTGATACTCAGCATGCCTAGGCGTTGTCAGGCCTGTATTGCATCGTCCGGGAGACATACTCCGTATTAACCATCCTACTAACCATGTTATACTGTTTTTTGTAAATAGGTTCTTTTTTGAAATTTGGTCAAGGGAGTAAAACTTGCAATTTTTATTAATTATGTCAAACATATAGCATCTTTTTCGCTCTTTACTTTTTGTTTAATAAATAGACTTTACAAATAAGTCAAATTTGTTTTGCTTCTTTCTCTTTCTTTGCCTGAACTTCATTATCCTTAATTTATGGACATGAGTGTATATAATCTATTTATGAAATCGAATAACATAACACTCGTACAAACACACAATATATTTTTAACTAAAAGATTCAGCTATTTTCATAGGAAAATTAAGTATCTCCATTGTAAAGTATTTTCTTCTTTTGCCTCAGTATAAATTTTTGAATACTTAGTTAGTGATAACACTGCCCTTATTTCCTTTAAAAAATATTCATTGATCGTCCCTCCTGTGTCTCGAGTATTTATAACAGAGTAGCAGTTCTTTGTGAAATAACTATGCATCATACAAAAAAAATGTGTTTCATCCTCATTGTCAAATACAGGTATGGACAACCTTTGGGAAGTTGCCGACCAAACTTTAGGATGTTAGCGAAGTCGCGGGCTGTATAATTGGGATTTACATGGGATTTTGAATGGTTTGCATGGGTTGTGTTTTGATATGTTCCATGGGCGGGATCAAAAGCCGGGGTCGCCCACATCGACCGGATCAAAAGCCAAGGCTGCCCATATACCGTCAAATACATGTGTGATAATAAAACAAGTAAACCTGAAATTGAGTTAATATTTGCAGTAAAGCTATGTTCCCCTCAGTAGAGGCTTGGTGATTGAGTGTTTCTGTTAGTGTGTGTGTGCAACTGTGTTCCGTTATCATATCAAATCCAACATTTGTTCAAAATCTTATGTATCGGAACTGCCCCTTGGCAGTTACTATTTGCATAATCTCCAAAAAATATTGTTATTGTTTTAGAGAGGACCGCTGCTTTCATTTTTACTCCCGACAAAAGCGCTTATAATTTTAACACAGTATCATAAAATGGGTTCTCCAGAGGACCACATAAATGGATGTTTGGGTTTCCACAGTTAAAACGACACTTTAAGAATTTTTGTAGCTCTAAACGGGTGTAATTCAAAATTAAAGCATCCTTGGATGCTTTAATTTTGAATAAAATGATTTTAATTCATGTGAATGTGTAAATTCTGTGCACTGACGCACAGATTTTATTTTTGTTCGTCGTTACACAAAAGATTATTTGAATGTTATAGACGTTTCCTAAGTTGAATTTCTGAATGTATATTTATTTATTATTATTTTATTATTTCATTTACTAACAGTATTTTGTCTGCAAAACACAGATTACGTTCTGTTTCATCTCAAATAACGCTGACATACATTTTGTGTTATCATTTTGCAATAACGCTATCATTTCAAGTAAATATCTGTTAGCAAAAGCTTATGCCACGAGTAAAAGAATTCTTCATGTTTTGAAATTTCGTAAAAATGGAATTATTTTCACTAACATGAATAAGAAAAACATTTGATTCGATCCGTACGAAGAACGGATACGCAGCTAGTACTTTATTTAAAACTAGCTGAATGCCCCGGTTCTTCGCACGGAAATGAATGGATTCTTTTTTCAAATTACGGGTTGCTGTAATTTATTATACCGAATAAGTTATTTAACATTTTGGGGGAAGTTTAAAAATTTCAGGGTGAAATTCGATCATTTTTAGGGTGAGATGTCACAAAGAGTCTGACAACACTGAAACAAAACACGAAAGCGACCCCGTATCACGTAAATTTTTGCACTTCGATTTCCGGTCAAAACAGAGGCAAGATTACGACGAGATTCGGGTTAGGAATGAGGAAAAGAAAGAACTCCAGGTACGAGCTGTATTTCTTTCGACAAGCATCACCTGAAGGCAACAGCAAAATGCATTCCGTATTTCAGAAAAATAAATAATTCCCCAACCTCTCGAATTCGAGAGTCTGAAAATCGTTCGTGTATGATTGCTTTCCCTCCTCCCTCCTCCCAACAGAGAAGATAGCTCGTAGACGAGTGTCTTTCGAGGCAATTTTCTCAATTTTGTTGCGATTTGTGTTAATTTCGCACCTCGTTGCTGTGTCTGAGTTACTGTGCTTCCGTGTCAGAGCCGGCACTTTTCCTTTCCAAACTTCATTCTCATTCATCTTTTCAAGATTGGAAAGAAAAAAAAAAAAAATTTTTTTTTTTTTTTCTTTGGTATGGCAGTGAGTATTTACTTAGTTTTTCATTTCGTTCAATTTGTTGTCAACAGCAGTCAGTGTTCCACAACTTTTTTATCGCCACGGACCGGTGAATGGGTCAATATTTCATCATTTTACCGCGGCCCGCTAACTGGGGGTGGGGGGGGGAGTTGGTTACTTATATTTTATTATATTTTAGATTATTTTTATTTAATAATTTTAATTGAATTGTATTTAAACATGCCTTAAAATACAATACAGTAACACAAAAATATAAAGTAATTTAACATTTTAACTCACGAGGACGCTGAATCAATGAGAACCCTTAGTCAGGGGCGTAGCCAAAGGGGGGGTTAGGGGGGTCATAACCCCCCCCCCATGAAAAATTTCTGGCTACGCCCCTGCCTCAGATTGTTTGTTTCTTTCTTTTCAATGAGTTGGTAACATCAGGGATAATAAGAGATGATGACATCCGAATTGTGTTGCTTACGTCCAATTTATTCCGTTTTTCTTTTCTTTTCTTTTTTTTCTTTTCTTTTGGTTGCTGGCACTGCAGAGTGGTTGTTGGAAATGGCAATAGGGATTAAAGTGACTGGAACTTTAATTCGTAATTTTGAAATCTTTAATAAGCAATAAACTTATTTAAAATAGTTACAAGATTTCTTCTAATATAAAGATATAAATTAGCACAAACCAGACAAAGTCGAAACCCGAGAGAAATGCACCGCAGTAAATAAAATGGAAATAATTTAATATTCCTTGGGCGGCCCGGTATCATTTCATCCACGTACCGGGGGGTTGGAGGAAATTCTATGGGGCAAGAAAGATTACGTGGCTTAGCTATTCAACCCATCGAACATTCATTGGAAATAGGAATTTTGGTGTTGTCATCAACAGTTTTGCTGAATAGAAAGCCCTAAAAAGGACATTTTAAGGATTCAAATTTTGACTAAAAATAAAATTGTTATATCAATCCAATACGATTGTTAAATTATAAGTTACTAGAAAATCGGCGAAAAATTCCGAGTTTTTACATACTTTACCGAGTGATTGATTATAAGGGAACTGCAACGTTGGTTGAGCTTCTTGACATTGGGGGGCAAGCCCCCATCCGATGAATTTGCCTCGGACCTCAGAAGTACATTCAACTAGCGGGAGACAAACGGGGCAGGCGTCCCGGGCGTCGTGCTGAGGGAGGGAGGGGGACTCCAAAATCCGTTATGGTTTCAAAGAAGGGGGCACCATAATTAAGTTTTCTCCGGGTGTCGTGTTGTGGGGAGTGCCAAAATTAAGGTTCGCCCAGGGCGACGTGTACTCTCATTGCGGCACTGGTTACGCCACTGTGGCTACTGGGGAAAATTTCGTTTTCGAAACCACCACTGTATGGAATGAATTTAGAATTGGATTCATAATATGTAGAATATCTAGTATAATATCGAATATAAGTAGGATATCGTGCATAATTATAGAATATGATTATCTTCATGATTTAGCTTCGATCTTTGTGAATATAGAATAAGGTAATTGCTTACCTTGCCTTGATTCTGGAGACTTCTGAAATCCAACAGGATGAATAAGTGAGACACTGAGTTAAAGTTGCATGAAATACGCATATGGATAAGTGAATATTGAATTTAATTCTAACATATTAGGAACAGACTATTACTGCCAGTGAGTTGACATCTTTGTTACAATGTAGCATCTGAATGTCGCCTCAAAAGGCTAGAATTAGAACTTAAAAATGAATCAAAACTACAATAAACGTGAAGCGAAACTAAAAATATGAACCAGAAGTAACCCATCAGGGCCTCCCATCCCTCGTTAGTGGGTCAAGTTCTTAAGATTAGATCAAGGGTCTGAATGGTGCTCCCATCTGTTGGATCACTTTCGGATTTCATTTCTGTTGTATCTGACAACCACCGCGTTATTTAGATGCTTAAAATAAAACAAGACAGCAGAAATGTCACCGAGTAAAGCTAAAGGTTGCGTTAGATTGAGCTTCAGGTTTCATCCGCGATTATACTAAAGGTAACCTAACCTTTTTGTTTTTTCTTACTCCTTTCACAAATGTCATCGTTCTCCTCGCACGTGACACATCCCACACACATACGTACTTTTACAATCAATAAAAGGGCAGAGACGTTTCAGGATCTATCCAAAAAAAAAATAAAATAAAGGTTCTTTCGAATGAACATAAATGTCAAAGTTTTATGAAAAAGAAAGCCAGGTAATTCCCTTTCTCGCCCACAGGCGCATTCATTTCTTCTCTCTGAACCTTTAAAAGACTTGTTTCATAATCATAAACGCGCCAAGATTTTATGGCGCATGCAGAGCGGGGTTAGAGTCGTTCTATTTATTCTCCCTGCCTTAAGAATGGAACATAAAGTAAATAACAATAATGGTAGTCAATAGCAGTAATAATAAAGCGTCCAATATGCGTGGGTGGTAAATTTTGCGGAGGTGTAGGTCAATGGAATCGGGAGATTCTCTGCTTGCTCACAGAAGTGATTTTTACGACAACCTGTTTTTTTTTTTTTTTTTTTTTTTTTTACAGCTGTTTCTCACGATGATAACAGCCAGGAGTGGCCCACACTCAAAAATTCTGAAAATATTTTTGCAGGTTCGTATAGGGGAGCTGGATGAACAATAAGCAAAATTGTCTACAATAGTATTAATTAGCCTGCAACAAATGATAATATTGGAAAGATATAATTTTAATTTCAACTAATTTAGCAAAAATATTACCACCCCCCCCCCACCCTAAAAAAGAAAAAAAACCTTACCACATACTTTTACAAAAATCTTAATTATAATCATTGCATTCTTATCAATTATTTCAAATTCATACGTAAAAAGTAAAAAGGTTGGAACAAAAGTTATATAAGATTTTTTTTCCTTAAACCTATCTTCAGAAGTTCAGATTAAATTCTTTACAAAATTTTTTGTTTCTTCACAAAATATGAATTTTAAAAAAAATTGTTGTTGTTGTTTTTAATTTCTTCAGTAATACGGGGAAAGTTCCATCTCTAAAGAGCGTCTACGAATTACTCTTCAAGCCTCACCAATGTCGAGTGGATAAGACAACGAGCATGGTAGACGACTGAAGGCACAGCGTTCAGGCCTATCGCTCAGTTGTCGACCTAACGGTCTGGAGTTTTGGTCGATATTTTCTTGATGTAACTTGAATACACGTTAGAATCTCTTAAGAAATCCTCCAATCAAGGCACCCCCCCACCTCTAGGCAAATAGCCCTTGCGTAACTTTGCCCAAACAAAATAGAACAACACTGAATTGCTCTTTTGAGGATGTAGTTTAAGACATTAAATATGTGAAAAGTGAAGTCGATAACTGCTATTTTTAATGCTGCTTTTCCAGAAGCATAGGCTTGGAATTATGCAAGTTAAATATTTATGTATCTATTATGTATTACATTTGCTAAGCTTAAATCCCCCCCCTCCCCCACAAAAAAAAAAGAAGAAGAGCGAGAGAAAGAAAAAAGCCTCTTTAGTTATTTTTTTAGCAATATACACTTGCGGTATTATATTAGTGCAAAGGTTTAACTCCAGCCCCAATCAAAAATTTACTCTTATAATCGGCTATAAAAATCAAATCTTTGTACAGCACGGTACAAGTACTTAATCTAAATAGGAGAAGTACATAGCTTTGAAAGCTGGAATACTCTATGCTATATTATTACCATACTGCCCTGCTGGCAGTATGAATGAAGCTCAGTATTTTATTTAGCTCTATAAACTTTATGCGCAAACAACGTAAGTCTCCCATTCTTATTTTTTGTCAGAGAAGCAAAAAAGAAAGTGAAAGATAAGAAAACAAAAAATTAGCAACAGTAAATGCTGAATTTTTTTTTTTTTTTAAGAGAGACAAAAAGTACGTTTTTGAACCTAAATAATTTTATATGATGTATATACAGGATGTGTGTGTGTGTGTCCCAAGAAGGTGGTAATAAGCTTTAATTCCTTATATAGTAAATATCAGAAAGCAATGCAAATTGAAAAAAAAAAATGTTAAAAATAAGTTGAGAAAAAATCTTCCTCTTATTAATTTTCAAAACGTTAATTAAATTTGTATACGACCCCCGTACGAGATATCCCCAATTAGTAAAATGTTCCCCCATACACTAATGAGGTGATGTAGAAAATTTGAGAATTATATCCTAAAAAGTGTCAGTGGTTTGAAGATAAATATGGAGTGACTGAAACTACTTTTCAGTGACTCTCGTAGGGGGAAAAAATCCCGTTGGATGATAGCATTTCAGGGGTCGTACAGATATTACGAAAGAAATTATTTTTTCCAACTCCAGCAATTACATTCAAATTCGTGAATAGCCTCCGATTATATTTGTTTTCAGATATCTGACGATTTATGATGAAAGGCTGAAATGTTGTACATCATCTCATTAGTGTCTGGGGGGAGGAGGGAGGGCACATTTTAATAATTGGGAATTTTTTTGTACGGTTACAAATTAAAAGTGCAACTTTTTTGAAAATTAACGACAGGATTTTTTTTCTGAACATAGTCTTTTTACTTCCTTGCACGGAGTATAAGGAAGTAATGTGATCCCGGAAAATTTCGGGGGCCAAATATCGACGAAAAACCGATTTCGACTACCTCTAAATTTAATTTTAAGAATTCTCTAATCGTAATAGAATTTTCTAATCTAGAACACCTAAAATCTGTGGCTTTTAGAAAAAGCTCGTTTGGACGGCATATAATAAAGCAGAATTCTGCATACTTGTGCAGATCACCTTCTGTACACTTGTTTGTAATAGGCCAAGAAGCAACCTTATTAACCTGGGCGAAATTTCATCAAGTGAACAACAGCGTGATCTCTAAATTAAGACAGGAGCCGCAGGATGTAAACGGGCATCTCTTTTCTTTCAATCTCGCATCCAGCTGGTTGTTTTCTGAAGTCAAACCTCCGTGCATGCATGGGCATTTCTTTTTTTTTTATTTTAATTTTTTCCCCTCTCGTGCCCCGAATACCTACCCGGACAAGTCGGGAATCGGGTTATTCAGATTTTTCTTCCCGACCAACGTAATCTCTAAAATGCACCGGATGACCTTAAAAATATCTAATATATACTCGACCTTCTGTCGCCCATTTACCTTCTTATTTGTATTTATAGAACCTCGAAGAAGCTGGTTCTTTTTCCCTATGTAGATTTTTTTTCCTGTGGGCTTCACCATCAATTTCTTTTCGTTTTCAGCTTCAGGCCAGGGCCGTATTTCCATTAAGCTTATTAGCATAAGCGCACTCAAATATGAGGGGGCTATACGCGAGGCCGTGGCCAAGGTAAGGCGTTTTGGGTTCAACAAAAATTTTCAGGTGCATAAATTACTATCCTGCTACATAGTTACGCTGATCCCTAATTTACTGTCTCACTGATTGGCTGATTCACTGGTTCTCTAACAATTCCGGGGAACCACTCCAAGATAAAAAATTTGACCACCATTACTTCAAGATGATTAAAAAGTTAAGCACAAAAAGAGCAATAGCATTTACACCGTTTGTACGAGCCGCTTGAAAATTTTCATAATTATGCATAAGAATATAGAAAACAATCTGCGCTATAAAAATCTGAAAATTCACCCGTTCCCTCATTTTTAAGAAATATTTTGCTATTTTTAGCTCTATTTTATTTCCGAAAATTAAAAAAAGTTTATCATTTACTGGTCAAAATTAGCTATTTCAAGTGTCAATTACGTCATATTGAAATTACGGTTATCAGGCTTTGAAAAGAAAATTGCGATTCTAATTCGTTCAAATTAGTTTTTCTAGATTAAGCAGTTTATTTTTTAAATTTTTTCCCCCTGTGCCTGAAGCACAAGAGAGTTGTTTACACAAAACGAAATCTTTCGAATGCGAAAAGTTCCCGCACGCTTCCAGATGATGAAATTCAATTTCGATGTATAATAAAAATTGAATATGGAGTTATTTATTTGAAGCGGACGAAGATGAAATATATTGAGTGTAGACATATTTTTGTCATATGTTTTTTTCTAGCGCCCGTTGTAATTGCCTCCACAACGGGTTTTGACTTCTAGTTTGGTACTGATATGTAGGTCTAGTTTGGTCTATATAGGTATTGAAAAAGCAACTACACTGAACCATAAAGGTTGAACACACCTGCGAAATTTGTTCCTTGTTTCCTCCACTGCTTAACCCTTTGAAGCTCAAACCATCGATATGAGAGAACAACGGAATAGACTGCCCAACGCTTGGCACTTATCAGTTAGCAACACTGTTTGGCAACAGTTGCTGCTGTGTGGCCGCAACTAAGCGCACAGCCAGAACTTTTTTGGCCTTCGTCAAAAAATTTCGTTACCTCTGTGACAACACCAGTAGGCAACGAGATAGCCTATTCGATCGACGGCCATATCGCTGATGATTCGAGCGATGGCAGGGTCTGCACTTTTTAAGCATTGGGCCCATTTGGGCAGTGTGTTCAGATGTTCTGCTATATAGGTGCGTTTTAATGGCATTATTCAGTTTCCAGCAGGTGCCAGTACTGATTAAAATAATTCTGGCATCACTTTTACAAATAATTGACGAAATATAGGCATCTCGCAAAACAGCCTATAAGCTTTGTTCACATTCCCTCATATTCTTCAAGATGCATAATATCTTCTATACTTCCTCAATGAACATTTATTTGCCTTTTCTGAAAAATAATGTTATCGGTAAAGTTTCAGAAAACATTTTAAGCGAAAATAAATATGTTTTAGCGTAAAAATAAGAAGAAATAGGATGATGCCCTAGACCAGGGGTGGCGAACCTTTCAAACAATGGGTCAAAGTGCCATTTTTTCTAAAGAAATGTTTAATGAGGCCATAGACGTGCCGTCAAATAATTTTGACTTAAGGATTTTGACTTAGTGACCGTTCGATCGTGATACTTCATGGTGAACTTTGATGTTTTTAATTAAAATGCAAACCGTTTTGATCGGAGGCGTGCCCTAAATATTGTGTCGCGTGCCATCAGTAGCATGCGTGCCATTGGTTCGCCACCCGTGCTCTAGACTATATACACTGAGAGCACATTTGAAGATATTTATACAATGTAAAGTTGATGTTCCTATCGCCAAGATCCTTTTCAATTCCCAATTTTTTGGATCTTCCAGATTATTAGTTGCTGCAGGAAAATTATTTTCCGTTAACCCTTTAACGCGCGAAACCCCCGCTCTGGGAACACCAAACTTTGACGTTTTGACTGTTGCCAGTCACGAAGAATAGATTTGATTTCTATTAAAATAGTTGCGGGTGACATAGCTCCACGAGAATCCTTTACTTTTTAGCATGTCATTTCCCGTAAAATATTGTCACGATTATTTTTAAACAGCACTGACATCTGCTGAAAAAGGGAAGAATGCGAGAACAGCTGGATAGATTGCCCAATGCTGAAAAAAGGGCAGCCTGAAAAAATGCTGAAAAAAGGCTGTTGACATCGCTCGAATTAACTACCAGCAAGATGGCGGACGATCGAAACGTTCATCGCGTGCCACAGATCTAGAGACCCCTTTTTTGACGCAGCTGGCTGTGCGCGGGCCCCTTTATATCGAAAACCCTTTTTTGAGGCAGCTCATATCTAGCCCCCCTTTATATCAAAAACCCTTTTTTGACGCAGAAGGCTGTGACCACGCACCGCCAGCTGCGTCCAAAAAGGGGTCTCTAGATCTGTGGCACGCGATGAACGTTTCGATCGCCCGCCATCTTGCTGGTAGTTAAGTCGAGCGATGGCAACGGCTGCCCTTTTTTTCAGCATTGGGAAAGGGTTGCGCCTCAAAGAGTTAAAGGTTTAAAACCTGTCGACGTTATTCAGAAGCTATTATGTATCTCTTTAAAAAAAGCGATACCCGCGGGATCGATTTCATCACTTAATGTTTACGCAAATGCGCGCACCTAGATATAAATAAACGGCAGGGAAAGGTGTCGTCTCTAGCAGTTTAATAATGCCGTAACGAGAATGGATGGTGATAGAAATGAGGGAGGGGGGGGAGGGGAATGCCGTTGACCTCGTTACTTCATAAAAAACCTCCCACTTTTCTCATCAAGTCAAAGGTTGAAGAAAGAACTAAGCGCGTTTTCGTGATCATAATCTAGGAGAATGGTGCGGAGGCTTGTTTAATTATTCTTCAGCCCTCCGAAAAATGAATGATGCTAAAGCCCGTTTCTTTCGTATGGACAAACAGGACGAGGTAATGATTATCTACCACGGCCATTTCCAGAGTATAAAGGCCTCCGCTCATGTGAATGCGTTTGTCATACGCTAGAATAGCAGTTCAGTGTATTCTTCGGGGACCTTCCCGGATTGCAGAGAAAAGTCTCTAATTGTGTGTGGGGCGTGGTTTTGTGGTTTCACGGGTTCACTTTTGTCGGTGGATCCTGAATGGTCATCAAAATCCCATAAATATTTCTATCACAATACCCTCCAAGTGCAAACTGACCATAAAAAAAAATTCCCCCTCACCCCTGGAATGGCGTCCAGTGCACGCAAAAGGTTCACTTTTTTTTTTGGAAAAAAAAAAATCTACTAATCACTGGTATAAGCACGGGCCCGTATTTACTATTTGAAACAAACTAAAAGTTTTTAGATCGGGGATGAGTATGGTGAAGCATTTTAACAGAGATAAGTCATTCTTTTTCCTTTTTTATTTTGACTGAAAACATGGTCACAGAAGGGGGGGGGGGATCTTTTCCGTTGGGCCTGTTCGATGGTGATAACGATCAGATTAAACTCGCAATCAGTGATGGCTTGAAATCCCTAACAAATCAACAGATATCTCGGTTAAAGTTTGAATCCGGCACTGAGTACAAGACGAATTTATTCACACTTTTTTCTTTGGCGAAGCCCCTCTCCTTTCTACCTGGGGTCAGGTTCGATTAAAAAGAAGTGCTTTAACCCTTTGAGGCGCAACCCTTTCCCAATGCTGAAAAAAGGGCAAAAGGGTCTCTAGATCTGTGGCACGCGATGAGCGTTTCGATCGTCCGCCATCTTGCTGGTAGTTAAGTCGAGCGATGGCAACGGCTGCCCTTTTTTCAGAATTGGGCAACCTCTGCAGATGTTCTCGCATTCTTCCGTTTTTCAGCAGATGTCAGTGCTGTTAAAAATAATCGTGACCATTTTCTTACAAGAAATGGCGTGCTAAAAAGTAAAAGATTCTCGTGGAGCTCTGTCAACCGCCACTATTTTTATAGAAATCAAATCTATTCTTCGTGACTGGCAGCAGTCAAAACGTCAGAGTTGGGTGTTCCCAGAGCGGGATCACTGCGCCTTAAAGGGTTAGCCTGTTCTCTCCCTTGGTCTCAAAGACTGTCGAGTGGCTGACTCGACAAACTAATTTCCCATTTGTAGATATATTTTCTCGGAGATGTAAGAATCTGGATCCAATACGTCATAAGTCCATCGAGAAGGACTGACTGGAATTTCGCGTGGTTTTCTTTGGATTCGGGCCAATTTACCTTGACAAGACCTCCACCGACGCTGTCTGCAGCAAGGCGCATATTCCTCGCCAAGGTGATCGGCCTTAATATGCACCATGTCTCATAAATTATTTATTACGTAATTGGGGTGTAGTTGAGATTTGTTTCCAAGCTGCACGTGTACACACATGTACCTCTTTTTTCTTATTAAAGGGTTGTAAATATTCCTCCTGTTAGAAACGTCTCGAAAGTCAGGAAGCATGTTTTCATGTGAATGTCATTGGTACAAATAGATAGGAGGCTGAGATCTCCCTAAAAAGGTGTTCAGCTCTTCAAGAAAATTAATTTCCTGTTGCTAGAGCAATGTTCACCTCTAAGTTGTACGATGAACCACTCTATGGAAGCCCTCAAAACCTCATCAAGTTTGCACTAACGCTCAGCGATGAGGAAGAATCCGCTCCCACCCTTCCTGGTGCTGGCCTTACATAAGGCTAAGCATTCCAAGACCTATGCCCCATGTCACGATTCAACGATGGGCAGAGAAGAGGAATCTCTCCGTCTGTAAAAGGGAAGCAGAAGGTATATTCGTTAGATTATATTCGTTATGCATGCAGTTTTACATGTACAAATAAGACTGTGAGAGTCCGTGATGGCCATGGCTAAGGCATTGGTCGTGCAACCGGGAGATTGCGGGTTCGACTTCGATGTATCAGTAAAGACCACTGTGGTGTACATGCGGTGTACGTGCACGTTAAATCCGTGGTTCTGGAAGTCCTCTAGGCTGTCGCTAGCAATTTCCGAATTTAGAGAAGTCCTCCCCCCATCTCTCTTCTCATGAGGACAAAAATTGTGCCGAGAAATTCCAGGAAAAGACGTATGTAGCTCTAAACGACACATTCAGTGATGTAAGCTGTCCTCTCGTGGTAAGCGAGCAACCTTATAAGACTGTGTTAGAAAGAGTTTTGGAGTGGATGCGTTAGACGTGATTTAACCCTTTAAGGCGCAACCCTTTCCCAATGCTGAAAAAAGGGCAGCCGTTGCCATCGCTCGACTTAACTACCAGCAAGATGGCGGACGATCGAAACGTTCATCGGCACAGCCAGCTGTCGTCAAAAAAGGGTCTCTAGATCTGTGGCACGCGATTGGGCAATCTATCCAGCTGTTCTCGCATTCTTCCATTTTTCAGCAGATTTCAGTGCTGTTAAAAATAATCGTGACCATTTTTTTACGGGAAAGGACGTGCTAAAAAGTAAAGGATTCTCGTGCATCCATGTCACCCGCAACTATTTTTATAGAAATCAAATCTATTCTTCGTGACTGGCAACAGTCAAAACGTCAGAGTTTGGTGTTCCCAGAGCGGGAACACTGCGCGTTAAAGGGTTAAACTTTTTTATTTCTTGGACATACCTAGCAACGGAAGTGACGACGTCATGCAGAAGACGAATGTAGATTTTATCTTCGGCTCCTTATCTTCTAGACTGTCTGTGAAGATTCAGATGCTCTCGGCCTGGCCTAAGAGAATTTTTTTTTTTTTTTTTTTTTTTTTGCTTCGTTTCACAAACGAGGAGCATTTGTGAAACGATGCACGAAAAAGGGCCACTCCGAGTAATTTGTTGACATCACGTGACGCAGGCAGTGTTGCTGGCGACACACGCGAAACTCGTGTCGCCGCCGAGAGGAAAGGTTACTACATCGCGAAAAGGAAAAGTAAGTGCGAGTTTTTATAGGTGGCCCTTTAATCGACCTCTCATTTTCAGTTTTCTCTCAAAAGAAAAAAAGAAAATGATAGTAAAAAGTTTCTCAGCTTGAAGAAGCAGGCAATGAACTGCCTTATTTTCGGTGCAGTTCGACCACCATACTTATACACTGATCACACTGATCTTCAGATTGTAAATAATAATAATAGTAATAAGCTTCCTAAAGTGGAGTACATACACGAAAATTGCGCCCGAACTGCCAGTCAATGCCGCCCAAATTGCTGGTATTGGTCTTTTCTTTCTTTCTTTTTTTTTTTTTTTAACTGGCAGTTTTAGTTTGGTTCATCATTAGCCGTTATTAGTAGCCATTTCCCAATATATTAGGATTTCAACCAGTAGTACAAAAATTTTAAAAAATACTAAAACACTAGTTTCTTTTTAACATTTTTTAGCAGTTTTCTCAATATTTATGACATTGTTAGAAGTGTACAGGGAGCTTTTTCTTGTATTCAAAACACACGGTTATAGTATTTTTTTATTTATTTATTTATTTTTTTTTTTGGCATACCACAAAATGCCCTTATCCCGAACTACGCAATGAGCATCTGAATTTTTTGCTGACTTTGACTGATGGGCACGGAGTGCAGGTATAATGCTGATTTTAGGGTTCGTCTGAAACAAATTTAAATTAATTTTTCTTCTAAAATTCTATTGCCAGCAGATGTCTCCAGATGTGATCAGCTCAAAAAACTATTATAATTTATTTTTTCTTCATCAGTAATGCACCAGTTTTCATCAAGAGGCAATTGACAAATATCTGTGACTTATTTCCATCATCCTATAAAGAATTTTTTTAAAATCAACATTGTATATAGTTAGGAATTACTTAGACTGTACCATCTACATTGTTGCTACATACATTTGTACAAATTCTTACTAGAGATGAGTTCGGGCTCATTTTTTGAAGCCCGAGCCCGAGGACTTTTAATCCGAGCCCGCCCGAGCCCGAGCAATATTATTTAAGTCGGAGCCCGAGTCCGCCCGAGCCCGAAATTTCAGTTGATTATTTCAGTTCAATAATTATTTCAGTTCAAGATTTTTAAAAAAAAATTCAATTACTTCACTGATACGATAGAATACAATAAATTTTGCCGTTTGTGCAAATGAAAGACAAATAAAGTCGCAGACTACCAATGCACTTTCTAATTCTTTGTATCCATCCTTTATCAAAAAATGTCGGATCTCATGACTAACTAAGGAATATAAACCGCCGTTCTAAAATACTCAAAGAGCTTCATGCACCTTCTTAGCGACCCCATGCAGCTATTTTTATTTATTTATTTTATAAGTGCTTTTACTTTCCTCCTGAATCACTTTTTTAAAATCTTTTTCAAGCAGTATATTCAATAAAGGAGAAATTTTTCATGAGCCCGAGCCCGCCCGAGCCCGAACACAATTGTGAATTACAGAGCCCGAGCCCGGTTCGGGCCCGGGCTCGGGCTCGGGCTTTCGGGCTCGGGCTGAGCCCGTCTCATCTCTAATTCTTACTGAAAGGGTCTCAAAAAATTGCAGAGCATAGAAAGAAAATCGAGCATTTGACTTCATGTCACTCCCTCCCACATGCTCCCTCTACATAAAAAGGACTTAAAATAAATAAACAACCCTTTTGAAGCACACATGTTCATTTCTAACGGAAGAAACAAGCAGCTATCTGAGATTAAATTAGTGGAATGCAGCACTAACTACACATCATCTGTAAAAGGGGTGAGAGGTAAGACAACTTCCCCTTCCCCACCCCCACCCCCAAATCCAGTCCTTCACCCTTCAAAAATCAATAACATATCGTTAATGCCATTGACAGACTTATGTTTACCAAATATAAGCACTGAATGTATTAAAACCTAATAAAGCAACACATATATGTGGTACCCCTGATTTTGTATATCGTTTCATGTCGATGTTCGTTTTTTGGAACATCGCATTTTTATGCAAGATTGAGAAAAGACATCTTGCTATTATTTGAATTTCGTATATTATCTCTTTGAATTTATCCTTTGGAAATACAATAGGAGAATTTTTGGGATTTTATAGAATTTTTTTCCTGTGTACAGTGAAAATTGTAAAAAAAAAGTCGATTTTTAGAAATTTTTCTGGGCAGAAATTTTTACGTTTGAAAAATAAAAAATGTATCAAAAAATTAATCACACTTTTCAAACTGGTAGATACAACAATTTATTTTTAAAAAAAATACTAAACATGATGTTCCAAAAAAGGAACATTGGCATGTAAAATGTTAAAAAAAAACGGATTGATGGAGTAACTGTGATCCATTTAATTGTATTTTCAGATGGGCAGTGAAAAATTATTTACAGTAAAAATATATGCACCTTTTCCTACAAATAATACTCAAATCTAGCACAGCGATCGCTGTGCCAGTCCTCTCCGAACTCAAACAAGGAACCAACCAAGTCAAAACGGAGCCTGAAAGCAACCGATTGCACCTAACGAGCGGTCTCTGCTTCAATAGTTCACACCAAGTTTGTCTTAAAATTTCTTCCTTGGTCATGCGTTACTTCACATCTCTACAGTTTCAATTCCAATACGCGGAATTAATAAGCTGTGCCCGCTCAATTTTTGAGTGCAGTTTTCTAATATTTTACTTTAATTATTTTGTTATTATTTTTATTAATAGCAGGCTATACTGCTTATGTGTTGTGTTGTGATTAAGGCAAAGCTACACAAGGGGTATCTGCCTAGAAGATGCCTTCGACGGAGAACTTTCTAAGGGGTTCTAAGGCGTATTCACGTTACATCTGGGGAAAACTTCTAAAAACTCCAGACCGTTAGTTCGACCGCCGCGTGACAGGTCCGAGCCCGGGACCGCCATACTTCAGCCATCTACCTTGTTGAGTGTCCGCTCGGCTATGGTGAGGCCCGCAATATCCCCTTACAGACATTGGCGACTACTAAGGCAGGAAATATTGTTCCCTTTATTATGAAAGAATCTATAGGTGGACCAATGTTGACATGTTGCCTCCTATGAATTGGCCTGGGAATAGACCCGAACCCGTAGTATGGTAGAATGATTCCTCAGCCACTACACAACTCGGACAGCTTTACATGAAAATAATTTCGTTTTTGTAACGGGATATTGGAAAAATATTGTAGCAACACTCCATTCTTTATGAAATACGCAATTTATATTCATTCGATCAAACTCTCTCCCTCTCGCTCTCGATCTTTTTTTTTTTTTTTTTTTTTTCCTGTTCGGTAGAAGGCACTTTTTAATGCTTTTGTTTGAGAGTTTTTCGGGGCGATATACATAAACTATTATAGTAAAAGTTAATTCTAATTCTATAAGAATAAGAAATACTTTTAAAAGCAAAAGCCAGTTTAATACGCAGTCGACAGATATTGCAAAATCAGTAAATTATCCTGTAGGACGAGAAATACGTTAAAACTTCTTAAATTGTTTGTTTCTTTGTGTTGGTATGGCAAAGCTACCAATAGGCTATCGGCCTAGAATGGAGAGTGCCTTAGTTGGAAGACTTTTTAAGGGATTCTAACACGTATTCATGTTACACCTGAAGAAAACCGAATAAAACTCCAGACCGTTATCTCGACAGCCGCTTCTTAAATTGATTAAAGTGAAAATTATGCGTCCGCCCTCTGTCTTTCGTGTTTCATCGTGCAGGAATGTGGATAGCAATCCATGCGTGGGCTGTATTTACCTTTAATAATTTTCGCTATTTCGGTTTAGATATTTCTAGTCAAAGATATCGCCAAGCTGAATTCAGTTTTAAAGATTTTTTTGTGTCGCTCAATTTGGCGATATTTCGCCAAAAGCCACTAAGCTCAGCCATAGTTTCCTAGATTTTAACTGACAATAGACTTTCAATAAATTGAATCCATAGACTGGCATTTTCGGCATGACCCACACAATAACTGACTATAGACATCATACAGCGGGTCCCAAAAAGGTCGTAACGGGCTTTAATTTTTTTATCTATTAGAGATAAGTGAACCGTGTAAATTGAAAAAAAGTTCAAAATAAGGTCGGAAATAATACTCCATTAAGAAAAAAATTTCTCTCGTTAATTTTCCAAAAGTTAACACTTTTTAAAGATGTATATGGCCCCTGTACAAAACAATTCCCAATTAGTAAAATGTGCCTCATACACTCATGAGGTGACCTACAAAATTTGAGAATTATACCTTAAAAAGTGTCAGAGATAACAAGATAAATATAACACTGACTTAAACCACTTTACCATCGCTCTCGAAGGGAAAAAAAATCGCGTCAAATGATGGCATTTCAGGGTTCGTACAGAAATTACGAAAGAAAATCTTTTCTTTCCCCATTCTAGCAATAAGCGTTTATATTCAGAATCATGTGCAGCCCCCGATCATATTTCTTTAAAGATATCTGTGCGACGCGGTATGATGAAAGGCTCAAATTTGGTACATCACCTTATTAGAGTATAGGGCACATTTTACTAACTGGGAATGTTTTTGTACGGGGGTCGTATACAAATTTAAAAAGTGTGACTTTTTGTAAATGAACGAGAGGAATTTTTTCTTAACGGAGTCTTAATTCCGACCTCATTTTGGACATTTTTTTTTCAATTTACACTGCTCACTTATCTCTACTAGAAATGAATTAAAGCCCGTTACCACCTTTTTGGGACACCCTGTATATGGAAGATGTCCAAAGACCTTAATGTATTGAAATTCTTTTGGGTGGTCCTGTAAATAAACTATCCAGTGGATTGAAATGATATGGGTGGTGCTCAACTAAATTTTACAATAATGTTAAACATGAAATTTCAATATTCTACGGCTAACAGTTTTTGAGATACGCAAAAAACGTCAGGGAAAAACTTATTAAAATGGACTTACGACTGGGGGGAACCGGTGCGGCTTGGAAGTTAAGGGCCTGTCCCACTGCACACCAATCGCCTAAGCGCACGGTCATGGTTGCGATTCCTACTTATACCCTGTTTGTTTAAATTTATTTCTCCGTGCTAGTAAAAACTTTCACTGTCGGCTTTACTCGACGGAGATTGATAAGCTCGAAGTAAGGTTCTTTAACCAAGCACATAAATCCAAAAATAAATGTCCAATTGTTGTTCGCGCCGCTCAAGCTGTGTAGTGGCTAGCGCACCCTACTACCATCCTTTGGGCCCGGGTTCGACTCCCGGCTTTGGGTGTGGGTGTAAAATTGTCCGTCCTTGTGCTGTGAATTTTACTTTGCAATAAATATGAACTTGTACTTAGGAACAAGTGAGATGAAAGCTATAAAAGAACTATAAATCTCAAAATAACTGTGTCTTTCAATTAATCAATTGTTGTTCACTGCTATTGGTCAAAATGGATACTACATGATACATGTATGCCTGCATGTTCGAGGACATACATACATGCGTATATTCAGGCGTCAAGCAAAAACTCGACAAAGTAAATTTCCAGTCGTCAAAATCAATTTTTATCAACAAAATCTGAATATCGAAATTTTTCGAGAACACAATACTTCCTTTTACTTCGCGCAGAGAAGTAAAAAGAAACGTTCTGGTTTTTCTCCCAAATTCTGTTATATTTTGTTTACCATTTATTTTGATGACAGGGCTGGCGACATACACTCTTTAGATTTAAAGAACAGCCTTAAAGGAAATTCTATGTTCCATTTTGATTTAGAAAAAAAAAAAAGAAAAACGACGAATTTCTTACAGCGAAACTAGCAAAATTTCCGCGTGCAAGAAACCCGACCGTTCGTGTGGTTATTCACGGCCGATCGCGACTGACCGATATTTCGACCCCGAAACGAACGGCGGCGTTTCTTTTTCCCTTCGCAGAAACGAACGCCCGCGGTCAGAAATCGAAGATTTGGAAAAGAAAAGAAACATTTCATCGACAAGAAAACGAGGTGACAAGGTTTTGCGTGTCGCCAGCTGATGACCAAAAGAAAAGAAATTAAGTAAAAGGAAGATAGGAAAACAACACGAGAAAGGTAAATCACTCCAATGCATCGGTTATAAGACACTTTCCTACTCGGCCTTACCTTCTTCTATTCAGTGACGGATCCAAAGATTCAGCGCATAAACTGCCGTATTCACCAAACACTCGACGTGTTAATTAACCCTAACACTGCTGTTAAAGTCATGGGTAAGATACTATCTTGCCGATAACTTTAACTCATGTAATTGGATTAATCCTCGTGTCAACTATTTGGTGAATACGGCCGTGAAACACACTATTGAACCCATGTTAAACGTGTTTGTTCTCGTCATAGAAACGGAGAATCTCCTGCTTAGACCGATATTGCTCCCAAAAATGGTTCTTGGAACGCTCTGCTGGAATGCAGCGTTGCTCTGCGCTTGCGCAATCGCTTGCCTGTTCGCTTAGCGTTTTGCGAAAGAGGGAGAATCTTGACGATTTTAAATGATAACAAGGGCGGATTAAAGGGGCGGGGGCGTCCCCCGAGAAAAAAGAAATTAATGTAAAAGATCCTATTGTACTTCCATAAAATATATGTATATGTCAATCTTCTAACTAATCGCCCCCAACGACGAACTCACCGCCCCCCCCCCCCGACAAACTTGCATTAATCTGCACTAAATAACGAGAACAATCAGGTTAAACATGGACTCAAGATTTTAAAGGAAAAGGTTAAAAAAGGAAAAAGTGGTCCATCTCTGATAATATGATTCGTCATACACTTGTCACCCCTCTCTTGAAATTTTTCTGGATTGGCCACTGCACTTGTACTGGCCTAACGAAGAGTTAATGTCTTCGCTCTCCGCAGCAAAGACAGCACGGCCAACTGTAAGCTGAGTTTTCAAAGACAAGCAATAGCGCATACAGAAAGGGAATCTCCGCCTCTTTTGGAAAGAGAGAACAGAAACATGTTAAATCTACCAAGACACTAAAGTAAAGCCTTAACCTCTTTCTCTTCTTTTCTTTTTTTTCGTCATCACTGTCCTTTGAGACTAATACATAAAAGTTATTTTCTTTAGATAGTTTAGCATAATTGGTTATATCGGGGCAGCGTAGCCAGAAATAAAATTTCGGTTTAGGGCCATCGGCAAAAAAGAAAAAGTTTGTCACAAAAAACCTTGACTATGGATATGCAATTAACTGTCCGATTAACAAACAGAAAAACGAACAAAAATCACAAACGCTTTAAAACGTTGCTGGGGGAAGTGTCTAAAAGAAAAAGTCCCACCTCATAAAAAAATCTGTCGAACTTTTTCCTTGTTTTGTCTACAAAAGGAATGCAAGTGCAGGAAGGAAAATAGGTACGTCCGAATTTATGATCGTCGTTTGGACAGAAGTGGAATAGGTGTCGTCAGAGGAAGGTCCACTCCTGATATCTTTCGAGAAAAATAGCGTTTCATATAAACGTGGATCGGATAAAATAGTAGTCGTGCCAAGATTTTTTTTTTTTTTTTTAATTTGGCCTTACCCATTCTAGATATTCCTTATTGCATCTAAAAAGTTAATTCAATCCCTCTAAATGCCAACGAGCATGAAACAGCGTTCGACCCAGAAAGCTGTGATGTATATTTTTTCGCAACTGGATGATTTTTTTTACATTTCTAGGTTTTCTAGAGGGTTTCCTTGACGGTGTGTTCAAACAGTGGTTTTTCCAAAGGATCTGAGCTGTCATGGAGTATTATAGCTTTTCAGGTTTTTTAGAAGAAAAACCCAAAGGCAAGATTGCTTGAGGTCTGGGATAAACCACAGTCTGAAAGACACATCTTTTTCGGTGGACCCCATAGAGCAAGACCAATACAATCAGTCAATACGCCAATTACAGTCGACTGCTCAATCTCTTATTAAAATAGGATCTCACACATTTTACAGAGGCTCTTTAAATGTTTTTCTGCGGAAGCAGTAAAGGCCAGAGCAGACTTCAATGCGTTTCCGTACTCTAGAATGGGAACTCAATATATTTTTCAGTATCTCGAAGACGGATTGCGGAGAAAAGTGCCCCCATTGTGTGCTTGGCATGCTTTTGTGGTTTCGTGGGTTATCCCTTGTCAGCGAATCCCGAATGGTCATTAAACGACTATAAATTTTTCGACCCTACACTGTTTCCCCCTTTTACAAAGCCTGCACGTGCGAATTGACCATTAAAAAACTCCCCTCAAGCGTACGGCAATCGCACTTGAGTCTGCGCTGGCCTCTAGGCATTCAAGGACTTATGCAGAGATGGTGATAAAAAAAGGAATCTCCACATCCTTATGAGACAGGACTTGATTATCACCCAGGCATTTGGGGCTTCGTGCCTTTAGCACCAAGGCTCGAAATAAGTCGCGGCATATGACATGAGCTTAACCCAAACAGCCGCGGCGACAATCAACAGCTCTGATGGCAAGTTTAACTGCGAGTATTTAAATTGGAAAAAAGGGGCCACCTTGCAAAAGGTGGGGTAAAAGATTTTATTTTTTTAATTTGTACATATTAGTACCCATGAAACTATATATATATATATATATATATATATATATATATATATATATATCATAATATAATATATATATATCAAACATAGCCGACCCCAAGAAAACTTCTGGCATTCGAAAAACCTCGAAAATTTAGTACTTTTTGAGTTTTTTTCGGAATACCCCGAAATCTTTACACAAATTTATTGCTAAATTCAACCATTTCTGAGATATTTTGAAAAAACCTCAAAAGTCACTAAATTTTCGTGGTTTTTCGAACTCTAAAAGTTCTCCCGGGGTCGGCCATGTTGGATAATTTGTTTTTTCATATGGGCAATAATATGTACAAATTAAAAAAAGAAAATCTTCTATCCCACCTTTTGCAAGGTACGATGTATAATTTGACTGGACTATATAACTCGAGAGTTTCTTTCTATCTCAGATGTAGAAAATTGAAGCGTGTATTTTTTGTTTGTCCTTTTATTCCCCATATTGCATCATCGAATAATTTTTTAAAAATTAAGCGAAAAACCTGCTGCTGCAATTTACAGTTGTTATGCAAATTTAAGGTTTTGGTCGCGAACCGAATGGTTTTTACTATCAGCTCAGAAAAGCTCACACTATTTTTTTTTTTTTTTCTGCCAGTTGTAAAATCTTATTTTGTTAGCCCTGCGCCGCACTCCATGCAATCTGGAAGAAAACTCGACTCCATGTTATACTCAAAGAGTTTAGAGTATAACATGGATGTGTCAACATGGCGAGCCAGCTACAAGAAGCAAGGACGTACCCAGAGGTCCGGTCCCCCCCCCCCCCGAAATTTAAAATTTTGTTAACAAAACAATAATAATGAAGCCTTTTTGTGAAAAATTGAGCCTTTTCACCTTTTGGTCCCCCCCCCCGAATTTTTTTTCTGAGTACGGCCCTGACTTGAAGGGACACAAAAATGTAACTGTCTCTGATTGTATCATCGGATTGACAGCTGGTTCAGTAAATGGTCAAGTTTGAAAGTATTTCATAATTGTTGCAACCAGCATGGTTTATTTTTCTTGGCTTCTTGTTTTCGTAAAGATATGTATGTATTCAATATTTAGTCAATTTGAAGTACAAAATAAATAAATAAATAAAATAAAATAAGTAAATTTTATGGGGGGGTTTTGTGTGTGTGTGTACTTCAAAGTACTAAAGCTAAAATTTTATATGTACATTTAAGGTATTCGCGCCACGATATATAATCAGCGTATAAATCAGAGAGCCATTCTATGATAAATCTGAAAAATATTGTTAGCTAATTTGCATAATTTTAGTATTAATTTACTTTATGAAAATCTTATTCAATGAAACGGATTTTTTTTATTTCATTAGTTAAAAAGAGATAAATGGTATTAGAAATACGTACTTATTTATTGAATATATCACGATATCACAGAATTACAATCAACGTATAACTTAGTCGCTGCCTTATAAATATAAAAAATGTTGTTAGGAACTTTTTTGAATAATTTTAATATTAACTTATTTTCTGAAAAGTTTATTCCATAAAACGGGCAATTTTTTTTTCATTAATTTAATAGGAATGGATTGTATTATAAATACTTATTTATTTATTTAATTTCAACTAGAATATAGGCGATTTTCTGAAAATAGTTTTTGGAAACTTTTTACACTTTACAACCACAGACGGATTAACGGAATTTTGTGTGGAGGGGGGGGGGGCGCAGCTATTGAAGTGTATGTTCATTTTATGAAAGTAAAATAGGATCTCTAAAATTTTATAATTAAGTTTCTTTTCTGGGGAGGGGCAGTCTTCCCTCTGCTCCCCCCCCCATCCCTTTAATCCGTCAGTGCTCACTTACTTCCGTGATTAGCAGTCTAATGATGAAAAAATTGTTTTTAAAAAATTAATACTGATTGAAAAAGAGAGACAGATTTTACGCTGTGAGAACACTATATTTCTGCATCCCCCAGTTACGACAATGCTTCCTCCCATAGTTATTTTAATTAATAAAGAAACAGACAATAATTTTCCAAATGACTTTCACTTTTACTCATCAAAGAGAAAGTCTTTTTGAAAGAGAACAATGATGGATCATCTTTATTGAGTTGGAGCATGTAGGTTCAGCGCCATCTATTGAATAAAAACACAGCTATAAGAAAAAATAAATCTTATGCTTATAGTATGTCTTATTCGCCGCATTTTATCTGTCTTTTCCAGACTATTTCGGTCGACTATATGTTTTTAAAATAAGATGAGGATTAATTCTAATAGAAGTACGAAAGAATATTTCTGGAATTTAATACATGTTTTAGTGCTATTCATCATAGACGTAGCTTCCGGAGAGCACAAGGAGGAATGTGTCCCCCCCCCCTTCAGCCAGCTCTTAAAAATATTTTTATTTAAAGCATTTGTTTCTAAATAAAAGAAAAATTTACCTTTTCTACTCTTAATTCCAATATGTGCCTCCCGAAATTTTCCGTCGCGCCACGCCTATAATCAGAGCCTGATTATGACGAACGGGAGCCCCAGGCATTGATGAATTTGGGGGCCCCATCCATAAAATTTTGATATAAAAAATATATTTCAGAACAATGTTTGAAATTGAGGGGCCCTTTCGAGCTGGGGCATTATAGATAGGGCCTTATTATAGCACGGGCAAAGTCCCGATTTGCCCATGCGATAATAAGGCCCTGCCTATAATGTTCACGAAAAAGGACTTTTGCGGGCAAATGTCGGAACTCCAGGGGGTAAGGAGAATTTTTCAATGGCCAATTTTCACTTGCAGGGCAGTGTAATTGAAAAATGTAAGGTTTTTAATGGCCAGTCAGTCGGGGTACACCGACCAAAACTAACCTGTGAAACCACAAAACCACTCCCCCCACACAATGGAGAGACGGGACTGGAGACTTCTTCCCAATACATTGATTTACCCCTGGAGATCCCGACATCGCCCGTACATCTACAGAATACGGTTTGTCGCCTTTTCTTAACAAACGATTAAACCAGTGCTGAATTTGCATGAGAGTTCATCTCCTGTACTTTTTATAGAGCTCCTGCCTTTTTTAAGGGCTCATGCAGGGCCTTAACCAGTGATTGGGAATCACGGGGGTTTAATCACCCTCCCGAATTCATTTGCTTTGATTCTGGAAATCAATTATCGGTGAAAAAAATCCCCGGAAACTCTACATTCCCCCCCCCCCTTTGAAGCACTGCATATCCCTTCCCTTTCCAGGAATTTTTTTTTTCTTTGGTCTTGGGCCCATGCATATTTTTTTACTGTTATTAGAGCTCCTGCACTAATACATGTTGTATATAAGAGTAAGAAAGTCTGATATACAAAATTATAGCTTTGAGCAATAGCGACGCTGGGCAAAGCTGGGTAGCCAGGAAACAAAATTGATCGCACAGATGTGGGAATCTCTACCGGCTTTTTTTTTTTTTTTTTTTTTTTGAAACGAAGAGGGAGAATAGGTTAAAGCAAATAAGATTTTAGTGTTTCTCTCTTTCTCTGTCTCCTTCAAAATCACTGAACTTAAAGATTAACTTGTATAATGTTCGCTATTTCTATAGCTAGATGGTTTTCAATAAAATGCATATATCAGAAGTCTTCATAAGTTTTTCGGATACATACATAGCCAGCACAAACAAATTGTGATAATAACATGTTGTGTTAATAAAAGCAGAAATGTACAAGGTCGAAATGTACTACTTTCAAAGATGACTTTCCTTACCACATTGAAATTCCAACAAAACGCTCTTTTTTTTTTTTTTTTTTTTTTTTAAGCTTTTATAAAGACGGGGAAAATTCTGAAACCGCAACCTATATCGCAGGAATTTCACCAGCGAATATTCATAAAGGTATTTGTTACAAACCACAGTTTAAGAAGAAAGAAAGTTTTAAAACTCACTTCAAAGTCATTTTCTTTATTTTATTTATTTATTTTCTCTTCCATTCTTCAAACGGTTTTATGTTTCAACACTTTTAATCTGGAAAGAGGGGCGTTAAGTCTTGAAGTAAAAGAATATATTAAAAAGAAAACACAACACAAAAATAAAATCAAGGGAGGATTCGTGGTAGCTTACGTGGATGTAACTCGTCCTATGACTCAGCGAGGTTTATTTTGTTTTCTGAGAGCGTGAGCACCGAGAAAAAAATATTAAATTGTAGGGAATGTGTGTTTCGATGCCACCCAATGGTGCATGCAGAGGCGTTTGCACGTTTTTTTTTTAATTTTTAAATGAAAAAATAATTACTTTGGCTTTTATTAAAAACCACCGCTTGGTGCAAATTGCTTTCGCACACTTTCTTTATTGACCCGCTTTAAATGAATGGGTTAGAGGTTTTCATTCATTTTATGGGGGGGAGGGGGGTAAATTATATAAATGTTAAGAAAGATAATTGAAATAAAATTTTCGATGCACACACACACACACATATATACAGGGTGGACGAAAAGTCCTTGACACGTTAGTAGTATGGCCACCTAGGTCTCCAGATTTAACTCCGCTTGATTTTTTCTTGTGGGGATATGTCAAGGACAAAGCCTTCGCATCGAAAATGACCGTCGTTACACAGCTCAAGACACCGATCATCGAAGTCATTGAGAATATTCCACAATCCATGTTGATAAGCACGTAGAATGAGATCGAGTATCGCCTAGATGTGACACGAGCTACGAAAGTTGCCCATATCGAAATTTAGTAACAAGAAACTCGTTCTGTGAGGGTAACTATTAAACTTTTTCATATAAAATGTCATTCTATAGATTTTTGGTCCAGTGGCTCCCTCTTTCGGCAGCAGTTCGAAATTTTCTGTTGATAAAAAAACTTAACATTCTTTGAAAGAAGTGACCGCAAACTGAACTACTTCTATTTTATATATTATTTTCTGAAATGTGTCAAGGACTTTTCGCCCACACACACACACACACACACACACACACACATATATATATACACATATACACATATATATATACATGAGAGAGAGAGGATGATAAATAGATAGATTCATTACTTTATAGTCTTTAATTATTAGTGGAAAAAAGATTTCAATCAAGAATTAAAATTTTTAACTCGTTTGACATATTCTCTCTGCTTATTTTATTTAAATTTCAAAATTCAGGTTGAAATCAAACAGGCAGTTGATATGAAACAAAAATATGCAATGGGATATTTCAACTATCTATATTTATTGATTGATATTTTGCGTGTGTGAGTGTGTGTGAAATCAGCTTATTAAAAAAAAAAAAATCTCAACATTTAAAATACAAAATTTTACTGATTTTCTACTATTAAGCGTATAATTTATAAAGCACTGAAAAATCACGTTTATACTGTTAGCAGAAAATTTTAAATTATCGTTAACTCGTCCAATATTGAAAGTATATTTCTTCAGGTGCAGCTCTGGCCGACACAAACCTGACATTTGTCCAGCAATTTGGATAGAATTTGCAAAATATTGTATTTTATTAAGAACTAGGGGCCAAGGCCCCTAGACTCGCTACGCTTGCTTTTCGCATGAGGCATTCTGCCCCCTAATAAGGCTTATTCGTAAAAAAGACAGAATTTCAACAGACATATCCCAAAGATTGGAATGTTGGATTAATCAGATGGAATGTTACTGAGCTACACGTCGCTTGGTTCTTGCATGTTCATTGGTACATAAAAATTTAAACTTCACACTACAGTAGACCACTCCCCCATATCACGGTAGATATTTTGTTATTAGGAATCCGTGTTCTACGGGTCCTGAGCTATACTCCACCTGGAGTGCGGACTCCGCGTATAATCGCGGGAAAAATTATTTGCACTCCTCAGAAACACAATGATATTTAATGTTGCCATTTAAAAGTTATATTAATTAGGAGTTAAAGCGTAATAAAATCAGAACATCTGTTTGAGTTGTATTTTTAATTATGTAAAACCTATTGGACACCTTGCGTATTTGCCACCCACGGCGATTTTTCATTATTTGGCGACTTGCGTATATGTATAGTTAATAATGATCTCTAAGAAAACAGTACTTTACGTGCTTTCTTTGATAAAAACTACGGAACAGCTAGCATAGCTTGCCACCAATGGCGACTTTTCATTATTTGGCGAGTTACACATGCTCACGACCTATGATTACTGCTCATGCAAGGTTCCTGGAAAACCGTTATCCATATTTTCATATACATAATCCTTTGCAGATTGGCGTATTTAACACCACGAATTATGTCATCTCGCCGCGCTGGCAAATAGGCGTAGTTAACGCCACCAAATATGTCTACTGGTAGGAAATACTCCAACTGGACCGAACCGCCTTTAAAATAATCTGCACTTTAATCATTTTTCATTTTCAAGATACTGGGTTCCAGCATTCTGGAACTCGAAGCTTATTCACTCTACTTGGAAAGATACTATTTTGCCAAATCATTCCTACAAGATGTCGCTTTTAAAATCAGTTACAATTAGTTATTCTGTTTTGGAAAAACGAATAGTCGCTAATTCTAAACTCCTGTTGTCTAAGCGAACTATTTGAAAATTCTCAACTTTGTGTAACACACTTTGAGATTTATTTCATATACTTTTTATTTTGGCGTAAAGTGGGCGTAATTCTAACTCAAGTTTGTAAATTTCACGCGATTCTAGATACTTGGAAACGCTTCGTTGCAAAGGAATGGATGATTTTATGCCAAATCTGGCAACCATTATGTTTATTTTTTCAGTTTTTTATTAATATCTTCTAAAATAATTCGATTTTCGAAATTTAAGTCAGCTTAGCAGGTTCCTCGGAATTTTTCGAATCTGTGAGCACCTTAGTCGAAACTCAAATCCCTACGGTTTAGGAGGAGATAGGCCAACAAGCTTTGACAGCGTCAGCGGCCTTTACTTTTTTTTAGAATAGAGAGAAACCGTAGATATTACTTTTTTGTCCAGGGTAAAGAGTCAAAACTGTCAGAGCATTTTTGTCCTTGACAACAGAACCATATTTATTTATTTACAATGGGAATATTAATTAGCATCTCTAAACGCATCAGTATTAGAGTAACGTGAGGTATAATTGGAACAGGTGAAATGTGGTTGGAATTTGAAAAGTGAAGATTGTAAAACAATTTTAAAAAGCTATTTTAATGATTTCAGTTCTGAAGAAGTGTTTTATGGATTAAGAAAGACAAATACGGTGCACGCATGGATTATGATGCGCTTTTAAAATACTGCACTTTAGTGCGTCTTTAAAGTATGAGAATGTTTCGGATTTTCTTTCTTTTTTAATTACTGTAAACTGTGGCCCAATGCTTGGGCGCACGGCAGCACCAATTGAATCTATCTTAGCAACAATGGGAGTGACCGAGTTGGCTACCAGTGAAAACAGTAGCAAATAAAATCGATTTGGAATGTGCTTTGTCACTGACGTGTTCAGCATTTTTTTTTTCTTTCTTTTTAAAATTGGAAGGACTTTTTAGTTATTATTAATATGAAAGCGATATTGACCATACCAGGAAAATATTGGATGAATAAGATCTTCCCAAATCGCGCCACTATGGAGATACTGATATTTTAGAAACATCTCCCCTAACACTGTAAATTTCTATCGTAAAATCAATAAAAACCAATTTTGTGTCGATGTTATCTGTATATAATGCCTGAGAATTGAAAGAAATATTGACTCTTCAAAATTCATCAACTTTTTGAAACTTTGATATAGTTGCCTGTTACAAATATTTAGCTGGTACCTATACTTGGAATATTTAATTGCATTTTTAAAGGCACATAAAAATATTTTTATTGAAATACATATCCAATGTTGTATGTACAACCTATCAGTCGATTTCCACGGTACTGAGAATTTATACGTTTTCTCTTTTTCTCCAATCCCTTCTTTTGTTTTGTTGATTCCCTATCCTATTTAATAAGTCTATGAAGTATACACGATCGACTTTTCTTTTGTTTAGATCATTTGATAGAGTTTTCTGGAAAATTGAACATATCGCTCTATTTTGGTATTTTGTATGAATTCTGCATCTCGCAGTACATTATACCGTTTAGGTTTGCACGGATTTTCCCTAGGACGTATCTAATACCGTGTACAAACGACGAATGTATATAGGAAATATAAAACCAATAAAATTCATACTGGTTCTATATTGTGCCGTGTATTTTTTATTTATCCGATAACAGGCTGTTTCTAATTTGTCTTTAATTTTGCTCTGGGTGCGGACGCGAGGCGGAAAACAGGCTTATCTGTCAAAACAGCTAAAAAGCCTCGTCTCGTCTCGCAAAAATCTCTATATTGTAATGATAAAAACGTCTGCCTTGTCTCACATCAAATCTGTAAATCTCTGTCTCGCATCTGTTCGTACGCTGCTTTGTTTGTTTGTTTGCTTCTGTAACATCAAGGACGTACCCAGGGGGGTGGTCCTGGGGGTCCGGACCCCTCCCGAAATTTCAATTTTTGTTAGCAAAATAATAATGATGAAGTCATTTGTGGAAAATTCTCCTTTTTTCTCCGTTTGGAACCCCTCCGAAATTTTTGGACCCTCCCCGAAATTTTTTCCTGGGTACGTCCCTGTGTAACATGTATTACGGATTTGTGTACTTAGGCCGCTTATAAATCCGTATCAAATGGACAACACAAGAGGGGGGGGGGGTCCCCGTGGGGGGATCTTTCTAAGTGGTCCTAACCTGCATTTACTCTAAGTTTCGGAGAAAACCACGAAAAACTCCTATCGATTTGTCAGCGGGCGCGACCTGGTTTAGAGCTGAACCAGACACCTTCCGTCTACCATTTTGAGAGACTTTTCCACTCAACCATGGTAGGGCTCGTACTTTGCTCTATTCAGGCTAAATTTGCTTTTGGTAAAACTTATTTTGAGACGATTCTTTACAAAGGGGAAGATTGTTGTAAGATTTTACTATATTATAATTCTTACTATTCTTATACGATATATTTCTTATACAAACATTGCACCACCCAGTGGCAGATGGAGAAATTTTTTATGGTGGAGGGAGGTAAATCCTTGTCAGAAATATGTACACATTATCAGAAAGCTCAGTTTATCTAGTGTGATATTTTTCTCTGATGTGAGGTTGGGGCAGTGCGCCTGCTGTACGAGAGAAGAGACAAGCTCAGCTCAAGCCCGAAATGGACTCGGGCTCAATAATTCATGATTGTGTTCGGGCTCGTAAGAAATTTCTCCTTCATTGAACACACACCTCGTAAACAGATTTTAAAAAGTATTTCATGGGAGAAATAAACGTATTTATTATTTTTTTAAATGCTTGTTTAAAAATGGATATTGATTCGAGAACTATAATTAATAAGATCAATTCTGGTGATTATATTTTTATTTATTTATTATTATTATTACTATATAATATACTTGCATATAAAGAATTGGAATGTGCATTAAGGGTTTGCTATAATATCAGTCCTTAATTCGTCCAAACAGCAAAATTTATTATATTCTCTCATAATTGACTTCTATATTTATCTATTAGCTGAAATTTCGGGCTCGGGCTCCAACTTAAATAATACCACTCGGACTCGAGTGGGCCAGAATTAAAAGTACTCGAGCTCGGGCTTTAAAAGATGACCCCGAACTCATCTCTATACTGCACCCATCTGGATCTGTCCTTGATACTGCTCGCAGTTTGTCTCGTAAAATCGGTTTAACGAGCGTTTGTTTCTAAGTGCGATGTTAAAAAACATCAGCAAAAAGGAAATCTCTACTAAATGTAAAAGGTACAACTCTACTCGTTTTCGAATAGCCTTCAACGGTTGCATAGGGGAAGCATGACCGAAAATTTTGGGCGTCACGTATTGGAATCAAAAGTAGAGAAGGGAAGTTTTTCTTTTGTTTAGAAACAAAAGTTTGAAATAAAAACACTTTTAAACAAAGTTCTGGGGGAGCTTTCCTTTGCCTCCCTCTTACGCTACGCCATGTACGCCATTTCGAACTCGAAGACGGAGAAAAACTTGAAAAATAAACCCCCTTTTTACGTTTGTAACGGGGTACGGCACGTACCCTAGGGCCGCCCTTCAACTATGGGTTGGAAATTCACCCGTCTCTTCATTGGGAGTAACGTTGGCCTACTGGATTCCTCATAGTAAAACGGTCAGCATTTTGGTCCTTTATAGAAACAAATGCGCATACGTCAAGTGACCGCCTAGGTGAGGGGGAAGGGGGATTACTCTTACATACAGTAAAGCACCCTTCATACGTTTCTCATTTATACGACTTTTACATTTATACGTCGTTTTTGTGAAGTTCTGATACTTTCCTATTAATACAAAAGTACTTCGTTTACTGACGTACGTCGTCGACTGACATCTTCGATTATACGTCATTTTCACCTTCCTAAACATTGAACATTTTTTGCCGGTCATTATTTTTTTGTTTAGGGAGAAAATTTATGTAGAACCTCTAATGAAGGGTGAAGCACAATCGACTATATTAAAAAACTTGTTTTGTTTGTCAGAACACGGGTGAAAAGAATTCATGAACTTAATTCAATCCGTGATAAATAATCAAATGACAATCAGACGATTATTATTTTTTTTTTATTAACTGTATATGAAACATAAATCACGTGATAATTGGTACACAGTGTGTTATTATAATAATATAATAAAATATGCAGTATTTAAAGATATAGTACACTAAAGGTATGATTTGTTTCACTTTTACGGTGAATGTTTTATTTAAAAATTCAATTACTGTTTTTACATTGTACAAATACCTGAAAAAAAACTTAAAATTATTATATATACATAAATTTACATTATTAGCGTTAAACCTGTCATGTAATGTAAGTTGTTCACTAAAGTTAGTTATACGTCGATTTATGTTGGTCCCTTGAAAGACGTAGTTTCTTTTTTCGAAAACTCAACAGAAATAACAAAAACTGCCACGCCTCTTTCCCGGAACTTTTCTCAGTATTCGATATCGAAAGACACTAGCGAAAGAGGCGCTGTTAAAAGATGGAACAGTCAGTGACCTCCTCACTGCAGCGCCCAGTTGTACGGCAGAGAAGCGGTCATTCCCAGGGAGCGAACGCTAAATGCTCGGACGCAGTTTCCTCCTCTCTCTCTCTGTATCTCTCTGTCTGCAAGTAACAACTACGCAAGTCTCTCGAAAAGAGTTCGCCTTATATAAAACTTATCAAAACAGTCAGAATGTGTCTGTACGTCTGCCCTTTCATCTGTGTGTATTCTAAATCCGCAAACAGATGTCGATTGCTACGAAATTTGTGCATGATTATTGTTGGGTACTATACCTTTTACTCTATTAAAATTGCGTGCCTTGTATTCGTGGTCTTTAACAGGAGCGCACAAAACTATACCCCCATTCATTGCAGTCTTTCATTAAAGAGGATTGAGACATTCATCTCTTTCAAGCAAAAGACTAATAATCTGTATTATTGAGAGTTGTACAACACAAATGGAGGTAACCCTGATTATTTTTCGACCCCTTGCCTCGATTTGCTTCTCGAACCCTAATTATTTTTCGAACAAGTTAAACATTTTTTTTTTTCAACGACCTATGTCGCGAGGTGGGTTCAATGTTAACTCGTGGTCTCGTGTTCCATTCCCGGTGGAGGTAAACTTCATTTACCAGAAGAAAAATAAATGTCTACGTCTTGTGTGTCATTGCACTCTTAACCCTTTGAGGCGCAACCCTTTCCCAATGCTGAAAAAAGGGCAGCCGTTGCCATCGCTCGACTTAACTACCAGAAAGATGGCGGACGATCGAAACGTTTATCGCGTGCCACAGATCTAGAGACGGTCCTAGATCTGTAGCACGCGATGAACGTTTCGATCGTCCGCCATCTTTCTGGTAGTTAAGTCCAGCGATGGCAACGGCTGCCCTTTTTTCACCATTGGGCAATCTATCCAGCCGTTCTTCGCATTCTTCCATTTTTCGGCAGATGTCAGTGCTGTTAAAAATAATCGTGACCATTTTTTTACGGGAAATGACGTGCTAAAAAGTAAAGGATTCCCATGGAGCTGTGTCACCCGCAACTATTTTTATAGAAATCAAATCTATTCTTCGAGACTGGCAGCAGTCAAAACGTCAGAGTTTGGTGGTCCCAGAGCGGGATCACTGCGCCTTAAAGGGTTAATGTAACGTCGATATGACTCGCAACCAATCACGATGACTGCCAGTAGTATGAAAAACATGTGCAAAGAAGCATGGGCGCCGGCAGCATAGAGCAAGGGGGGGGCAATGCTCCCCCTGGATTTTTGTATGCAGTGTTTTCCCTTGCTTTTTTGCTCTTTCCAGCATGGTAACCATACGTTGAAGTAGTCTTTGCCCCCCGGGAAATATTCTGCCGGCATCCATGCAAAGAAGCAGTTGTGTTGTATCTAACACCTTTGTGGAGGAATGGTCATGACATTATTTTTTAATTATTCGGCATTCTGTAGGAAATTTTACGTAAAAATATCCATGGTGTGGGGGGGGGGTGTGTACAGTTAAGCAGCGTTTCCTCTTCTGTATCCATCGTTGCTTCAACAGTAGTTGCCGAAAGGGAACATTTGCCGCAATGTATTTGCACTGAAAGGAAGTGAACAGGTTAGCTGCCTATTATAGGCTTGACCTGTAAGACGGAAGGCGTCTGGTTCAAACCCTAATCGCGTCCGCCGACCTAGCCGTTTGGAGTTTTCCACGGTTTTCTCCAAAACGTTGCGTAAATACCGGTTAGGACCCCTTAAAAGATCCCTACGGAAAGCACCCCCCCCCTCCTCGGCCTAGATCCCTCGAGTACATAATTGTCCATAATCCCTCAAATCAAATTGGCCTCTAAGAGGGCCGGAAATGTAGGTCAATTTATTATGAGGACGTCTAGCACTCAGGATGTACCGTTTACTGCCTCTTATGAGCGGGTCCCTGATTTTGAACCAATTCCAGATGAGCGACCTAACACCTGGATTAGGAACACCCAGACGAATAGTCTGAAACACGAAGGACACTGGAACCAAGAACAGATTTTCCGTGCACTGGCTCCCTTTAGCGCACACGGTCTCACAGCAGACTCAGTCGAAAGAGGTTGTCACCCTCCCAAGAACTGCGCAAGGTCGGCGCTGCTTCACTTTCGGTGTTCTGATGGGAACCGAGAGTAACTGACTACGCCACTACCAGGCATGCTTTTTTTTCCAATTACTGTCTATAAATTTGCGAAATATTGTTACAAAGGAAAAACAACATAACTTTGTAATAATATTGGGAAACACACGTGCCAGGATCCAGTTATTAACGCTCAAGCCACTGCCCATACAGTGAACACTTTTACTATTGTGACTGTGACCCTACTTACCACTAGACAAAATTATACTGCTTGTGTAGATAATCGAAAAACGTGATAGCGCGCTCCTGGGAC
This sequence comes from Cheiracanthium punctorium, assembly GCA_038373885.1. Lineage (NCBI taxonomy): Eukaryota > Metazoa > Arthropoda > Arachnida > Araneae > Cheiracanthiidae > Cheiracanthium > Cheiracanthium punctorium. The sequence continues at coordinate 212,533 of JAWZYV010015949.1, read as the reverse complement.
AACCCCCTACCACCAGCCACGCCACTACGTGCGATTGTGGCGCCGATACGTAAGTCTCTTATCGAACGATTTTGAGATCGTTAAGGAAGGTCGGCGAAGGCTTTTTTTGCAGTAGTCTGGAGGGAGTCTTCGGGAATTTTTGAAATCGAACGGCGGCGAGGCAAATAGAGATAGAGAGAAGCCGAACTGTCATTGTTACAGCATTTATTTTCGCCCTCGTTACATCTATACCAAAGTCATCTTCACGCAAGAGGAATATAGAACGCTGTTGTATGTACTCAGGGCCAGTATCTAGGGGGTGGTTGGCGCCTGAAAAATCAACTGAATGGCGACTTTATTCATATAAGCTAAGCGTGTCCGAAATTTCGGGGGAGGATGCATATCGAATTCAACGATCGAAAAGGGAAATAGTCTCTTAACCCTTTGAAGCACAACCATTTCCCAACGCTGAAAAAAGGGCCGCCGTTGCCATCTCTCGATTTAACTAACCTCAACATGGCGGTCGATCGTATCATTCATCGCGTGCCACAGATCTAGAGACCATTTTTTGACACACTGCTGCATCTGCGCGCATAGCCAGTCTGTGTCAAAAAATGGTCTATCGATCTGTGGCACGCGATGAACGATTCGATGGACCGCCATCTTGCTGGTAGTTCAATCGAGCGATGGCAACGGCGACCCTTTTACTCAGCATTGGGCAGTCTCTATCCAGTTGTTCTTCTATATCAATGCATTTCCATCGCATTTTCCAGTTTTGAGCAGATGCCAGGGCTGCGAAAAATAATCCTGACAACTCTACAAATAATCGAAAATTTTTAGGGCAAATGATATGCTAAAAAGTAAGGGATTTTCTTGTAACTATGCCACCCTCATGTATTTTTATAGAAATCAAATTTATTCTTCGTGACTGACAACAGTCAAAACGTCAGAGTTTTGTGTCGTCATGGCGAGGACGCAGCTCGTTAAAGGATTAAATCTTAAAACAAATGTTTATAGTCGAAAAATTTGGAGACAATTTTGGTGCAGCCCGGCATTATATGCCTATGGCTTTATTGTTAATAGTACTTCGTGAGTTTTTCAGTGTTACATACATAGATCAAATGCACAAAGTAACGCAGTTTTCTATCGTGTATTTAAATGGGAAGTAATCATTGTCATAAAAATTATTTTTAAAAAATTGCATGTTTTGCTATGACCTAACTGCGTACGGTACACTGTAAAAAAAAAAAAAAAAAACAGGAACGTTCCTTAAAAATAATGGGCAGTTGAGAGGCCCTAGAATTCCAAGGAACATGTATAATATGAATTATAAAAAATCTCATTGATCAGGTAAAGTTGTCAAAAAATCGACATTTTCTCTCTTTTTTTATTTTATTTTTTGTTTAGTCAGGTTTACTAAATAGAACGAAGTTTCGAGCCGAAACTGGTTAATAAGGATATTGTTTTGATTATACAATATGCCCGGATAAAGTTCGCGAGTGTATTTAATTCGCCTGGCTGGAACTGTGTTTGTTGTGTTCAGAGTTGGATGTGTTGTTGTGGGATTACGACCGATTATCTTCACTAGGAATCCAGAACGAAGGGGGTGTGCTCACCATGGAGGACTTTCTAAGGGGTCCTAACCCATATTTACGCTAAGTTTCTGAGAAAACCACGGAAAACGCCGAACGGCGCGACCTGGTCTGAGCCAGGCACCTTCCGTCTCCCAGTTCAGAGCGAACAGGGAATCAATGTATTGGAATGGGGAATGATATTGCCTGGCGTAAGAAAATCCCCACTCTCTCTCCATTGTGTGTGTGTGTGTGTGTGTAAGAGGAGGAGGGGGTGGGATTGTTCAAAACAATTACCTTATGTCGGTGGATCTCAAATGTTCATTAAAAGTCGTAAAACTCGCGCGAACAATGTGCCCCTTACCCCCTATAACGGCGAAAAGACGCGTGAACTCTGCATCGCCCTTAGAAAGAGTCGCAGCTTTTTTTTTTTTTTTTTTTGCATTCGTACTGCAAAAGCACAAGCTGATAAACGATCTACAATTATCTTTTGCTGGTGGACACTCCAATTCATCAAAAGTCATGAAACTGGCGCTTTGTCTGTTGGGGGGACAGACAATGTCCCCCAACTGTCGCGAGAGCTGTGAATAGGGCCGATCCTCCGATCACGCGTTTTTTGCAGATCTACAAAGAGTAAGGGGACATTGTACGTGTGAGTTTTACGACCTTTTACTGACTTTTCGGAATCCACCGACAAAAGATTAGTATGTTAAACCGCAAACCCCCATCCACACACACACATACACACCCAATGGAAAGAGAGCGGAGGTTTTCATTCCGCCTAGCGATATCATTCCTCATTCCAATGCATTGATTCCCCTGTTCTACGACGAAAAACGTGTGATCTGTGCAACGGCCTTAATACTCGTAATTGACTTTAAATACTGCCGGATAGGCTGAAAACGTATTTTAAACCACACTACTAACTATTTCACTAACAGGAGTCATTTACAGCTTCGTTCTAATCTTATACCTCCCTCCTGGTATTTTGAAGCAGCCCTTATCCGGTATGCACGTTTGGGCGAAAGGTGTCGGCTTTAACAATGCATGCTAATCTGCGGAACTGCCGGGAGGCACCATTCAGTTGTGCAACGCGAGTGTCAGAGAAAAAAAAAAAAAAAATGTCTATTGCCCGTTATCCCGGCTCTAAACGCTTGGAAGCACGACAGCTTTGAATCGCTTCACTGACCAGAGCTCAAGGACAGCAAGTATATAGAGATTGGGTTTCAGAATTTTGTTGAAAAGGGATGCAAGTAACAGCAAATGCTTTGGAGAAACCTTCAATTATACAGAGAAACCAGAATCGCTCTCAAGGGGGTCGTCCAAATACAAAATCATGGCAAGGATTCTAAAATGCAAATACATTAACTTCGTTAAATTAACCTAAACTTCGTTCAATAATTATTAACACTGATTTAATAAATTAAAGGATGGTTGTAAGACAGGCGTAGAATTTTTTTAAGTTTATCCAAAGTATTCGAAATGTCTTTAGTTCATGATAATTAATTCAATATGCTGATTCATTAAAGGCGGATTTGTATAAGCTGATTGACTGAGACGAACAGTCGATAAAAATATTGTAACAATATTCACTAATGTAATTTTTTAAAAAATAATATTTTTAAAATCGTGAACTCATTCTTTGTTGAGTTTCTCCATTTTGTAAACTAAATATTTATAAACCGCTATGACACTAAAATTTTGAACCTCTTTCCTTTTAGGTTCCTCTTACTTCTGCTGGTGATCGAAGCTTTGGTGTGGAGGTCTGAAGCCACATCATTTCGTCAGCGACGACAAGTGACCAATAACAACTTTCCCAGCCAGCCTTCAGAAACAAAGGCTTACCAGCCTCCTATACCTCTAGGTGCCTCTTCATCTGTACCAGTTGCATCATCGGCAACACTACAGAATTCATACCAGCCTCCCATTTCGTTGATACGTTCCAATGAATATCAGTCACCGCTCCAAAATCAATATCAGGCGAACGCACCTAGAACATACCAAGCTCCCCCGGTTTCGGGACAGGGTCCTCAGTCTTACGTGCTTCCAAACCAGCCACAGTCAGTGCAGTATATACCTCCAGCCATTCCTTTAGTCAAACAGCAACAATCTTTCTCAGTCTTCCAACAGCCTGCTCCGAACTCTGCTCCTCAACCTGCCACTTCCTATTCCGTTCGCCAGCAGTCATCCCCTAGCAATCAAGGACAATCGTTCGCCATCTTAAGCGACAATTCCGGCTTGCCCCAGAGTACAGCAGAGAGAACTTACAGCACTCATTCGAAAGTAGTGGAATCTCACGTACCAGCGCAGGCCATTCACAAGGCACCTGCCTCAGAGATTCAATCCGACAAAGGTGCATCCGCCAAGGAGAAAGAAAACAAGAACGACGAATACGTCGTTTACTACTACTACTATTACGACAACGATACGAATGCCAACAACCTTAGCTTGAACTTCGACGATATTCCGTCTCTGGAAGCTTACGATAACGACAAGCTTGGGAAAGAACCTGAAAAAAGTGCCAGCGCCAGAACTCTCTCGGCTAACATTAACTCCCTCGCGCCAGTGGCTGCGAAGCCAGACAAGGACTCTTCTCACCAAACGGAAAGTAGCTCGTCTCAACCCAGATCTGTAGGAGATGTTTATGGCCGCCCCGACCGACCCAGCAATCATCCTCTCGACGACACCCTAGTGCAACCTCTCAAGCCAGTATCTAATGTCTTCCGATACGGTAGCAACGAAGTTCCTCGATTCCCCGTTCTGCCTAATTTCATTGTGACAGAGGTTCCGACGACAACGACACCCGAAATATCTACTCCTGACACTCTGATCACTGAAGCCCCCACTACTCAGCCGGCCATTCAGCCTGATTTGAAAACTGGTGATGAAGCAGACGACGAGGATTTCAACAACGTGTTAGACAATACTTCCGATCTGAAAGCGATAGAAGACAAGACCGCCGAAGAAGAACAGACTACCACCACAACGACAACCACAACAGAAGCACCAACGACTACCGAAGAACCCACCACCACGACAGAAAAACCTCGCAGACGTCCATCTCTTGGTGGAGGTCGTCGAAGATTCAGCCCCACTCCCTCACAATCTTCCTCTCCCAGCAGAAGTCGACAAACGCCGAGTAGATCCTCCACAACTTCAACTTCCAGTACCACCACCACAACGACGTCTGCTCCGACTAGACGGTCCTTCCAGGGCAACAGAATACGACCTCGTCCATCCATTGGTAGCAACAGACCGAGGTCAAACTTCCGCACTACCGAAGCCAACGACGACAAAGCTTCAGAATCGACAACGGCCTCTACAACAACGACGACGGCAGCTTCTAGATCCCGATTCACCTCATCTTCCCCGAGGAGGTTCCAGTCGAGCCGATCAAGGTCACAGACGTCGTCTACAACGAGCACCACCACTACCACCAGAAGCCCATCGATATCATCTCGTTCCAGACCCACCAGCCGCCCGCGTCCGAACCCCGTCTCCAGGAATAGGCCACCCCGTCCTGGATTCCTTAGGCCCAGACCTGGAAGCGAGCCGGCCGAGCCAGAAACCACAACAACTCCTCCAGCTCCTACAGAGGAGGAGACCTCGCCTGAAACGTTAAACGACGAGCTTACATCCACCAATGACGAGGACAACGAGACCGACGAAGACAACGAAACTTCCGCCGAGGAAACTGAAGAACCGACTACCACCGAAGGAAACAGATTCTCGGCTTTGTTCAGGCCTAGGAACAGGAACACGCTGGGCAACAGGCCCAGACCAGTGATCGGAAACAGACCATCAAGATCTTGAAAGGAATGTGACATTACTAACATAAAAAGACAATGATTCATCAAATGAGACTATTGGCAATGGTTTTACTTTTTCTTTAAATAATCATGAAATCTAAATAGCAATAATTTATCAGGTCTGGGTATCGCAGATCCGTTTTTAAAGGCATAAAATGTCTAATGCCAAGATAAAGATGTATTTAAAAAATTGCATTGGGGCCTATTTTTAAAGCTATCGAACTTCGACATGTGTCTTTAAGATTCTAGATACGTCTTCTTAAAAAAAAATATCCTGAAATTTCCTGTAAAATTCTTATTTGAAAATTTTGATAGAGAGTTTGGTTGAAAATTGCAATGGCTTTCAAACTTCCTGAACACTAAAAATTTCAAGAAGTTTTCTGACGAAACCAAACTATAATATTATCTTCTATTATTTTTAGTATACACAATACAAGAATTCGATTGCTATTTATATATGCTGCTAAATTTATACGACTTTACTTTTCATCTGGTTGAAATCTTAAATGTAACCCAAAGCAATCAATTTAGTACTTAATATGTCCTTTATAAAAGTGTAGCATCAATTTTTTTTAAAAGGCATATAAAAAGGAAATTAAGCTTATCATAAAAGGTGTTATATATTAATCGTAACAACCAAATATATTCAGAATATCTTGCATAGAGATCCAGTTTGATGAGCACTGGGAAGAGCTTCGTTTGAGTTTGCCTGGGAAGTTTCTTTCCCAAGTTCTGCACTTTATCATTTTGGGTGTCAATTTATATCTCTAACATAAAATCAAACGGTGATAAAATCTAAACAAAAGTATCTCTTTGGGTGAAAGAGAAAAATGTGATATCTTCTACTTTTTGCCTGTCGATAGTTGGAAGTCTTTAGAATTCAGAGAAAATTCTTGAGCAGCATCTGTCCATCGTCTACAGTATCTAACAAATAAATTTTAATAGCTGCATCAATCAAAATGTGTGACAACCTACTAATAATATGTGCATTTTAAGATACTTGTCCACTTTAAAATTAAGATACAGAACATTTCCGAGCTGGCACCAAAACAAACTGATGCTGATTTAGAATTTCTGGGGGAACAAATCGGTCGGATGATTCAATTGTTTTGTACTGTTGCCTTGTTGTTCATCTTTATTTCAGTGCCAGAGGAGAAGCGTATATGGCTTTGCCATCTGTAAAGTCAACTAATGTTAAAATGTTACAGCTGTATATACTATTATTATATTATTAAAAATCTTCTAATTACAATTTTTAATTACAAAGAAAAGACATTCAGAAATCAAGATTGTTTGCATTTCTGGTTTGTTTCCCGGTAGTGACTCGTTAATTTCGACGACATATCACGTGATCTCTACTTCATATTTAAATCGTATAATAGTTACATACGGGTTTGCATATCGCTAAAGTCGCCCTATTTTATCCTAATCGGCAACTGGAACCCAACAGAAATGCTGCCAATGATTGATTCTGTATGTTCCTAGGACGTTAATACATTATTTTCTGTGTTTTAAATCGGTTTTCTTTTATCGCACCTTATTTCATAAGATGATGACATTCCGATAAATGGACTATGAGTGAAAAACCGAAATAACAGAATGTGAGATAAAAAATATATTTATTTAGTGTGTTTTAACTTGGCCTTTTTTAGGGAAAATGAGTTCTGTACGTATAACCTAAAGGCATGGCTTACAAACACACTTCACTGACAAAGTTCATTTAAAATTTACTTCTAGAGGAAATTATAGACGACATGATTTGAGATACTTTATGACTTTCTATGTTCGCGCATTGAGATTTCACCCTTTCTCTTCCTCTGAGATGGTAATTTAATTAAACATTCTATATATATCACCTGACAGGGTCCCTTTTAATTAATTGAAAAATGTGGTTTTGGTTGAAGGAAAAGCATTTTCCCTTACTAAAATCATTATTCAAAGGTGGCAACCTCCTACTTAACCCTTGGTTCGTCCCTGTTTCCCAGTGTCGTAAAGGTAACCCGCACAAGCATTGCAGTGAAAAAAAAAGGGGGGGCGCTGCTCTGACGTTGAGTGGTGTCAATATAATTTATTGGCTTTAGGCCCCCTCCGTGGGTGCGACTATGCATGTAAGTATTTACATATATGTAAGAATCGGGCAGGGCCGATCTTACATATATGTAAATAATCTGTCGGAACGCCATTTTGAAGCCCGAGCTGCGCTCGCACGGTGACATACGGCCGACCGCCACTCGTTTGTACTGGCCGCACTGCAGTTCGTTAATAATCCTCAGTAGGACGATCCTCGTGGCTGAGGCTGCCGTACGTAAATTAATCCACACTTCTAGTTAGAACATATTTTTATTTGAACAACTTTTCACAGAGATTTATGTGGCAACAGAGGTCACGCAAAATCTTCTCTCTCAACGGTGTTTTTACTTTTATTACCGAGGGTGACATGGCTTATAAGCTAATCACATGTTCCAAAAAAAGGTGCTTTATTGGCTATTAAAATATCCGGGGTCTCATAGTCCCTGGAAATTCTTGAGAGCTGTGACAACTACTAGAGGGAGAACAAGGGGAGATATATCAAAAGCCTTTTTATTAAATTTAGATCCTGAGACAAATCCTTTGAAAATGTATTTCAAATTTTCTCTGGCTTATCCCCAATGGAATTTTGAAGGGAATTAAGAGAAAATTTGAATTTTGAGAGGATATATATTATTGATGCAACGGATGTCAATTTGGCCGGATACCGGATACCGAATATCAGGCCAAACTTTCAATCGGTTATCCGGCAGCAGTATGTCTGTTTTATTTTCACTAGTCTTCATAAATAATTCAGCTATTAGTTTTTCTTTAAATTTTCTTATTAATTTCAAATAATTTAAAAAATCAGGAATCTTTTTGTTATTCTTTCTATGAAATGAGTGCCAGTTTTACTGCAATTAAAGCTGATACAAACAATGTCATTGATGTTCTAATTCATGAGTTAGATAAATATCTTGCAAAATCAGTTCTTGAAAGAAAGACATCTCCATTCAACTGTTGCAAAATCAATGCAACAAATTTCTTAACTTTGTCAAAATTGGGGTGGGGGATTTTTTTTTTTTTTTCTCACCAGCCAGCAGTACTACAGCAAGTACGCTATTCTCATAAGCAGAGTCCATTTATAGAAGGGAAAAGGTAACTGAATCCTTAAAAAGTATGAAAAACAGTGTTTTTGCCCAATATTTCCTGCAGTAATAACTCCAATTTTTAAAAAAAGGTGGAAGTACTTAATTTTCCCTCCATATTCTATACATGATAAAAATACATTCTAAAATGTATTAAAAACAAAATATTTTCACAAAACTTTGTTTTTTATCATTTTTTTTACTATTGCAGTTTTTAGAATTTATTTATTTATTATGTTTATTTATGTTATTTCTCACAATAAGATTTTAGGCCGGAGGCCGGATGTACCACCGGATATTTGTAATATCCGGCTACTGCCAATTATCCGACATTTTGGCCGGATGCAGTATGTTTTCCGGATGTCCGCTGTATTCCTAATATATATATATATATATATATAAATATATATATATATATATATATATATATATATATATATATATATATATATATATATATATATATATATTAGGGATGCAAAGGACATATATAATACAAAAGTAATATATAGTTTTCCTCTCTAAGATTGAAGTTCCTGTTGACATGGGGAGTAATTACGGCCTCCTATCCATGAACAAAGAGCATGACGTCAAATGAAAATTTCTAAACAAATTCACTCTGCACAAATATTTGATAATACTTTTCTTGAGAGTAAAATAGAAAACAAAGCTAGATTCAAGAAAGGTAAAATAAATGAGCCCGCTTTGAAAATTCTTCGTTGCCATCCGGGCTACAGAAAAAAAGGAATAATTTACAAGTATTGATTCGTTTTGAACTATATCAATATTTTCTTCTTGTGCATTATTTATTTATTTAAAAGAGTTTTGAAACTATTCTCCAAACTTTATAAACCGTAGAAAATGTTTTTGATGAGGAAGAGGGAGGAGGAAGGAATTAAAAAAAAGAAAATTTGTATCGGTATCTCAAGTACAGACTTTAAAAACTATGTGAGGATTCATAAAAATGAGTGCGCATACGTAGTCCGGGGGAAGAGGATGCGTAATATTTTTCTTTTCTGTAACAGTTGTAATTTGTTCTTTTGTAAGTCTTCAGAAAAAAATATAAGAAAATGTGAAAGAAAAAATGTCATCATCTTTGTATATTGATCAATCGCGTGACAAATGAGGTACGATAAAATGAAAAAAAAAAAGGAAATATTTGTTTATAACTCGTTACATTTGTTTTGTAAAAAAAAATGAATAAACAAATAAAATTTATCTTATTGATGTGTTTGGTGACTTACTTAATTTATTTTTTTCTTCTTTTCTATGTATAAAAACTTCCATTAATAGCATACTGAAAAGGGGGCTCAGATTTTCAGCATTTCGAGCCTTAGGATGTTCTACAGTTTTATTATTTAAGCTGACCATATCATTCAATGATGTACATGCTCTGCTCATCCTTTTTTTTAACCTTAAGGGATAGATAAGTTTATTGTCCAGTCAGCTGTCCCACAGAAATGAACTGGGCTACTAGCACATAATATGAGGCTGCTCAAGTTTTTGCCTTTGGTGACAGGGCTTCTATCGAAACAAAAGTTGACTACTTAACTCTTAAATCTAAGAAACACATGTACTCACTTTTTGAGTACATGCAAGGACTGGAACATGAGTATACACAGACCCAGGGGCGTAGCCAAGGGGGGGGGTAGGGGGTCTTAACCCCCATGAGAAAATTTTTGCCATACAAAATGTATATTCTTCACTACATAATCACACACACGTATACACATATATGAGTTGTAGAAGTCGTAACCCCCCCCCCATAAAAAATTTCTGGCTACGCCCCTGCACAGACCCAAAGTTTTTGAGCTTTAAGAACTCATTTTTGAAAATATGAAGAATCGTCAACGAATAAATTGCATTTAAAGTTCAAAATTACTTCTTATATGTACTCATTTTTGAAATCATACAAGAATTGACAGTGAATATATTTTTATCATGGGCACTCACTTTTGAGTGCATAAACAATCGATAATGAATACATTTTAATTAAATATACCAGTTTTTGAAAATATTAATTAAAATTCATGAATAACTATCATCTTTCTGCGTAAATACAGTTTTTATATTATTTGATTTTCTTTAAAAGTTATTTCCTTTTGTTTCCTTTAAGACGCTAGTCGGGCGTACAATGATCATATTGCTATTATGGCTATGTGACTCTCAATGAGAGATAAATTAAGATGATACTGTCATAAGCGTAGCCGTCGGCAGGTTGTAGGCATCTGTATTCAATTTTGTTTAGAATGGCATGTTACAATTTTCTTTCAAAATCTGAAGAAACTTCGATATTTTTACTCTAAAGCTATGCTATGACTCACCCCCTGAAATAAAATAGATGACGCTATGCTCATGAATGTCACTCACTATAGGATAAAGATAAAAATTAACATACAAATGCTTAACACACAAATATCGCACCTCTTGCGAAAGTACTCTTAAAATATCAGAATAGAATTAGATTATAGTAAAATCCCTTATAATTCGGGTTCATATATAACGTGCATAACATGACGAAAAAATTGGGATATTTTCCCTGTAACACACTAAAACTCAAGACTTAAACACGGTGAATAAATGAGACAAATGTTTCTGCTTCATTACCTGTTAACACTGCTGATACTAATCGTGTGTTTGTGACTTGTACAACAAGGATTCACTTAACCCTTTGAGGCGAAACACTTTCCCAATGCTGAAAAAAGGGCAGCCGTTGCCACCGCTCGACTTACCTCTCGAGACCCTTTTTTGACGCAGCTGGCTGTGGGCACAGCCAGCTGCGTCAAAAAAGGGTCTCTAGATGTGTGGCACGCGATGAACGTTTCGATCGTCCGCCATCTTGCTGGTGTTTAAGTCGAGCGATGGCAAGTCTGCCCTTTTTCCAGCATTGGGCAATCTATCCGGCTGTTCTCGCATTCTTCCATTTTTCAGCAGATGTCACTGCTGTTAAAAATAATCGTGACAATTTTTTTACGGGAAATGACGTGCTAAAAAGTAAAGGATTCTATTGGAGCTATACCACCCGCAACTATTTTTATAGAAATCAAATCTATTCTTCGCGACTGGCAACAGTCAAAACGTCAGAGTATGGTGTTCCCAAAGCGGGAACACTGCGCGTTAAAGGGTTAACACGGAACTCATCCAGTAGCCTTGCCAAGATTTTATTTCGGAGGAAGGGGTTGTGTATCAAATTATTAGCTTAATTCCAATGGTAAGCAGGTCCTTACTACAACATTTTTTGTGCCCAGGGCATTTTTCGAATTTTTGTGAATCTATACACATAGGTAAATCCAAGGTCGTATCCAGCGGGTCCGGTCCCATCCCCAAAATTTATAATTTTGCTAACAAAATAATAAGGATGAAGTCTTTGTGAAAAATTCAGCCTTTTCATCGTTTGGTCCCCCCTCCGAAATTTATTTCTGGCTACGACCCTCGGTAAATCTTCCAGTGGTAGACCATGTACCGGTAGTGGGCCATTTGAAATTTTAAGTTGAAAAACAAGAAATTTCAACTATCCATTGAGAAAAGAGATCAACCTCTGACTGGCTGAAAACCTTATCAACAAAATACTTACGGTGTAGTACCTTCATGTCCTGTTTAGTTAGGTGCTAAAATTTCTAACTGAAGTTGATCTCTCACAAAAGCATTGTAAGTCCATTTTTAGTGATTTTCTTAAGAGGCAAATCTTCATTCAAACAATTTTTTAACACACATTCTCTTTGTTTTTAAAATGAATTGTTACTAATATTACTTGATTATATAATGAATGTACTTATAAACTATCATTGAATGAAATTATAATAGTATTTTATTGATAGTGATGGGTGGCCCACTTTTAGATCAATAGTTTACTAAATGCACCAGATGTGGGCCGAGGTGGTCCAGTACTGAAGCACGTGCTTTTTCTCATGTGCACCAGTTCCAGTAGTGGGCCACATGGCCCACTTCTAATTTACTAATAGCTCATTACTGGTACACTCATGTAGGGTTTTACAACCTTTATAAGAGAAGAGCCACTGACACAAATGACTGGACCACGCCTTTAGTTGTCTGAAAGTGAAACAGAGATCTTCAACATGAAACTGCGTCGCTATTTTTTTTACTACACAAATGCTTGTTTTAAAAACAGGATTTTTGTAAAAAAAAACCAAAAGTTAATAGTAAAAGTGAAACAAAAAGTTAATAGTAAAAGTGCATGAAAATCATTGGACAATCACCAAATATTAGTTCTGGTGGTCAGGCAACAATCGGTGAATTACTTGGGTTCTATAACAAGGCAAACAATGATGACTATTCCATTGCTGGGCCATTAAAAAACATTCCATAATTATTTAACGGTGTTCTTTTCTGGCCACAGAAGGCAAATCATAAAAAAAGAGTTTCTCTTTTTTTCTGAGAAACTTCCTGCTGTGGCTACTTCACCACTAATGTTTATGTATTATAAGAAAAAAGAAGATGCTGAAAATACAAATGCTTCTGAAACAGAGGAGAGAAAATGGAGAATGAACAGAAAAAATTCTTGCACACAAAAAGAAGCAGAAATTCTTCATGGGAGTCTTCAATTCACTTGATGATTCTATCATGAATGAATACAGTGACTTTGATTCTGATGAGAGTGAAGGAAAAGGATTGCCTGCCTCTGATAAATTAGAGCTGAAGGAGGTTCAATTTGTTCATTGTCCCAGATGGAAGGTAAAAGAAATGCACAAAAATGTGTATATTTGAGCATAATATAGAAATAAAGAATGAAGAAATATGTGTTAAGGGACCAAAATCTAGAAACAAAAAGGGCTTCGTAATAGTTGAAAACGATTTATTCAACATAACACATAAAGATTTAATATCCTTCATGCCCAAACCAGAACTTGCAAGGAAAGATCCATAATTAACATGAAGCTTTAGTAAAAATTTGGGCTGTTTGAGAAAAAATGCAAATCTCATGTGATTAGAACCTATAAATAAACCATTTCATCTGCTAATGTCCACGCTTTACGAAGTGCAAGATAAAATAAAATAGTGTTCAACATCATGTAATGTTATTTACGTAGTATATATTAATGCTATAAATTGAACCTAAAAAACAGAAATATATGATGTAGAAATCAGGCATTTTTCGAAAGAGAAAAATGTCGTCTGCATACCGTAAAGTTCTTAATTTTCTGATCGCCAGCGACACTGACGTAGTTTTTTTGTCATCATGTTGTTATCGTCTACGATTTGCACTCATGACGTCAACTTTCAGTCACGATTCAAGTAATTTTTCACATTTTGAGATTATTGGGTTTAATTCGAATTATATATGTAAGGAAAATATTTGTCTCCTACTGTGCGGAGAACGAGTAAGCAGCTAGTCAAATAACATAAAAACTGAACTTATTCATAAGATGATGGTTACTCATAAATTTAAATTCATTGCTCTTTCAAGATTTACGCCAAATTTTATCTCCCAATGAAGAAGCAACGAATCTTTACAGCAATGTCGTCGCAAGTTGAAGCGACGCTTTCAAAGATGCTCTCTGGGAGCGCAGCATGTATTCGGTTATAGCAGATCGATTAAAAAACAAGAACATTATTTTTAAGTTTGAACTAATAATTTGCATTTAAGCATGCCATGTCAAGGCCGTACGAAGGGGGATGGACCCGTGGGTCTGGTCCCCCACCCCCCGAATTTTAAAATTTTGTGAACAAAATAATAATAATGAAGTCTTTTTGTGAAAACTTCGGCCTTTTTCAAAGTTTGATCCCCTTCCGAAATTTTTGGACCCTCCCCGAAATCTTTTTCTGGGTACTGCCCTGTATCATGTACTCATTTATGACTGCTTACTTTAAAAAGGCAGAGCAAGCATATTAAAGAACTCCTTTTTTGAATACATTTTTTTTAACAGTGCACGGATTTCCTTTCCTCCATCTAGAATTTTTATTTTTTCAAATTTTAATCTTTGAATTTATTAAGCTTAACTACAGATTTAAATTGATTTGATTCCGTTCTTGGCTCTTTGATCATATTAAGCTATTGATTTAACCAGTGATTTAATATTTATTTTAGTGGAGGGTTCTGTAGTTGAAAAATGCCTCGCAACGTTCAGTTCTTTTGCAGTTGATATAGCTAAAATTTGGCATTTAAAGGCTCAAAATGTTAAAATTTCTAATATTGCTAAGTCTAGCAAAAAGAAGAGCAACAGATTAGGAATTTATGAACTTGAATCGACAGGTGAGAATGCGATAGTAATATACTATTTAGGTTAACCATTAAAGACATGTCATAGACAACCTATAGAGATTTCGTGAACAGTTTCAGCACAAAGGAAAACTGCTCGTGAAATTTCGAGGACTTCCCATTTGGAGATCTACTATTTACCATCGCACACAGGCAAGTAAATTTCATAAATATTGCAGATTGTGTTGGACGCCTATTTTGAAATTGTTTCATAGAAAGACACACATTCTTCGGTCTAAAAAACATATCTTGGGCAGATGAATTATTAAAAAACTAGATTACCAGTGTTTACATAATTGAAACATAGTTTGGGTACCAAATATCCAACAAAGCAGTAAGTGGAGAGTGTCCACTCCTATAATGTATCTCCGTAAGCGTGACGTAAGTAAAAGAAATCAGTAACGAATATGCTTGCTTCATTTGATGTCATTGAACTGTTATTTTGGATTTGTGCGCATTTGTTATTGTTATTACGCTAATGTTTACATCTAGTTGTTGCCGTTCGCAGCGTAAAAGTATCATTGATTTTAGTACAGCATACGCTAGCGTATATATAAGTAGATTATTCTACAGTAGCGAAAAAAAAATTCAGTTTGAAAAAGCCTTCATGGCTGGGCATTCTATTAGTACGTTCAATGACGAGAACGTCTCGTGAGTTCTTAGGTTGACAAGCTGGGGGTTCTTTCATGGTATGTGGCTCGTTCTATCTCAAAGGAACCACAAATATTGCTTTTCCTAAGATCTACAGTGCTCTATAAGGACCGCCAAAATGTCATCAGAATCCATTTACTTTTAATTGGAAACATCTTAGGAGGAGCCATTTTGCAACGTGACAATTCGTCGATTCACACCTCCTACTTAACAAGAGATTTGTTAACGCAGAATCAAGTGACTGTCTTAGACAGGACTGCCATGAGTCTAAACCTTAATCCAGTCGAAAACCTTTCGAGCAGAGCTAGATCTAGGCAAGGAGTATGGGGTTCTAGCCGAGGTCCCTATCCCAGGTGGCAACTTTTGGGAGAGGCAAATTCAAGTGTAAAAACTTTAAAAGGGATAAGCGAAGACGGTAATTTTAATTTTTGCTCCATCTCGGACTATCTGCCCGTACGCCAATTCAATGAGAGAGTGCAGTTACCAAGTTTGGGGACGGTCGGCAATATTTTGGGAATGAGATAAACAGAGACTGTCCAGGGATTTTTAATGTGAAAGAGATGTCTGTAGTCTTCAATACACTGAAGTCTTTCGGATAACCCTGTAAATAAAATACTCAGCCAATAGGAATCAAATAGGGAACTGCAGAACACTGCTGTATCACATTAGTACTGCTGTACTAACGTGCAGCAGTACTAATGTTATACAGCAGTCTTAAATGCCAAATTTCAACTTTCTTCGGCTAATCGTCTTTGAGTTAATCGAATTACGCAAGAACATGCCTACATAAATACATGTATGTTCTTGCGTACATGAACAACTGCGTATTATTTAAGAAAAATTGGGTTACAAATACATTTCTACTATGAAAGAAATCTAAAAACCTTGTGAACGTTATCATTCTAATTGCACCGTGGGGACGGAAAGGGTTAAATGGATGTCAACACCACATAAGAATACATGCATACAAGCAGGTGTCCCACAAAATCAGTCAAAGTAAATTGAAAATGCAATATGCGTACGTTCAGACATTACACCAATACTAGTTAAAACGAATAGATCATGAAACATACGTATGAACTTTCATACATGCGTACATATGTCACCACAAAATTAATCAAGATAGATCGAAATTGCATTGTACGTACATACATACTATGTACCTACAGACATTTCCACACCATTAGTCAAAGAGAATCGAAGATAAAATTTACCCACTGGCGTCACCACAAATCTAGTCAGAATGGATCAAATATGCAGTATATCAACATGCGAGATTGCAGATGTCACCATAAAACTTGTGAAAATAGATGAAGTATGCGACGAACCTATATGCATGCATATACGTCACTCAGTAGAAGTGTATTTCTTCTATACTGTATTGCATTATTATATAAGAAAAGTTTGATTACAAATACATTTCAAATATGAAAGAAATCTGAAAACCTTGTTAATGTTATCATTTTAACTGCACCGTAGGGACGGAAAGGGTTAAATGCATGTCATCACCACATATGAACTTACCGGGAAGTGATACTCACCCTGGTGTTTGGCCAACCTCAAGCATGAAGTGAACCGGCCAGTCCTCTAAATCCGTGTCCAACCCGATGAAAACTCATCGGTTAGAGCTGCTTCGGACGTGAACTGCGTGCACCCGAGCACTTTCACAGTGAACGGTCCGATTCCTTCTCATCGGCTCAAGGCAACGTGGCCGGTGTAGGCCCGAGCAAAATTGCTAGTAGGGACGTCCATACCGTACAAAATGGGATAGATGCCGCACTGCCATTCCGGTATACATGCCTCTAAAATGCACTGATGATACGTTCTTGATGAAACAACAATTACAATTCAATTAAAAAAATCTAAGAATTGAACTTTAGTAGTGAACTCTAAGTAGGCAGACTAATATGGATTTAAACCTTCTAGTACGTCACTTTATATTAATTTAATATCTTTTTGTTATTAAATACGTAATTAGAGTCCAGATATGAATATTTTTTCTAGTATATTTTATTTACTATTTCATTCAGTTCTTATAACAGGGGCGGCCTAACTCCCGCACGAGACGGGAGTCTCATCCGCAATGCAATGTTTTAGAAAAAAAAAAAGATTTAAAAATATTAATTACTTAGATTTTTTGTCGCAGTACACGTGTTCTATATTCTACTGCAAACAGCACAGTATCATTTATTCTACTGTATGTACAGCCTGGTATTTTTCACACAAAATCCAAGAAATATGCGGCTTTAAGTCCCGTAATTTCTCTGTTTTTTTCTCTTTCTATGTTTTTTTTTTTTTTTGTTTTTTAAGTAAAACTTCTTTAGGCGCGACTAGGGTGTAACTCAGATTTTTTTTCTGACGGACGTAACGCTCACATGGTTTTAGAAAAGCGGAAGCTGCCTACGATCGAACCCAACCAGCAGGCGAAAACTACGGTTTAAGAACACTGTGATAGAAAAACATGAAGAAATGGAACCTGCAATCGAGCTAAACTAGCAGACGAAAACTTCATTTTAAGAGCACGGAAACAGAGTAATACAAAAACAAACCCGAAACCAGCAGAGGAAAACAAAAGTTTAAGAACACTGCCATAGAAAAACGCAATAATAGTCCCTACGTGCATTCGATACCAACCAACAGAAGAAAACACCAGTTTAGGAACACAGTTAAATAAAAATACCACAACATAGATATTCTCTCGATTCAAACCCTACGGAAAAACGTTTTAAGAAAACTGTGAAAGAATAATATTTCAAAACGGACACTTCCTGGATGCTAATCCGATATCCAGTCGGAACAACGGTTTAAGAACACAGGTATGGAACACCAAAAAGAAACAAACCCGGCTGCAACCGCTTTACGAACACAGTTAAAAGATAATACATGGACACTACCTGGATTCTAACCTAACCCACCTTAGGGATGGACTGCGAGACAGAAATTTGCGAGACGAGACAGAGGTTTGCAGTTATTTTGCGAGACGAGACAGGCGCATTTTGCATTGTGATATAGGGATTTTTGCTAGACGAGACAAAGCTTTTCAGGAATTTTGCGATACGAGAGAGCCAATTTTTTATCTCGCTTCCATCCCTAACCCACCTCCAGACGGAACAACGGTTTAAGAACATGGGGATGGACACCACAAAGAAAATGAATCTGGCTGTAACTGAATCCAACGTCAAAGAAGTTTTACTTCAATTGCGCGTAAAGATTACCCGCACACACTTTTTTTTTTTCAAACTTTCTGCCTGTGTGAATAGAGGAGCGCTTTTTGCAAGAAGGGTGGAAATTTTGTGGAACCCGGAACATTCGTCTTGCTAAGTTGTCTTTTCTATGTGTGTTATTTTACAAAGTTTTCCATTAATTTTACCGTATAACACTTGTGTGTGCATGTGTTCTTATAAATTTTAAGATTACTCACTGACAGTATCTGTATCTACAGATCTAATGAAAAAACATTCGTATTCGCGGATTTTTTATTTTATTTTTATTTTCAGGATCTGACACACCACCAACAATAATAAGCAATGCAATGCAATGCAAGAAAAGAAACTTTCCTAAACATATTTTACAAAGCAATTAAATTTAAATAAATGAATAATGATAAGAATGAGAAAGAGACGTGCTGCTGGATTGCAGATGAATCAATTAGCCTTTGAGGTAGAAAAGAGGTCACTGCTCGGACGTGGGCAGAGCTCTTATTACAATAATAATCTCAGTACAGCGTCCGGGAAGGGGGGGGGGAGAATAAATGTGAAACAAAACTTCCAGAACTGGTAATCTGCAAGGATATTCAAAAGCGGAAACTCTGGAGTGTTACCCTTGCTGTAACAGAAAGTCACATAAAAAGGGCGTCTTCCTCCTTGACTTCGTTTTCCCATTGGACATGAGACTGCCCGTGTTTGCCTTTTTGAACATATCATAACAATAATAATAATAAGGAAAAGTTCGGGATGTTATCATTAGTAATTATTATTACTAGTAGTAGAATTACAAAAGGAAAAAGATAAGTCATGCCGAGCACATCTGTTATACACCGATTTTTAATTCCCTTTTATTGATACAAACATACTACTACTGCACGGAGGATAATTAAACTGTTCGTTCCTATCGGGACACAGACGCGAAGGCAGAGATCTTCCATCCACACCCCACTGTTTAACCCTTTGATGCGCAAGCATTTTCCCATCAACATAGAAGACCAACTGGATATATTGCCCAACTCTGAATATATATATATATATATATATATGTATATATATATATGTAGCATTAAACGGCTACGGGAAGGTTATAGTCGCGGGCCAAAGGAGGCGAGGCTGCATCAGACCCTTTTATCAACTTTTCAGGTCGTGTCACATGATCCATGCACGTTGCAATTATTGGCCGATACCAGAATCTGGGCAGCGATTTTTCAAGGTTTGTTATGGCTTTTAAGACGCCAACTTCACTGGACGCGGGGACTGTCTACAATACTACAAAGGAATTGCAAGGGACCGTGTAGTAATTGCAGTTTTTGAAAGCAGATTCCTTTGTTACAACTGAATTAAAACTGCTTAGTTCTAGAAATGTGCGTTTTTAGCGGGCTTTTGATTTGTAATGTTATTATATAAATGTATATTTTTTTTCGACTATCAGTGAAAGCTCTGAAATAAGATGGTTTGACGGTGCAAACACCGTGCGCCAAAGGGTTATCGGCATGTGTCGTAAATTGCCCCAATGTGGCCTAAGCCCGATTTTACCATTAGACACGCGATGCGCTGTCTAAAGGTGGCTCTTCTCTCTAACTCTCTCTTCCCCCGGGGGGGATCTTTCGCCGTAAACCTTCGGATTGGCCCCTCCAGTGGGTGTATTTCACTCTCTCTTTTTAATCTTCTTTTCAATTTGCAAAAGTTCGTTGTTGTTTTAGATTTTTTTTTCTAAATCTAGCATTTACCGTGTAAGTATTCACTTACAAAAGCCCAAAGTGTTGGCCATTGCATTATGGGGGCACGTAATAGGTAGTCAAAGTTACCCCCTAAGAACAGGGATTTCCTAATTTGAAACTAGTTCCAGATGAGACACCAGCACCTCGATTAGCAAAACCAGATATGCATTTCAGCATGAATACTGAAGCCACGACAGATTTTACGTGCACCCAGCTCCTTTAGCAACACGGTCCCACGACAGTCCAGTCGAGAGAGGTTGTCACCCCCCCAAGCGCTGACTAAGGTCAGCCTGCTTGACTTTCGGAATTCTGAGGGAACCGAGTTTGAACCGACTAGGCCCTAGAACACGAAAGAAGCGCTTCGGTCTTCATCTGCTTCAGAGTTCGAATTTCATATCGCGTCAGTAAACACACATAAAAGAGAGGTAGAAGTCAGATAGTTATTGTGAATACAATAAGTTACATTGACCACTGACTCATATCATTCCTCTCTAATATTTCCACCTCCTGGAAGTTTGTATTCCTTTCTACTCTTCCCTTTTTTCAGCTAAATGCCTTCATCTATGAGCTTACTCTTACACTGCGTTCGTTTAGCATTGCCACTTAGACACAGCTTCACTTGTATTATCTTTAAGTAAAAACAATAAATTTCGCATATTCTAAAAGTTAACGAAACATTCCGTTAAAAAAAGCAGTTAGCAAGTGATGCCGAAGATGTGAAGTGATGCCAAAGATATCACTTGGCCGTTAGCTATCTTCGGCAAGTGATAATCATTTTCAGTTAACAGAAAATGATAACTGTTCTGCCCCCACAAAGGAGGCCGAAAAATTAAGTATATAGCAAGCCATTGTTGTTTTCTTCTTCTTCTTCTTCTTTCTGCAACGAATGGCAGTGAAGAAACGTTGACGTCTTAAAAGTAGGTGGATGGGGTAATGTGTGCCCTTACGAATACTTTTAGGGAAGATGAAGACTGAATTAAGAATTTCGAACACTTTAGTACTAAAGTAGTGAAAAAAAAAATTCAGTATGATTAAAAAAAAGAGTCATCTTGCCAACGCCTAGAGAGGGCTCGATCTCACCATAGACGCTTGTGGGAGGAAAATGTGAAAGTTGTACATGTGGGACAGAGCATGTGTATGAGATTTCACTGGAATAATTAATTTTCAATGGAAAGAAAATGAATT
Organism: Cheiracanthium punctorium; assembly: GCA_038373885.1. Lineage (NCBI taxonomy): Eukaryota > Metazoa > Arthropoda > Arachnida > Araneae > Cheiracanthiidae > Cheiracanthium > Cheiracanthium punctorium. The sequence goes on along the minus strand of JAWZYV010015949.1, from coordinate 191,039 downwards.
TTCAGGATAGTTTACTTTAAAATCCTCAAAATATAAAATTAAAAATTTTTAAAAATTCAATACCAAAAGAAAAATATGAACACCGAATTTGAACGTGCCTATTTTTGTAGAAACACCCATATACAGAAAAAATAATTTAACAGTAAAAAGAATAAATTTCCTTTTCAATATACAAGGTGGTTATAATTAACCTTCCCTGTAAGCAGTATTCTGCCAACACCTCCTACATATACAAGGCCTGAGAACAGAAACTTTTACGTCATCACTAGGTCCACAAAAATGACGTCATCACACATTTACTTTCACAAAGTAAAACTATTTTTCAAAGCTTCTGGGGAATTTACTCCTGCATAAAACATTTTAATGATTTAAGATAGAAATTTAATTTCACACCAAAGGAAATTTTAACTATCACTAATTACATAATATGATATAGAAATAAAGATCATAATAAATTATTTCTTATCAGAAAGGTATTTTAATTTTTATCTTCAACTTAAGATATTTTCTAAAATTTGTAACATTCACCAGAAATTTTAAATAGTTTTGCTTTGTGAAAGTATAACTGTGATGACGTCATCTTAGAAGACCTAGTGATGACGTAAAAGCTTCTGTTCTCAGGCCTTCTATATCTAGGCGGTGTTGATTCTGCACCTTAATCGGGTGGGCTGATTGCCACCAAATTCGGAATATAGACTGTACATGACATGCGCTCAAAGGAGATTTTTTAAAAAATATTCTTCAATAAATGTACAATAGGTGGCGCTTTGCATAGGGAATTCAGCTCAAAAAATAACCCGAAATAGAGATTAAATGCTCGAAAACTATTGAATAAATGTTGAAAGTGTTTGCACCTTTCGAATTAACCTTCTCCATTGCTCAGGCCCAGTTTTAAGCAAAAATGTTCAGACGTATAAAGTCAAAATTTGCCAACAATATATACCAATATGCCTTCAAAAATATATAACAATTTGACCTGTCATTTTATTTTAATGAATACATATAAAATATGCTGTGGTATTCATTACGATCAAAGTGTAAACTGTAAACAATCACTATTCAATCATCTCAAAATTCTTCAATCAATCCTGCTAACAAATTACACCGCTGCACTTAATTTTTATTACTTCCTTGTACGGAGTATAAGGAAGTAATGTGATCTAAACTTATTCACATGTGATGTGAATAAGTTTAGATAAGTAGAACGAAAATATTTTTGATTTAATAAGACGTGCAACGAAGTCATGTCTTGTCCACATCAGATTTTTGGTGAAATTAGTATTTGGTTTTGATGTAAATACTATTTTTTTTATTCACACAATACAAGTTACTTCAATCTTGGTTAAATAACGCTTTTTAGACTTGATGCTTGCATCAGAAAATCAATTTTTCTGGAATGTGCATGAATTCAAGTGCATTCTAGAAAAAATGTTCTAATCTAATAAAAAAAATCTTATCTAATTCATCATATAAGTTTAATTCTCTTTCAAAATTTTTCAAATGAATAAGAATAATGATAATGATAGCTTAAGCACTTAACGAAGCGAAATAGAAATATTTACAAAAGTAAGTTGTTTATTGTTAGACCTGGTTAATTCTTTTTCTCCGCATTTCAAAAAAAAAATACAGTTTTTTTTAGCATTTAGAAAGTACGTGATGCGGTCCTTTTTCGCTTTCACAGTATACACTCAAATTTAATAATGTGAAATGAAAGGAGTCTCTTCTTCAAGTTGGTGCATTGTCTATTTCCCTATTTTTTGTTTCTCGCGATCTCCAATACTTCAAAACTTGATTATTTGGATTCGGACTAAAAGTGAACACGTCGTTTCTTCACACTGTACTATATTTTGACTAACTTTTTTGTATCCACATTGTCCACAATATCTTTCTCACGTGTTATCGACAAAAGCGAGTCAAGTCTCTTTTTTTCCCATAGTTGATCTTTGAGGATTCATTATAAAACTGAGTTGGCTAAAAGATCTTTCATTTGTTGACACTGTCACAGGAGCAGTGCCACAGAGTTGAACCACCGAATTTGCTTTAGGAATAATGCTCTTTAATTCGTTAGATTTTAACTTGAATTTCTTAGAGACTTTTTGCGTTTGAACGCCAACCAAAATTTCAAGCTCTGCTTCAACTGTTTCAGCATCAGGCATTGATATTGATTTTGGAATCATATCCAAAAGGGATTGAACATTAGCCAGCGCGAAAAGCAAGAAAATCGTAACAAGGCTATGTTCATGATATAGTATGACTTATAATAAACTGTCGGCAGAACTGGTAATTTATACACTGAACACTTAACAGATTGGTGGTTAAAGCTAAAATTTGACGACAGTCCTTTGGCAACTGACGATATTACCGACAAAAGTACTTCTTTTCATGAAGTTGGGAAGGTGTGACACTCCCCCCCCCCACATGGCAGGGCCTGTGGAACCGGCCCTGCCATTGCTAAATTTGCGGCTTCTTCATGCAAAGCGCCACCTAGTGCACATTGTGGATGATCATAGAGAGTGCTGATGAGCACTCCCTATGATCATCCTTTGTCTTCTAGCGCAGCAGAATGATTTCAGAGCGCTCCTCTGACTCTATAACCTTGATGAGTTGCTCTTGTCCAAAATGTTATCGTCGATCAATGGCCGAGTGGATTAGACACAGAACATTGGCTGAAGGTTCAGGGTACTGGTCTACCACAACACGTTGTCCATATAACGCAATGAGGAATTAAAGGGGAGTGGAGGGGGCGACTGCCCCTCCCGATGAAAAAAAAAAAGAAATTAACGTAAACGATAATATTTTACTTCCATAAAATGGATGATTATGTGAATCTTTTAATCAACCGCCCCCACCCACAAAATTGCATCAATCCGTCAGTGATCGAACGATCTGGAGTTTTGGACGGTTTTCTCCAGATGTAACTTGAATACGCGTTAGACCCTATTAAAAAGTCTTCCAATCAAGGTATCACTTCTTCCCCCCCCCTTCGTGTAGCTTTGCCTTTGTCGAACCAACCAATTAAAATGTTATCCGATCTACTTCGGCTACCATAAAACCTGCTAGATATCGGACCCTGAAAACTTCTGGAACTCTACGGACAGCCCTGCTCTTGAGGGCAGTGGTAATCCCGGATAGCACGGGTGCCAGACTGTGATCCAAAGGATTTGGGTTCGCAGCCCGGCTGATCAAAGGCCCAACGCGTACGGGCAGCGATTGTGTGCCGTAAATCTGTGGGGCCGTACGTCTTCTCGATGGGTAGGAAGGTAGGAGGGAATGAGGCGCAGATCCCCTCTCCAGTGATATTCTAAAGTGGAGGTTCTCCCGAGAGGTGTGCTTGCGCAACTATAAACCCTAAAACAGTGGGTGCCCAACCTACGGACCGGGACCGCTCTTTTGATCAAGTAGTACCGGGTCGCCCAAGGAACATTAAATTAATTCTATTTTATTTAGTGTGGTGCATTTCTCTCGGTTTTATACGAATCTGTCTGGTTTGTGCTAATTTATGCTTTCATAACAGAAGAAATCTAAGTATTTTAAATTAGCAAAACTAAATCTAAATATTTTAAATTAGTAAACAAATATAACTATTTAAAATTAGTTTAAGGTTTATTAAGCATTCCAAGATTTTGAATTAAAATTCAGGGTTCCCATTGATTTAGCGTGATTTAAAATGTTAAATCACTTTATATTCTTTTATGTGTGTGTGTGTAACTCATGTATTTTGCGTATTTCATTTTGAAGTCTGTTTAAATACAATTAAATTAAAGTTATTAAAAGAAAACAATCCAGGGGCGTAGCCACGGGGGGGGGTTAGGGGGGTCATAACCCCCCCCATGAGAAATTTTTTGCCATACAAAATGCATATTCTTCACTACATTATCACACACACGCATACATATATATGAGTTTAGTAGTCGTAACCCCCCCCACATGAAAAATTTCTGGCTACGCCCCTGAAACAATCTAAAATATGAACAATCAATACCCTCAGCGGGCCGCGGCAAAATTATGAAATGGTGATCGGTCAGCGGCTCTAAAAAGGTTGGGGAGGACTGCCCTTAAGTGTCGCCTCGCTCCCAACAGCAGTAATCTCTGGTATTCAGATCTCAGTATCATCATCAAAATTTTTCTGGTAAGTTTCACAGCGTATACCATTCGTTCCCTATAGGCATCCGTTGAGCGAGATAATACCCGACAAGCTGCCGTACCCGTAATCCTTCTCTCTTACTAGCTGAGAACTCTCCATTGCAATAAATGGATCAGAACCAAGTACTCTTTCCATCTTTCTCGAAGATTAGCCGTCGTTAAATACTGTTATATCGTCTTAATTGTCCATTATTTTTCAGATTTTGAACTGTTACAGTTTTAACAAAAGAACAATTTAATTTTTAGGTCAAATGAAGTTTAATTTTCAAATTTTCAAATTTTAAATATTTTTCAGTTTTTTTTTTTTTTTTTTTTTAAACAAACCATGGGGGGATTTTAGAAAAACATTTGACATGAACTGGGGGTGTCAGAGATGCCTCCCTGGCTACAAGATTGCTTAGTGTTATATATACTAGTAGGGGCCAAGGCCCTAGACTCGCTACGCTCGCTTTTCGTATGAGGCATTCGGCCCCTAATAAGGCTTATTCGTAAAAAAGGCATAATTTCAACAAACAAAAACCAAAGATAGGATCAGATAAAATGTTACCGAGCTACACATTGCTTGGTTCTTGCATGTTCATTGGAACATAAAAATTTTAATTTCACACTGCAGTAGACCCCCCCCCCCATATTATAACATGGTAGATACGTTCCGTGTAATAGGAATCCGTGTTGCGTATAGGAACAGTGCGGACTCCGCCTATAATTGCTGTAAAAATTATCTGCACTCCTTAGAAACACAGTGATATTTAATGTTGCCATTCAAAAGTTCTATTAATTAGGAGCTAAAGTGTAATAAAATCAGAAATATGTCTCAACTGAATTTTTATTATGTAAAACCTATGGGGCACCTTGCGTATTTGCCACCCACGGCGATTTATCATAATTTGGCGGCTTACGCGTAGGTGTAATCAGTGGCGCGCACAGAACTTTCTCTTAGATGGGTTCCAGCTCATTAAGATTTGATACTAACTTCCTGAAAAAATTAATTTTTCTTAAATCGTGACCCCCTTTTATTGTGCTTTTATTTAGTTATCTTAACTGCTAAAAATAAGAATTCAAAAAGTCTTCTAACATAGTTAAATGTAAGAAATTACATGATTTAAAGGAGCAAAATTTTAACTCTTTCGGGAGGGGTCCAGACCCTTTGCACCCCTCCCTTGTGTGCACCTCTAGGTATAATTAATAATTACTTAAGAAAACAGTACTTCATACATTTTCTTTGATAAAAACTACGAAACAGATAGAATAGCTTGCCACCAATGGTGACTTTTCATCATTTGGCAATTTGCACATGCTCATAACCAGTTATTACTCTGTGAGATTTCCCAGGTTTGAGAGCGGTTGGAATTTTCCTAGGTACGAGTGTACCGAGTGAAGGACACTTAGATCGGCGGCTCGTCAAAGAGATTCCAAGCAAGGTGGACTTACAAAGAGGAAATTCCAGAGCCACGAAGGGGAACTCGTTGGACAGGTTTGCACGAGGAGAAAAAAGAGAGGTGTGGAGAGAGAAGAGGAGAGAGTCAAGAGTTGGTACGGGGAGGCGACAGGTCACCAGGACTGCTCTCTGCCGCGTGATTTTGATTTTTTCCGACCTTGCTTCGGAAACTTTTTCGTTAGTGAAAATTTATCGGTCGGCCAGGGACCGAGGTATCTGCTGAACTTTTCCCGAGAATAAATTCTCAACAATTGTTTCCCACGAGAGCACTTTGCTCTGGAACGACGTGACACACCAGTGTCTCAGTAAAGACTGCCCGGGTCTTGTTTATCGGTCGGCCAGTGACCGAGGTCTCTGCCGAAAATTGCCCTGAGAAGGGATTCTCAAGTTTTGTTTCCCACGAGAGCACGTTGCTCTCGAACTACGATACACCAGTGTTTCAGTGACGATAGATATAGTCCTGTTTCTCCCTCACGGAAATTGAATACGAATGTCTTCGAGCACCCATAAAGCTACCTATTTCTCCAGAAGATTCTAATCAAATCGAACTCAGGTTGACTCCGAACTTTATCTAATCAAGAATCATTTAAGAAATTTGTAAATAGTTATGTCTGTGTGAGTCTAATGTGTAAATAAAATCCTCATCTGAGAGAAAACTGTGGTCCTATCTTCAACACGCCACAACTGCTCATGTAAGGTTACCGGAAAACTGTTATCCATATATTCATATACATAATCCTTTGCAGATTGGCGTATTTAACCACAAAATATATCATATCACCGAGCTGGCAAATATCCAAGCTGTACTGCAGTGGCTATCAGGGGCGTAGCCGGGGGGGGGGATATCGGGATATATCTTATCGGGATATAAAAAAGGGAACACCGGGATATAGAAATTTTTGGATTAGTGATCACAAGATTAACGCAGTGCAGAAATTCCGTCTATTTATACACATATAATTTCATATCCCCCCCCCAAAAAAAAATTTCCTAGCTACGCGCCTGGGGGCTATAATGGCATAGTTGACGCCGCCAAATATTTCTACTGAGCAAATACCAAGCTGAACCTATCCGGCTTTACTATAACCTGAAATTCAATTATTTTTCATTTTCAAGATACGTTTGCTAACATTTTGGAACACGCCGTTTAGATTCACCCTTGCTTAGAGAGATAGCCTTTTGCCAAATCGTACCTGATGCCAAAATGGTACTTTTCAAATCAGTTACAATTAGCTATTCTGTTTTGGAAAAACGAATAATTGATAATTCCCAACTCTAAGTTATCTAAGTTATCTATCAGAACTTACTATTTGAAAGTTGTCAACTTTGTGTAACACACTTGGACTTATTTATTTCACATACTTTTTAATTTGTCGTAAAATTGGTGTGTAATTCTACTTCATGTTTGTCAATTTCGCGCAATTCTACATACTTGGAATTGCTTTGTTGCAAGGCATGAATGATTTTATGCTGCTGAAAATTGCCAAACCTGGCAACCATTATGCTCATTTTTAATTTTTTTTTAAATATCTTCTAAAATAATTCGAATTTCGAAATTTAAGTCAGCTTACTAGCTTTTCCGGAATTTTCCTAATCCGTAGACACCTTCGCCGAAACTCAAATCTCCACGGTTTCGGAGAAGATAGCAGAAAAAGCTTTTGATAGCGGCCGTTACTTTTTCTAGAATAGAGAGTAAGAGATACAGAAAAGCAATTTTTACTTCCTTGTGCGAAGTTAAGGAAGTAATGTGATCGCGAAAAATTTCGGCAGACAGATTTCTGTGAAAAAAACGATTTTGACTACCTCTAAATTTACTTTTAAGAATTTTTGCAGTGCATCTCATCTTACGCATGCATGTAAGTTCATATAAATGCATGTACAACTCATTTTGACCGACCGCAAGACCATTTTGACCAGTTTTTGCCTGACTTCTGTACGTCGCAACGCGCATATCTCAAAAACTATTGGTGGTAAAATGTTTATATTTCTTGTAATATCTAATTGTGCACCTCCCTTTGGGTTCCGATCGATTGGATAGTTTATGTACAGGGCCGCCCAAAAGATTTAAATACATTACGTTCTATGGGCAGAAATTCATTAAAGCGTATTTTAAAGGTATTAGACTGTTTCAAGCATCGAAAGTAGTGTCTGTATAATTTAGGGACGTGTTTAGGGTTTTAGCGACCCTGGGCGGAACACAATTAACGGCCCAGGACAAAAAATAACAGCAAAATTTTCAAAGTTGTCTACCTACTAAATTGTGGATTTTGACCTACATCCCCCCCCCACAATTAAAAAACCGCTTCTGCTACTGAATCTAATCTAAATACGCGAACGTATGCGGTACCAAAATCGACGATATTTCCACGCTGCGAACGGCAACATCTAGATATAAACATTAGTGCAATAACAATAACGCATGAGCAAAAATCCAATTTAACAGTTCACTGACGTTAAACGGAGCAAGCCTATGTCGCGCAGTAGCTAGATTATAAAATAACAAAAATTTGGAGTGACTCAATTCGACTTTCCGAACACTTACGATTAAGATCATTACCAAGCATTTGAATAAATTTTAATAGATGAATAATTCAGCAAAAATTCTTAGTTTTTTTCAATTTGAGCTCAATTGAATGTACCGTTTAAACGCTAGCGCACTTTCAAGAATTTCCCCCCATAGGCCATAATGTAAAAGAAATTTTTGTCGTAGCCCAGACAGCACAACAAAATTGTATCAAACTTGCAGCAAGCTTGATTTTTCAAGTCAATATACTTGAATTAAGCTTGAAAATTTCAAGCGTGTAAGCTCAATGCAAGCTTGAATCAAGTGTTCAAGTTTACACTTACCTAACTTGCATTAAGCTTGACATAGCAAGCTTCATTCAAACTTAAAAAATTTCCTTAATACATGGGATGCCGCTTGGCGAACTCGCCCCATATATCTTATTTTTCCACGCATTTTCCCCTCTACGCTGTAACCTCAAGTTAGTTTAATCTGTCTCCGTCTAGCGTCCGCGACTGGGATCGATCTCGGGACCTAAGGCGTGGGAAGCCAGCGTCCTAACCACCATGCCAATCTACCTCGAGGTGACATGACTAAAGTTTGAAGTGACTGTTATGGTTGTCACGCCGTTTTTTGGCGAGATTGATCAGTATTGGCGGATGCCGATCTGTTTCTTTTATTTTTCCATGGGATGAATCAAAATTCAAATAATGTTATGTGTGTTTTATAGACTCTACTAATAGGGAAATAAGCATAATATAAACTTAAAAGCAGCACACTTTTTAAAACTTTCAATATCGCAACACTCACGTTGGGCAATATTGACCAAAATCGAGACAAACAACTGATTTTGAAATCCATTTTGTAGTATATCTGTATATGTAGTATTAAAAAATTTCAATATTTGAAATATAGAATCTTTTTTTTTTAATTCTATGGTTAAGTACATTTATGACTGATGATAAATTATTTGTTATGTGGATGTGGCTTTCCAAATCAAGCAGTCATCAAGTTGTATTCAAGCTTGACAGTTCAAATGACTTAAATTCGGCGAGGAAATATTTGCTGACTCATTTTTTTTTGGGGGGGGGTGGGGGTGGTAATCTCCAAGCTCGCTGCAAGCTTAAAATGAATTGAACTGTCAAGCTTGATTTAAGCCTATGTGCTGTCTGGGTAGGACCTCTTCTTCCGCGAGCTTCGGATGGCAACAAGTACATCCTAGTTGTCCTTGACTATTTCTCTAAATAGCATGAAGCGTATCCTATTCCCGATAAGAAGCTGCTACCGTAGCAGAAGTATTGGTGCATGCAAGAATGGATTTCCAGGTATGGAACTCCTCTGCAACTTCATTCCGACCAAGCAACGAACTTTACCTCGACAGTTTTTAAAGGACTAAGTCAATTTTTCCCAATAGGCAAAACTCAGACTACGCCTTTACACCCACAATCCGACGGCATGGTGAAGAGGTTTAATCGCTCTATTTTGAACAACTTCTCACTCCTCTAGGAATCAAGAGGACTGGGACAAGAAACTCCCCTCTCCCTGCTGCCCTATAGGAGTGCCGTCCATAAGACTACCGGCTTCACACCTTCCCAGATGCTATTCGGAAGAAATCTTCGTCTTCCCGCCGATCTAGTGTTCGGCCGCCCACCAGATCCATATTTCTTCCTTGGGGCAGGTGGCATGTAAATAGGGTTGATAATACGTAGTATTTTGTCTGCTATGTGTTTGATTTGTGGTTTTTTTTTTTTTTTGCGTGTGTGTGTGTTGTAATTATCTATGTATATTTTCAGCCCGGCCTGTGCGCCGTTAGCGGTTTGTAACGCTTTTAGCGATTGTAAAAGTTTTATTTGTAGTAAATAAATAAGCCTGGGGGGGTCTGGTGGGCGTAAACCGCTATCGCGGTCGCCCTCCCCCTTTATCTCAGGTGAACTCCACCAGATCCATAGATCAAACTGGATAATGATCTATGTATATGCGGCCGTCAGGGTCACCCATTGCACTATTGTTTTGAAAACTGTCCCATAATGCCAACATCACTTCAGATCTAATAATAGTATGGATATATATCAACAATTTTTATTTTTAACGCAATGTAAAAACTATTTACGGCAAATATGTCTTATTTACGCTGAATTGCAGAAGCTATATTTAGAATATCTTAGATGAAAAATTTACCATAACAGTACTAGTGTGATGCGCAATATGTGGATAAACTTACTTATATTTATGGGATGTTGCTATTTTATGCTTATATGAAGGCTTCAATGTTTATATGAAGGTGCCTATATTACATTGCGAATATATGTGTAGATAAGTGAAAATGTGTGTGCATGTGTATGTGTATATATGTATATATATTGTTGTTTTTGTTTTTAATGTATTTTAAGTTGTATGTTTAGATTGCAATTTGTATCCTCACACAGCATTATAATAGTATTGGAAATTATGGATGTGTATATTTGTATATGTATGTATATAGGGGTTTGATAATTTATGATGCACAAATTTTAGTTTAAAAATTTAAATGTGTTGTAGTGTCGCGCTTGGCTTTAATTTCCCGCTGATAGTTCCTCCTCCTCTGCCCGTGACGGCGCGGTTTTAGGTCTCCTCCGGGGGTTTCTTAGTTGAAAACCGCTTTCGCGGTCGGCTCCCCCGGTGGGTGCTAACTCCAGATGCGCCTTCATCGCCAGAAGAGTACATGGAAAATCTTCGGGCACGGTTTGAAGAGGTACATCATTTTGCTCGGGAGCGGATCAACCTGAACACGGAAAAGACGTAGACTCGCTACGACACGAAGGCTACGGGACACGAGTTCAACGTAGGTGACACTGGGCCTGAATCTCCCACAGTCGGTTAACCGAAGGTTCGGTTGAGTGATGTCAAATTGACGTCACCGGAACACTGCAGGGAAATTCGATTGGCTGATGCTCCTCGGATGAGTACCATGTGACGTCACACAACCGAACGTTCGGTTAACTGACTGTGCGAGATTAGACCCCAAGGTTTGGCTATGATATCCTACTTGACGGAAAGGCCAGCCTCCCAAGTTGCAATCGCCGGGGGGCGGTCCTTAAACAGTCCTAAACAGACTGAATGACGCCATCGTAAGGATTCGTAAGTCACCTAACTCGAAACCAAGAGTTGTTCATTACGATAGACTAGCCATTCACCGAAGTTGTAATTAATTATTTGAATATTGGACCATGGTCACTATGGCGTAATCCCTCCTTTATTTTATCTCTCATTTCTTTCCTGTCCTTCTCTTCTCTTCCTCTTTCTTCAACTCTCTTTTACTCAGTACTTACGCCATGTTTAGTGTACATATTTGTAATATATTGGTTTTCATTAATGTGTATTTGTTTATTATGTTTCTTAGTTATTAGTGAGTAATTATTGATTATGTTTGTTTCGTATTTGAAATTTAATTTTGAGTTTAATCCCCAGATGGCACAGTACGTTAAAAGAATAATAATAAAATTATGTTTTAGGTGCTGGCAACTTGCGCGTAAAAGTTTAGTTTTGTGTTCTATTTTTTGCTTGTACTGGCTTGGTTTTTGCAGCATGTTGGCTGCTCGTATTGTATCTAGCATTTGTTAATTTTAGAAGTTTTAATTGTTTTTAACAGCTGTTGAGTTTAGTGTTTTAATAAAGAATGTTCTAAAATAACTGAATTTGTATTTTTGGAAGCTATCGACGAACCTTCATAGCCAGAGGAGTACATGGAAAATCTTCGGGCACGGTTTGAAGGCGTGCATCATTTTGCTCGGGAGCGGAATCAAGCTGAACACGGAGTAGATGAAAACTTGCTACGACACGAAGGCTACGGGACACGAGTTCAACAGAGGTGACAAAGTTTGGCTATGGAATCCTACTCGACGGAAAGGCCTGTCTCACAAGCTACAATCGCCGTGGGACGGTCCTTACACAGTCCTAAACAGGCTGAATGACGTCATCGTACGGATTCGTAAGTCACCTGACTCGTAACCAAGAGTCGTTCATTACGATCGGCTGGCCATTTACCGCGGTTGTAATTGATATCTGGATCTTAGACCATGGTCACTACGGCGTAATTCCTCCTTTCTTTCAGCTCACATTTCTTTCCTGCCTTTCTCTTCTCTTCCTCTTTCTTCAACTCTCTTTTACTCAGTACTTACGCCATGCTTAGTGTACATATTTGTAATATATTGGTTTTTATTGTGTTTATTAGTTATTAGTGTGTCATTATTTATTATGTTCATTATTTATTAGTGCATATTTGCTTATTGTGTTTATTGATTACTTGCTTAAATTATGTTGTTAAGATCTTGTGAAATGTTATACACTGCAGATATTTGTGTGACCTCCTAACTGGGGATTGTACTACCCGGGACGTGCAGTCCTTGGAAGGGGGGAAATGTTACGAATATTTGGGACAACCCGCTGTTCTGGGGCTTAAAATAGTTCAAACACCGTATTCTACGTTTCAAATAATTAAATTTTGCTTTTGTTGCATCAAAATCGGTCAACTAGAACCGGAGATATGGAGGTTTCGGTTTCCCATTCAATTGAATGCAGTTTCTAGAAATCTCGAGAAATATTGGTCCTAGTCCTTCGGTACCTTCTCTTTAGGCGACTTATTTTTGGGCGAAATTTGGCGATATTTCGCCAAAAGTCGCCAAGCTTGGCGACATTTTAGTCATTTGCGCGCGCTTTTCCTAATGGAGGCTGTATAGTTGGTTTTGCTGCATTAAAATCGCATAATAAACTAATATCCAAGACACCACAGCAAACTTTCATCAAACTTGCAGCAAGCTTGATTTATCAAGTCAATAAACTTGAATTAAGCTTGAAAATTTCAAGCGTGTAAGTTTAATGCAAGCTTGAATGAAGTGTTCAAGTTTACACTTGCCCAACTTGCATTAAGCTTGACATAGCAAGCTTGAATCAAGCTTGACATAGCAAGCTTAATTTCAAGCTTAAAAAATTTTCCTAAAAAAAATTTCCAAAATACACGGGGCGCCCGTCGGCGAACTCGCCCCACATATATTTTATTTTTCCACGCATTTTCCCCTCTATGCTGAAATTTCAAGTTATTTTAATCTGTTTCCATCCAGCGTCCGCGATCGAACTCAGGACCTAAGGTTTAGGAAGCCAGCGTCCTAACCATTCAGCCGCGCTGGGTTCGCGCTGGCATGACTAAAGTTTGAAGTGACTGTTATAGGTTTTCACGCTTTTTTCTGGCGAGATATATTAGTGGCCGATGCCCTGTTTCTTATATTTTTCCAAGGGTTGAATCAAAATTAAAATAATGTTGTGTGTAATTTATAGACTCTACTAATAGGGAAATAAGCAGAATATGAACTTTAAAGCAGCACACGTTTAAAAACTTTCAATATCGAGACACTCATGTTGGGCAATATTGGCCAAAATCGAGACAAACGACTGATTTTGAAATCAATTTTGTAGTATAATTGTATTTTATTTTGAAGAATTTCCATATTTGGAAATATAGAATCTTTTTTTTATTATTACTAGGGGCCAAGGCCTCCAGACTCGCTACGCTCACTTTTCGTATGAGGCATTCGGCCCTTAATAAGGCTTATTCGTAAAAAAGACATAATTTCAACAGACAAAAACCGAAGATTGGATCAGATAGAATGTTACTGAGCTATACACATTGCTTGTTTCTTGCATGTTCATTGGTACATAAAAATTTAAACTTCACACTACAGTAGACCCCCTCCCCCGCATAACATGGAAGATATTTTGTTATGGGAATCCGTGTTGTACGGGTCCTGAGCTATACTCCACCTGGAGTGCGGACTTCGCTTATAATCGTTGGAAAAATTATTTGCACTCGTCGGAAACACAATGATATTTAATGTTGCCATTCAAAAGTTATATTAATTAGGAACTAAAGCGTAATAAAATCAGAACATCTGTTTCAGCTGTATTTTTAATAATGTAAAGCCTATTGGACACCTTGCGAATTTGCCACCTATGGCGATTTTTCATTATTTGGCGACTTGCGTACAGGTAAAGTTAATAAAAGCTCCTTAACAGATAGAATAGCCTGCCACCAATGGCGACTTTTCATTATTTGGCGATTTACACATGTTCACAACCTATAATTACTGTTCATTTAAGGTTACCGGAAAACCGTTATCCATATTTTCATTCACATAATCGTTTGCAGATTGGCGTACTTAGCACCTCGAATTATACCATCTCGTCGCGCTAGCAAATATCCAAAGTGTACTATACTGCTATAATGGCATAGTTAACGCCGCCAAATATTTCTACTGGTAGCAAATAATTCAGCTGGACGAGAACCGGCTTTAAATAATCTGCATTTGAATTATTTTTCATTTTCAAGATATTAGTTATTCTGTTTTGGAAAAACGAATAATCGCTCATTCTAAACTCCTGTTGTCTAAGCGAACTTACTATTTGAAAATTGTCAACTTTGTGTAATACATTTTGAGTTACTTATTTCATATAGTTTTTATTTTGGCGTAAAATGGGCGTAATTCTAACTCATGTTTGTAAATTTCGCGCGATTCTAGATACTTGGAAACGCTTTGTTGCAAAGGAATGCATGATTTTATGCCAAATCTGGCAACCATTATGTTTATTTTTTCAGTTTTTTTATTAATATCTTCTAAAATAATTCGATTTTGGAAATTTAACTTAGCTTAGCAGTTTCCTCGGAATTTTCCGAATCTGTGGGCACCTTAGTCGAAATTCAAATCCAGGAGAAGATAAGCGAACAAGCTTTTGACAGCAGCGGCCTTTACTTTTTTTTAGAATAGAGAGATTCTATGGTCAAGTACATTTATGACTGATGATAAATTATTTGTTATGTGGATGTGGCTTTCCAAATCAAGCAGTAATCAAGTTGTATTCAAGCTTCACAGTTCAAATGACTTCTCCAAGGTTGCTGCAAGCTTAAAATGAATTGAACTGTCAAGCTTGTATTAATACGTCAAATTCAAAGGAATGTCAAGCTTGATTTAAGCTTATGTGCTGTCTGGGATTTCTCTTCTATGACGTAATCGAAATTCCCGCTTTATGTCGAATCCTCGAGAAAAATATACTCTTCTAGAAGTTTCTTGTAGCTTCTGCCCTACCTATAAATACAAGCGTTTCAGAGGCCCCAGTTCAGTGCGGATCAAGCTCTGTGTGAGTACTTGCTTTGCTCTGTGATAGAAGCGGAGTTTTCGCGCTCGTTTTCTAAGCTGATTTTAAAGTGCTGTGTGTAAATTCTTGATTGCTGAGTCTTGAGGGACTGTTAGTGTTATCCCTCGAATATTTCTACTGAATTTTTACCTGTGGATGTGATTTATTTTATGTGAGAAATACAGCATTTGTGAGAGCTTCTGATCTAAGCGAACTGTTAGAAGCACATTGCTGTTTGATTGTGCTTGTGAATCTTGTAAAGCTGATAGTTTGTTTGCCAGGAGAGGACAGCTCGCGTCACTGAATGTGTCGCTTAGAGCTACATATACGTCCTTCCCGGAATTTCCCGCCACAATTTGGAACCTCATCAGAAGGTGGAATGGAATATTGAATATTGGCACCCCTCGGAAACTGCTAGCGACCGCCGAGAGGACTTTCGGAACCACGGATTTAACGTGCACGTACACTGCATGTAAACGGTGGTCTTCAGTGGCACGCCGGTATCGAACCCACAACCTTCCGGTTACGAGTCCAACGCCTTAATCACTGAGCTACCACGGCCCCTAAGCTGATAGTTCGACGAAGTTCTAGAAGCAATAAAGTTGTGTTCCATCCTGACAAGTGGACCTTTTACTAGAACTTTCTACACCAACTAGCATGGGCGCCAACAGAATATTTCCCAGGTGGGGGGCAAAGACTACTTCAACGTATGGTTACCATGTTGGAAAGAACTATATATATATAAATATATATATATACGTATATATATATATATACACGCTTAAACCCAAAGAGCGAAAAAAAAAAAAGATACACTGCGGAGCGATCACCTTGGAAACCGACTGGTTTTTCCGCGAAAGGGCTCTTTACGTAGTCCTTTTTCTGAGAATCATCTCCTCACTTCGTATCTTTTCAGAGAATTTCTCCTCCCCACTCATTGTTAGATTCCGCTCCGCTCTTGTGATCGAAAAACGCTCCTAAAGGAGAAGCTCACTTTTGAAAACAGCTCACTTTCCACTCCGACTGATCGAATTTCGCTCGTTTGGTTCAAGCGTGTATCTTGTTGAAATTTTCACTCGTTAATAAAATACTTTTTTATTCGTCCACTCAAGTTGAAATACATTTTTTAAACTTGTAGCGGATGACACTTGATGTTAATACAGTTTCGGTCCCAATCGACTGGATAATTTATCTACAGGACCGCGATCACCCGAAAGATTCTAAATACATTACGCTCTATCAGCCGAAATTCATTAAACTCGCATACCGCGAAAACTATTAGACGTAGAATGTTGAAACTTCATATTCAGGATTTTTGTAACATCTAGTTGTGCACTACCCCATTCGGTCCCATTCGACTGGATAATTTATCTACAGGGCCGCGCAAAAGATTTTAAATACATTACGCTCTACGGTCAGAAATTCATTAAAGCGTATTTTAGAGGTATTAGGCTAGTTCAAAGGACTCAGAAGTGATATATCCTGTTAAGGGTTACAAAATGAATTTTTCCATCGAAAAAAGTGTCCTTATCATTTATAGTTCTGCTACAGGAACACTCAAAAGATGTCCAATACATTACGGTCAATGGTAATTTTAGGGACATTCATCCATTTCAAGCACAATACCGTCCAATCATATAGTTAGTTAATGGTCCGGCCACGGTCACGTGTCTCCTTCAAGAATTACGCCAAAAGTCGCCAATCTTGGTGACTTTTGGTGTATGTGTGTATATGTATTTAACTCTCAAATCTCAAAAACTATTAGTCGTACAATGTTGAAATTTCATATATAAGATTGTTGTTGTGTATCTCGATTTTCGGTTGCAATCTACCGGAGAGTTCATTGACAGGACCAGCCAAAAGAATTTCAATACGTTAATGTATATGGACATCTTCAATACAGGGCCCGATTAACCTCTGAAGTGAGGGGAAGCTCAGTCTCATTTCGGGCCCCCCATCCCCTTTTTGTTTGGGAAAATTAAAGTTTTAATGATTTTCTTTCATAAAAATATTTTATTCATAAAAAATAAATGTTATTGATTTAATTAGTTCTAATGATTTCTTTTGATAAAAACATTTTATTCATTAATTTGAAATTTTCCTTTCATAAAAATATTTTATTCATTAATCTTCATAATAGTGTAACGGGATTTTACAGTATTTTTGAAATTACTTTAATACAAATAACTAAAAACATTACCTTACTGGAACAATAAACTTTATTAATTTAGTCCTATTTTTCATTAGACATGGCTTTTTTCAGGAATTCTTTGTTTGTTTTGATGACATCATAAAAATCACAACACAGAAGTTGAGAATTAATTTTGACATTTAGAAGATATTTAACATTACATATTAAAAGTTTACCCCTCTCTGCTGCCCAAATATTCCCCATAATAGAAAAAAACTCTCAACTGCAGCAGGTGTCCCAGCCAATGACATCGCAAACAACTAATTTATAAATGTTGCGATATGAAGTATCAAGACTTCTAAAAAGCACAACTTCTCTTCATTAAAAATGTGTACAATAACTTAAAAGATCATATAAAAACAAAATTTTGAATTCTTATCGCAGTTTTTCAGTCATTTTCGGGCCCCCTTTCAAATTGTGAGGGGAAGCTCAAGCTTCCCGAGCCTTTTCAGTAATCAGTCCCTGCTTCAATATATTACATCTGTAGTCTGTCATTGTTTGGGACATGCCCAAAAGCCAAAATCTCGCCATTTGTCATCGACCTTGGCAAGTTTTGCCAAAATATCGCCACATTTGGCGATAGTCAGTCATTGTTTGGTCCATGCCCAAAATTTCGCCATTTTTCGTCGACCTTGTCGAGTTTTGCTAAAACATCACCAAATTTGGCGCCAAAAATAACTTCGGATTTCGCGTAACTCTAAATCTTTTAACCGCAGAATGTTGAAATTTTGTATTTTGAACTATTGTAGCATCTAACTGTGCGTCTCTCTCTCTCTCTCTCTCTTTTTTTTTTTTTTTTTTTTTCAATTCCTGCAATTAGTTCACACTCTCCATATATATATTTAAATATCTTGTTCAAATTTTCAATGGTTAATAAAATACTTTTTATTCATCAACTCAAGTTCAAATACATTATTTTTTAACTTGTAGTGGATGACACCAGGGCCTGACTATAACATTTTTGTACCCAGGGCACTTTTCAAATTTATTAGACTATATATAGCTGTCTGCATTTTTGTGCCCCTGTACATAGCTTTAAACTCAATTTTCACACCATCCATTCCATTATCACACACGCGTATACATATATGCGAGTCGCAGTAGTCGAAACCCCTTCCTCCGCGATGAAAAATTCCTGGCTACGCCACTGCACAGTAGTGTGTGTGAATACATATATATACATATTTGTAAGCCCTCCCCCTTCTAATTTTTTTTAATTACTATAAGAACCGGCCCTAAGGTAGCTGGCACCTCGGGGAAGCTAATTTTCGGTGCCCTTTTTAAATAAGTCTAACTCGTTTAGAACCCTTATTTAAGACAAGCCCGGTTGTAACGAGGAAATCGGAAATACTTGGCTGGTACAATGTTAAGTCTGTGGGAATATAACTCCCTTTTAACAAGTAAAACCCGTTTACGTAGAGGAATAATTTCGTCATTTATGGAATTTCTATGGACTTCCATCTTTCCAGCTCATGTAATCCTTTCTTAGAAAAATTCTTTTAACAATCCAAGTCAATAGAAAAGAAGACTGTAAAAAAGATACAAAGAGGGCTCATCTGACCAGGCCCGGACTGGCCAGGGTGCATGGGCACCGGCAGCATAGGGCAAGGGGGGGCAATGTCCCCCTGGATTTTTGTAAGCAGTGTTTTTTCTTGCTTTTTTGCTCTTTCCAACATGGTAACCGTGCGCTGAAGTAGTCTTTGCCCCCCCCCCTGGAGTAATGTTTGCCCCCCCCGGGAAATATTCTGCCGGCGCCCATGAGGAATTTTTTGCCATGCAAAATGTATATTCTTCACTACATTAGCACACACACGTATACATATATATGAGTTGTAGTAGTCGTAACCCCCCCCCCCATGAAAAATTTCTGGCTACGCCCCTGCCTTGACCCCCAAACAGATAAAAGAAAGAAAATAAAAAAAAATGTACTGTACTGATAGCACTTAAATGAAGTTTGACACTTGCAAAATTTTTTGCAGCTGCAATTGCGCCCCAGAAGGCTTCAAAACACTTCATTTTAAATGTAGTTCTCAAAATTTTTTGAGAGAGGGTTCCCGAATGAACAAGGGATTAATTAATATGAATGACGCACATTAATTAATAGATCAATATTTTATTAATGTATTAATTATCAATCATAATCAATTAATAATAACACCATTCCTCCCCCCCCATACCCCGAAAGTTAACACATCCTAATATTTATCGGTTACACAATAATCCGGGCCCCTCTTCTCTTGAGACGGGCGGGCCCCTACCCTCCCAATCCAGGCCTGCATCTGACCATGGGCAGATGGGCAGTCCGAACTTGGATAAACCTAAAAAAAAAGAAAAAAAAAAAAAAAAACAGTTCCCTCTCCCTTAGATCATGCTTTGATGGCGCTCCGGGCAGCTGCCCGAGGTGCCGCTACCTTGAGCCGGCACTGATTACTATGAACCTGCCCAGTGGCGGATTATTGGAAGTTTGTCGGGGGGGGGGCGGTTAGCTTGTCGGTGGGGGCGGTTAGTAAGAAGATTGACATATACATCCATTTTATGAAAGTAAAATAGGATCTTTTACATTAATTTCTTTTTTCTCGGGGGGGCGGTCGCCCCCTCCGCCCCCCCTTTAATCCGCCCTTGAACCTGCCTAACAACTCCCTCCCACTCCAGTAATAATTTTGAAACTTTTGTGTTTGAGCTATAAACTGAAATTTTAAAAAAAACACTTTCGTGAAAAAAAAAATAGTTTACCTTAAATTTAATTTTTATGGAAAAAGTTTTCGCTCTCAAAGGAAAAATTAATCAATAAACAGAAAAAAAAATGTACATTTAATCATATTGAAAACTAATACTTGTACTCCGTTACTGCAGTGTCGTGCTGGGCGATTGATTTGAAATGAGTATAATTTAGAATTTAGATTTAGAGTAACAACCAAGCTTTAAAAATATTTATCGCCATAATGCAAGTATTAACCAATCGCAAAACGAATTCGATTGACGTCACGGAATGCATATGGCTGCTGTGGAGAGTGCCTGTAAAGCCGCGGCTATGGTCTCTGTGAGTGTTTTTGATTATTATTTGTGTTTTCATTTTGGTGATTTAAATCTATGACTGTGTTACATATGAGATCTGAAGCGGTAGAAACAGATAGCACCAAGATAGAAAGTCGACAGTCTATGCATCGTCGGAGAATGCCGAAAAAATCCACGATCGTAAATGGCGCCGACGAAAGTCTTAGCTACGCCGCTGAAGATGAGTCTGTGGTCAGGCAGATAAACCTCGCTGCTGCGTTTCACGATCACATATCCTGTACTAAATCCGCAGAACTTAGCAAAATTGACGGGAGCAGGGTGCCCCTACCCTGCGAAACTGACCACATCTACGCCAACTGTAGTGGCGACATAAAAAACAAATCCCCGGTTGTGAATGCTTCGGCCAACCACCCATCGAAATCAAGAGAATTGACAGCCGAAAATAAACGGCTTAAGGGTGTGTTATTTGTGCAGTTGGAACTAATTAAGCATTTGGAGGAGGAAATTATGATAAAGGACAGGCAGATTATGAGTCACAAATTGGAATCGGACTCGGTAAGTGGGACCTCTCTTATAACGAACGTCCGGTTTCCATACAAAAATATGTTCCAAAACGCATGATTGAAAAGTTCAGTGCGTAGATGCGTGCAGGAACGTTTTTCGCTACTCTCAATCAATATGGAGTCTTTACACTAGTTGTGAAAACACCCCGCGATCCGGTTTTTTATTTTTTTAGATTTTGAAAGAAAATAAAACTTAAAAAAAAAAAAAAACTCTTAGACGCGTCACGCGAATGTAGCTTTGTTAATAAGTATTTTTAAATTACTTTTTTGTTGTTTTTTGATTTCGTGGTCGGTGGCATTCTAGCATTCATTTCACAAGCCGGAAAAGTTTATGGAAACTTACCATGAGTATAGATATTGTGCGCGTAATTTCAATAAACTTGATTGTTTACTTTATTCGTAAACATCCGTTGTTTGCTCTTTTCTAATAATGGTGAATTCGCCAAGAGAAGCGATAAAGAGCGGCTTATGCACCCTCCAGATTTTTGAATCGGGTTTTTGTGTGTTGATTGTACGTTTGTTTTTTATCGCGTGCAAATGGTAGGAACGCTTGCAGATATTATGATTTCACTGTTTTATAATCTTACATTTACATGGATAAACAAATCTGCCCTAACTTTAGCGGTGACTTGCCCTATGCTTTGTAAAAACGTCGGCATTTAAAAAATTCAAAGGCAGGCAGGCTGCCAAAAATCACTAATTGTTACTAACTTGCTGTATTTTATTGCTTAATGTAAGTGTACTTTATTTTCTATTGGGTCGGTAATTATTAGCGTAACTGTATGGAGAATTTTTAATATTTTTGAGGAAGAGGACTTCTATTAAAGTTTTACCACATTTTCTTACTCTAAACACTATGGTGCCATAATCTGAATTAGGAAAGCTAAGCAAATTCATTCAAAATATTATTGAGCAATAAGTAAACTAATCAAAACTAAGTTGCCTGCCAGCAAAAGCCAAATTAAAGTGCCCAAAATGTAAACCATTACAATATTGGATTTTGTGAATATGATAAACATCTTTTCTGTAAAATTGGTTTGGTAATATTTTAAGCATAATTTGAACATTTTGTCCCTAAAATTTGGACTACTTATAGAATTCATTTACAATACTTATTTGCAAAAACTAATTATAATAGTATATAAAAAAATTTCCATGCAGGCAACTTGCAATAATTTGTGATATTTTATTAACATAAACAGTCAATTTCTTTGACTCAGAAGCTTAAACACTATTTGAATACTATCTTAAGATTTTGTTTAAAAATTAAGATGTCACTGGGGGTGGCCTCTATTAATTAAGAATTTTGGAAAGTTTCAATCTATAAGTCCAGTGTGAAATTATTTATGAACGGATTGTTTTCAAAAGCACACTTACAAAATTTAAATTTTTTTCTTCACATATTTTTTT
Organism: Cheiracanthium punctorium; assembly: GCA_038373885.1. Lineage (NCBI taxonomy): Eukaryota > Metazoa > Arthropoda > Arachnida > Araneae > Cheiracanthiidae > Cheiracanthium > Cheiracanthium punctorium. The sequence continues at coordinate 168,615 of JAWZYV010015949.1, read as the reverse complement.
CCTATTTCAGCACTATAAAGTATAAACCATGAATCAGTTTGCCCTGTAGAAACCTGCTTTCTATGGTCCCATTCTCAGTTATGCTGTAACACAGGGGCGGCCAAACTTGGCACATTGAATAATTTCAAGTGGCGCATATCACTGTGCCTACTTATTGTTTTGAGACAGATTGAAGATTTTAAAAGTAATTTCCTCTCCAGAAATATTTTATTTTTGTACTTTAGATAACCTACAATGCTACGTGATTAAGAAGCACTTGCACACTCTAAAATGCATTGTCATCAAAAATTGAACCATCTCTGATCCTTTACTAAATAACCGAAAAATTAATTCTTGAATCCCCTTCCTCAGAACAGCAATTTGAATGCTCTGTTCACACTTACAGGGAGTACTGCCATTAATTTTCCCTTCTCTAAACTAAAAGCCTACCCATATTCATATTTTCCTGCTCTACCCAGGAACGTAAGTAAGTGTAAAAGGTGCTTAAACTCTATGGCGCATCTGTAGTTGTCCCTTCTCTAAACTAAAAGCCTACCCATATTCATATTTTCCTGCTCTACCCAGGAACGTAAGTAAGTGTGAAAGGTGCTTGAACTCTATGGCGCATCTGTAGTTGTCCCTTCTCTAAACTAAAAGCCTACCCATATTCATATTTTCCTGCTCTACCCAGGAACGTAAGTAAGTGTAAAAGGTGCTTGAACTCTATGGCGCATCTGTAGTTGTCCCTTCTCTAAACTAAAAGCCTACCCATATTCATATTTTCCTGCTCTACCCAGGAACGTAAGTAAGTGTAAAAGGTGCTTGAACTCTGTGGCGCATCTGTAGTAGTCTGCCAAACAATTTGGCTGCCCCTGCCTAAACACCTCAAGGATCAATCCAAGTATTTTTTCCAGGGTCCCATTTTTATGAAAATTACTTATTTTTGTGAATTTTCATACCAATTTTTAATAGAAGTCACGTTTTTTGTTAAAATAATTGATAAAACAAATTACAATATAGGGTAAAATGCCTATGAAAAGGGCCGTTTTAATCAATTGTTAATTTTGTGAAGGGGCCATTTTAATCATTTGTTAATTTTGGACGATGCAGACGAAAAAGGGGCTGGAAGCAGACCCAATTTTCGTCTGCATCGACCCCTGCACCTACAAAGTTATTTTAGGAATAAAAAATATTTTTTAATTCTTGAGTTTGTGTACCAATTTATTTAAATCTTATTTTTTAAACATAAGGACTTGGATTTTTTATGCTATTATTTTAATTTTAGGATAGTGGACTTGCCAAATTTATTAATTAGTTAAAGGATTAATAATTGATGTAGTTTAAATTGAATTTAATTGATATAGTTAAAGATTAATTCCATTATATTTAAAAGATCTAGTATTATTTTTGATTAACAGGTTTTAAGCGATAAGTTAACTCTTTCTGGATTTTTTTCTTTCTTTCTCTCCTTAATTATGTTTAAAATGAAAATTTGAAAATCTTTCTGACAGTTTCTAAAAATGTGTTTCTGTTTGCTTAGATCTTTCCTATTAACTATAACGTTTTTTCTATGAAAGAAGTTACTAATCAAATCAAACGTAACTGAAAATTTAAAGCTTCTGCAGAATAAAGTTATCGTGGTTTGTTTAAATGAAACAGTGAGTGATGAAAACAAAGAACTAAATAGGAAAGATCAAATAAAAAATATTGATCGAAACAAAAGTGTTCTGTGATAATTAGAGTCGAAATAATGAAGATACAAACATTGCTTTGCATTCATATTTGTTTTCTGTACTTTAATATAAATCACAGTATTTTGCAGTTTCAAAAACCTCTCTTAATGCAATTTAATGTTGCATGTATTGCTCCATGAGAATTCAGAAATTAATATTAAAGTTTGTAAAAAATTTCCTATAATTATTTTTGCTAATCCAGTTGTATTTCTTATGTTGATTAATTTTTCATTTGTTTTAATGCCTGAAAGTTATATTTCATGCTCTGAAAAATTGTATTCCACGCGATCAATCTAATCTACCCCGTAAATCAGTTTTTCAACCTATGGTCCGCGTTGACATAATTTTTTGCATTAACTTGAAAAATTAAGTGAATCTGTAAGTAGTGCCACCTATCTTCCTGTTATTGAAATAATTTCTCTGTTTCATCGTTTACTTCATCTATATAACTGAAAAGAAATTCTTTTACTTAAAAATATTGTAAATGATTGATTTCCTTATAAAAAATAAAAATATGGGGGAAAAATATCTTTTATAAAGGGGAATATTTCTTGATGAAATTTCAAGGAACTGCTTTTAAACAGATTGTTTTCTTACAGCATATTTTCCCCCTTAAAGCTTTTATTAGAAGTATATATTATACGCCAAAATAATTTTAAACTAGTACTAGACAAATTTACTATGTATAAATAATATATTGTAAGCTTAAAATTTAACAAACTATTTACTTTTAATTACATTTGTGGCAGTGCAGAAATTGTTTAGTGCTGCCATCTATTGTCAAATTGATCCGATGCGAAACATACTAATAAGAACTTCTTTTAAATAGTGTCAAGCGTTTGAGACTCAAAAAAAAAAAAAAAAAAAAAAAAAAAAAAACTATTACAATTAGAAAAAAAAAATACTAACTTAATCATTTAAAAAAGCACTCTTTAATAACTGAACGATTCAATTTGATCTTGATACAATATGTTGTGTCTGTGTGTATATATATATATATATTTGATTTTTTGGGTTTATCCTAGAGGAGTTTAATAATACAAGATAATTTATGTACTCCTAGATGTAACTTTAATTTTATGAATATTTTAATTATGAAATTGTCTTCTAAACACTCGGGTATAGCTATCTTCAATATTTTTAATAAAAATATACACACCATTTTTGTTTGTTTTAAAGCTTGTTCTTATTTATAACTAAAGGTGATAATTTGATCAATAAAATTTCTAAGCCTCTTTGTGTATCCAAATACACACAAAGCATTTGTATTTAAATGAGATCCATTATTTTCATTTTTGTTTTCATGTAATTTTTTGTTGTTGTTGTTGTTGTTTACTCCTTTTTATTGGTGTTTGTTACCTTGACTGAATCAATTCAGTGCTTTGTCCCTATATATTAGAGATAACGGATTAAAGATGCACCGAATATTCGGTTTGGCCGAATACTTTAATATTCGGCAACCGAATAATAAACAGATTTGAATACCCAACCATGGCAGCATAGGGAAAGGCGGCAATGCCCCCCCCCCCTCCTGAATTTTTATATGGAGTGTTTTTCCTTGTTTTTTTGCTCTTTCCAACATGGTAACCATACGTTGAACTAGTCTTTGTGCCCCGCCCCCGCCCCCCCCCGGTAAATATTCTGCCGGCGCCCATGTACCCAACAACTGACAAACAACGGGCAAACAAAAAATTATACCATTAATGAAAATTGTAATATAGTTCCATAGTACAGCATCAATTCAAACTGTTATTTTCTAATATCACATTGAAAGTAATTTTAATTTTACAGAAAATACCCAGATGTTAAATTTTGTTGCTTTTCAATTTTTCTTAAATCTTACGACGCATTACATTAACCTTACTATTGCTAACACATTTAAATATGAAACAGTAACCAGAAAAAAATCATAATATTACCGTATATATTCGAGTATAAGCCGAATATAAAAACGCAGGACCGAAAAGAATGATCACTCGCCAAATATGGAAAATTACATTTAATTTACATTTTCGTGAGAAATGTAGAAAATTTTTGGCAAGTTCTTTTTTTTTTTTTTTTTTTTTTTTTTTTGAAAACATGCAAATTTTCTTTCATTTCATGAAAATATTTCCAAGTCTTTTTTATTTCTGTCCCGTATTTTTGTTATTTTTGGTTAGTCTGTCCATTTTCCGAACACGAGGAAAGGACTGCGAAAAAAATGAAATCTAAGATGGCGGCTGGGTCATTGAACCTTACTCGTCCCATTCTTTTACTAACCCGATTTTAGGCCGACCCCCCAACTTTTTAATCAAAATTTCTCAGCTTATACTCGAGTATATACGGTAAGTGTTTATAAATATGTAAAGTCAATTAACTACTAATTTTTTTAAATAAAATATTCAGAAATTAAAAAAATTATCATTTCACTATTTAAAAAGATCATTAATAATATTTAAAGGAAGCACTTTGATATATATTACATTTTGGGGTATTTTAATTCCTGAAGTTTTACACCATATGAAATATAAAGTATTGTTTAAAAACAAATTAAAGTAACCAATGTTATCAAAGTTTAATACATTTTTGCTAAATATTCGGCATTCGGCCGAATATCCGGTTAGAACTTTAACCGAATATTCGGTATTCGTTAATTGGCAAAATATGGAATTTGGTGCATCCCTGTAATGGATAGTGATTTTTCCGGATATCAGATATTCGAAGCTCCTTTGGTTGCTGGATACAGATATCCGATCGGATATCAGGCACTAAACATGTATTTAGTTATTAAGTGTGTTTTTTCATTTTTTTATATACTAACATCCGAACAATAAATTGCAAACATGTTTCACACATCATTAAAGTATTTTTTAATAATTGACTTATAATTTACTAAAACTAAATATCTTGGTATGTATGTACATAAAAAAGTTATTTAAAATGTAAAAAGTTAAGGCATTCTTTCCATTTGTGCATTACTGGCAGAAACAAATAAATTTTAACCATGATACATTTATTAATGTATCTATAATTGCAGATTATTTTCACAAAGAAATGCATACTTTTTTATTTATTTAAGAATAAGATATCTATTTTAGTAAGATACCTATGATAGATGAGTTAATTTTTTCCAAACATAGGTTTAATCCTTTTTTCCTGTTTTAATAATTTAATATTAATTTACAAGTCATTTTAAGTTAAATTACTTTTTGCAATTGATAAATAAAAAGTAAATCTCTTAAATATTTGTAGTGAAATTTTAATGCTTTCTTTTGTAGTTTTATACAGGTATGAAACCAGTACCTTATTATCCCATGGGCAAATCGGGACTTTGCCCAGGGCCCCCGGCTCAAAAGGGCCTCCATTATCAAATGTTGTTCTGAAATATTCTTTTTTATATCAACATTTTATGAAAAATAAAACAAATTTCATAGGTGGGGGCCTCCAAATTCATCAATGCCCGGGCCCCAGTTGATCATAATCAGGCTCTGTATGAAACAGAATTTTTTAGGTTATGCATTAAATTTCTTAAATCAAAAATAATTATATATTTTCTTAAAACTACAAGTTAAAAAAACAAAATTAGATCTGTTTAATTTTTCAGCTTCTTTCTCAGCATTCTTTCGCAGTACAAAAATTTATATGACACAATAAGGGGAGAAAATGGTAGGGGGGCAAATTCATAAAAAAAAAAAAAAAAAAAATCATTTCAAACATTAGTTTACAAATTTTAGGACAATTTCACTTTCTTACTCTTGATTTCGACATTCCGACACATGCCCACACACACACACACACACACACACAAAAAAAAAAAAAAAAGTAAAATTTTGTCAAAGCACTTTATGTATGGAGTGATAATCATACACATTTCTGTAGTAGTAACTAAAAGAACTATTTTAAACTAGTAAAATACCATATTACAACACAACTGTCTGCACAAGCAGCCGCCATGTTATCATTTTCATTAATATATATTTCACAAGTAGACTTAACTTTAATAAGCAATTGAAACTTGCAAAAAATCATAAATGATTTTGGTTTTCCGTTATCTCACCACCAGCCAAATTTGGCGATTTTTTCCCGGCAGTAGAGGGCGATGCTTGGCGACAATATTTTCTGGTAACCCATCCTCGTTTGCACGGCGATCTTCTTTCTTTCTTTCTTTTTTTTTTTTTTTTTTTTTTTGGTAACCCGGATTCTTAATGCGTAGTACAAGCGCTACTGTTTCATGTTGTTCCTAGGGAACAAAACATCGTGAGGTCCTACTTCTGCTTACCAGAGTTAAATTAAAAAAACAAAGCCATAAGTAGGCTAAAATATTTTTATTAAGTAACAAGTTCTATTTACAAGTCATGACAACAATTATGACATTTTACAGGATACAGGATGCAAAACATTTCTACGGTCACATGAGCAAGAAAACATTTCAAAGAATTTTAAAGGATATTTAGCTAAATTCAGAACTAACGTTTACATTTCTGCAAGGCTCACGCAACTAGCGTAACAGGCCGATACTATGGCAAAAAGGATTTAACTTAAAGTTCCATTTAATTTAAAGATGTCTGCAAATCGCAGTATAAATTAAGTTACGTTACGTTACTTTAAACACAGCTTACAGCCGCTGGCTGAACTGCGTCCTACGCACCCGGCTCCCTCTCTGCTGCTCTGCCACCAACTAAGATTCAGAGTTCTTATACAACAGTAGAATGCCGCTAGCTGACATGGCGTCCAATCAGAGACCGCCGCACACGGGAGCGAGGATATTAGCATATGGCGAAAGCTTGAAACATTTGCATATGATTCGCACGTGGCGAAAGAATGACTCGCGAGCTAAATCAGCACAGAAAAGAATATCGCAGAAAAGAGATTACGGCCAGCAGCACAAACGCTGCTCAACTTCGCCGATGAAACTTGTTTTGATTTTAAACTGGAGCTCATGTGTCCGTTAACAAATGATGCTGCTGCTCCAATTCGAACAGCTATTAAATCTTTTTGCGACGACGGGAGAATGGATTATTGTTTTGAAACTGGGAAAGGTTTTATTTAAGTTTTAGTTACGTTTTACTTATGCTATTGAAGATAAGAATTAAGTAATTTAAGTAAAAATAAATTAATTTCAGTTTCATAATAATTAATCCCTACATTTCAAAAGGAAAGCAAAACAAATAATGCGACGTACTGATTATACTAATCTCCGAGTGTGTTGTTTGTTCATATGCAAACGTGTATCCTGAATCGTGCGGCGAGCTTGTTTTTTTTTTTTTTTTTTTACTAACGTTGCTTCTGTGTCCGTAGTATGTTAGCTTGTGTTTGAATAGTAAAGGATAACGTATTTTTCTGTTTTGTATTCGTCAACCTATTTGATTTATTAATCTTGCGTAGACCGAGTGCATGTGTTTGCATGCAGAAAAACGCCGATTGGGTCTGTTTTGTATCCTTCTGCGATCCTGTTGTTGTATTGATGTATAAACATGCGTAGTATGTATAAGCGTGTGTAGCCATATTTACTTCAGTTTAGGTGAGTGTTGCTTTTACATATATATTTGTATAAATATGAAAATGTGGCGACGAATGTAGATTATAAAATAAGTTTTTGGCAGAGTTGTTAAAGGAATTGTTTTGTAATGTGTGAATGCCGCCATGTATATTTTGAAATTGTGTGTCTTCATAGTTTGAGCTTCAAATTAAAACGTTTTGACTGGGGAACGGGGAATTGAACCCCTCCCCCCCCCCCCCCCCCCCCGTTTTAAGAAGCCGATCTTAATAAAAGATTTATTTGATTACCTTGTTAAGAACCATGAATAAAAATTTGACTAAGTGAAGAAAGAAATCCCAGTTTTTACCTCACTTATGGGAAGTGGAGTAAAAAATGGAGAAAGATCTGGCATCTTCAAACAAGGTTGATAAGTGTTTGATTTTGGTTTGTCTGCCTGTCCATCTGTGCTCTAACTCCCGTAAATATGCATCGATTACTATGAAATTTATAATATGTTATTTCTATGTACTGTGCCATGTACCCTATTGAAAATCGTGCATGTAGCATTTATAGTTCTTCTGCAGGAGAGCTTAAAAGATTTCCAATACATTAAACTCTACGTGCTGTCATTGTTTGAAGTGTATTGTAGAGATAGTTGACTATTTGAAATGAAACAAAAGGACACATGTTATTAAGGAATACAAAGCTCTCCGAAAATAGTGTCTGTATCATTAATAGTTTAGAAACAGGCATCGATTTAAAGCACAATACTATCCTACTATGTAATACCTCCTCAAAAAGTGCACTAAAATTCGCCAATATTAGTGACTTTGGCAATAAATCTCCAAATATGGTGAGAAAAAAATCTTTCCAAAAATGAACTCAGCTTGGCGATATTTTCATTATTTGGTTGGAAATCAAAGATTACCTAGTGTGGTAATATTAATGTATGAGGATTTCAATGATAATCTTGAAAATTCATTACTTGCACTCTAATTAACCGATTTAGTATGTTACGTTAAGGCAGAGGCTATGCAAGGGCTATCTGCTTAGGGGATGAGTGTGTGTTTGTGACTGCGAGCTCACTAGTGTGTTGGAAAGTGTTTTATAATCGATGCGTTTGGCATGATTTATCTTTCTTGTTGTGCATGTAAGCATTGGCCATTGAAGGCAGGAAAAGAAAAAACTTCCTTTAAGCAAAATCTCAAGCAAGCCCTCTTTTCTTGAACCTGATATTAACCATACATAGTGCAACATAGAAAAACTAGACTATTTGTCTGCTTTCTTCACTTTTTTGTTGCAACAGTAGATGGCACCACCGGCAGATTTTCTTATAAGTTATACCAGTTGTAAAGCTTGGTCAAGTCATAAATTTCAAACATTTGAAAAACTAATGGAAATGTTTAGTTGCCAGTTTGTTAAAATAATAATTTTTATCATTTTACTTCCTAGTATAAAAAGTAAAGAAAGTATTTCAGTCCTAAAAAATTTTAGCTTTCAAATTTTGATGGCAATTTCGATTTTGGACATTTTTGAATCTTTTTTGAAAAGTTTCTGACTGAAGTCTGTGTGTATTATTATTTTGTGTCCTGAAATATTGTATCACCTCCTCAATCTGGAGTTTCTAAGGCTTTATATATATATATATATATATATATATATAATTTTAGTTTTTAGAAATAGGCACAAAAATCTTAACTTCACTTGGTCAGATCACTAAAGTAATTCTTACTTATTTTGTTGTTTTAAAATTTGAAGGAAATGATAAAATTAGAAAAGTAAGAGAAATCATAGACTTAAAACAAAACATTTGGTTTTAAATGAAATAGCGATCTTGACTCTTAACAAGTGGTCTTTGAATATATTGGACTTACTTGTTTACATAGTATTTATTCCCAGGATTTGATTCACTATTTAGCTAATATATTTAGTAATGAGTAATGCAGTTGTGTTTTTAAGCTCAGCTTAAACTGGAATGTCAATGGCAGAGAGAATCTGTGTATCAGTTTCAATCATCAATTGCCCGGAAGCAGAAAGTGGGTAAAAGTGCGATGTACATTGCAGAACAATCGCAATCTTTGCAGAACATTTCATCTTTTAAAAAGAAAGAATATATAAGATGTGTTCTGCAGAGCAATTAACGCGACGTGCCCTTTATGCTATGCCTTCTCTCTTCACTTTTTGCACAATTTTTATACCTAATTTGCATTTTACTGTGGTCTGTCAGACTTGGACAAAATGCCTGCAGAACATTTGCAACTGTTCGAAGTTATGCTGCAGAACACTGAATATAATTCTGCTTCTGGGATCAATTGGCACTGCAGAGTTTTGGCAATTTATTTTTTGTTGCATATCTGACCCAGCTCTCATTGAAAAAGCATTATGCAAAATTTCTAGTGCAAATGGTTGGCCCTAATAAATACTTTGGTAAACTCTGTGAATTTCCTGCAGTCTGGCTTTAAATGTAATTTTCCAGCTTTGTTGATCATAATTTAATCCTTTCAAAGTAACTTTTACAGATAATCTAGTTGATTCTATACAGGGTGTCCCTAAAAGTTAGTAACATGTTTTACCTATTAGAGATATGGCGTCAATGTAAATTGAAAAAAAAAAATTCAAAATAAAGTAAGAAAAAAAGACTATGTTAAGAAAAAATTCATCTCATTAATTTTCAGAAAATGACACTTTTTAAATTTGTATAAACCTCTGTACAAAAGAAGAATTTCCAGTTTGTAAAATGTACCTCCACACATTAATGTGATGATGTACAAAATTTCAGCCTTTCATCATAAGACATTTCAGATATTTTTAATCAAAGATGGTATGGGGCTGTTCACAAATTTTACTGTAAATATTTAATGCTACAGTCTGAAAAATTATTTTAATTTCTGCATGACCTCTGAAACTTGATCATCTGACATGATTTTTTTTTTCTCTTCTAAAGCCATTAAAAAGTGGTTTAAGTCAGCATGCATCATCTTCATTTCTCTGACACTTTTTAGGATATAATTATGAAATTTTGTACATTACCTCATTAGTGTATGGGACAATTTTTTGCTAACTACGAGGTTTTTTTTTTTTTTTTTTTTTGTATGTGGGTGGTATACAAATTTAAAATATGTAACAAAGAATTGGAGCTTATTACCATGTTGTTGGTACCAGATATGTCAAAGCATGTGGAAGCATTGCCTCTTGAATGAATAGACTACATATTCCTTGTGGTCCATTTGTATGTGTCTACCATGTTATTTGAAAGACTGTATTGAGACTTAGTTTACTGATATGTTTTATTTTTCTGTAAAATACTAAAAATGATACTAAGTGTAGTGTAAGTAGATGCAGCAGTTCCCATAATGATAACATTGCATTGCCTGTTAGGTTAAAATGAAGATTTAAATATCTTCATTTTTCTTTATTTAATATGCTATGCTTGGATGCTTCCTTTACCATTTAAAGAACTGACCAGTTTGATAACACTAAAATGATATGTGTCAATAATGTGTTCTGAAAAGTTTCATATGTGGCAATATGCCCATTTTTCTTTTCCTAATGCAATATTAATTTTTTTCTCTATGTTCCAGTTAAGAGCTCGTCTAGACAGAAGAGAGCGTATGTGTGTTGTCAACAAATCCTTTCCTAAACCAGAAGAACGCACAAAGACTAACATATCAGAGGTTAAATGTGCTGAACCTGAAATAAGCAGCACAACTAGTGTTGTTACACCTGTTATGCCTTCAACTTCTGCAACAACAACTATCACTGTGACTGCGTCTACCACTATTACTACAAGTTCTGCAGCAGCAATGGTTGGTTCAGAAGTTGTTCCTGCAAAAATAGAACATTCTAGTGCAGTTGCCTCTGTAAATCTGGTCACACGGTACTTTGGAAGGCGATCTAAAACCATCCCATCTAGAGCTCTCAAAAGGTAAGTTTGTATAAGACATGCATTTGTTACGCATGCAAGTACATGCATTTGTTACTGTAACACACTTTCTGTGCATTTAATCAAGCTTCACGGACGCTAGTAATCTATCCGCCTTAGGTCTTTTTGATCACATGCAGAACTGTAGAGTCGCTAGGGAAAATGACCAACTCAGATTCTGCATCCTGGAAATTTAAACTTAGACTCTGAATCCGACACAGACTCCCGCATATATTATGTAAACATATACACAGTGTTACAGTTTATTTTTATAATTATAAAAGTAATATAGGGGCTACAGGGAAAAAAATGTCACAGCAGATTATTTATAATAATTAGCACTTATTATGAAATGGAAAAACTGTCATTAGTACATAATTAAAAAACAGTATAACTTCCGCAAGGTCTTTGACAGGGGACCCTAAATCCGATTTGATAAACTTCAGAGCTGAGAATGTCTTTTCACACTAACTTGAGCAGGAGGAAGAGCTACTGTGTCAGGCTACTTCTTTTTACTTTCTAGGATAAATTTTATAAGTTCTAAAAGAAGTGTCTTGCAAGAGTGATTTTCTTGTTGTGTAAGTTGAGTGAGTTTCTAGTAATGCCATCTATGAGCTGAATAAGTTTAATGAATAATAGAAAATATCACATCTATCTTCTGCCCTTATATTTATTTATTAATATGTCAATAAAATAGAAAATAAGTAAATGTTTATTAATGTATGTAGTTCATAAATCAAAATAACTCAGTTTCTCAATAATTATTTTTTTCAAATTCAAACTCTCCGACAAAAACCGAGTCGGTGTTTTTAGCAACTCCATCCGGCCAGCAAGGAAAAATAATAACTATTTAAGATGTCTACCTGTCAGGAAAGTCTGGAAAATGCCAGGAAAATTCTCTAAAAGAAGTTTCTCTCCGTATAAAAAATTTTTGGGAAGGTTTTTGTCAGACTCCATAGAGTGAAATATGCTGATAAATGTGATTTATGTTTAGGTAGAATGAATGAATCAGAATGTTTGTGGAGTATGTGATGTACACACCTGAGCTGTCTCTCTATGACCAATGATAAAATGTGGAACTCTATTATCACTATATTATTATTATCATTCTGTATTCTTCCTGATTTGAAGTGTAGTACACCAAAAGCTAAAAATTTATGTTTAAAATTTGGCATCTGCATTTAATTTTGTCCTCCAGATATATCGCATAAATATCCCTGTAGCACAAGCAATATTGGTTAGTGATATTTAAATCTGAACTTAACAGAAGTATCCTATTTGAAACTCTTAATAATCTTTTTCTATCCAACTTCAGTGCATAAAAAATTATATTAAAGCTAAAATAATATTTCAAGTAAGTTGTAGCAAAATATTTAAATATAAAAGGGAGGTTGTGCTGTTGAAGGATTTCCCAAAGTGTTACCCATAGTCACGATTTTTTTTTTTTTTTTCTTCTTCTCCCTGAAGCTCCCAAAAGTCTTAAAATTGGCTTTCAGAAATTTAGTAGGCACCCTGTTACAATATGATCATTCTCATTGTTGCCCATGCTGACAAAATTTTAGAGATTGCAATCACTAGTCATAAAAGAGAAGTTTCAGTGCCCTTATGAGGAGTGATTTCTATCCAGTTTAATGGTATGATTAAAATAATGGTAAGCCCTATCAAGATTAACTTGTTACTGTTATTCTTCATTAAAAGCCTTACACTATGCATAGAAATAATTCTTATTAATTCCATTACTTCACTTGTAAAATACCTTTATTTGCTTTAATTCATTCTTGATAAAATGATGTCCGATTTAAATATGTCTTAATCTGCTGTCTATACATTCCAAGTTATGTTGCAAAAGAGAAAGATTAAGGATGGATTTTTAAAAATATGCAAGCTAAGAATTGTGATTTTCCAGAAAAGGCAGGCCTCTTTATACTCGAAACTAGCAATCACCTCATTCTAGTGAGAGCTATTGGCACCCAAGGTGGTGTTTCAGTTTTCTGATCCATTCTTTCTAAGTTATGGTCATTCTGACCCCTTTTTCTTCATGTCAGCCCTTCAGTTACTCCCCTCATTTTAAGTTTGTGTTCTGCCACCCTGTTATCTTTAGTTTTAGCCTGTTGCCTGAGGTAGACCACTTCCTTTATTTCCCTGTTATAAATGTAAAAATTGAGTACTTAGTGTTTTTTTAGCAGCAGTTGTAACATTTTTCAATATTAGATACATTAAAAATGAAATTTAACTACTGTATTTACCCGCATAAAGTTGAGAAATTTCCAACAAGAAAGATGCTTTAAAGTTGGGGGGTCGACTTATACGAGGGTCCTTAATTTTTAATTTTTTTTTTTTTTTTTCATCAGATGTCAAAAATGCCCTTTTATAAGACAAATGTTCTCTTCCTGCACTCTATAAGACAATGACGTCTTTTCAGGTTGATTTTCAGACCAGGGAGAATGTAGCGATACAAAGATTGAAAACCTATATCATGTTGTTCTTGTTAGATTACGGCCAATTAGCTACGCGTGGACTCTAGGCCGAAGGGTAGGGTGCCTCCGCCCCCCATGGAGGTCTTTCTAAGGGATCGTAACCCAATACGTGTACATGATGAGCCGATAACGACGAAGGAATTTTTTTAATTGTTTGATGAGTCCGATATTGAATCGGATCTTGAATCAGTTTAACTTTGTATATTAGTATTTTGCGATATCATACTATCAGTAGTGTCATATTATTATTCATTATCATCAGTTTAATTTTGTATACTACTTTTGTATTGTTATTATCTTTATTATTGTATATTTAGTACTTTCTTTTTTTACAGATGATTTTGAATAAATGTATTTTAAAAAATTAAAGTTTCTTGATCCGGAAAGTGGCGGATCGACTTATACGTGGGATTTAAAAAGATTCAAATTTTTTTATAAAGAAAGTGGGGGGGGGGTCAACTTATACACAGGATCGACGTATACGTGGGTAAATACGGTATTCTAATGTATCATAACATGGTAATTTTAGCCAGAGATTTCAAATTGTCAGTGATTTAATTTTTAAATTCAATAATTTTTTGAAAAGATAAGGATTAAATATAAATGAAGCTTTGACATTCTGAATCTCTTATTAATCTAGTAATGCAATACGAACACAAAACAAGAAAATAACCCTGGAAAGTCATGTAGTAGGTAATTTGCATAAATCAAAATCATTCCAATCTTGCAAAACTTTTATACCTTTAGTTACTAGTTAGCAAGTATTATTTAAAAAAAATTTAAGTCAATTCCTACTTAGGTAAATAAATAAAAATTGGCAAAATATCACCAAATTTGTCGCCAAAAATAATATCGCATTTCGCATAACTCTAAAACTTGTGTCGCTCTCAAGAATTACCGATATTTTGACATTGGATTTTCGAATTTGGCGATATTTTGACAAGACTCGCCAATGTCTACAAAAAATGGCGAGATTTTGGGCATGGGCAAAACAATGACCGACTATCGTCAAATTTGGCAATATTTTGCCAAAACTCACCAAGGATGAAGACAAATGGCGATATTTTAGACATGGACCCAACCAATGACTGACTACAGATGTTAATATATTGAAGATGTCCATAGATATTAATGTATTGAAATTCTTTTGGGTCGTCCTGTAAATAATGTGTGTGCTAATAATAGAGTGTGAGCTAATAATAGGAATTGAAAAAAAAAGAAAATCCATGTTTTTCATGTGAGTAATTAATTTTATGTTTTATTCCAGGCGTTACCTAGGACCACCTAAACCAATTCGATGCAAACAACCAGCTCTAAAAAGTTTATCTTCTGCAACATCTGTTTCATCAGGATCAGAACTTCATGAAGAAGAAATGGTTCCTAAAACAGAAGCTCCCAAAGAAACCCAATCTAGCCATGAAAAGTCATCAATTACAGATATTAAAGTAGTTAAAAAAAGAGGTAAAAAACCCAAAGGAATTTCTAAAAGAACTGACTTTTTAATGACAGATGAAGTTTATTTTTTGCCTGACAATCGAACTGTACACAGCTGTCTAAATTGTTCTCAACCTTTAATTGATGGTATGTATAATGTTTTTTATTTCTTTTGCTTAATTTGAATGAGAAATTAATGCATTAAAAATATTTAGGGGTATCAACAATTAACTTTTAAAACTATGACAGAGTACACAAGCCGCTAAAACCAACCTATTTCCTGTTGTAATAATAAGACTAAACTGTTAAATGTTTTAATGGCTTCTAAATTTTTGAAGAATGAGCAAAAATATTTATGTATAAAAAGAAAAGGGGATTTTAGATATAATTGTAGTTTGACTACAGACAATGATGTATTGTATCACTGATGGTTGCACCAGAAAGCTTTTTAATCTTCCTCTCCTCCTCACCTCTTTTATAAATTATAATTTTTAAGGCATTTTAATTATAAAATGGTGTGTGATGACATTTACTTATGAGCAAGCAGTGCATCATGTTTCTAGACTGATGCAACTAGTTTAAGTATATTCTGTTGTAATGTTGCTCTTAGTTGACCATTTTGTATGACATTCAAAAGTTTTGTCTTTAAATTTAAAATGTAACAGTCGCTTGTTTATAGTATAACCACTAGATGGCAGCATCATTTTTGTAATCATAAAGGAAATTGCTTTATGGGAAATAATATTTAAGTCAATTAAAGCTAATAAATATTTTAATAAACATATTTGATCTGTTTGACAATTCTCATGGATGTTTTTCTTTATTAAACTCAAAAAAAAAAAAAAAAAAAAACTACAAATGAAAAAATAACTGAAGGAGGGGGGGGGGGGGGGAAATAATGATCAATTTCGGGGGGAAAAAAAAAAAAAAAAAACATTAAGAATTCAAGGTGTCAGAAGCAAAATCAGAATTTCTTTTCTTTCCATACTTGGCCTTCTTGGTGTAGAATCTTTTGGTGACCAAAAAACGGTATCTTATTTCTTATGGGCAGAATGTAGCAGTTTGCTTAGATTTTGACTAGTAAAATATTTTTTTCTACAACATTAATAAAACTTGCAGAAACAATTTTCGAATAGCTTTTCTTAGCATGTTTGTAATTAAAAACATTGTATATAGATTTAGCTTCCTTTTACCTCTTTCCCCCCCCCCCCCCCCCCCAAAAAAAAAAAAAAAAAAAAAAAAAAAATTCTAAAATTTGTAGTTTGCTTTAAAATAAATAGCTGATAAGCATTATGGGTTTGGTTAAGAGATTCAAATCGATTGAGATATGCTGTCCCTACATGGCCACTCTTGCCTTGTGTTAGAAATTTTGTCATCGTAAAAAAGTGTTAAAAAAAAACATGTCGGCTTGTACACATTGGAGGCGTACATAAATTACATTAAAACAGCATCTATAGCATGGTTATATTAAAGTACCTGGGAAGTTTACCGTAATAGAAAGAATCTACATCAATGTGAATGATTTCACTAATTATTATTCTGAATATTGCAAGAAAATGTGCTTCAGCGCCATCTCGTATGACAAAAATGTGCCAAAACAACAAAAGCTAACATTTAAAATTCTTATCTTTCATCATTTTGAGTACACCACCTCTAACTTCGGTGCTAGTTGGCTAGCAAAATGGATAAATGACATCTTAAAAATTTAAATACATTCTGGAGCACGTGATTCTTCCAAAAAAAACTCTACAAACATATCAGAATAATAAATTGTTAAACTACAATTATTATTATTAATTAGTCTCATCTTGTAATTTGAATTTACTTTAAAACAAATAAATTTTGAATTGCATTTCCTAATAAACTCATGTGTACTGTTCAATACATGAGAGATCTCTTTCTTGCTTTGATAAGATTCTTCAGACTTCTTCAATGTTTCATAAAAATTCAGTTTTTTCAATTTTTCAAAAATTTTCAGAATTTTTTATTTTTTATTAAGGCAAAATTGTATGTAAGTAGGATAGATTTAACATCAGTAGCAATTACAATATTTATAGAACTTGAAATTCAAAAGTATTATTGCTCAAATGTTATTCTCGCATTCTTTTAAACGTTTTCCTTTTTTGTCAATCTCAACCCTGTTCTTGTCAATTTTGAGAGAAACTTGCAGATTTTGCTTAAATGGAAACCCTGTTTTATAGAAAGTCTTGCATTTTGTGAGAAGGAAAAAAATTAATTTTTCTAGAATTCATTTAAAAATTTTTAATTATATTTTTCTTTTATTAGTGCCTTCTTGGAAGTTGAAACCAGTGACCAGCTTTTATCAAATGGAAGGAACTGAGGTATTGTGGTATTCAAAATATTTTTCTACCTATAAAATTTTTAATGTTCACAGCCCCCCCTCCTTTTTTTTTTTTTTTTTTTTTTTCATAGGCAGTAATAATCAGAGAAAGCTTTGTTTTAAAATTTTACTTTAATCATCTATGCTAATTCTAATATGTTCAGTATCAAATTTCTGGAGAGTACCTGTAAATTAAGTCTTTCATTTTGTGTCTATGATTACATTGTGATCAAACTTTTGTTTTAGTCTGTATTTTGAAGGTAGTGCCACTGTGCAGTTGTGCAGGCTGTACAGTGTGCAAGGCTAAAGGATGCTTGTACTATGCAAAAGCATAGGAACTTCTGTAATAAACTATTAAATGTAGGTGTAGGGAGGGAGAAATGATAACTTAAATTGAAGTAAAGATACTGCTGAATGCCTTGATTAAAAAACTTTTCAATGCATAAGAATAACCAGTGATCGATCTAAGATTTTTTCAGAAGAGTTAAAATACTCCTTAATCTTTTTAGAAGGAATAGTTTCTTTTCCAAAGGAGTAATTAAAACAACAAATAATTATGCTAAATTTTCAAATGTATAATAAAATTGTGTTCAACACATTAATAACTGTAAAGTAATTAAAAAACTTTGTAAAAAACACACATAAGAAGTAAAAGGAAAGAGGATACGCGTTTCGTTCAAAAATTGTTTTGAACTTCTTCAGTCCAAGCCCTTCGACGTAAAGAACACAGGGAACTGAAAAGAGAAGCTTGTTTGGCTTGTTTTTCTCTTTTCAGTTCCCTGTGTTCTTTACGTCGAAGGGCTTGGACTGAAGAAGTTCAAAACAATTTTTGAACGAAACGCGTATCCTCTTTCCTTTTACTTCTTATGTGTGTTTTTTACAAAGTTTTTTAATTACTTTATTGTTTAACACCAGTATTTTGAGTGTTTTTTCAGACATTAATAACTGATTATGCATCTAGGAACATAAATGTCAGTTCAACAGAAACTAGTACAATAATTGAATTTTTTAAATTTAAAATCAGCAAATCATATTACTTATCAAAATATGCCTAATTTTACATGGAAAAGCATTGTTAAAAATATACATCTAGAGGCGTTATCACGATCACTGAGAATAACCTAATTAAGAATAAGGCCTTTTAATAACGGGTCAATGTAAACCAAAATTGGGTCCATTTTATGGCCCCCTTCACAAAATTACAATCTTTTAAAATTGCACTTCATTAACATTTAATCTATTTTGTCAGTTATTTCAACAAAAAAAGTGGCTTTTATGTAAAAAGTGATGTGAAAATTCACAAAATTAAGTATTAAAATTCACGAAAATGAGCAATTTTCACAAAAATAGGAATGATTTTTTACATTAATCAAAGAAAAAATCAATTACACAGTGAAATAATTAATTTTATGGATTACTTTGCTGTAAACAGTGGCACATTCAGGAAGTTTTTATCCTCACATTAATAGGTAAATTAAGTTGAAAAACAAATTAGTGCTACAAACAAATCTTTGTAAGTTGACCTAATTCACCAAGAATGGAATGGCTTTATTACTTTAACGTTGAGTGAACCCTTTATAAGTTGACCACCTGTCTAACTTGCATGTTGACCAGATAATTGGGTAGAATTTGCCCAAAGCATAACTCAAAACTTTTGTAAGTTGACCACTTCCAGAATTTTTTTTGTCTTTCTTCTAATAGTTTATATATATGTATATATTTTTATTTGTTTGATATCCGTAAAACTTGCTGCTGCAAAAGTGACATTTCCAGCTTTCCGCAAGGCTGTGACTAGATAAATGAAACGTGATTAGAAACTTTTGTTTCGTTTCTTCGTTGTTTTTTGGCAACACAGAAAAAAAAGGTTTTTTTTTTTTTTTTTTTTTTTTTTAATATGTAATGTGGGATGTGATGTGATTGTGTATTTTTTGGCTGTGAATTATATGTTTTAGCTTTGCTGTTTATCATTTATTGCACAGATGAGTCTTTGAGACAAGAAGAAACCTATAACCGCTTTTGCAAGGTTAGTTGTAAGTTTACTAGTTTACCTTGTCATAATTGAAATTTAATAATATCGTCATGCAGGGACACAATATTTTTTGGCATCCATCTGCTGGAATGTGAATTATCTCGAATTAAACTGTGTATTGAAGTTGATAAATGAAAATTCTATTGGTGAATTATGGATAGTTTTAAAAAGTTAAGAACACCACTTAGAACTGCATTTATGCGTATAGCTAATTCACTTGAGAATAACTTGGAAGCAGAAGTTAGGAATATTGAAGAAATCGAGATTCTGTTTATCAGTTAGAAGGAAAATGGGCTGAACTCGGTTTTGCAGAAAAGGAAATTCAAAATCTTTTGCTGAAGGATGAAAAGTGTTCTCAAGATAATTTTGATGAGGAATAAGAGAGTTTAAACATATACAAAGAAAAAATTGTTAGATTAAGAACAAAAGTTCAAAAAATCTTGAGTAATGTTAAAGCCGAAAATGAGTCTCAGTTTGTTGAAAATTCACCAAAACGAAAATTTAAGCTTCTGAAAATTGAATTTAAATTGTTTGGGGAAGTGTTAAGAAATGGTTGCCATTTTGGTCACAGTTTGAGAAAATACACAATGATGAGGACATCGCCAATGAAGATAACAAGCAACCTTGAAAGGTTCAAGAGTGCAAGAAATTAATGAATCATATCCTGCTACGGGTGATAGTTATGGAAATGTAGTAGACTGTTAAATTAAGAATCATACACGAAAGTATTCCAATACTTAGTTAAAAACCATTAAAACAACAACACACCAAGTGTTTAGTCTAGCATCAGCAGCTAAGTTTAAAGGCCCGTTTTGGCCGGACTGACCTGTTAGAAGTTTATATAAGAGAAGTTCTTTCCCTGATGATGAATAATGCGATGGGTAAAAGTCCAAAAACACTGTTATTTAAATTGCACGATAAGATTGAAACATATTTGAGGTCACTAAATATGTTAGATGTTTCTTGTGAAAAATTATTCTTCAATTTTGTATCCCTTAATTCAATCTTGCTTGCCCGTTGGCATATTGAGAATATGGGAAAGAAATTTGAATTCTATGTCTACTGGAGTGCAGAAAAAAAAATTCATGACCACAAGGGAATTTTCATGACCTGCCGCCATTTTGTTGCTTTTGAAATGTAACTAATTTTAGTCATATTATAATTATATATATATATATACAGGGTGTCCCAAAAATAGCGTCTAAACTTTGCACAGCCGGATTCCTCGTTGGAAGCACATAAAAAGTACCCAATGAACTGTACCTGTACAACCCATAGTTTTCGAGAAAAATAGGAAAAACAAATTATGACATCACATCCAGTGCAAGGAAAATCAATTAGAAACATTAAATTGGACACTGGACTGGATAGGGGGGGACTGCTATGCTCATCAGATTTTCCACCTTTGAAGTCCTTCTAATGAAAACGTTTGAAAGGATTGATCTGATTACAGTAGAAAGTGATTCAGTCCCTCCCCTTCATTCTGTGTGTATTTATAGGGCACCAGATTGATGCAGAGTGAGCAGTTAGCCATTACACGCCGCACCCAAGCCTCCATAGTCACGGTGGAATTTTTATCATTTTATAAAAGCATATGCAAGAAAACCTATGTTCATGCTTCCAATAAAGGCTCTTTCGGTACTCTGGATATGACGTTTCTGCTTTTGCCATGCATTTTTCTTGTAAACTATGGATCGTACAGGTACAGTGCTTTGGAAAATTTTTATGTACTTCCAACGAGGAATCTGGCTATGCAGAATTTGGGAGCTGTTTTTGGGTCTCTTTGTTTTCATATACATATACAGGTTGATTCGCTACCAGACTGACAAACTTGCAGGGGGTGTAGGGGGTACAGAGACTGTTCAGAATCACATAGCAATACGTGATTGGAAACGTTGTCTTCAAGTACCTGCACACTTTAGAAGAAGTGTTCAAATGATTGTAAACTTTGGTTTTTCAAATCATGGTTTTCCAAAAACTAATCCCTCTTTCACCAATTGCACTAGATAAAAATAGTTATTTCAGAATTGCTTAGCTTTCATTACATTTATGAAATTGTCTGAGGAAAGCCCCTTGTTTATGACACTCTATTATGAAATTAGATGCACACTTCAACACTTCTTCCAAAGTGATTATTAACAGGTACATGAAGACGACGTTTTCGACCCCACATTGCTCTGCAATTCTGAACAATGTATCCCTACACCCCCTGCAAGTTTTTCAGCCTGGTAGTGAATCACCCTGTATATATATACATATATATATAATTATAATATTAATTACTCTTAATAATCACTAATTAATTAAATAGTCAAAAGTAAATGAAATGTAACTATCCTAATCGGCAAATAAACTGCCACACAGCAGTGAGATTGCAAGACAGTCCTTTTCCCTTCCCTACAACAGGAGACTGGGTTATAGGGGGAAAAAAAAAATTCATGACATCCTATAGAAATTCGGGACATTTTCATGACATTCATGACACACTGTGCAAAATCTTGACATTTTCATGACCGGTAGACACCCTGTTATGAATTTTTTACGACACGAAATTGAAAGTGAAGAGAAAATGAGGTTAGCTTGCAGCAGATGTAATGTAGAAATAGAAGACGTAAATGAATGTAGTCCTGGTAGAGGGAAAGAGTTAGCCCAACAGCATCTGAGTTGATTAATTCTTCAGAAACAAAGCAAGAGGCGTGCGTATTTTGTGGTAAATTACACTCAAGTAACCTCTGTAAATGCTGATAATTTGTTTCACGAACAGAAAAAGCAAATATTAATGGAAAAAGGTGCCTGTTTCAAATGTCTCTCGACACATAAACATAAAATCAATTTCGTAAAACTAAAGCACTCCCTTGTGAGATTTGCCACAAATTTCATTTTAAAATAATGTATACTGAAGGAAGCACTTGGGTAGATTCGAGAAAATCTCAGCATACTGAAGGGGTGAGATCCAGATAAAAGGACTCTGTTCTATCTAATAGAACAGCTACTTGTAAAGTTCTTTAGCAGACACTTGTTGTTCGTGTTAGAAGTGAGAGTCAAGTGAAATATATTAGGATACTGATTGACTCATGCAGCAGTAAGTCTTATTTATTCAATTCTGCAATAGCAGCAATGCAAAGGGATATAAATGCATTGCTGAGGAAAATTTGATACATAGTTTATTTGGAGGTATAGAAACTACGGAAACACACAAAAATATTGGATTTATCTAAATGACTTCTTTGATAACTATCAATGTAAGTTTGAAGTATTAAATCAGGAAAAGATTTGTTCTGAAGTTGCAAAAGTACCAAAAGAGGAATTTGTACATGAAAATAAGAAACGCAAGATTTTTCTCTTGGAGTTAAATGATGTAGATTATCCCCGGACAAAATCCATGGGCTTATAGGAGCTGATATTGTTGGTAAACTTTTTACCGAAAAGATAGAACAATTAAAAAGTGTATTGGTTTTAATGAAAACACGTCTTGGTTGGACCTTAATGGGTAAAACACATGCACTTGAGTCTTCATATACCACTAAAAGTGTTATGTCTGCATGTTAATGATGCAAAAATTTCAGATTTATGGTGGCTTGATACTCTGGGCATTTTAGATGCAGGAGAGAAAGGTAGTTGACAAGAACTTGAGAAGGCAGCTGAAGAACATTTTAACAAGTGTGAAAATTGATGTTGATGGAAGATATGTTGTGAGCCTCCCATGCATAAACTTTCCTCCTTTACCCATTTGAAAATTCCACCACAAGAGTGCGGCCGTTTTTGATGGATCGGCAAGGCAGAAGAATTCACCTTCGATCAACGATTGTTTAGAAAAAGGACCCAACACTGTCAAACCCATTCCAGCCTTAATGAATAAATTTTGTTTACAGAAAATAGGTATTATTGCAGACAATCTGTAGAGCCTTTCTACAGATGGAATAATTGAATCGGATAGACCATATCTGATTTTTATAGTGTGAGAAAGGAGATTCAGCCAAGCCAGAGTTTTCCAATATCTAAGGGTAGTTTTTGAGCTGACTTGTTCTCCTTATGTGTTGTGGGCAACCCATCGGTTTCATCTAAAGAATATTCCTCCCAGTTTTGCAAAAACTGCAACTAAGTTGTTAGTCATTTTTTGGGATAATTGTGTTACCAGTGTGAATGATCCAGAAGAGCTTGAGAATTTTTTATTGAAGAGACAAAATTAATTCTCATCACTGCTAAATTTGAACTTCGAGGGTGGGAGCACAATTATAACAATCAATATTTTAAAGACTTTTTGCCTGAAAAGAAAAAGAATGTTCCTGTTCTGGGACTAAAATGGAAATTTAAAAAGTGATTCTTTAGCTGTTGATTAGCGAGATATTGTTGAAGATAATACACCGGTAACTAAAAGGAAAATTTTGTTGGCTGTCCATAAAATCTTTCATCCTTTTGGCTTTACTTGCCCAGTTACGGTGGGACCAAAAATCCTCTTGCAAGTGTCAACGCGTATGCTTGTTCTGTGTTTTTAAGAAGTGAAACTGAAAATTAAATGACCTGTCAACTAGTTCAAGCAAGATGCCGAGTTGCCCCAATGAAGACTATTTCCATCCCAAGACTGGAATTACTGGCCTGTGCAGTCGAAGCACGATTGGTGCTAAGTGTGAGTCAGGATCTAAGAATTGAAAAAATACCAAAATTCTTCTTGATGGTCTCCTCAAATGCTCTGCACTGGATAAAAAGAAGTGAGAACTGGATTCCATTTGTTTTAACTGCATGCCAGAGATTCGCTCTTTCTCAAATATTGAAGACTGGTACCGCATGCCAGGGTCATTGAATGCAGCTGACCTATCTCGAGGCTGCAATGTAGAAAATTTGACTAAATCAAGATGGTGGGAAGGTACAGAATGGTTAAACAGACCACCAGATAAATGCACCAGTGGATCTCAAAAAATCGTTTGGAAGTTCAATTCCCCATCTGCCCCATGGAGGGGTGGGTGGTGGGAATGTTTGATAGGAATAGTGAAAGGAGTTCTACGAAAAGTCCTGGGAAGGAGTTCACTAAATTTGGAAGAGATGAACACTATTATTTGCAATACAGAAAGTGTAATAAATCAGCGACCTCTTTAACCTATATTTTAAAAGATGTAAACGATTTAACTCCACT
This sequence comes from Cheiracanthium punctorium, assembly GCA_038373885.1. Taxonomy (NCBI): domain Eukaryota; kingdom Metazoa; phylum Arthropoda; class Arachnida; order Araneae; family Cheiracanthiidae; genus Cheiracanthium; species Cheiracanthium punctorium. Next base: position 144,111 of record JAWZYV010015949.1, on the reverse strand, counting down.
TACTCCATTTATGTTCTTAGATGATCTTAGAGAAGCAGGAATTCCTGATCTTGATAATTTAGATGCAACATCGCTGAATAAGAGACTTGCGTTACAGTCAAAGAGGATTTGAGAAAGAGGTTTCGTGCAGAATATTTGGTATATTTACATCAGTCCTCAAAATCTTATAAAAACCAGAAACCTCTTGAAATTGGGGATATTTTACTAGTTGCTAATGAGCACGTCGAGACTTGAATGGCCTTTGGCCAAAGTGATAGAACTGTATCCTGCAAAAGATGCTCACATTCAGCTAGTAAAAGTCAGAATGAAAGGTGGAGAATTTCTCCGTCCACTGCTCAAACTGATTCCTCTTGAGGTGACTCAGAAAAGTGACATTGGCATGCTTTCACCAGAACCCGGTTCTATGTTAAGTCAACCGATCGTGCACCAGACTGTCAGAGAATGTCTGGTAAGAAGTGAAGAGTGTCCTGAGATCCAGTGGTCCAGAAAGCTGACAGAGATTGTTCCAGGAAAACGATCTAGATGTGAACGGTTAACTAAGACTAGATTTAGTGTTTGAGTTTCTCAAAAGTTCGAAACTCAAAGGTGGGAGTGTGTTGTGAAAACGACATTTCCACCTTTCTGCAAGGCTGTGACTAAATAAATGAAATGCAATTAAAAATTTGTGTTTCGTTGTTTTCTGGCAACACAGAAAATTTTTAAAAAAGGGGTTGTTCTTTTTTTTTATATATATATATATATATGTAATTTGGGATGCAGTGGCGGCTTGTGACCTGTTTCAGTGGTGGGGCCCGAAATAAAATAGTGCCAATTAAAATTGCTGATATATATGAGACGTCAGATTTTTCAAGTAAAGTTTCAGACTTAAGGCAGGTAATATGGTTTATTGAACATTACAATTAAGTTACAATTTAGAATGAGAAGAGGAGAGGGGAGACGTGTACAAGAATCAGCGTGGACTCATTAAGCAGTTACAGTGGCAGAAGTCTCTCGATTTTCGATGTGCGGGAGTATTTACGCTTACCACACCACGTGGTTTGTGAAGACATAACTCCACCTCTCCCTTATCTTTGATCGAACCACACACATTTACCAACATGACCCGCATCCAGGGCTACAAAGGCGTGGGGACACGTGTACATCTAAAGAACTCAGAATCGACGGCCTGATGTCTGACAAATAACAAAATAAATAAAACATAGCTCCAGAGCGCGCGTGGCAAGTATGACAGGAAAGCAAAACTTACAGTGAAAGTACCCGCTTGAACAATACCCAAACTAGTAAAACCCAAATTACCTTTTTATACATTACATATATATACATATAGAACAACCTATCCCCTCATGCACACAGCGTAAGTATTTAAAATTTCTCAAATGACAAATGATTATCAAAATTACTATACAACTTTTGCTATTTTTTACCTAATTATGTTAAATTGAAAAGTTTACATTATTTCTAAACAAAAAGCCACATTTAATTATTTAATATTTATGTTCTTTATAGCTGTTCATAATTTTTAGATGACTTAAAACAGGCGTCGAATTTTTAAAAAATCTTGATTGGATTTTGAAATTTTGCGAAAATCCTTTCAAACTGTGTAAATTTGTGTTCGAGCATCACGTAAAAACGACTGAAGCGAATGATATGAAATTGGGTGTCTTGATAGGTGGTCACTCAACTTAAATTCTAGGCTTCCAATTTTTCAAAAATGTTGATTAGATTTTGAGATTTTGTGAAAATTATTTCAATATGCATAAATATTCGTTCGCGCATCACATAATTACGACTAAAACGAATGGAATGATATTACTTAGTTACTCTCTAACCTGTAATATTTTAACAAAACATAAAAATTATAACTTCGCTTCCTTTACTTCGGCAACATACTACATCTATTGTGCGTACTCCTACAATGCTGACGAAAGTTCTTGCTTTTTGAAAATTTGCATTCAGTACTAATCCGTCAACGAGTTCAGCTAGTTAATACATAATACAGTAATATGTATGTATAATTAATGTTAAACCGTAATAAACAGTATCATTCCTATTGTGTATTATTCTGATTTCATATCTATATAAATAAAATTAGACTTTTGTCTGTACATTTCTTGGAATTCAAAAATTTTGCGATTTCTATCCGTTTCAAGCACCCGGGAATCCAATGCGACCCTCAAAAAAAAGTTTGTCTGTCTGTCATTCTGTCCGTGACGCTTTTTTTGTTTAAGCATCACGTAAAAACGGCTGAAGCGAATGATATGAAATTGGGTGTCATGATAGGTGGTCACTCAACTTAAAACATAGGCGTCGAATTTTTAAAAAATCTTGATTAGATTTTCAGATTTTGCGAAAATTGTTTCAAACTGCGTTAATTTGTGTTCAAGCATCACGCAAAAACGACTGAAGCGAATGATATGAAATTGGGTGTCATGATAGGTGGTCACTCAACTTAAAACATAGGCGTTCCATTTTTAAAAAAATTTGATTGGATTTTGAGATTTTGCGAAAATCCTTTCTGACTGCGTAAATTTGTGTTCAAGCATCACGTAAAAACGACTGAAGCGAATGATATGAAATTGGGTGTCATGATAAGTGGTCACTCAACTTAAAACATAGGCGTCTAATTTTTTAAAAATCCTGATTGAATTTTTAAATTTTGCGAAAATCGTTTCAAACTGCGTAAATTTGTGTTCAAGCATCACGTAAAAACGACTGAAGTGAATGATATAAAATTGAGTGACATGCTAGGTGGTCACTCAACTTAAAACATAGGTGTCGAATTTTTAAAAAATCTTGATTGGATTTTGAGATTTTGCAAAAATCCTTTCAAACTGCGTAAATTTGCGTTCAAGCATCACGTAAAAACGACTGAATCGAATGATATGAAATTGGGTGTCATGATAGGTGGTCACTCAACTTAAAACATTGTCGTCGAATTTTTAAAAAATCTTGATTAGATTTTGAAATTTTGCGAAAATCATTTCAAACTGCTTAAATTTGTGTTCGCACATCACGTAATAACTGCAAAGGTGAAAAAATGATATTTGGTGAAATGATAGGTGGTCACTCACCTTAAACTATAAGCACCTAATTAAAAAAATCGATCAGATTTCGAGATTTTGTGAAAATCGTTTAAAACTGAGTGAATCTTTGTTCCCGCATTACGTAATAGCGACTAAAGCGAATGATATGAAATTTGGTCATACGATAGATGGTTGCTCAACATAAACTATAGAAGTCCAGTTTTTTAAACATTTTTATTAGATTTTGAGATTTTGTGAAAATTCTCTCAAAATACGTTCAATGATGATTTCTTCAAACTTCACGTAATAACGACTAATACGAATGATACGAAATTTAGTGATGTGATAGGTAGTTGCTAATCTTAATTTATAGGCGTTGAATTTTAAAAATATTTTGATTACATTTTGATTACATGATAGGTTGTCACTCAACTTAAATTCTAGGCTTCCAAATTTTCAAAATGTTGATTAAATTTTGAGATTTTGCGAAAATTATTTCAGTATGTGTAAATATTCATTCGCGCATCCCATAATTACGACTAAAGCGAATCAAATGGTATTACTTAGTTACTCTCTAACCTGTAATATTTTAATAATACATAAAAATTATAACTTCGCTTTCTTTACTTTGGCAACATACTACATTCATTCTGTGTACTCCTACAATGCTGACGAAAGTTCTTGCTTTTTGGAAATTTGCATTCACTAACCCGTCGAGGACGGGTACTTCAGCTAGTTTTATATAATTTGTAATAGATTACGTATACTGCATGTACTATGTAATGTATGAGTACATAGATGATAAAATTCGAAAATGAAAAAGGTAAGTATTGTACCCTTGATAAGTTGACCTTGAAAACTTGGAACCACTGGGTGGTCAACTTAGCAGGTTTCACTGTAATTAGATATGAATAACTCTTAACCCTTACTTAAACCTCAAACCTCTCTCCTCCTTCAGTGCATCATCTTATAAATAAAAATGAAATTCTGTTTGTTTGTTTGTTTGTGGATTTGATTCATATACAAATCCACAAAAATGGACCTATCGGCCTGAAATTTAGCACAGATATGTAAAATAATATAGAATAAATCGTAGTCCACTTTAAAACTTTGAAAGTCCACCCATTCCCGGAATTTAAGAGATTTTTTTATGCTCTTCACGCAAAAAGCTTTCCGTAATTGTAACCCCTGTAGTGAAAAAAGTGTGAAATAAGGATCGTGGTTGCCTTGTGTGGCGATTTTGCCGAATAAAATGTTTTAAATTCTCAAAGTAAAAATAAAAGAATAATAATGATTTTTTTTTGTTAGTTTATATTCGTAAGGTTATATTTTTTTTAAATTATAGTATCGTGTGCATGGGAAATCAGAGCAGGAATGTAATGCTTTACACGCAAAACAATAAGAATTGAAGATTTCCGAGGCTAATAGGTAAATTTTTTTAGTTTGGCAAAAAAATAAAGTGGCTCAAATGCCGATTTTGAGAAAGTGAGTTCTAGCGGTTTGCACAGATTTCGGCTTGGCGCAATTTATTGAGAGCTTACGGAAATAGATTTTTGAAAACAAGTGCAAAGGTTTTATTAGAATACAGCGTTAAATTTTAATGATCCGTATAATGCAGTTATTAAGGGATTTCAAGCAATCTATCTCCAGAATTCTCGCCAAATGAGTATATTGATTTAAGTTGGGGGAAATCCGCCAAATTTCAGAAAATTGCAATCTTCTCATTTAGTACATCGGAGTAACGATGAATAAAACATGTTATAGTTGATAATTTTAAAAAATTCGGCTATATTAAGGGATTCCACTTTTCAAATAAAGGCTTGCTTTACTTTTTCGCGGTCGACCATTTCCCGTATTGATTGCTGCTAAGTCAATGCTTCGAATGATTTCCTGAAAAAACGCTTGCAAAATGGCATATGTTGGCACTTTGGCGAGGCTTAGATTTGAAACTGGATTTTATTTGAGACTGGGATATATAATGACACTGGTTATAGATAAAAATGAATGTTGGTATGTGTGTATGAGGTTGAAAAACTCCAGCACCGTTGCACCATGAAATTTGGTTCACCTAAGTCTTTTATCATGGAGAAGCTTTTTATGCTATTGGTTTTCCTCTAACTTGCCACCAGGTGGTGCAGCAGAACATCGAATTCTATTCCGTTTAGCCGTTTACTATGCGAATATCGTCCAACCGATATCTATGAAATTTGGTACATGCGGATATTAGAACACGGAGAATATTTTTCAGTATCCATTTTGCTGTAACTTGCTGCTAAATGGCGCTGCAACGCATCAACTTCTGTACCGTTCGACCGAACGGCATAAAATTTTTTATACTTACACATTTGAGCACGAAGAATATTTTCTAACTGCGTTCCTTTTAATGTTACTCACCACTATATGACACTGCAATGCATTATTATTTTAACTCGCCACTAGATGACGCTGCAGCAGGCCAAATTCTTGACCATTCAAACGGTCGCTATGAAAATAAGTATACATAGCTATTTGAGCAATGAGAATATTTTGGCGTTATCCATTTTGCTATAACTCGCCACTTGACGGCGCTGTAGCAAATCATTACTTTAATTAACCACTAGATGGTCCTGCAGTGTATCAATTCTTGACTGTGCAACTGATCTCTATGAAAATAGGTATACATAGATATTTGAACACGGGGAAGAGTGTGGCACAATCCATTTTCCTATAACTTGACACTTCAGGACCGCAGTGCTCCTGTTTTTCCTTTTTTTTTCAATTGGCTCCTTTTTTCCTATTTTTTTCTTTAAATACAGTTTCCCCTCCTATTTTCAGCCTTTTCTTCCTTTTATTCCTTTTCCCCTCTCGCTTTCCCACAGTTCTCTTTCTTTGATTTTTTTTTTCTTTCTTTCTTTCGGAATGACGGCACCGATAGTGCGGCCAGTGTTTGGCCATTCTTTTCTGTTGAGGCTATTAGGAATGAGTCCAAAGAATATAAATATCACTCGCGTGAAGAAGTCCAGCTCCTCCACTCCCAGTTCCCCCCCCCCCCCCCCCCCCCCCCTCATCTGTTACTGAATGGGAGTTGTGGGATTTTCTTCCCGGGTACTCCTCACACAACACGTACTTATCACAAGTCCATCTCCCATAGGGATAATGTAAGAGCAGAAACGCGGGCATACGCGACGTGTTGTCGAAAACCGTGGTGGTAAAAAAAAAACAACTTTAGAGGGCTCAAATGCTGATCCGAAACTATTTGAGTTAGCTGGGAGTTATTTCCCCCCCTTCTTTAACGAAGAAACACATTTAAAATCTTTCCAATCATAGTCAGATAATGTAGACGCATGCCGGACGCAGATACTTTCAAAGGTCTTGCAGATAGTTTTCCAGTAATTCCCAGTTGTTTTTTTAAATGGATAGTTACATAAATCTTTTTTAAGTCACTATAACCCAAGCAGAGCTCATTCTAGGTGGGTCAGCTGCTGCGCCCATGATTAAAAATTAGACATCCTCTTTTCCTGCAAAGTTTTTTTTTTTTTTTTTTATATATATATATATATATCTACGGAAGCTTCGTTATCCCTTTTATTTGTTCTCTTATTTGGTGGGGAGGAATTTACACAACTTTTATGCTAACGCACACCCCTCTCTGTGGTGAAAAGGGGGGATGGAAATCAACTGTGTAAAAATTCATTCATCTACAATTTTTTTATTAATGGACCAATTTGTTTGAAATTTCGGGAATTACTTTTAAATGCAAAAATTGATTCAGAGTCCAAATTTTAAAAAGACATCTTAATTTGAACAAAAGTTAGAAATTTGTCGGAACTTTTTGTGGTTTTCTTTCCGAGCTAGAGGGGGGGAGAAAGATGGAGTTGAGGTTCTTATCTCTTTTCAGGCTGTTTCAATACTGCCACTTATATAGGTGACCAGCTGATTGTTAAAATCAACAAAAGAACACTTATAATGGCTGCAGATAATCCTGAAAAAAAATTTTTTTGAGTGGAATATGTATTGAATAACTGGAATAGACATTTATACCATTATATGGTAATTTTGAACAGAAGTGTTATTACTAATTTCATGCATTAACTATATTTTAATTGTTTGTACTATTGGATTAATTCTTACAAAGAATGATGAAAAATTGAATTATTTTTAGAAATGTAATAACTTGAAAACTGAAAAAAATTAATAAAAATGAAAATTTAGGTTTAGAACAACTTAACTTTTATTAAGTGTTTCTTAATTTAGTTAAACTTTTATTGATGATTCTTAACAAGGTGATCAAATAAATAGTTTATTAAAATGTGCTTCTTATGCAAAATGCTTACTTAATTAAGCATTTTCTTGTCTGTTAGGTATGTTTGGGTGATTATTTTTGTTATAAAAAGAAAAAAAAACCTTAAAAATCTTAAGAAATATTCTTATTAACTTAACTATTTATAATTTATTTTAAAAGTTAATTAACGAAGTTACTTAAAATGTAATTCTTTTACATTACTTAGCTTTATCAACTTAATTAATTTTATCAAATTTTAAAAAAGACTAGTAATAAATTTATTAATAAAGATTACTAATTAATTATTATTAATCAATAAAGCATTGGTTTACTCAATTTTTTAGGGGATTTTTGCAAATTAGAATTAGGATATGTACTGCCCTTTTTAAGAAACATGGTGCCCTTTTTTAAAACCTTTGCACCCTGCCCTTTTTTCTACTTAGAATGAGCTCTGAACCCAAGCACGTTGCACACATGTGTGCGCATATGCATATACACATGTTTATATACGCATTATGTATTTAGTTATCACGAACTATTATGAGTCTGCTGATAGTTTTGGATTATGTGCGCAGATAGTTTTTTCTTTTATCTGACTATGTTTCCAATTATAAAATCGGGTAACGATCGGCAAAACATACAGTTGACCATTGTTAAAGTTTACACTTTTGGGAAAAAAATTATTTATGAAACTTAATTTATTTTAATTATTATTTTGCTATGGAAATCGCTGCTTAAACTTGTTTTAAATATAAATTCAGGAAACAATTGATGAAATAATATTGAATATTGGTTTAATCCAAATCCAGTTGTTTGAATTAACACTTTGGGGGAAATTTTAACTTGGAGCAAAGGTTGCTTTTATTATTATTTTGTAATGAGAATCGCTGTCACAGATTGAGGGAAATGATGCAAAGAAAGCACGAATGGGCATGCGGGCATTTTTAGTAAATTTTTGCAAATTACTGAAACAATCTTTGCCTATAAATCATTCATTTTTGAAAGATTTGGAGCAGCTGCATCCGGCTCTCAGATCCTCTCAGAATGACAGCGCCATTCAAAGCTTATGTGTTTGTTTAGCACCGTTAAATTTGTCTAATGAAATTATAGACAAAAGTTTTGGAATACCAAGCTTACAGATTAGATGACGAAGTTGATCTAATTGTAAAAAGCTTTAATGAACTTACTGATGATGACACAGCCAATTGACGGGTACTGGAAAGAAGTTTTCAGTCTTGTTGATAAGATGAACGGAAAAGAAAAGTATTCAAATTTATTGATTATAATCAAAAATTGCTTTTCTCTGTCGCATGCCAATTCTGATGTTGAAAGAGGTTTTTCTGTAAATCGCAGCATTCTGTCTTATGAACGACATAATCTCTCAGAGGTTGCGATTATTGGAATTCGACAAGTTAAAGATACCAATAGGAGAAATGGTACCATTAGTAATATTGCAATTACAAAACAGCTACTTAATGCTGTGACTAAAGTATATGATGTTTATTCACAAGAAAAAGGGATAAATAAAGCAACTGAAGACACGAAAATGAATGTTAGAAGAAGAAAAAGAAGCCAGTGAATTAAAAAGGAGAAAAGAAAGAAAAAAAACAAAACAGAAAATTGATGAGAAAGTAAAAGGTCTGCAGGAAGATCTCCAAGCAGTCCAGACATACCTTAAAGAAAGCAATACAAAATTACAGGATGCAATTAAGTAAACAATATTCCAAACATGAAGATCGCTACTACAGCAACTGAAATAGCAACACAAAAAGTTGAAAGTATTATAAAAGAACTAAAAGAAGCTGAAGCTGATAGAAAAATCTTGTAGACGAGACTTAACTTGTGATAACTGTATCAATTACTATTTGTGATTTTATGTTGAAAAAATACAAGTTAATGGAATTTAAATATTAATTAAAAATTCTCGATAATTAATTTAACAAGAGCTTCATTTTTTAATTCCCGAGTGTCTTGGAAAAACATAACTAAGTAGCAATAGATGTAAACTTATTTATTTATTGTTAGCAGTTAAAGAAAAATAACTGATAGAAAGTTTGTTCTTAATAGTTTCTTTTCAATAACAAAACAAAAAGTCTTTTGAATGAAAAAGTAAGTCTTTTGTACTATTATTGTCAGGTCTCTTGAACTTGACAATAATAGTACAAATGGTTACATTCTTATTAATAAAGAGTACCCAGTATTTCTTAAAATTTCTTTAGAAAAGATTCACAGTTAAAATTTTTAATTATGTTGTTTGTTTCGCACATATTTATAGATAGATTGATCTCCCAAAGAACAGTAAAAAGCTCCTTTTTTTTCTTTTTCTCTCCTTTTTTTTCCTATTTTTTTCCAAAATTTTTGCTTCTGACACTGCACTAGATGTCGCGTCAACACGTGAACTTCAGGACTATCCAGTGGATCGTCATGAAAATTCGTATACATCGATATCTGAATACGAAGAAAATTTTCGCCGTATCCGTTTTGCTAAAACTCGCCAGTAGGTTCTGCTATGCTGCATCGCCTTCTGCACCGTACAGCCGATTGCCTTGAAATTCGGTATGCATTATTATTGAACACAATATAACGCAGAAATAATGCAGCTATTAGGGCATTCAAGCAATCTAGCTTCAGAATTCTTGCCAATTGAGTACATTGATTTAACTTGGGGGAATTCCGCCAAATTTCAGAAAATTGAAATCTTCGCATTTAGTACATCGAGGTAACGATGAATAGAACACGTTATAGTTGATAATTTAAAAAATATGCCTGCTTTACTGTTTGGCGGTCGAACCATTTCAAATTTTGATTGCTGCTAAGTCAATGCTTCGAATGATTCCCTGAAAAAACTCTTGCAAAATGGCATATGTTGGCACTTTGGCGAGGCTTACATTTGAAACTGGTATATAGAATAACACTGGTTATAGATAAAAATGAATGTTGGTATGTGTGTATGAGGTTGAAAAACTCCAGCACCGTTTCACCAATCACCATAAAATTTGGTTCACCTAAGTCGTTTTTCATGGAACAGGTTTTTATGCTATCTGTTTTCCTCTAACTTGCCACCAGGTGGTGCAGCAGAACGTCGAATTCTATTCCGTAAAGCCGTTTGCTATGCGAATATCGTCCAACCAATTTCGATGAAATTTGGTACTCGCGGATATTAGAACACGGAGAATATTTTTCACTATCCATTTTGCTGTAATTTGCCGCTAAATTTAGCTGCAACGCATCAACTTCTGTACCGTTCGACCGATCGGTATAAAGTTTTTTATACTTACACATTTGAACACGAAGAATATATTCTAACTGTGTTCCTTTTGATCTTACTCACCACTAGATTGCACTGCAATACATTATTATTTTAACTCGTTACTAGATGACGCTGCAGCAGGCCAAATTCTTGACCATTCAAACCATCGCTATGAAAATCAGTATACATAGCTATTTGAACAATGAGAATATTTTGGCGTTATCCATTTTGCTATAACTCGCCACTTGACAGCGCTGTAGCAAATCATTACTTTAATTAACCACTAGATGGCCCTGCAGTGTATCACTTCTTGACTGTGCAAATGATCGCTATGAAAATAGGTACATAGATATTTGAACACGGGGAAGAGTTTGGTGCTATCCATTTTCCTATAACTTGCCACTAGATGTCGCGTCAACACATGAACTTCAGGACTGTCCAGCCGATAGTCAGGAAAATTCGTATACATCGATATCTGAATGCGAAGAATATTTTCGCCGTATCCGTTTTGCTAAAACTCGCCACTAGATTGCGCTACGCCGCATGGCCTTCTGCACCGTACAAACGATTGCCTTGCAATTCGGTATGCATAATTATTGGACACAATATAACGCGATATCCATTTTGCTATATCTGTTTATTACAATGAATAGTAATCACCACAAATCGTAATATCAAAAAGTCCATTCATTCCCGTGCGAAGAAAGGGTACTTCAGCTAGTTGGCTATAAAATTAATTAAATTTGAGAAAATAAATATGTTGTTTAGTGTTAATTACATTATACTGTATACGAATACAAAAAAAAAAATTTTTGACATTTCAGTTTTTATAAACCTATAGTAATCTAATACTCTAAAAATAGTAAAGATTCTACAATTATAATTTGATATGAATAATTTTTCTGAAAATTTTATCAATTCCTTTTATTTCACCTTCATTTTAAAAACCGGTCATACTACATACCAGTGACAAATTTATTTATTTAGTCTTAACTTCTTAACAACTGGAGTTCCGTATAGTGACCAGTTTCATTGTTTAACTCCTATGGGCAAACCACGTAAATCTGTTTCAAAAGAATTACACACTCATTTTCCTTTTCAAAAATTTTAATTATATTGATAAATTTTATGCTGAATTAATTGTATACTGTTTTCAAAAAATGTTCTCTTTGATAGAAATTATCTTGTCTTATTTAATTACTGTTATTTCATTGTTATTAATCACAAGATTTAAAAAAAAAATGTAGGATTTAAACATCCTTTAATAAATATCTAGTTGGAATATTTGGTCTTGGATGCACTCTGTATCAGTAAAAATTTCTACAAATAATATACTAATGCCCAGTTATTGAAAAACACAATTTTTGTTCAACTTGATATTTATTATTGTAAACTAAAACAACTACAGTGAAACTTCTGTGAGTGACCATCTCTGTTAAAGCAACCCCCGCCTCTAACGACCAATTTTTTAAGGCACCAATATTTTATCCCATCTACTTAATTTTAAAAGGTCCTCTAGAAGAGACCTCACAATCCTCTATAAGTGGATAAGTGGCTCCCTGTCCGAAAATTTTCTTGCATTCTTTCAGAAATAAAGTAAACAAATACCATATGCAAATCGGCAACTGCTGCAAGTACACGTACAAATTTTGTAGGTTAGACAAAAGACATAAGACTTCTAAAATATGAGTGATTTCACCGTTGACCACAGTGATGTGATCGAGTCACATGAAAAAGGAAAATCAGAGAGGAAGTTAGCGGTTACTTTTGGGTTGTGGAAAAACAAAAAACAATTTAAAGCAAAAAGATTTTACTATGGCAAATTCGGAATATCAGCATAAATGTTCTTTTATCAGCTGTAAGAAATAAAGTAGAGAGAAGTGCTCCCGGAAAGAGTAAAAAGAATAAAATAATCCAAAATTTCTAAATATTTTATTTAAAATTTTAAAATAATATATTATTTATGTATTAGAATACAGACAAAACGAACATTATTTTCAAGCTTTTTTTTTTCTTTTTCATTTTTGGCTATCAAATGTTTATACTTCTTTCCGCAACTACCTCTCTTAATGACCAATTTTTCATGGAACAGAAGGTGGTCTCTCTCAAGAAGTTTCACTATATTTCTGAAATTATATTTGAGAATTTTTTTTCTGTTAAAGCTTTTTGCTGTAGCAGCCTTGTAATCTATAAATCTTTAAATAACCAAATAAGAAATGCCGATAAAACTTTAAAAATATTGTTTAATTTTCAGTCTATAAATGTTAAACTTATATACATTATTATAATGTTATATGAGCTGTGAATGTATGCATTTAAAAAGAAATTTAAATAATTTTCCCTTTTTTTAAAGAATATAAATGATCCAGTTTTCCAGCGTAGACATTTAAAATGTGAACAAGATGAGCGTAGAAGAAAAAGGTAATGCAGTTTATTTTTTCATTCATGCATTTTTAACTGTTAAATATGCAAATGGTTTACTTCTTACAGTTACCATCCTCTTTTTAATTAGAAGAATCAATATCCATATTCTTTTAATATTAGCTTTTTCTTTTTAAAAAAATTTAGAAAACAAGTTTGTTAAAGCTGCCGCATCGGTACAAAAATGAAATTTTAATGTTAAAAGAAATAAAATTTAATTTAAAACTTTCAAAATCATCTGTTTTCTCTAACAAAGAGTTGTTATCCTCATAGTTGTATAATGCATAAGTTGCCATTTTTAGTCTAAAAAAGAGGTATTGATAAGAATTTTTTCAAGGATTCTAAACACTTTTAATTAATTTGATGGAGTGGATTTAGTAGGTTAAGTAATAGAGAACAGCATAAAACAAGACATGCATAAAAGTGACCAATGGAGAGGCAGCATAAACTAAAAAAAAAAAAAAAAATTATAGTTCTGATGAAAAATCCTCATTTATGTGGCTCTTTCTGCACTCCATAGTAATTCAGGAAGCAGTTATGTTGTTCCAATGTGATTGGGCAGTACTAAAAGGAGAGAAAATATCGAATGGGGAACAGAGCTTTAAGTTATGGTTTTATTACACATTGAATGGTTTGGGGGGGGGGGGGTTACATTTTATCCTACACATGAAGTGGTGCAAATACAACAATTAATGTTTAATATTATTTTTAAATGTATATGTCACTTCTATCGATTCACTTATAGATATGTTTGGTTTTCAATGGGTAAAATATGCTTGTATAGAGGTATTAAAAATATCTTTGGCTGGTAAACTTATTGAAGGTTAATAATTGAAATTATCAATTGATAATTTCCATATTGTAATCAATCCATATTGTAAACAAAGTGCAGATCTGAGACGCTGTTCTGTGTTCAATATAAACTTACGTATTAGGTTTAACATTGCAATAAAATTTAAAAACAAAACCTGCTGACACATAAGCAGAGGATGGGCCATAGGGACCTAAGCCCCCCCCCCCCCTTACATGGGATTTTTGTTATTTTCCTTTTCTCTTTCTTTCTTTCTTTCTTTTTTTTTTTTTTTTTTTTTTTTTTTTTTTTCTCTGTGTGAGCAGGGGGGATGTTGACGCTTTCTTCTGAGCTCTTGCTGAAAATTTTTTCTAGCTACATGCCTGAAAAACTGTAAGGGGAAAGTAAATGTATATTTATATTGTATGAATTCTTTTGCCACAAAAATGTGACCTACATGAAAATTCTTAATTTTGGCTGATTCACATCAGTTTATTGTGTCATGTTTTCTTGCATATTCTTTTCATTCTGAAATGACCACAACTTCAAAATATTTCTGTGGATTGTGAATTAAAACAAATTTACACTATTTTATTCATATATATGATGGAACTATTGGCATTGTAAATTTTACATATGAATATTGAAGTCAATTTGTTCAAAGAGAAAAGACTAGTTTAAAAAAAAAAAAAAAATTGGTAAATATTAATTTCTCACAGCTTTTTTGTAAATCTCACTAAAACAATTTAAGAAAAAAAAGGGGGGGGGAAACCTTTTAAAGTTATGCAATCATTATATAAAAAAATATCCTAACTAATATTATAAATGCGAAAGTGAGTTTGTTTGTTTGTTTATGACGCTTTCACGCCTAAACCGCTGAATTGATTAGGATGCATTTTGGTTTAGATATAGAGGGGACCCTGGAGTTGGTCATAGGCTAATTAGAATTTTAGATTTTTAATTACTTTTTTAATTATTAATTAAAAACCGTTTTTACATTGCCATGGTTGGCGAGTTTCGCCCGTATCAAATGATTCATGTTTTGAGCCAACAAGAATGCTATTACTTCAATAAATAAGCGCGCGTGCATCTGAAAAACATTAAATACCACAGAAATTAAGCCAGTTTTATGCCAAATCTATCTATCTGTAATAATAAAAATCAATGTTCTCCAGACAAATCTACAGAAAGCAGAGCTTTGAAAATTTGAGCATGATTAAGCCCATAACTTCGGTAAAGTGCATCTGAGGCTCAAAATTTTGAAATTTTAACTACTTTTCAAACTATTAATTAAAAGCCGTTTTATCGCCCGCACAAAATGATTTAAGCTTTTGAAATAAAGCAGAAATTCTATTTGAGAAATCACATGCATTTGAAAAACATGGAAATTATGTTGATTTTACGCCAAATTAAAAAGCATAAGTAAAGAAAAGGGTACTTACGTATTATCCCGGCGGTCCGCCAAGACAAGCGATTTTTTGCCAAAATAAATGCCGGGCACATGAAATTATTAATGGTTTTGAATACGATTGGCAACAGTTTGGCAACCCATTTGACGATAAAACAGTTTGGCGGGAATGACCGCTGGGATAATACGTAAGTACCAAGAAAAATCCAGATGTGTTTCTTAAAGTTCGTAAATTTCCAAATCCTACCAATAATATAAATGTGTACGTTTGTGTGTTTGGATGTTCTTGACTGAATCACACAAAAATGGTTGAACGGATTTGAAAAAAATTTGTAATGAAAATAGCTTATGCCCTGGATTAACATACAGGCAGCCTTTCAAGCATATAGCATAAATAATTCTTTTACAAAGACACTCAAAATAATTCTAATGCATTGCGCTCTATGGAAATTTTGTAGCTACTAAACCGATTCTAAAACTTTTTTCACTCATTAAAAGTTACATTATTCCTGAGTATCATTGTTTGTTTTTGGATTAATACCAATTGACTGCACTAGGGTCCTAGGCCTATATGGAAAATTCCTCTGTGGAGGGGGGGGGGGTTCTAAGGGATCCTAGCCCGTATTTATGCAAGGTTTTTTAGAAAACCACGGAAAACTGTGAGCGGCTAGGTCGACAGACGCGACCAGGGTATGAACCTGGCACCTCCCCCATTGCAGTTTTGAGAGTAGAACTTCTTAGACACTGGTGGCATCCTAATGTTATAGGCTACCTTTAATGCATATATCACAGATAGTCCTTTTACAGGGATGCTAATAAGAATTACATTACGCTATATGTGCATCTCTGTAAGTACTGAACCGATTCCTAAACTTTTTTTACTGATAGTAAGCTACACTATTCTTGAGTATTATAGGCTAAAATTCATGCATGTAGCATAAATAGTTCCTTTACAGGAATACTCAAAATAATTCTAATACATTACGCTCTATGGGTATCTCTGTAACTACAGAACCGATTCTCAAACTTCTTCACTAATAGAAAGCTGCTCTATTCCATATTAACATAGACTAAAATTCATGCATATAGCATAAATATTTCTTTTACAAAACAGTTCGCAAATACTGTCATAACTGTCTCTATTCGCCAAATGCCTGAAAAAAAATCTAAATTTAGTAACTCTGTGTATATTCTCTTATTTTAAATGAAGTATACTAACATGCATTATACTTCATTTGAAACAAGTAAAAAACAAATAATATTTAAATGCAGTTCCTTTTGTCGCAACAATATTTGTTATTCACACATGCTACATTTCTGTCGGTACCTAATTCGAAAGCCGACGCGGATGAAGTCGCGGGTAGCAGCTAGTTACTAATATTTTTCTAAGGAATGTGTTATGAAGAAAAGCTTTGTTAACATTTACTTTGCTGCAATAATGATAGTCTTAATAACCACACATGTTCATTGTTTTTCTGCTCATTATGGTTTTGCTCATCAGTCTTTTATGTATACTTTTACTGTTGTCATAATATCACAAGCAATGATCATATAATATTGCTTACTACATGACAACTGTATATGCTTTATCTCTTTATAAATAAAAATGAAATTCTGTTTGTTTGTGGATTTGATTCCTATACAAATCCACAAAAATGGACCTATCGGCCTGAAATTTAGCACAGACATGTAAAATAATATACAATAAATCATAGTCCACTTTAAAACTTTGAAAGTCCACACGTTCCCAGAATTTAAGAGATTTTTTATGCTCTCCACGCAAAAAGCTTTCCGTAATTGTAACCCCTGTAGTGAAAAAAGTGTGAAATAAGGATCGTGGTTGCCATGTGTGGCGATTTTGCCGAATAAAATGTTTTAAAATCTCAAAGTAAAAATAAAAGAATAATAATGATTTTTTTTTTTTATTAGTTTATATTCGTAAGGTTATTTTTTTTTAAATTATAATATCGTGTGCATGGGAAATCAGAGCAGGAATGAAATGTTTTATACGCAAAACAATAAGAATTGAAGATTTCCAAGGCTAATGTGTAAAATTTTTTAGTTTGGCGAAAAAATAAATGGCTGAAATATCGATTTTGAGTAAGTGAGTTCTAGCGGTTTGCACAGTTTTCGGCTTGGCGCAATTTATTGAGAGCTTAAGGAAATAGATTTTTGAAAACAAGTTCAAAGGTTTTATTAGAATACAGCGTTAAATTTTAATGATCCGTGAAGAAATAATGCAGTTATTAAGGGATTTCAAGCGATCTAACTTCAGAATTCTCGCCAATTGAGTAATTGATTTAAGTTGGGGGAATTCCACCAAATTTCAGAAAATTGAAATCTTCTCATTTAGTACATCGGAGTAACGATGAATAAAAGACGTTATAGTTGATAATTTAAAAAAAAAAAAAAAATCGGCTGTATTAAGAGATTCCACTCTTCAAATAAATGCGTGCTTTAATCTCTGGCGGTCGAACCATTTCTCATATTGATTGCTGCTAAGTCAATACTTCGAATGATTCCCTGAAAAAACGCTTGCAAAATGGCGTATGTTGGCACTTTGGCGAGGCTTAGATTTGAAACTGGATTTTATTTGAGACTGGTATATATAATAACACTGGTTATAGATAAAAATGAATGTTGGTATGTGTTTATGAGGTTGAAAAACTCCAGCACCGTTGCACCATGAAATTTGGTTCACCTAAGTCTTTTATCATGGAGAAGGTTTTTATGCTATCCGTTTTCCTTAACTTGCCACTTGGTGCCGCAGCACAACGTCGAATTCTATTCCGTTTAGCCGTTTGCTATGCGAATATCGTCCAACCGATTTCGATGAAATTTGGTACACGCGAATATTAGAACACGGAGAATATTTTTCACTATCCATTTTGCTGTAACTTGCCGCTAAATGGCGCTGCAACGCATCAACTTCTATACCGTTCGACTGATCGGCATAAAATTTTTTATACTTACACATTTGAGCACGAAGAATATATTCTAACTGCGTTCCTTTTGATATTACTCACAACTAGATGACACTGCAATGCGTTATTATTTTAACTCGCCACTAGATGACGCTGCAGCAGGCCAAATTCTTGACCATTCAAACGGTCGCTATGAAAATCAGTATACATAGCTATTTGAACAATGAGAATATTTTGGCGTTATCCATTTTGCTATAACTCGCCACTTGACGGCACTGTAGCAAATCATTACTTTAATTCACCACTAGATGGCCCTGCAGTGTATCACTTCTTGACTGTGGAAATGATCGCTATGAAAATAGGTATACATAGATATTTGAACACGGGGAAGAGTTTGGCGCTATCCATTTTCCTATAACTTGCCACTAGATGTTGCGTCAACACATGAACTTCAGGACTGTCCAGCCGATAGTCATGAAAATTCGTATACATCGATGTCTGAATGCGAAGAATATTTTCGCCGTATCCGTTTTGCTAAAACTCGCCACTAGATTGCGCCACGCCGCATGGCCTTCTGCACCGTACAAACAATTGCCTTGCAATTCGGTATGCATGATTATTGGACACAATAT
Source organism: Cheiracanthium punctorium (assembly GCA_038373885.1). NCBI lineage: Eukaryota > Metazoa > Arthropoda > Arachnida > Araneae > Cheiracanthiidae > Cheiracanthium > Cheiracanthium punctorium. Next base: position 125,402 of record JAWZYV010015949.1, on the reverse strand, counting down.
AACGCGATATTCATTTTGCTATATCTGTTTATTACAATGAATAGTAATCACCACAAATCGTACTATCAAAAAGTCCATTCATTCCCGTGCGAAGAACGGGTACTTCAGCTAGTATTGAATAAATGTGAAACTCATTTTTTAAAGATTGATTTCTTTCTTTAGTGCAGAATTATATTGGAACTAGCTTCTGTGTGAATATGTAAACAATTTTCATTAATAGTTTTGTTTTTATTCCTTAGGTGGGACATTCAGAGACTGAGGGAACAAAAAGCTAGTGAGAAATTAAAATATAAGTATTGCAGAGATACAGGAAAATACTCTGAAAATAATGTACAAAGAAAATCATCATTTTACCCAGACCTACGCCACAGTAAGTGCATATTGATAAGTAATTTTATATTACAAATCGGATCAGTTGAATCAAATTTAAGGAAGAGTTCAGTGCTCCTAGTAACCTGAACTCATTGTTCAGGTTATATCTCTCAACATGTCTAATTTTAAACTTTAAGCCAACTTCTAAAATGTACAATAGGTAGCGTAAATAATGCTTTTCAACATACCTAATGTACAGTTTATAAAAGGCCAAAAATGAATTTTTATTATAATTTATTTCATATTAGTTATGAATTATTAAATCATTAAAAAAAATAAATGTAACATGTATAAATTGTATTTTCGCAAGAATTTGTATTCCTCAAAACCAGGGTTAGCATGGTTTAAACCATGCTAACCCTGGTGATTTTTTACCCCAGGATTTTTTTTCTCGCCCCCCCCCCCCCCCCCCCCCCCCCCCGAAAAGGTTTTTTTTTAAAAAGAATAAGTTAAAATTCTGAATACTACAGATAGAATACATTCCGATATCTTTTAAAATTATCCTTATAAGTATCAGCAGTAACTTTTTATATCAATTTAATAGATGCCTAATAGATTATCATTATTAAAAATTATTAATTAAACTTAAATTATAGGCTGCATTTTTAGTTTGGTTCTAAAATAGAGGTTTTGTGTTTCAACAACTTATTTCTAAGCCTTAAAAATATCATTTTGAACAACTTATCACCATTATTGCCAATTTAAAATCTAAATGCAAGATTCCATGTAAAATGTTGTAAACAATTAATATTGTATTATATTATATACTAAATATAAAAAATAGTATCTCTAAATAAAATTATTAAAATTGAATGATCTCAATGTCCACATAAGTATAGCAACAATTGTTTATTACTTTGTTTCAATTACTTTAAAAAGAAATATTAATTGTTATTTGAACATTTTACAAATAATTTTATTGATAAGTATGTAACAGGTAATTATAAAAGGATTTTAAAAAAAAACCTGGTTTAAACCAAAAATAAACATTTTTTGGGTGGTTTTTTCAAATAAATCGGGGGTTTTTTTCCTCAACCCTGCTCAAATATTCCTAAGTAAATTTTGATTCCATATTGACCAATAGTTTTGAAAACATTGTTAAAAGCAAACCTGTAATAGACCATTGTTAGATTCTACCATTTTGTTCTTTGTTATATTAAAAACTTTGACTGCCGAGCCAAAAAAAAAAAATTTTTTTTTTTCAAAATTAAGTCTTAAGTAAATACACCAGATTATGTTTTCACATTCTGGATACTTTCTGCGCAACACCATGTACATTGCCACCTAGAGGGAGGACAATTGCTCCCGGGCCTTGGGGGTGGTGGACAGGTGTGAATGTTGCTGACCATTGCTGAGTCCTGTAATAGTTTACTTTCTAACTTTCCCAATGACCTCTCTGAAGATCTACCAGACAAATTAATCCATCCGAAATCACTTCAATCGGTCAAATATGGGGGCCTTATCTGTGAAACCCCTTGAATTTTTTAATAAACTTAAAAACTGGATTCTTGTTTGCCCAAATGTTTGTGTAGCCATCAGGATACTTTGTACTCTTCCAGTGTCAGTGGCTAGAGGTGAGAGATCTTTTAGTGTTTTAAAAAAAAAATAAACATTTATGCCAGATCAATCATGGGACAAGAAAGACTTAGTGGACTAATCACTCTTGCCATGGAGACTGATCTTGCTTGTTCTTTGTACTTTTATGATTTAATTGACGACTTTGCATCTAAAAGAGCCTAAAGGGTTATTTCATAGAAACATTTATAAGCAACCAAATTTGCTGCTGATTGAAGTGTTTATTTCCTATTTTTCACCTGTTGTTATTATTATTAATTGGAGTTCTGTAAACTAGTAAGAAGGTAACTCTGCTTTAACACAGAAAAAGCAACATTAGCAAACACCAATGAAATTTAATGCCGCAAACTGGTTTTGGTAAATAAGATTTACCATCATCAGTGCAAGAATGCATTGTCGCACTGATGTTGGTAAGTCATACTTACCGAAATCGGTCTGCAGCATTAACACTCATAAGTGTTTGCTAACGTTTTTCTTTCTGTGTTAGTCATTTGGCTATGAATTTTATAACTCTGCTTTAGTTTACAATAGTAAGTACTCAACGTTTTAAAAAAAACAAAACCTTATACAGTGAACTCTCTCTATCTGAACACTCTCTAATGTGAACACCCCGGTATTATGAACACATTACGACAGTCCTGGCGAAGCTCCATAGACTTAACATTAGATTAACTCTCTGTATTCTGAACACCCTCTAATCTGAACACCCCGCTATTATGAACGCTACTTTTGATCCTCATTCAAACTTTACCTCTCCGTAAACTGAACATGTGTTCGCAATTGGAATTTGGAGAATTCCCCTGGCATGGCAATTCAGAGAAAAACTCTTCCCCTCGTGACAGATAAGAGACAACAGGTGTTAAAATGACTGGAGGGTACATCGTTTCAAGTTTTGGATCAAGTTCTTTTGTATTCCCTCATTCACAGAGCTCGCCCCCCCCTCCCCCTTCGGCGTTTTCATATGAGACAGTCCGGAAACCAGCCGATGGATCTGAAATAATCTGAAATTGCCGGTTTTTGATGCAACTGTAATCTTGACCAATGAAATGGAAGTGTTTAGGCAGGTGTTTGTTTAGGCATGCATTTGAAGTCATGTGTCATATGGCTTGTAGAGAGGTGAGGTAGCATCATCTGTTTGGTTTTGTTCCTTTTTGCTCAGAAAAAAAAATAAAGTTTTCATCATTTCACTGTCCTTGCAGGATAAGAATCAGTGTTGTTACGTAGATATGTCAGAAATAACTGCTAAAACGAAAAAAAAAGGAAAGAACTGAAACTTCAGGAAAAATACGAAGTTGTTAAAAAATTAAAGTTAAAAGTTAGTCAAAGAAAAATTGCATCAGAGTTTGGAATTTCTGTAGGCCAAGTCAACGGAATCAGCAAGAAAGAGAAAGAAATTAGAGGCACTTTTGAAACAAATGAACCGTCTTCAAAGTGTAGAATTTTTTTAAAGAAAACAGGCAACGAGAGCATAAACAATCACGTCTGGAAGTTTTTTACACAAATGAGAGCAAAGAATCTTACTGTCACTGGACCTTTGTTAAAACAGATTGCTCTGGATTTTGCAGAAAAGGAAAATATCACAGAATTCAAAGCATCGGAGGGATGGTTGACTCGCTTCAAAGGTCGGCATAATATTGAATTTAAAATTATGAAGGGTGAAGCTGCAGATGTAAATATGGACACTGTGGAAGAGTGGAAAACTAAACTTCCGGACTTCACAAAGGATTTCACACCAGCTGACATTTTCAATGCAGACGAAATCGGCCTGTTTTTCGGAGCTCTTCCAAATAAAACCTTAGCAGAAAGAAGTGAGAAATGCGTGGATGGGAAAATGTCGAAAGAAAGACTTACCGTCATGCTGTGTGCCAGTCCACAGGAGAGAAGCTCAAACCAGTGATAATCGGAAAAAGTGAAAAACCAAGATGGTTCAAAAATGTGAATATCGCATCATTGCCTGTTCACTATAAATCAAAGCGAAAAGCCTGGATGTCATTCCCAATTTTCTCGCAGTGGTTGGAGGACATCAATGAGATGATGAAGAAAAATTCTTCTTCTTGTGGATAATGCAGCATCACACAAAAAATATGCAACTGAGCAATGCGAGCCTGAAGTTTCTACCACCGAACTGTACTCCTATTATCCAATCATTGGATCAAGGAGTAATCAAGACCTTTAAAGCTCACTACCGAATCCATTTTCTGAGGAAAATGTCCCTGGTGATGTAGGAAGCAAATTCTGCAGCTGAACTAACAAAGAAGGTCAACGTTAAGGATGCTATCCACTGGATATCAATGGTTTGGAATGAAGTAACCCCTCACACTATCAAGAGATGTTTTTATAAAGCAGGATTCTCGTGTGATAATGAACATTTAGGAATAGAGGACCAAGTATCAAAAGCTGTGAATGACTTGGGGTCAATTCTTCAGGAGCTTCATACTGAAATTGAACCTGACTCTTATCTCGAAGTCGATGAAAGCCTTCCGATTTGTGACAACAACATCGTTGAAGAGGAATAGGATAGTGAAGAAGAAGAAACAGAACCTCAAGACACTAATGAAACAAAAAGAACACATACATTCAAGAAATATGGCCAAGGGATTCAAGACCTGATGAACTATGCGGTTGAGCATCATCCGGAAGCCTTTCCACTTCTTAAACAACTAGACAACATGTATGCTACACGAGCTTATACATTGCCAAAACAGACTAAAATTGCTACCTTTTTCAAGTAATGAACCATTTATGTATTATATGTAATTATGTATAATTATCTATTTTGTAAAACTTTTTTAATAATAATAAATTTAAAAAATGAGATGGTAGGATACAGGTCCGACTGAATTTTATTTGGCATTGCACTAGCTGCCAAATCAAAATTCAGCACCTCCATCTCGGTAGCTAGCGTGTCTAATCAGGCTAAGTATCCTATATAATCTAAAATTTCACTACGTACCCACATTTCGCAATCTCCCTCTAAAGTGAACACCCCCGTAATCTGAACACTTTTCCATGGTCCCTTGAGTGTTCAGAATAGAGAGAGTCCACTGTATTTAATTGTATCAAGTGATTCTCTGTATACAAGAATTTCCAAATTATATGTACATTACTTTAAAATAATTCTGATAAAATACTTTTTGGTAGAAGTTTTATTGTGTACAAGGTTTTGTATGTACCGCCTAGGGTAAATTTAAAGTATACTAATTCTAAAGTGTTTAAGAAACTTTTCTAGATTTAAAAAAAAAATGGAAGTTTTTTTTTTAATCATGCTCATCCTTATACAAAGCTTGAACATGTAACCATACTTTCCATGAGGTGATCAACTACTTTAGAGTCCATTAATCATCGTTTCTCCTGTTGTGCAGTTTGCAACTCTGTCAGAGTTTCTGGGAGCAGGAAACATACAGGCACAGCATGGCCAAAAGCATTCTAAACATTTGCAATGGGATTAAAATCAGGCATGTTCACATGTACATCATAAGAACAATCAGGGTGGAAATTGAACATTTTCTCTGTGGGGTGGGGGGGGGGGGGGGAGATTTGAAAAGGGAAAAAAAAGAAAGGAAGAAAAAGGTGCTGCACTCACATAATAAAATACATAAATACAGTCGCCAACATGTCTGGGAAGTGACTTAAATTCAAAGATAAGTCATCCCTCGATTTTCTCTGCATATATTTCTGCCTGTGTCAATTCTATGTCTACCCTCAAATTTGGCTTGCAGCAGAGCAGTGCTTGTTCGTTTATTTCACAGTCTTCCTTTGAAACCTGACCCCAGTTACAGAATGAGAAGTGGCATCAGGCATGTGTATATCTATTTCAAAGGGATGTTTGTAACTTTCTCCTTTGCCTAGTAAACAAAAGAATTTCTATTCTCAATACTTGTTCGGTATCGTTAGGTACTTGTGAACTTGTAGGAACAGTGAGGTATTAGTGAACTTGTAGGAACATAGTTTAACATTTCTCCAATAGAGGAATAGTATCCCTGGCAAGGATCAATTAATATTTCTCTAGGCAGGGATATTATTACATTCTTCACCCGGGGACGATCCCCGGCACCCTGAGAACAATACCTTCATTCCCCGGGCATTTGTTAGCAATACCTGCTGTATGGGAATACACATTATTGTCAATTAAAATGAATGACAGGTGAACTGCTGAAATGTACAATCTGACAGTGAATTCTAGTACTTTATTTGATATAATTTGAGCTATATGTTCCTCATCCTTCTTTAAATCCACAATGCAGTCTCTAAGTGCAGTGGTAGGGTCTTGGTAGTCCAGTTGCAAGAGTGATTCTTGTGGTTGAAGGTTTGTGGATTCGATCCACTAGGACCAACCAAAACTCATTGTGCTCACTAATGGCGAGTGGGACACATTATATATGTCATAGTCACAATGTCCTTCAAGTTCCCAAGCAAAACAATACCTCTGGAGGTGGCAAAACTATGCCTTCGGTCTTCTACTTGGTAGGGTAAGTGCATCAATAATTGATAGTTTAAGACCAATAATAAACATTAACTAGTAATTGCTAATTACTAATCTATCTTGAAGCAAAATTTTTGTTTTCAAAACATAAGTGAACTTTGAAAATTCGTGTAGGGTATATGATTTATTACAGAATATTGGAAATTTCTATATTTTATATGTTGTCATGGTTGCAACTCCAGTGATCGGCACTTCATGCTCCAGTAATTGACACCTAAGAAAAGAGTAAAAAAACATACTGATTTACTTTTTAATGCAGTGACATAAAAATGACTGAAATAAATGAAATGAAATTTGGTAACATGATAGTTGATCACTCTACTTAAACTGAATTAATCAGACATATGAATATAAATACAAAACACTCTTTTTGGATCAATACTTTTATATCTGGGCAATCCAGTAACGAGTCACTTTGAAAAGTAGCAATTCTTGCCTCTAGTGGTCAATTGCAGAGTGTCCTTTTTGCCAAGAGGATGGAATTCTGTGGTCTTTTTACAAACACACACACACTCCTTATTCCACTCTGAAGTTTTCTACTGTCAGTAATTTTGATAGCCATCGGGTGTGCGCCGATTGGGGGGAAATCAGGAATTTTTCTCAGTTTTTGTAGCCACCGTGTATCACATAAACCACTGTAGTCAATGAAATAAAGCTTATCAAAGTACTTCCCAGTTTTTTTTTTTTTTTTTTTTTTTAATATATTTTGAAATTTAGGGGAAATTCAGAAAATGTGTGCTCCAACCCTCAAAACCCTGTATAGAACCCATATAAACCATTCAAAATCCCAATTATATGGCCTGCAACTTCGCTAACATCCTAAAATTTGGTCCGCAACTTTTCAAAGGATGCCCATACCTGATTTAAATCAATGACTTTTTAAAAAATCAGTAGATTTAAATTATAAATAAAATCACATTGAAATGAAATTTCACCAAACGAATATTTTAGAATTACAAGTTTAATTTTCTCTTGAAATTCATTATAACAAGATTTTACTGAAGTCTTGGGAATATTGCATATTGTACATTGCATAGTGTTAATTTCGATTTAATGTTAAGTTTTGCTAATTTTGTTCCATATAAATGTTTAGTAACTTTTTTTTTTTTTTTTTAAATCTGTAGTACAATACATTGAAGTTTCAGACCAATTACCAGTTTTAGCATTTGGACATCTTATACCACTTTTCCAACCCAGGTAAGATTGTACCAATTAAAATAGCCAAAATCTTCATTTTTACTAAATTCTTTTTAAATGCATATATCCTTATTCAGGTTATAGTGCAACCAAATTCATTGAAAAAAAAAAAAAAAAGTAATCCTCTCTGTAATTTCTTAATTTTGTGTATGAACTTGAACTTTGATTCAGCTATGAATTTTATAACAGATCACTTTGCTAAGATTTTCAAAAAAAAAAAAAAAAAAATTAAAATTAAGATGAAAACTTGGTACTTGCATATTATACCGTCAGCAGTGCCTGGTGGAGTTGAATGATTCTTGCAGCTTGCAAAATTAGAAATGCATACCTGCCAATTCTCCCTGCTTTTTAATGGAGACTTTTTTAACCCTTCCTCCCGTTTATACCTTTGGGGGGGGGGGGGCAAAGATTACTTAAAAGTATGGTTACCATGTTGAAAAGAACAAAAAAGCAAGGGAAAACACTGCATACAAAAACACAGGGTGGGGGCCCTTGCCCTATCCTGCCGGCGCCCATGAATGCAAATAGTTCAAAAGTATTTACTGTTTAAAAAATTGTTTATTTCTTAAAGTATCGCATTTTAAAATTAGCTGTTTTAAATAAATGTTTTAAGCTATAAATTTTTCTTGTATATGTAATTTTCTTGGTTACTGATATATTACGCATGTGTACATGAAGTTTTTTCATCGATAACAAGGGTTTTTTTAAGTCTCCCTAATTTTCATTCTCCAAGGTGGGCAGCTATGCATGCAATATTGCCGATTTCATATGCAATCTTTTCCCATCCTTTTTGTAACTATTCAGATCTTATTTCTTTACACGTCATTATAGTAGCGTTTGTCAGAATAGTAAAAAAATACTTTATATTTTAGTGATAAGTGCGATTATTTTGCCAAAATCTGCCTTGTTAACTTGAAATATTGTCGATTGGGCATCAGATTTCATATGCAACCCCATCCTTTTATAAATAATCATTTTCATTTGTTGCATGCCATTATAACTTTTTTATGAACAACTAAAATTGCTCCATGTTTTCGATAAATATGAGTGTTTTGCCTAAATATTCCTTAACTTTTTGAATAAGCTTTATTGTTTAGCAGTTATAAAATTTTGTTGTATTACCAAGTCTTACTATAAAACTACCAAATCTTACTATAAAACCTCAGAAGCTCTCTTCAGAGAGCTTCAGAGGTGGGATTAAAATGATATATTAGATTAGTCCATTTTAAGCAAAAGTACTTCATAAGAGATCCCCCCCTCCTTTTTTTTAAAAAAATAGTTTAATGGTTAATACAGTATAGAACCTGTTATCCGGAATGGTTGGGACCGGGTGTATTCTGGATAACTGGTTGGGGATTAACATGACATCTACTGATTTGATTGGTAGCATAAATGTTACTCTCTATTTTTGATTAGAATTAAATATTAATTGTTAATATACTAGAAAAATAATATAAAAAACTCTTAATATGATTGACATAAATAATCATTTAGAGAGTAGTAAATGTACGATAACTTCTTGAAAGCTTAGTCACACTAAAAAAATGAATAAAATACCTTACCAGATTGCTGATTTTATAAATTCTAGCTGTAGTACTAAAAATATAAAATATTTTTTAAAGACTCTTTTTTTTTTTTGCTTTTCTCTCTGGAAAAAATAGGAATTTAATTGATTGAAAAATGATTCTGGATAACTGGTTTCCGGATAAGAGGTTCCATACTGTATTTACTATTAAAATACAAATTATTATAATTACATGTAAAATGCATTGTAAAAAATATTTTTAAAATGATGAATTTAAGAAAAGCAAAAGTTCAAAGGAAACAAAAAGCATGTGCTTTACCATAACCAGCAAATATGTCTGATCATAAGGTTTGTAATGTTGCCACAAATAATATAATGACAATACGCAGTAACATTTGGTGCCAAAATAAGTAAATTTTACTTTCTTAAGTTTGCCATGTTGCAAAAAAAAATTTAAGATGTCAGAAAAAAAAAAAAAAAAAAAAAAAGATTTGCATTGTGTGATAAAATGCAACGGCAAAGCACCAAAAATATTAACCCGAACCCCAAGTATGGTCAGAAGTACCTCAGCTGAAAAGAAAAATGGTGTGGATGTAACGTGCATACACAAGGATGACACAAAAATTTAGCAAGAATAGTTAACATTTATTTAAATTAGGATGCTATTGTAATTCTTTGAACTCTGACAAACATGATTAACAACTGTTTCTCATTGATTAACATACCACTTAAGTTAACAGGTTCACACGTAGCACATTACAAATCTTTGCTGCAAAATATCCATTACTAACACTCACTGCTTACAAAGGGCACTGGGCCAAAGATGACATTAAGGAACTGAATATTTTAGCAGACATGCATGACATTTGATTTCTCATGAGAGGCCTCCCATAAAACACTTCAATAATAATAAACAGAGATGTAAATTTTTTCACTCATAGCACTCCAAAAAAAATAGTTAAAAATATATTATACTGGCAATGATCAAAATCTTGCTAAAAAAAAAAAAAAAAATTTTTATAGTTTTTGTAGATTAAAGAAAAGTAACAAACAAACATGGATTTAAAAAGAAAGTTTAAAATAAAATTACAGCATATTGTTTAAGGGGACTGGAAACTAAGGTAAAACAATGTTAAGGGGGATAGTGGGCATGACGCCCGTGCCAAAATGCGAAGTGCAGTGCTCGGCAAGCAGTTTCAATAATACACAGTTCAACTAGACATCAAAATGGGCTTCGGATGTCATCTCTGAGCAGGAGTTGAGTTCGGACTGGACGGGTGGTGGGGCAGGGAATCAGTGCATTCTAACTTGTTTGGCCATCAAATGGTCGGCAGAGGGAGAAAGATGTATCAAAAGATTTCACCCAAGATGATCCGATGGCATCGGATGTTTCCCAACGTTGGTGGGGATATCAGCGTGTCCTGACTGGAGGCATCACACCTTGGCCCTCCCTGGATCAACGAGCTCCCGACATCTCTAGTCCTGCTAACTAGCAGTTGTGGAATACAGTAAGAAAATATTAATCGCTGCATCATGGCCTCAATTTGTCAGTTGACTGTGTCAAAAGGTGGAATCTGCACTACATTGCTGAAGAGGGGTGAGACCCCCCCCCCCCCCCCAAAAAAAAAAAAAAGATTACTTCATCTGCTAAGCACCAGCACCACCCATCACCATTTCCACCGAAGCTCTAGTACTGATCAGATTGCACTCCACACAAAGCTAACTTTCTCGAGGGCTTGCTCTCTCAGCCAATCAGCGATCACCAGCACGTTGGCGTCCTTCGAGAAACTTCCAGAGGGAAACAGGCAGGGAAAAGAAGTTTGTGTGCAAAGCATCGCTCTTCCCTGAAAATGGCTGATGGTTTCAAGATGCCGAGAATTTGAAGCGTGTGTTATTCGGAAAAAAAAAAAAAATGACGATTGACTGAAACAGTACCTAGGCCAGTAAAAAGTGAAATCGCACGGGGAAAATGCTCAAAATTAAAAAATTTGATCTTATTAAGTGCCGAAACATCGCCAAAATATTAGAAATTAAAATAAAATAAAACCTAAATTATGTGAACACACAAGGGCTTAGCTTAAAAGAAAGGAAGAAAGGAAAGGAGAAAAAAAAAAAAAAAAAAAAAAAAATAGGGCAACAAACTTTAATATAAGGAAAACTGACTTTCGGTAAAACATGATAAATAAAATGAATTAAGCAGATATCATAACAAAAATTATTTATAGATGAATTTTAAAAAATACAATTAATAACATGACTCAAAAGTGGAACTATTACCATTAATGCACTATTATTAAAGTGAACTATTCATTTAGAGATTGCAAGGTTATTGTACAAATACTTATTGAAAGAAAACTTATTGAAAAACTTATTATTTTGAAAAAAATTTTAAACACACTTAAATATTACAGTAATAATATTAACATATTTGAACACCTCAAGTTTTAATGTCCCCCCCCCCCCCCTGACCAAACTTGAGTTTTCCCTGACTTTCCTTGATAAAGTTAAATTTTCCCTGACTTTCAAGGTCTGTGGCAACCATGTAAACAGTTATCTAATATAATGAAATAGTTATCTGTAATACTAGTTATTGGCAGCAGCATTATAGTTTTTCATTATTGTCATTAGATCATACAGATGGGGGGAGGGGATATTGGCAAAAGTGGTCGAATTGTTTTTATAAAAGAAATTGAAAAAAGATAACTTCTAATAAGCAGGGTTTGCATTTACTTAATTTCTCAGTAATTTACCCAAATTTTTTAACTTATCGATATTTACGGTCATAATGGAAAAATGGGCTATATCACCGATTTCATATGCAATCTTTTCCTGTCCTTTCTGTGAATAATCATATTTTATTTTGTTGCATGTCATAACATTTGTCACAATAATCAAAATTACTTCATATTTTTGATAAGTGCAATTATTTTGCCAAAATCTTCCTTAACTTGAAATATCGCATCAGAGATTTCATGTGCAATCTTTTCCCATCCTTTTTATAAGTAATCATATTTTCATTCATTGCATGCCATTATAGCTTTTATATCAACAACTAAAATTGCTACATATTTTAGATAAATTTGTAGTTTAGATAAAATAGTATTTTGCCAAAGTATTCCTTGTTAACTTTTTGGATGAATTTTTATTTTTCAACATTTCTGAAATTTTGTTGGAATTACCAACTCCTACTCTAAAGATCTCAAAAGAGGGACAAAAAATACTTCATAAAACCCTGCTTTCCCCCCCCCCCCCCCAACTTAACATTTAAAATCTCCCTTCTTTCTCCTTTGGGACAATCTCCTGTTTTTTTATTTTCTTTTTTTGCCTTTATGACCCACTTTTATCAAACTTCAGTGCAATCCCTGGTAAGTTAAGGTTTAAGTTAGAAATTCTAAAAATGTGCATCCTTTTGAAATATTTATGAAAACTGCAAATTTATAATTTTTCAGTAATTTCCTAAGTGAGCCAAAACAGGTTTGATTTGATTTGAAGTACTTGTCTTATTAAGATTATTTGTTAATGGTAGTTGATTTTTTATGAATAGTTATTAACTTTGTACTTTTCTTCTGTAGTGATTTTGCATTACCATGGAAGAGTGGTGAAATGAGCCAAAATTCTGAGCCCACAGAAGTTACTCCCAACAGGGTGGCCAAGAAAAGTCGCCTGTCTTCTACAGGTCCTAAAATTACCTGAAAGACGCCTTCAGAGTATTTTTGTTTGTTGGTACTTTATTTCTGAAAACTTCTGTCTTAGACAGTTAGAAAACAGATTGAACAATTTCATTAAAACAAAAAGGGGAAAAAAAGAATCTGCTTTGGTAGCGTTGGCATTACCAAAAATAAGTTTTAAGAAAATATTACTAAGGTTGCAGGGACAAAATAATAATAATAGTTGTTCCAACATCTGTAGTGTATATATGTAAATTAAGAATCATTTTAAATGATGTAAATCATCCAAATGCATTCATTCTCATTGCCATTTGTTGTTTTCATTTGTTAAAATTGTTTTCTGTGATGAATTACAAATACCAAATAAATTAAAAATAATACTAACAGATGCTTCTACTACTAATAAAAGCTAAATTATTATACAGCTCCTTGCGTTATTAAAGTGTCCGTTACCTCATGTGTAATAAAACGCTTGGTTGAGTTTTATTCTTAAAAAGTATATATATACAGGATATAGTAAACTACTCAAAGATGTTCCTGCTGTATGTATTATCTTTAAAGGGTAGTGATTTTTTTAAATTAATTTAAATTGCACTTAAAATTTTTATTTTATAAAAAGCACAATTGTTTCATTCCCAATACAAATTATGTGACGTGTCCTGTTTTTATTAGTTTTCTTTAATTCTGTAATAAAGATTTTAAATTTTTGTTCTTGTACATAATAAGTTTCTTGTGGTGCTTTTTATTTGATTATTTTTGCTTTAAGTAAGATTTCAACACTATGGGGGAAAAAAGGAAAATCCCTGTATTATCTCCAATTAAGAATGCAGATGTACTGAGTCTCGGTATTTTCTTAATTTTGCCTGTTTTTTTTTTAGTTTTAATTCATTTAAAATACTTAAAGTAATGGAATAGTGCTCGGTTTTACACTCAGGAGAAAATTGAAAAATTGTCATGTTTGTAGCGATTACATGTACATAACACTATTTAAAAAAATCTGATGTGGACAGCACGACTTGTTGCACATCTATTTAATCAGAAACATTTTCGACACACTTCATATAAACTTATTTTATTTGAAAGAGATACAACAGTAGTACTAAGGTTTAGTGATTTCTAGCCAAATATTTCTGATATCACCAAGCTAGGTTCAATTTAAAAGATTTGTTTTTGACCAAAAGCCAACAAGCTTGAGATAGTTTACGAGATTTTGGGAATAGCCAAAGTAATTGACTACAGAGCCACTTTCAATGAATTGAATGTATCCATGCACCTTAATGTACTTAAAGTTATTTGGGTGACCCTGTAAATAAGTTACCCCGTTGATTGCAATCAAAAAAGAAATGCACAGTTAGATGATACAGTAGTTCTAAGTGCAAAGTTTCAACATTCTACATTTAAGTTTTAGTTATGTGAAATACAAAATTATTTTTGACGTCAAATTTGGCAAAATTCGCCAAGGTCAATGACAAGTGGTGAGAGTTTAGTCATGGACCAAACAATGACTGACTAGACGTAATATATTGAAGATGTCCATAGGCATTGATGTATCGAAATTCTTTTTGGTGATCCTGTAAATAAACTCTCCAGTAGATTGGGGCCAAAAATCAAAATGCACTAGATGTTACAACAATCTTACATATGAAATTTCTACAGTTTATGGCTAATAGTTTTGAGATATAAGAGTTATAAATACATACACTAAAAGTCACCAAGTGAAAAAACTGAAAAAACACTCAAAATGCTGGTGTTAAACGATAAAGTAATTAAAAAACTTTGTAAAAAACACACATAAGAAGTAAAAGGAAAGAGGATACGCGTTTCGTTCAAAAATTGTTTTGAACTTCTTCAGTCCAAGCCCTTCGTCGTAAAGAACACAGGGAACTCACCAAGCTTGGAAACTTTTGAGGAAGGCACAACCTTGGTCGGAACATTACCTAACTATATAGTAGGACCGCATTATACTCGAAATGAAACTGCTATTGACTGTAATGTGTTGAAATATTTTTGAGTGTTCCTGTAGAAGAACTAAAATTGATAAAGGCAGTATTTTTGATGGAGAGATTCATTTTGTAACCCTTAACTACAAATGTCACTTCTGAGTCATTTGAAATATCCTAATATTGCTAAAATATGCTTTAATGAATTTCTGCCCATAGAGCATAATGTATTTAGAATCTTTTGGGTGGCCCTGTAAAGAAATTATCGATTGGGACCAAAAAGGGAGGTGCACAACTAGATGTAACAATCCTAAATATAAAGTTTCAACATTTTACAACCAATAGTTTTTGAGATATGCGAGTTTTACAGATGTTAGAGAAAAACTGGTCCAAATGGAATTGCGTTCGGTCAGAATATTTTGCAAATGCATTTATATGAACATGCATGCATGCATATAATGAGATGCATCACAAAAATTCTTAAAAGTAAATTTAGAGGTAGTCAAAATTTCACCACCGAAATTTTCCGCAATCACATGACTTCCTTATACTTCATACAAGGAAGTAATATATGCTTCAGAAATCTGACTTTTTTGATTTTCGGAACTCGGCATGCCCGTGACTGTCTGTATATCCTTTTTCAGTTTTCATAACTATTCTTGAAAATCAGCTTTCTCTCTTACATCTATAATTAAGTAGAATGAATGAAAAATTGTTTCATTTCATGGAGGAAGAAGTAATTAAGTTATCCTTTTGTAGGTATCCTTATTACTGATTAAAGTTTGTTTTCGACTCTTCAAGCTAGTAGAGTACATAATCAACCAACTTGTAAAGAAATTTTAATAAAGATGAGTTAAAAACTATATACAAATATATAAGCATGGGGGGGGGCATAACCACAACTTTCTGTGAATATTTTGATTTTCAACAGTTGTTTGGAAATTCAAAAGAAACTTTTCTTTTCTGCTCTTAAATTCAATATATTCCCCCAAGCCCCTAAATCCTTGTGTCCATGAAAAATTTTTAGTCACACAATGCCTATGCTACAAGACATCCTTTGACTGCATTGAAGGAGCATGTCTACTGCAAGTTCAAGTAGAGATGTACACTCTATAACAAAAATATTGATGCCCAAAGAAGGAGTCACCATTGTAATGAAATTTCATATGCAGACATTCGGACTGAGCATTCAAATTTTAAAAACCTTAAGTCCAATAAATTAATAACAGAAGCAATAGCACACTCAGCAGGTGCATAGAAGGAGGGATTCTCAATCTGATGGTTAAAATTTCTGTTGCATTTTAACTGCAATATCTTACATGGGCTGTAACAATGCCTTGCCACAGGACTGGTGTGCATTACAAGCAGATTTGAAAGAGTGTTACTGCCTATGAGGGTTCACGGTTCAGTGGGCAGTAAGAAATGCCCTCTCGCCAATTTGTCACGGGCTTAAATGCAGGGTGGAAAAGATGAGTTTTTCTTTAAAGCACTGGGGATATCGGACAAAAGGAGTACAGGGAGGAATACACACCAAGACTTGGCCTATTTTGCAAGAGAATTGAAGAACTAAAGATTAGTAAGCATCACTGCAATGGATAAATTCCTGGTTTCACTGCAATCAAGAGTCTAAAAGCCCTTTCTCCAGTGCGCTATAGTTCCCCCCCCCCCCCTCGACATGTTAGCCCACGGACCTCAGCCTAGCCACTGGCAATTCCCCTGTATTTCGGAACAGATGCTTGATAATCTCTTTGTGTTTTTATCAAATGCAATATAGACAACCTTTGAGTATGTAGACATCGAAAAACTTCACCTCTGCCATTTCCAGAATTTTCAAAGTTCAGTTTTTAGGTTCACTTGCCAAAAAATGCTATGCACATTTCTAATATAAGTGAATCTGGACTAACGATTTGCATTCACTATAGCTGAAAGTTCGCTATAACCGGAGTTGATTGTATTTATCTTTCGATCTACTACAATTTTAACCCAGAAAGAAATTCTTCTGCTGATCATGGACAAACAGCTTTTGATCCTCCTGTCACAGGAAACTTACTGCAGAATGCAATGCTCCTATACCACAAACATTCTGGCACATTTTTTTCCTTACTAAACATAACTTAATTACCTTATCAGCATTTTTTATTCTTTGGGGGTCTGGCATTGAAAAGGGTTTTTTTTTTTTTTTTCGGGAAAATTTATTGTTTTTGGTGAATCTTCCTGACTTACTTTGCATTTCCTAGACTTTCCTGACCTATTTATTTTTTTCCTGGCTTTTTCCACACTTTCCTGACTGGCAGGCACCCTGATCAACTTTTCTGATTTTTCAAGAGTGGCCTCTGATCAGGAAGTATTGCTCCACAGTTTCAAATTGGTTGAGGGAAACAAGGGCTGAGTAAAAACTTAATATCAGTCATTTAAAAGAGAAACTTTGTGAATAAGTGACTAATGGAGTTTCAGATTTTTCAGCTAAACAGTAACTTCATGCCATTCTGTGGAGGTAGATAAGCAGTCTGACTTTATTGGGTTTTCTATCAAAACATGGGTCTACCCATAAATTATTGGATTTTTCAAAAAAGTGGTTCAAATGAATAGTAAAGTTATAAATGTTTACATACTTATAATGTGCTTGAAAAGGACTTAAATCCTAACTGCCTTACATCGTAATGTATTGGAATTCTTTTAAGTGCTCCTGTAGAACTATAATTGCTATAGTGTTTTGAATGACGAACATTATTTTGTAAATAACAGCATATATAAATTTTGTTTGAAACAGCACAATACTTCTAAAATACATTTTCAAAGAATGACCACCCACGGAGCTCTATGTGTATTAAAATTCTTTTGGGTTTTCTGTAAAAGAATTATAATGTTGGATAACAACATCTAGTAGATGAAGTTGTTATCCACAGCTTTAAAGTAGGATACATAGAGCCTCTTCTCAGACATGTTCTTTCACAGATTTATAGTAAATGTAGTGAATAGTTAACCAAATGAATACCTATTTCTGTTTTATAAATGTCAGCTTGTAAAAATATGGAATTTGAGAGCATCTTGATTTTTTATTAAATTAAATGCTACAAGATAATGTAAAAAAGATAGTCCTCCCCAATAAAGCCTAGTGGTGTAACAATTAGCACATTGTACCCCCATGCCACAGGTGTGGGGTTTGATTCTAAGGGTGGGCACGGTTCACACAGCTTTTCATCCCTTGAGTGGGTTGATAAAATGAGGACAAAGTTGGTGTAGAGACTAAAGAATGGGGGCCTGACCACTTGACTGAGGCATTTCAGCATCCCAGAAGGTATGGTCATGAAGATGTGGCTGGATAGCACAGGTCTTGGGTCACACATGGGCTGCTGTGCCTACGTCTAGTTTTTAATTAGTCTTCAATAACAGAAAAAATTATGGCTGGCTGTTGCGCAGAGGTAATACTGCATTTTCAAATTTTTTGTGACTTTACTCCAGGCAACGAATTTGAAAATAAAAAACAGAAAGTTTTGTTCTTCGCTTTCTAAGCAACGAAATTGATTCCAGAAAGTCTCCTCACCCTCACAGAACTGTCTGTCTGCATATTGCTGCTATCCAAGATTATGCAAGCAGACATCAATCATCATAATACATTTCTGCACTCAATAAGAATGTGTGTGGAGGAATGAAATACAGTAGAATCTCATTTATAATGAAATTTTTAATCGGAAAGTAATGCTGAGGTGGTGACCTCATGGCTGTGTGCATCCATCACTGCCAGCTGCCGGCTAGAGGTGAGGTCTCAGGTTCAAATTCCGTTAACCCATGGTTGTCATTTCCCCTCTCCCTTCTGCTGTGTTTGTCTATGATTGTTAATAAATATTATTTAAATTTGATAATGTCAGATATTCAGGGGCCCAGTCACAGAAACTGTGTGACGCGGCGACACCCGTTGCATATTCTTGAGGTCTGCAGACTGTTTCAAGAGTTTATATATCGAATGATATGAAATTACTGGGTACAGTCAGTGATGTCAAATCTTTCTTCCTTTTTGTGAGTAATCATATTTTCGTTCATTACAAGCTATTATGCTAACTTTTGTATTAACAGTAAAATCTACTATATATTTTTGATAAACTAGGGGCCAAGGCCCCCAGACTCGCTACGCTCGCTTTTCGTATGAGGCATTCGGCCCCTAATCAGGCTTATTCGTAAAAAAAGACATAATTTCAACAGACAATGCATCTTCATAGGTACATAAAAATTTAAACTTCACACTACAGTAGACCCCCTCCCCCTCATAACACGGAAGGTATTTTGTTATGGGAATCCGTGTTGTACTGGTCCTGAGCTATACTCCACCTGGAGTGCGGACTCTGCTTATAATCGCTGGAAAAATTATTTGCACTCCTCAGAAACACAATGATATTTAATGTTGCCATTCAAAAGTTATATTAGGAGATAAAGCATAATAAAATCAGAACATCTGTTTCAGCTGTATTTTTAATAATGTAAAACCTATTGGACACCTTGCGAATTTGCCACCCATGGCGATTTTTCAATATTTGGCGACTTGTGTACATGTAAAGTTAATAAAAGCTACGTAACAGATAGGATAGCTTGCCACCCATGGCGACTTTTCATTATTTGGCGATTGACACATGCCTATTCTACAGCTTACGAAATATTGTTACAATAGATTGAAGCTGTTGTGAACTAATAGTATTTAAATATATGAAAAATTATGTGGCATACTTTTATGTCGCATTTTTGGGACACGTTTTTCATACAATTTTCTAAAAAGGTGGGGAGTGATAAAATGACACAGTCATTAATAGATGGAGAAAAGCTGCACAGAAAAATGTACAATTTCAACTGAATGAAAATTTCAAAAACTTATTCTCGGGTGTATTCAGCAGACGATAAATTGCGCCAAGCATTAGAATCATCTCCTCAAAATCGCACAAAACCGTTTAATTTTTCGCCAAATTAAAAATTTGCACGTTTTAGTCTCAGAAAATTTCTAAATATTTTTCTTTTGAATATAAAACATTTCATTCCTGCTCTGATTTCCCATGCACACGATATTTTAATTTAAAAACAGCCTAACAAATAATCTAGACAAAAAAAAAAAAAAATTGTTATTCTTTTATTTTTACTTCAGGAGTTTGAATCATGTAATAAACTTGTCGAATGTGGCAACCTAGATAACCTTAAACGTCGCTTTTTACACTGTGGGGTTACAATTACAAAATGGCAGAAAGCAAAAATTAGCCTTTTGCGATACGTTTTTTATCGATATCTCCTAAAATAATTCGAATTTTGAAAAAATCGCTTCGAGGTGTGTCGGGAACTGTCATGGAAAATGTCCGTACAAAATGTCGTAGGTCTACGATCACCCGTCTGCGAGCTACGCCAGACAGGGACGTACCCAGGAAAAAATTTCAGGGAGGGTCCAAAAATTTCGGAGGGGGTCCAAACAGTGAAAAAAGCAGATTTTTTTCACAAAAAGACTTAATCATTATTATTTTGTTAACAAAAACTCAAATTTCGGAGGGGGTCCGGACCCCTTGGACCACCCCCCTGGGTACGTCCTTGACGTGAGACACATTCAAACAAACTAACTAACAGTTTACACATTGTTTTATTAATATAGAAGAAAGTTTTTATTTTGGCATAAAATGGGCGTAATTCTAACTCGTGTTTGTTTTTTACCATTCAAAAGTTATATTAATTAGGAGCTAAAGCGTAATAAAATCAGAACATATGTTTCAGCTGTATTTTTAATAATGTAAAACCTATTGGACACCTTGCGAATTTGTCACCCATGGCGATTTTTCATTATTTGGCGACTTGCGTACATGTAAAGTTAATAAAAGCTACGGAACAGATAGGATAGTCTGCCACCAATGGCGACTTTTCATTATTTGACGATTTACACATGCTCACAACCTATATTTACTGTTCATTTAAGGTTACTGGAAAACCGTTATCCATATTTTCATTTGCATAATCGTTTGCAGATTGGCATACTTAACACCACGAATTATACCATCTCGTCACACTAGCAAATATCCAAAGTGTACTATAACTGCTATAATGGCATAGTTAACGCCGCCAAATATTTCTACTGGTAGCAAATAATCCAGCTGGACGAGAACCAGCTTTAAAATAATGTGCATTTTAATTATTTTTCATTTTCAAGATATTAGTTATTCTGTTTTGGAAAAATGAATAATCGCTAATTCTAAACTCCTGTTGTCTAAGCGAACTTACTATTTGAAAATTGTCAACTTTGTGTAACACATTTTGAGTTACTTATTTCATATAGTTTTTATTTTGGCATAAAATGGGCGTAATTCTAACTCATGTTTGTAAATTTCACACGATTCTAGATACTTGGAAACACTTTGTTGCAAAGGAATGAATCATTCTATGCCAAATCTGGCAACCATTCGATTTATTTTTTCAGTTTTTTATTAATATCTTCTAAAATAATTCGATTTTCGAAATTTAAATCAGCTTAGCAGGTTCCTCGGAATTTTTCGAATCTGTGGGCACCTTAGTCGAAACTCAAATCCCCACGGTTTAGGAGGAGATAAGCTGACAAGCTTTTGACAGTGGCCCTTACTTTTTTTTAGAATAGAGAGATAATGATTGTTGTGCCAAAATATTTCTTAATCTTTTGGGCGAGTTTTTATTTTTCAACCAATTTTTGAAATTTTGTTGCAATAAAAAAACGTGTTTATAAAATTCATTAAAATGCTATTTGGAAAAAGTGAATTGGCAGAAGAGATTTGTTGGCCAGTATTTTGCAGAAAATTTTACAAAAAAAAAGTGTGGGTGGGTGGGGGGATTAACCCTAAAACTGGTTATCAGAATTAAATAACTGAACAAGAAAAAGCTACACAACTTGAGATTGTAAGCAAAATGAATCTAAATTGTGCAAATGTTGCATATTTGACATATAAGATGAGTGTGCTGATTTAATATGCATTTTACGGGTAACCTGCCACATACCAGCAGTTTACGTTGCAGACTATTTTTGTATTTTTAAATCTGCATTGCGGACTGGTACAGAAAATTCTGCGACTGGGTTCAGGGGTATAAGACCATCTTCGAGATTGCAGTCAGAAACTCCAAGAAAAATTCTCAATTCAAACAAACTCTAAGGCTTAAATAACATTAAAAATAGTCTCCATACAACAAAGTGCTTGTCTCCCTATAATGAATTTTTTTCAGACTTATCTTCAGAGGCATATAAAAGGGGGGTAGTTGGGGGTCAAAAACCTTCCTTGCCAAAAAATTTTTTGTCATGAAATCCATATATATTTTTGATTAAAAAAAAAAAAAAAAAGATTAGACCTTTTAACAAAGATTATGTCTATAACACCCCCCACCCACACACGTCCCCCCCCCTCAAGTCCACATATGCCACTGCTTATCTTATTTTTGTAATTTTTGACCATTCAATGTGAACATACCACCTGCTGAAACCACATGGTACTGGTCATTCCAATGATAATAAGAATACCCTCGCTTATATACATGGGGCCAGCCAGGATTGGCTTCTGATACAGAAATATTTCTACCTGTCAAGATTGCAAGAAAAAGGCATAGAAATCGAATAGGGATGGGGATAGAACAAAAATACGTATGGGGATTCCGGACAAAATGCAACATGATTTTTTGGGTTTGAAGGTTGGAAAACAGGGACAGTTTTCCTTCCAGTGAGTGGTTCCAGAGTTCTTTTCTTGAGCACTTACTTTTCTAATTCTTGAAAATTTGAAACATAAGAAAAGTATCTGTTGTCTCACTATGGGCATCCTTTTCCCCTCTAGCTAATAATTTTAAAGCAATTTCAGGTTTCTAACTAAAATAGAGTAAAATTTCAGTATAGTAGAAATAGTACAACATACAGCACTATTTTTTATTTGCGTTGGATAATGTAAAGCTTCTAATATTTGTGAGAATAAAATACACTATTAAAATATCAGAATTTAGAATGTTATTACTTTCAAATATATTACACCGCGAGATCATATGCACTATGACTTGGTAAGAAATTAAGTGGTACTAATAACTAAATTTACTAATATTTATTACACTTTGGAACCAAGCAGAGAATTTCTCATTCTAAAACTCATAGTCTTTACAGCTCAATTTTTTTTTAATTCTAAATTCGGGGATGTTGTAGTAGGTGGGTTGTTTTCCCTCAGCAAAGTTACCTTTTTGGCTTCGTTCATCTTAACTAAAACTATTTTCTGCTTCAGATTGTCTCAATAAAATTAGCTGTATGACTCTGGCTCAGCCATCTCTGATACAGTGCAGCACCGATAATCCGGCATCGGCGGGAATGACGCGGTGCCAGATTACCGATTTTTCCGGATTACAGATGTGTTGAAAGTTTCCATTAAAACCATCGTCCGATCCAAGCTATTGACCAGCGTATTATTTATCAATGAAAAGTAGTCTTAAAATATGCATACGATCTCTGTATAATCCGAAAAAAAAAAACTAAACTAAACTAAAAACTATAAAGTAGAAAAGATCATTGATTTTGGAACATTTTCATAAAATATAACACAAATAGTAACTGAAATTTATTTAAAATAAGTGTATTAAATTATTATTAGAATCTAATTAGCTCTTGTATTTACATTAAATACATAGGTTAATTTGACTTGCTTCATTTTTTTTTGTTTTCGGTATTTAATTGGTTAATTAACATATGCACATTTATCAGTTGACTCTCAGATATAAAATCAAATTTATTAAATCTCTCCGTAGTTTGTAGCCTCGAGTTTTATTTTGCAAGCTGAATTATTCCCAAATTTACTCTCTTCAGTCTCTTCACAGCTTCTTAATTACGTCGAAACATACCAATTCCCCCCCTCCTGTCCCTCTTGCTTTTCCAAGCAGTGGCAAATTCCTTCCCGCGATAGTTGAGGATTTCGCACGGTGACAGGATGTCTAGAAACAAGGCAATGTGTCTGGAAGGAGTGGAAGCCAGTGTTTACGATGATGCGTAAACATGCTGCCTAGTTTTAAAAACTCATTAATGTTCTATGAAAGCACTCGCATTATCTTTGAATTCTTCATTCAGCTACACTGCACCTTTGACTGCAATTAATTTAAATGTAATAAGTGAACCAAGTCGTATTTACTTTTGTTTTTATCTTAGTATTAGAAAATGCATTGATTCAAATATTTGCAGCAGTAATGGTGATCGGCAAAGACATGTTAGAGTCTAAATGTGAAACAAAAAGAAAAATATTCAGTGAAAAACTATCTATCGAAGAAGAAAAAAAAATTAAGATAGCCATACATCAATTAAAATCGGCGTTAAAAGTTCCGGATTTTGAGATTCCGAATCCCTTTGGGGAGGGAAAAAAAAAAACGAGACTAGTGCCGGATTATAGGTTCCCGGATTATGGATGCTGCACTGTATAAGACTCTCGGTTAAAAATTATAGTTAACTTTCATTAATTATACCGGGTGATCCAAAAGTCAGGACAAACTTTAAAAATTAATAATTCGAAAACGAATCAAGATACAAAGATACGGTTTGCACCAAACGGATGGAAAAGAAACAGAGTTTTGTGTGGACACGAAACAAAAATAGTTCTGCTGGCGAACAACAGATGGTGCTATAATGTTTTTTTTTTTTTTTTTTTTCACCAAAAGATGATTTACAAATGAAAAAAATGTTGACAACTTACAGTACAGTTAATTGGTACTACAGTAAATTTTCAATGTGCTGCCCATCATTCAGAAGTACAGTTGTGAGACGAGTCACCACGCCGTTCACAGCATTTAGTAGCATTTCTTGCATTACGGCAGATGGCATCTTTTAGTGCTGCTAGTGATGCCGGTTGGTCGCAGTACACTTTTGACTTCCAAGAATCCCCACACCCAAAAGTCACAGGGCATAAGATCGGGAGATCTTGGAGGCCACGATTGATTAAAGCAATGACTGATAATGCGATCCTCCCCGAATGTTGAGCATAGCAGATGTTGCACAGGCAGAGCAATATGAGGTGGTGCTCCATCTTGCATAAAGATCACTGTTTCAAGTGCCTGTCACGCTTGCAAGAATAATGTTCTGTAACAGTGCTGCATATCGCTGACCAGTGACAGAAACTGCTCAAAAAAAATGGACCAATTATGAAATCAGCAGTGAAGTCACACCAGACTGTCACCTCAACAAATGCATGTGGATTTTCTGTGGTCCACACTCAACAATTGTGGGTGTTAACAGTGCCAGAAAGTGTGAAGCCAACATGCTGCTCTTCCATTTTATTGAATACCCAATTGGTAAAAATCTCGACGAGAGTCAAAGTCAGGAGGTTTTAGTTCTTGGTTATCTTGCAACTTATAGGGAAACCATTTCAGAGTTATTCGCAGTGCTCTCCACACACTTCCGTACGACACTCCTGTCTGCCTCGAAACTTTTCAGGCACTGCTCTCCCCATGTGCAGAAATCGCCGACATGGATTGCACCGTCTACTCCACTGTCGTGACAACAGCAGCAGCTGTTGAGGGACGACCACGTCTTGCAAGTGATGCCAAAGATACAGTAGATTCAAATTTCTTCTTCATTTTGATCAATGCAGAAGGCGTTATTGGTCCTTTTCTGCCTCGCATGCCCTTCATGTAGCGATATGCTCGTAATGCCGCTGTGGCACTTTCCTCATTCTTATAATAAAGTTGACTAAGAGGGCTTTCTGAACTATGGACTGCATTTCCATGCATATAAGCGTCGACTACCATTACCTGCTCAGGTTCCTCCCTTTTATATCGCTTGTCGCTTTGCATAATCCTATATCAGAAATCCAACAGCGCCATCTGTTGGACACCAAGAGAACTATTTTTGTTTCGTTGCCACACAAAACCCGGGTTCTTTTCCATCCGTTTGGAGCAAACCGTATCTTTGTATCTTGATTTTGTTTTCGAATTATTAATTTTTAAAGTTTGTCCTGACTTTTGGATCACCCAGTATATTTTGACTGTGTTTCATGGACTATACACAGGGATGAGATTTTCTTTTTTTGTCAAAGTCTGAAAGAATCTGCAAACATCTTTGAGCAATAATACTTATGAATTTCAAGTTCAATAAATATTATAATTGCAACTGTGATATTAAATCTATCCAACTTTATACCTGCCAACCTCCTTAAGCCGTAAACAGGAAGACTTGGGTTGTAAAAACAGAAGATGATTTTTAAATATAAGAAGTAAAAACAGAAGATAACCAGTTTATCACCATTTCTCATTTTTTATATTAGCAATGTACAGAAATAGAAACAAAATTAAATAGTAATACAAAAGAGCTTTATTGAAATTTTTATATAAAATGAAATCAGATTGAGTATTTTCACAAAAATAAAAACAATTAAATAAATAAAAATTTGACTTTATTTTTAACCAAAGTATGTTGAAAATAAGCAGGTTAAGATTCTTTTTAGCTGGTTCAAAGTAGCTTTTTTATCTTTTACTAATAGTTCACCAGAAAAATTATTTTAATAGCAAAGTATGTAACTTCAGTTTTCAACACTAATACATTTTCTAATGATGAATTACTGAGGGAGGAATGAAATAAAGTTCTGTTTTTTTTTTTAAACTATCGATGAGATTTGCTTACAAACACTTTGGCCTCACTCATTCAACAGCATAGCGCTGTTAGCTATCGAAATGATTACCTTAATAAATTATTTTGAAATGGATTTATTTATTTACTAATTTTTTAAAAATGGAAGATTTTATCTTTTGGCATAATCCCGGAAGATAGCTTAAAAAAATATATGCCTTCTGTCAAAACCAGAAGAGTTGGCAGGTATTTATAATTTTGCCTTAGTAAAAATAAAAAAGTAAGAAAATTTTTGAAAAATTGAAAAAAACTCAATATTTTTGTAACATTGAAAAAGTCTGAAAATCAAAGGTCTAAAGAATCTTATCCCTGTATACATAAAAATATATGTGCAGTTGAATTCCATTTAAACAAAATCCAAGAGAATGGCAAAATCATTTTGCTGAAATGAAATTTCGTTACAGCAGCAATCATACACGTCTTTTATGCACTTTTTATAAAAGACCCATATTCTTTCAAATTACTGGGTTCCAATTTTATAAGACCAAGGTATAGTTCGTTGGTTATGAAAATACTTAATCTTTTTTTTTTAAATTATCAATATCCACAAATGATCTAAAAGTCTTTTTCATAACTGAATATTTGAAACCAATAATATCAGGAATGAGAGCCAAAATTGAAAAAAAAAAGTGAAATTGGAATACAACAGAAAATAACAAGTGAAAAAAACAAAAGCACATACTTAAATGATACTAAGCATATAATTTATGTAATTATAAAAATGCATAAGATGAGGAAAAAAGCAGTTTTGTAACCCCGAATAGAGTACTATGGTAGATTATCTGAAGTGACCAACCATTCCGTAATATACTGTTGCAGAAAACTGCTTGTTTCCGGGGTTCGTCGTTCTGAAGTGCAGTTGGTGAAGAAAGTTCTAGTAAAAAGTCACTTGTCAGGATGGAACAAACTTTATTGCTTCTAGAACTATTGCTCTCTATTGCTTTTCAATGAGTCCTTTGATTAACAATCTATCATTTAAAATGCGCTCTGACATGTGACACTTATTTCCAGCCAAAACTCTCTTTGAAACTGAGAATTCTCGCTCTACATCTGCATTCCCATGCGAAAAGCATAACATTGCTTTGACAAGTTTTGTCAATGAAGGGTATTTTAAGGCATCCATTGAATTTACTAGGCAGAAAATCTCTCTCCAAAATATGTTCTAGCATATTGTGTAGTTAAAATATTTTCTTCTAACTGAAGTAATCTCCACTCATCTCTGACAAGTGCAGGGTCAATTTCAACAAAAGACAGACACTTTGCCAATTCACCAATATATTTTACACTCTTAGTGTGTGATATTTGTTTCGGCTGCAAACGCTGGAAGTACTCTAATAATTTAATGTGCTCATATGAAAATTTTTTAAACAGATAATTGTGAGATTCCATGTAATTTCTCTGTATTTTGTTCATTACAGTGAATCTCTCTTTTAAATGCTTTACTTCAGCTGCAACAATGTCACCACAGTCTACTTCTGTTGCTTTTAAAAGGTGTTCAATATCTATCATACCATCAGGATTTGCATCCGATTTACCTATTCTTCGTTTCAGTGTATTTAGAATTAAATTTAGTTGGTCATACAGGACATGAATCAGGAGCTCAGAGCATTGAAAGATTTCGGAATATTTAGAGAAAAATTTAGTGTTTTCAACAAGAAAAAGTAACTCAACTTTAATATCTACATATTTCAAGAGTTTTTAAAATAGTTTGTATTTCTCTGTTAGCATTAATTTTTTGCCGTTGGCTGGAATATATTTTTTAAAATACTCAACTGCTGGCCACTGCTGCAACAGTCTACCCAATCTACTTAATGTTAAAGATCCTCTAGAAGAGACCATACAACCCTCTGTAAGCAACCGGATCCAATTCCCTGTCCGAAAATTTTATAGCATTTTCC
Source organism: Cheiracanthium punctorium (assembly GCA_038373885.1). NCBI lineage: Eukaryota > Metazoa > Arthropoda > Arachnida > Araneae > Cheiracanthiidae > Cheiracanthium > Cheiracanthium punctorium. The sequence continues at coordinate 97,130 of JAWZYV010015949.1, read as the reverse complement.
AGAAGTAAAGTAAATAAAAACCACTTTCCAAACTAATCGCTGTAATGTAAACCGGCAGCAGGTGAAAGTACACATAAACATCATGTATAAATCTTGCAGGTTAGAGATGAGATATGTCTAAGAAACGAGTTATTTTGCCGTCCCGTTGGAGCAGAGAATTGATGGGATCCAGTCACACGAAAAAAGAAATTCGAAAAGAAAGTTGTTGGTTACCTTTGGTTGTGGAAAAACCCAGAAAGCAAATATATTTTATTGTGGCAAATTCAGGATGCATAAAGAATATCAGGATATATATAAATGCTCTTTTTCTCAGAAATAAAATACAAAGCGGAAACATAATACTCTCGGAGACAGAAAACAAGAATGAAAAACTCCGAAATTTCTAACTACAGGGTTCATACACATTTCAAAAGGACAAATTAACATTTTTCAAGGACTCAAAATAAACTTATGCAATGCAAAAGCATAGAAGCATTACCATATTTTCTAATTAAGAAACACTCAAATTATCTATATTAATTTTTAACAACAAACTTATAACCAAAACATTTATTAATTAAAATAATTGTTTCTAAAAATCATAAACTTTCATTTAACTTATATAAATGATTTATGCAAAATTAAACATTTATTAGTGCTATGAAATTTGTTTCCTCCTGCTTTTCTTTTGCTGTTCAATTTTGTAAAAGAACAATTTAGTATTACCCTATTTTTTAATAGGGAAACATTTAAATTATCAATATTAATTAAACAACAAATTTATAATCAAAACATTTATTAATTAAAATATTTTTTCCAAAAATTAGTCAAACTTCCACTTAAATATATCATTGACTTGTGCAAACATTAATTAGTCATTTTTTTTTTTTTTTTTTTTTTTTTTTTTTTTTTTGTTATTCCAGTAGTTCTTCCTGCTTTTCTTTTGCTGTTCGTCACAAACTGTTCGATTTGTGTTACAAGAACCATTTCCTTTTTTTTTCTCAGCTTCTTCAGCATGTGCGTCAGCTGACTTTAAGAGTTCTTCAATATTTTTTTCTAATGCATTTTTTTCTCATTAAATTTGTTAATATCTGATTCCTCTAACAGCCTTTTATATTTCTGTTAATAATTGATGCTTTTTCTTTTTCCTCATCAAGGTACAGGAAATATTTTTGCCTTGCACTTGATACTGATGTACATAACTCCTTATCAATTGTTACATCAGTAATTTTGCCCCCTAAATCATTGATATAGTCGCATATGAGCCTCTGGATAACATATGAGTGTTCTTTCACATTCTCGATTTCAATTTTTTAAAATTTATGCTGAAGCCACACTCTACAGCAGCTTGACAAAAGCATATTTTTGAGAAAAGGCCAAAGTTTACTATGTTTTTCTTTGGCATACTTTATAAATAAGCAATCTAAACGAGAGTTAATAATATTAAAATTCGAAAATTCAAACAAATTTTTACATACAGTAACTACAGTTAACAAAATATGTGAAGTCTGAAATCTCCACAAGGCCCACTTCATCAACACTCCCAAAACAAAAGTTTCATTTTTTTAAGGTAACCTTGCTTATCGTTCACTAGATTTGCCAGGTTAAAGCAAGCTAAATGTCTAACTGTGCTGTAAACAATTAGTGATTTTTCAAATAACTTATTCAGAATTAGCACAAAAAAGAATTTTTGTAGGCTAAAAAAATAAAGGAGTTTTCAAGGACTATTTACCATTTTCAAGTACTTATAAGTACCTTGAAAATCACTTTCATTTTCAAGGACTTATAAGGAGTTTTCAAGGAGCGTACGAACCCTGTAACTATTTTATTAAAATTTAAAAAATATGTTCGTATAATTACTTATATATTAGTATGCAGTTCCATAAATATTAAACCCAACAAAAATTTTTTAGCATTTTTTTTTTTTTTTTTTTTTTGCCTTGGCTATCAAATGCTTATACTTCATTGAGCGACCTCCTCAGTAAACGACCTATTTTCCACGAAACGAAGGGTGGTCACCCTAGAAGTTTCACTATATGTATATTAGAGATGAGACGGGCTCAGCCCGACTCGGGCTCTATAATTCACGATTGCGTTCGGGCTCGTGAAAAATTTCTTCTTTGTTGAACATACTCCTTGAAACAGATTTTAAAAAGTGATTCATGGGATAAATAGACGTACTTATTTCAAAAAATAGCGGTACGGGGAACTAGAGGGTGTGTTAAGCTCCAAAATTTATTGTATCCTCTTAATGAAGTAGTTAATTTTATTTGTCTTTAGCTGAAATTTCGGGCTCGGGCTCCAACTTTAATAATATTGCTCGGGCGGGCTCGGATTAAAAGTCTTCGGGCTCGGGCTTCAAAAAATGAGCCCGAACTCATCTCTAATGTATATGTATATATATGCATGTGGTGTAATGATTGAAAAACTTACTGAAGTGTAAATCCTTGCTAAAGTGTGAAAACTGAAATAAAAGAAGTTATTTTCAGAAAAATAACAAAAACAATCATCTACGTTCACTTATCAAGCGTTTGTATTCACTGTAGATTGTTTATAATTAAGACTAACAAGAAAGCCAGGATTCAGTTTCTTACTAAGCATACACAGTAGACTTCTCTCTGTGTGTGTGTGAATACATATATGTATATATTTGTAAGCCCCCTCCCTGTAAAAACGGTCTAGCTATGGCCCTGAATTGACTGTGTTCGGCTGACGGAACGGTGAATGGATTCCAGTATAAGAAAGGACCATTTATAATATTTTTTGTGTGTGTGTTTGCTTATTTCGAAAATATAGTCACCTAACCAATGAATAAGTCACCAAAATTTGCAAAATAGTTGCTTTTTCCGTAATTTTTGCCAAAAATAGTTGCTTTTTAGTTGCCTGTGGCAACCCTGCACGGTAAATGGCTAGCCGATTGTAATGAACAACTCTTGGTTTCGAGTTAGGTGACTTACAAATCCATACGATGATGTCATTCAGTCAGTTTAGGACTGTGTAAGGACCGTCCTACAGCGATTGCAGCTTGGGAGGCAGGTCTTTCCCTTGAGTAGGATTCCATAACCAAACCTTGTGACCTATGTTAAACTCGTGTCCCGTAGCCTTCGTGTTGTAGCGTGTCTTCATCTTCTCCGTGTTCAGGTTGATTTGCTCCAGAGCAAAATGATGCTTCAAACCGTGCCCAAAGATTTTCCATGTACTCCTCTGGCAATGAAGGCATATCTCATGGGCGGCGAAACACAAGATTGGCAGGAAGATCTCTTCCGAATAGCATGTGGGAAGGTGTGAAGCCGGTAGTCTCATGGACAGCACTCCTATAGGCTAACAGAAAGAGGGGGGAGTTTCTTGTCCCAGTCCTCTTGATTCCTAGAGACCAGGAGTAACAGGCTGTTCAAGATAGTGCGATTAAACCAATGGATTGTGGGAGTAAAGGCATAGTCTGAATTTTTTCTATTCCGAGAAATTGACATAATCCTTTGAAAACTGTAGAGGTAAAGTTTGTGCCCTGGTCGGAATGAAGTTGCAGAGGGTTTCCATACCTGGAAATTCATTCTTGCACCAATACCTCATCAATACAGTCGTAGCTTCTTTATCGGGAATAGGATACGCTTCAGGCCACTTAGAGAAATAGTCAATGACAACTAGAATGTATTAATTAGGCAAGTTGGAGTGTATAGGCTGATTAATTTTATTTTTCACCAACTATGCGAAAAAACTATCCCAGCTCTGGAATTTTTTGCATAGTTGGTGAAAAATAAAATTAATCAGCCTTTACACTCCAACTTGCCTAATAACTTGAAAGGTTGATGGAATCACTTTCTAAAAATAACTAGAATGTATTTGTTGCCATTCTAAGTTTGCTAAAGAGGTCCCAACATGTCGAGGGCTATTATCTCGAAAGGCGCTCCTATGTTATAACGATGTAGTTTTCCACAGCTTTGTTTCTTCGGGCCTTTATGGCGTCACAAGCTTGACACTACTTTTCGACATCATCTCGAGCCCTAGCCCAGTAGAATCGCTCACAAACATTCTGCAGGCCAAAATGGCCTCCAGTTAAGCCATTATGAAGCTCTTCTAGAACCTTAGGAATCCTCGAAAGAGGGAGTACTCACTGCCATCGGAGGATCTTGCCATCGTCCGAATCCCATTTTCGATACAGGACAGGACTCCATTTCTCAGGTGAAGCCAGGGCTGGGGAGTAGCACGCTACAAGTAGCGAAACTACAGTAGTCGCTACTTTTTTAGTAGTTTGTAGTGTAGCGCACTCAGTGATCGCGATAACGCCTATAGATGCGTATTTCACGCTTTAGAAATTCAGAATACGCCTTAAAAATTTCGGAATGCGTATTTTTAAGCATTGCTTTTCCATATAAAATTTGGTATATTTTGATAAATAATTATTGCTGATTTTAAATTTAAAAAATCCAATTATTGCACTAGTTTTTGTTGAACTGACATTTATGTACCTAGACGTATAATCAGTTATTTATGCGTCAAATGCAATTTAATTATGTATTTGAATATTTAGCATAATTGTTCGTTGCTTTAATGACTCCTTTGGAAAAGAAAATACTCTCTCCAAAAAGGTTAAGGAGTATTTTTACTCTTCTGAAAAAATTCTAGATCGATCACTGAGCACGCTACTTTTTTAAAAAAGTAGTTTGTAGTGTAGCGCGCTACAAAAAATTAGTAGTTTGTAGCACTGGCGTAGCCAGGATTTTGTTTCGGATGGGGCACAGTTGAGTTTTGTCAACTGAATAATTATTTAATTAATATACTAATTATTAATTGCAATTAGAAATATTTAATTATTAATTAATCTTAAATTTAAAAACAAGATTATAATTATTAATTACAATTAAAAATAATGTTCTAATTATTAATTATAATTAAAAATAAATTCTAATTAATTAATTCTAAAAATTATTTAATTAGCAATTTCAGAAAAATATCCTTAAATATATGTTTAAAGATGTTCTGTAAAGATTATCTCTGTATATAGATGCTTATGTACCGTTTTAGTCTGGCAAGTACCTCAACCAGATAAGATTTTTTTTTATCCAGGCCCATATCTGCTAGTACAATAATATTATATTCTACAATAAATATATCCAAAGAAAGATGCTGAAAGGAAAACTAAATGAATGCTTTTTAAATCTCAATAAACGGCCATATAGTAAAAAATATTTCTATGTAAAATTTTCTTGCTCTAAACAGGAAATACATCAGTCTATCCCGGATTTTCAATCAGCTCATATGTAGGTGCATACAACTAATACATACAGGTTGATTCAAAATTAGAGTGACAAATTTTAAATGGGGGTGGGGGGGGGGGGCACGGGCCCGGTGGGCCCTCCCCTGGCTACGCCAGTGGTTTGTAGCGTGTTTTGGAAGCGACTTTTGCCGCGTCATCATTTCCGGTGATTGATCTCGTGGTGCAAATACTCTTTCTTATGACACCAAGCATAGAACTGGAACTGATGCTTGAAAGAATACCCAATCCCTCCCCCGCCCCTCCCAGGGTATCTATGTGTGCCCCGTGCCCCCCGGGATGGGGGCACACACCACACGCACACGAATGAGGGGGGGGGTTCTTCCCGCCTGAAGGCTGACCTTGTATATCTTTTTTCTTTTTATCGTTCTCAGTATTATTTGTAGACTCACCAATCTGCTATAAAGAGGACAAAAAAAGAAGGAAAGAGAATCCAAAGCTGATCATATTTAGATGGGGCCTCGGGGTACTGGGTTACTTGTAGGCAAAGACGCACCCACGGAGGGGCTATGAGGGCTAAAGCTCCCCTAAAACTGGAGAGTTAGATCTGAAAACCTTTAAAAATTGAAAAATGTCATTAATGAATTAAAACATTTTATTATTAAAAATTATCTTAACTATTTCTAAAATATTTTTTTACCAAAAAAAAAAAAAAAAAAAAAAAAAAAAAAAGAGATGTTGGTTTTTAAGTAAATACTTACAATCAGTGTATGAAATACAGTTTAACTCTATTACAACGTCAGTGAAAAAGTCAGGTGTTTATTTATGACTCTATAACGAGTTACGCTGATAGTGGCCTTGTGTTCTATGGGCGTGCGATACAGAATATTTTGACGTTATAAGGAAATTATTACTATAATCGAGGTCACTATAACCAAGTTCATCAATATTTGTAGTCTTAGCCCCTCCTAAACTAAAATCTTTGGTGCGCCCCTGCTTCGGGGCCTCCTTTACTATACCATACCAAGCATTTTAACATAGTATTTTCAAAGTCTCATTATGCAGTGATGCTACAGCGGCTTAGGCCTTTCGTATCACTTGCACTGGGGGGGGTGCACTCCCAAAATCTCACTCGGGAATCTTTAGTTTATGCTAGCATTATAGTTATTTATAAATTTATGTAACTAAAAATTGTAATTAAAATGATTATTGTATCATAAGTATAATCTAATTAGGATTAATAAACATTTTGTTTAATTTACCTATTATTGTGATGATAACCGACCCCCATACCTGGGGGGGGAGGGAAAGGAAAAAGAAAGAAAGAAACTGTTGCTTGAGCCTTTGTCTCGGAATCGCTAAGTCAGAACGATTCCCCTCTCCCTTGTCACGTGTCACGTGATGCTACGCATACTCCCGTGCGCCCGCGTGAGGGTGTGAGCTAGACAATCCGTTGGTCCATACATTCCCAAGCGCTTGCAAATAAATAAAATTAAATGAGTTTTTTAACAAATAGAAACAAAATAAGTACTTTCTATGAACTCTACATTCGAAATTAGCAAATGGTGAAGTCCTTAAAAAAATTCTATTCAATATCATAATCTAGTCTTCGAGTTAGAATGATTTTAACATATTAAATGTTAATACTGAATTTTAATAATAACTTTATAAAATAAGTTTAAAGTCTAGGTTTTTTTGATGCGATAGTTAAATATGGTTTAAAATGTCATGCATCGAAAATCCGCCAACCATGCCTCTAACCAACGCCACACTGAATGCATATGAAGAATTTAAAATTTTGAAAAGCAAAAATATTTTTTAACTGTGCAATTTTTTGTTTCCTTCGAAGGCTCTGAACGCGAGTCATAACGAACACAGTGATGGCGTTGTAGGTTTGCTATCACTAGGTTAATTTAAGTTTATGGAATTGCCGGTTTTTAAATAGCTGTTAAATTCTTTCCTTAGTTAACGGCGTAAGCGACAAAAAAAAAAAAAAAAAAAAAAAAACTACTTTCACTGAGCTTTCTGTATATTCATGTGTTGAACTTAAAGAAAAAAAAATGCATTAGTTTGCGCGTTTTGTTCATTGTTTGGATCATTTTTTTTCTTTCAGTTGATTAACTGTAAAAAGTCTTTTCGCGGTAGCAACTGGGTTTTTCTGCCAATCGAGGGCGCCGTGGCAAGAGCTGCAAATTCTTGACTTGCTTTAAAATGTAAAATAATATAAAACTTTGTAAAATAACACCTATTTTTACTGCCATACAGCTGTTTCGAGCAAAAACTTTTTGCCCTTCCTCAGTGACAATAGTTAGGATTATCACTGAGGAAAGGGCAAAAAGTTTTGTTGTTGTTGTAGGATTAAGGCCAATTATCTACACGAGGGATCTAGGCCTGGGTGGGGTGCCCTCCGTTGTAGTCTTTCTAAGGGGTCCTAACCTATTTTGAGGCTGTTTTGGAGAAAACCACGGAAAACTCCGAACGGTTTGGTCGGCAGACGCGACCTGGCACGAACCAGGTGCCTGGTTTCGAACCAGGCACCTTCCATCTCCCAGTTCAGTGCTCAATGCACTCTGCCACTGGTGGGGCGCAAAATTTTTTGCTCGAACAGCTGTATGGCGTCTAAGTAAACTTTATGGTGTTATTTTATAATTAAAAAAAATATTTTATGTTTTAAACACCCGTTGTTTTGAGTGATTTTATTGGTTTAAAATAGTTCATTTAATGATTTTACTTTTTTTTTTTATTAGAGCTTTCATTTACTTTCCGTTTTGCGTATAGTGGATTATTTTTTGAGGTTATTCAAAATACAAACGGAAAAAAAGTTATTTCTTTCTTGGTTTTAAAAAGGAGAAATTTATTTTGAAAACCATTCATTTAAAGCGTTCTTTTGAACCTTGAAAAAAACTGCTAATTTAACTATTACATATATTATCTAGCCGCCTCCCCCCTCCCCCAATTTCTTTTGCGCACTACCCTTATTGTCGCACAAAAAATGCTTAATAAGAAAAAAAAAAAAAAAAGGTTTAAAAGCATATATAGCGTTTAGAGCTATTCAGAAATATAGGAGTGTTTAGATACATTAGTGATTTTATTTTTGTTGTTTGATTTATATCAGCTCTAAACTATGTTTACTTTAACCTATGGGATAAGTTTTCTCTGTTTATTTTTTTGATGGAACATCTGCCTCATTCTGAATGCATATCGTTTACCAAACAGGGTAAAGAGGCAGGATGTTTTGACGGCCTTTGATAAGTTATTTACAAGAATCTATTAAATAAAGTGCTTTGTAGAGGAAAAATTTTCTAAAACCATTGTCTTTTTTTTGTTAATTGTTTTACTATTATTAATTCTATCCTTGATTTTAAAGTGATGAAATATATTGTTTGGATTTGTTGATTTTGGGGGAGATCAGTTTGGAACTGTACGCACTTTCTGATCTGAAAAATCGAACAGTGTTCTGGTGAAAACGGGAAAGTGATACATTAGTATGTATTTTTTGGTTTTATTTACTTTTTTGGACCTTGGGACAGCACGGATTTGGAGCAGAATTTGTTTAAAATTATACTTTTTGTATCAGGAAATACCAAGAAATTCTTTTGGCGCAGAAACCTTCAAAAATAAGCTTTTTGTATCAGGATGTATCAAGAGATTCCATTTGGCGCAGTTTGGCGCAATTGGCGCAGGCGTAGCATCCCTGCATTATGGCACGGACGTGCGGGCAATAGCCCGGAGCCCCTGAAAAATAGAGGCCTCGCAAATCTCTCGATTTATTGTATATTAAATTTATATATGCTGCAATAATAATTTTTGTTAAGCTAAATTTCCTTTATGATATCTATATCATAATTGTGTAACAATAAAAAGGCTTCGAGACTTACATTTTCCGTTCTTCTAACTCAATGATAATGGTTTCTAAGACTAGATTAATAAAATAGAAATTAAAGGCGTTTTTGTAAACTTAAGACCATATGTACATAGGCACACCCACAGAGGGGGCTATGGGGGCTGAAGCCCCCCCCTAAAGGTGGGAAATTAGAAGTGAAAAGTATTGAAAATTGTCACTAATGAGTTAAATGTTTTCTTTTTAAAAATTGTCTTCAAATTATTTCTAAATGTTTTCTTTTTAAAAATTCTCTTCAAATTATTTCTAAAATACTTTTTACCAAAAAATGATGTTAGTTTTTAAATAAAAACTTACAGTTAGCGCATGAAACATGGTTAAACTTGGTTACAACATCACTGAAAAGATCATATAATTATTTGATTCTAAAATGAGTTACATTACTCGTGGGGTTGTGTTCTACAGGGAAGTCGACTGGCACAGAATATTTTTACGTTATAAGAGAGTTAAAACTATAATTGAGGTCACTATAACCGAGTTCAGCAGTATTTGTAGCCCAGCCCCCCCCCTAAACTAAAATCCTGCGTGCGCCACTGCATATGTACTTATAAAATATTCATTAGTTAGCATTTTATATATATATATATATTATGATGAAGAAAAGAAAATTTTCTGGCAGGCGGAAATTGGCACACACATACGCTAATAATATAAATGAATTTTAAAAAATATTAAAACCAATTTTAAATGCATAGTCTCGTTCTAAATGAGTACTAATACATGGGTAATTTTTAATTCAATTTTAGAATTATTTAAAAATGTTTTATTTTTATGCTGGGAAAATAGAAAACAATCAAAAGTAAGTTAAATGCCTGTAATAGTACAGAGGCCCAAAATAACCTCTTGCCCCGGGGCCCCATCTAAGTATGATCAGGGTCTGCATATTTTTGCCAACATTGAATTTTAAAAAATTATGTACATATACTTGAACAAGATTATATAACCAAGAATAATTTTTATTTTAATATTTTATCTATTTGTATTATTAACATTATGGACATTAAGTCTGGGATGAGGGGCGGATTTAGGGGAGGGCAACCGCAGCTGCAGGTCCTCCACAAGAGAGGAGGCCCCCACAATAGACATCTTTACATAAAATTTCCTAACGAATATGGAACTCTGAAATCCAATCCTGGACTTCTAGGCTATGAGTTAACGGCTAACCCACTTCGCCAGAGTTGTCTTCGAAAAAATTCTTAACTTGTTTGAGAAACAATTAGGGGCGTCCACACGTGTAAATCCGGCACTGTCTGGGATGTTTATTTCTACAAGGCGCTCAAGTTTAGCATGCTAGAAAATTTTCTTGGACCGTCAAAACATTTGTAATTTTCTTTCTTCTTTAAAACATAAAACACAAGGCACTGGTACTCTGGGTAAAAAAATGGCATTTCAATTTACTGTACTTTGATCAAATTGTGTTCATCATCCAAAAAATGTCTCCCAGTTGATCTAGTGATGGACAACAATACAACAATAACTATTACAGAGTAAATTGTTTTATTTTGATTATTATTTCAGTATATATGAATTTTTAATCTATATTATTGGGATATTTGGGGACGCAGGCTATCCCCCCCCCCCCTTGTCAGTGTGATAATCTGGGAACACCAGAGAGAAATCAGAATCAGAACAGCTTGCATTTGCATTGATGTCTCTAGTCTGACTGAGAGTGTAAAAGAACAGGGTGTCTACCAAATTTCTGAAGGTCAATTTCCTGACTTTTGGGAGGTCCCGGGAAAAAAATTCCTGACCAATGCATTTTACTTTGGGGAATTGCACAATGCCCTCTCCCTTGTATTTATATTTGCATATTTTGTACAACTTCTTGAATTACAGGATTAAGCTTTCATCAATTAAAAGAAACAGAAGTAGTCGCAATTTATGATAGAATTAACTAACTGTTCTTGGAAAGACTGTCCTAACCCATAAGTTACCAAGCAAGATAATTTGTCTTTTACCCTCCCATCACGATTAATGAGCCCCCATTTTCCCCTCCTTATACACACACATCGCTTGATGCTTTCGCGGTCCGAAAAATGCATTGCAGTTACTTTCGGTTCCAGTCTGACAATTAAAGAGGAAGGGTAAAAAAAAGAACACGAAAAAAATTGATTCTTTTGGTGAATTTTCCGGACCCATTACCCAATTTCCCGGTTTTTTCCAGACTTTCCGGACCCATTTTCCAATTTCCCGGCTTTTTCCAGACTTTCCGGAGCGGTAGACACCCTGAAGAAAAAGTAGCTGCATTTAACTTCATATTAAGTCCAGGCCAGTTGGCGGATCCAGAGGGGGCATGTGCACTTCCCAGATGAATCAAGTTTAGACCATAAAAATTGATTTATTTTGAAAAATAATGTATGTAAGGTTTGAGTTTTTGAAATATCTATTTCTGTGCATAATTTTACATATCTTTAAATAGCATGCTTTTGTGACATCATTAGTTTTCTTTTTTTGCACCCCTAAATACAGTGTAGTGTCCACTTGCCCACTGTTGAGTGTCCAGCATTCTTTGAACTCGATATCCTTCCAAAGCTGGAATGATATCTAGTCAGTCCTCGCAATTAGCGAGTGCCCCCGCCCCCATCCCCTCTCACAGAATTCAAAGGAATTATGTAAGAGGGGATTCTTGAATTCTGTGGAAAGGACTTGCAGGGGGCAATACAGCTTCCGTTTTACAACTTCCTGGTTTACACCAGCCCAGAAAATTACTGAGAAAGCAATGAAAAGGAAGAAAAACTCCAATTATACCCCCTTGAACCTGAACCTATAATGACTTTACGTCGAAGGGCTTGGACTGAAGAAGTTCAAAACAATTTTTGAACGAAACGCGTATCCTCTTTCCTTTTACTTCTTATGTGTGTTTTTTACAAAATTTTTAATTACTTTAATTGTCTACTTTGTTGGTTTATCAGCATTTCCTAAATTCGTTCTCAAACGTGAACGGCTCACCCATTTATTGTCTTTTTTGGGGGGAGTTACGTTGCGTTCAAATTTTCATTTTAACTAGGTTAATGTGACTGGTAAATATATAATTTTGTGAATAGTGTTTAAGTTTCTATATTCTATGTATGTTTAATATTATGTTTAAATTTTATTTAATGAATACAATTACCAAAATGGGCCTAAATCAAAGAACCGAAGGTATGTTTAACTTATGTGTATATTTTTTTCTCTTTCTTAAATGTAATATAAAACCAAAAATAATTGAACACTATGTAAGACATTACAAAAATTAGTTTTATGCGTGATTCCCCCCCCCCCCCCCCGAATCTCGATGAAAGTGCAAGTTTATTTTTGTAATAGTTATAGTATTTTACAAAGAAAACAGCAACAAATAAGAATACGAGTTTTGTTTTAAAATATAAGTAACCTGATTATCTAAATACAAATTTAATGATTTTTTGAAAATCACCTTTTCCCAATGGGGGACAGGGGGCAAAACAGGTATTTCACAAATTTTTAATATTGATTTCATATCTCAAAAATTAAAAAAACAGACATTCACAGGATTTTTGTTTGAAAATATTAAAAAACAGGAAAAGCGGGGAAAAAAAATTTGGTGATTCTTCGAAATTTACCTTGAGGGGGTGGGGTCAAAATGAGTTTTTCACATATCCTTCATATCTTACAGGGGAAAAAAAACAGATATTAAGATTTTTTGTTTTAAAATGTAAGAAAATGGAAAACCTAAAGAAAAATTTAAGGATTTTTTAAAGATTGCCTCCCCAAGGGATGCTGCACGGAGGAAGGGGGGGGGGAATGTTTTTTACATATATATTTAACATATCCTTTGTATTTAAAAAAAAAAAAGAACATTCATACGATTTTTATTTTAGAATACAACAAAAAAGAAAATCTAAAAAGAAATTTTAGGAAAGGGAGGGGATAGCAAGTTGGCAAAACAAAGAAAAACAAATGAAGATTTTTATTTTTATTTTGCTTTAAAATGTAATAAACAAGAACGTCTAAAAAATATTAGGATATTTTTTTCGCCCTTATGGGGGAGTGGAGGGAGCCAAAACATGTTTTTTAACCCTTCATATCTCAAAGAAAGAAAAAAAAAGCAGATATTCTTTATTTTTTAATGAAATATTTAGATTAGTTAAAATATGTGTTAATTTTTAAAAAAGTTATGCTATGTCACTTTCTTCAAACATTCAACTATCAACATACATCAAAAAACAGTAAGGCTGTCTCAGCCTTGCTCCATTATAGGTTTAATGTCGCTATCTGCTAATTGGTCCACCCGAACATTTCCATCACTTCAGGGATCTTGAGATGGTGTCAATGATGTAACTTGGCGGACAACGGAGGTTTCAGATAGTAATTTTTCTCTGCCCTGGAGCAGTAGCGACAACTTTCTTTGCAGGGCCTTCTCGATAAAGCATCTGCGTTTCCATGAGATGCTCCTTTCCGATGACTTATTTCTATGTCATTCTTGTAATCTCTGTATACACCTGGTTGTCTGGCACTCTAGATTCTGGAAATTTAAAAGTCAGGTCAAAGAGGCATGGTCCGTTCGGAGCAGGAACTTTCGGCTGTACAGGTAATGATGGAAACTCTCTATGGCCTTAACGATAGCAAGTTCCTACCTCGTAACACAATATATACGTTCTGCCTTCGAAAGGCATTTGCTCCAGTAAGCTATGACGTGTTCTTGGCCATCTATCTCCTGGGACAAAATGGCTCCGACACTGTCCTTACCTGCATCTGTGTCCAGGATAAATGGCTTGTCAGGATGAGGATACAACAGGATCGGCGAAGATGTTAGGGCCATCTTGCATTCGTTGAACACATCCTCACATTCTTCAGTCCATCGGAAATTTTGTCCGATCTGTGGCAATTTGTGAAGTGGTCTTGAGATTTGAGAAAAACCATTCACGAATTTCCAATAGTGAGTTTACAGGAGATAACTTACTTCCCGACGAAACAAGTCACACTTAGATGGACTCAGCTTCAACTTGGCTCCTTTAATTTCTGCAGTACCTTTGGAATGATCTCTAGATGTTCTTGAAAATTCTCTCCAATGATAATGATGTCATCCAAGTACACTTGTACTGTACAATCCATGACATCATCATGCTTTATCTCCTTTAAAAGTCTGCTCACCACTTCTTGCTTAGCTAACGGCAGCCGCCTAGGATGTTGCTTGATGGGAGAATGGCTGCCTGTATCTATCCTATGTTGCGTTAACTTCGTGCGATCAAAGTCACCTGAAGTACGAGTGAAGAGGTCTTCAAATTCAGCTATTACTTTCTCCGCAGCGCTTCTCTGTTCTGCCGTTAACTCCACGTCTTGTAATAATTCCTTCGTCAGACACAGATGATTTAGGTGTCGCTGGGTTGATGTTCTTATTAATGCAGGTTACAGGAGTGCAGGTTGCCAACACTTCATTTTTCTTTATCACCTTTGACTTGTCCGTCACATTTGCTATTCTAACTGGAATTTTTGTTCTCAACAAGTCCACAAGTGTTGCTCCCACAAGTACTCCACTGACAGACTCACTATTGCTCAGGTGTTCAAGTAATCTGAACCTGAATTTATTGATTTCTTTTACTGTTCCAGAAATTATTGAATCAGTTCTTGGGGGAAGAGTGATAACAGTCTGGGCTATTTGCTAAACAGGTAAAACAGCAATCAAAATCCAATCCGAGAATGAAAGAGTCCGTAATATTGGCGACATGTATCACATGGCCATATCTGGCATTTCCAAACGTAATTTCCACTCTAGCTTTTCTGCCCACTTCGATCTTGTCACCTGTCACAGTCTGGAGGGTCAGTGAGGGCGGAGTCCAAATAGTCTTCAAATTTAAATTCTTAGGTAGATCAGTTCTTGTGACGGTTACATTAGCTCCAGTATCAATCACCATGTGGCATGGAGAACCATTTACGTAACCGAGTATGAAGAGTCCATTACTGCTGCCAGTCACAGCTGAAATCTGTGACTTTTAGGTAGGGCTTTTGAATATCTGGCAACCTCCGCCCCGCAAGATGGCCACCTCCTAGTTTCCCTCCTTTTCGTTTTCAGATTTCTGTTGCTGGTCATGGGACTTTCAACCACAGTACTTTTGTACGTGTCCCTCAATTCCACACTTTTAGCATTTTACTCTCCTTGGGCTATCTCTCCTACCGGATCATAATTTTCGTTCTAAAAGATTTTAAATTTTCTTCCTGTTCTCCAAGCTCTCTGTGTCTGTATGAGGACGCTCTTGGACCGTTACAACTCTAACAGCATGCCGATCCTTCCTTACGGCCCGCTGGGCTGCCTGTAGATTCATGGCGAACACAAGGGCAGACTTTATAAATCATGATAATCCTCCAGCATGAGTGCCTTCTGGATTTCTGAATCCCGGACGGCTTCAGTAAAATGCCACACGGACATAATCAAGGTGGTCCATGTAGGCTAGATCACACAGCTAATCTATGTCCGAAGCCAGCTCTTGAAGGGTCTCGCCAGATCTTTGCATTCTTGACTTCATGGGAACTTGACTTCTTGACTTCATGTTGTATTCTGCTGTACTCCTTCCGGCACTTTTCTCTGAATTTCAGCTCCAAGGACTTGCATTGGCGTCAAAATTTCCTAGCTTCGTCGCTCCAATGGTTTGCAATGCATTAATTGCATTTCCGCTAAGAGAAGCGGCCAATTGGTTAGCTTTCTCAAACTCGTCCCAACGATTGGCTTTGGCGACAATTAAACATAGAGTCTTGTAAGCTTCACAAGGAGTCTTTCCGTCATAGGTCGTTAGTTTCATTGCTGGGAGGCATGACGACAGTTAGATGTTTTCCGGCAATTTTCCGAGCTTCATGAGGGAGTCCAGTTTTTCTTCAATTTTAGCCTCATATTCTTCACGTATTTTCAAAGCTACATTTTCTTCAAGAAGTGATACTCTTTTCTCCATTTCCTCTTGATTTTCCCCTACTTTCACCTTGTCTTGAGCAGCTTTGATCTGGTCTAATGCGGTTTCTATTTTCAGCTCCAGTTTGGATTTCATCTTGCAATGTGCAGTTTTCATTTCCTATTTTACAGCTTCAATTTTCTTCTCCAAATCGCCTTCCTGCTGTTCTTGTCCGGATTTCATGTCTTTCATCATATCCATGAGCTTTTGAAGTTGTTCTTCCATTTTTCCTCTTGCCAAAACCATAAACTGGAAAATTAAAGTCTGTCTTTAGAACCCCTATTCTGACACCAAATGATGCAGAACATTCTGCTTGTTTCCTGGGTTCGCCGTTCTAAAGTCCAATTGGGGTAGAAAGTTCTAGTAAAAAGTCCACTGGTCAGGATGGACCACAAACTTTATTGCTTCTAGAACTTAGAAGAACAATCAGCTATACAAAATTTCACAGGCACTAACGGCTAGTAGCTCATTTGTAACAATCCACTCAGTACCGAAGCTTTCATAAATGCTGTAATTCTCACACAAAATAAAACACTTCCACAGGTAAAAGTCAGTGGAAATATACGAGGGATAACACTAACACTCGCTCAAGACTCAGCAATGAAGAATTTACACAGAGCACTTAAGATCAAAGCTTCAAAAACGCACACAGAAACACTGCTTCACAGAGCAAAGTGCTGTACTCCTCGACACTCAATTCACAATACGGGAAAATCAACTCACACTCTGAACTGGGGCCTCTGACAGCTTATATATATAGGCGACACAGAAGCTACAAGAAGCTTCCAGAAGAGTATTTCTCGAAGATTCCACATAAAGCGGGAATTTTTATTATGTTATAGAGGAGAAATATTAGGCTATTATGCATGGTAATGCAGGAAAAGTATCTTTACGAGCCCCATTGGAAAAATCTCACCAAATGACGAAAATGTCGCCAAGCTTGTTGACTTTTGTCAAAATATCGCCGAAAGTAAGTCCCCAAAAGTGAAGTTACCGAAGGCCTAGGCCAAAATTACTTGAGATTTCTAGAACCACCATAGGAAAACAATAGGGAAATCAAAACCTTCGTATATCCAGTTCTAGTTGACCTATTTTATGCAACAAAAAGCAAAATTTAACTACTTGAAGTGTAGAACATAGATTTTTAACTATTTTAAGCTCCAAAACAGCAGTTTGCCCTGAAAATTTATAACAATATGGATCAGTTTCTTATTTTGAGGTTTTGTCCAGTATTTAAAATCAAATATGCATATTTTCATCTCTGTGATCACTGCCGGAAAAACTCTTTAAAATCACAATTTTTAGGGTCAGCCTTTTTTTTTTTCCAAAGAACATTGAAAAATTAAATCTATGCAAGTAAACATGCATCTGTATGATTGGCAATGTTATAAACCACTGCAACATTTTTAACAGGTGGGTGTACACTAAGGTGGATTGAAAAGTATAGGGAATTTTTTTTTTAATTAATTTTAGCGTAGGATGGAAAAGTGGTGTATAGGACATGTTAGTTTACATGTGTATTTTTACTGAAATCCATCTCATCTACCTGTAGCCAAAGTGACTGAAATATAGTAAAAAATTGAAAAATTTTCAAATTAAAAATCAAAATTACTGTTGGTGCAGCGTCATAAAGTTGTGTGTTGAGTATATAAGTTTATACAGGGTGATTCACTACTACACTCAAACTTATATCAGATGTAGGCAGTACAGAGACAGTTCAGAATTGCATGGGAATGCGGGGTTGGAAACATCTTCATGTACCTGTTAATAATCACTTTAGAAGTGTTCAAGTGATATAGTAAACTTTTCGACCATGGCTTTTCAAAAACTACTCCCTCTTCCACTGATTGCACTTGATAAAAATTGTTATTTTAGAATTAGTTCTTTCATTACATTTATGAAATTGTCCGAGGAAAGCCCACTATTCATGAAACTTGGTTAAGAAATTAGATTCACACTTCAAAACCTCTTCCAAAGTGATTATTAACAAGTACATGAAGATGACATTTCTGACTCTGCACTGCTATGCGATTCTGAACTGTCTCTGTACCCCCTACAACCCTTGCAAGTTTATCAGTCTGGTAGTGAATCGCCCTGTGTATACATATATATATAAAATTCCATTCATATCTCCATGTGCCCCAAGCCCTCGTAAATTATTTAAAAACTGACAATTTCATAAAAATGCATTAAAAATTTTAATTAATCTGGATGAGTACTCAGGTATTAAAGTAACAATGTCACATCGCTAATTACCCTAACAATATTGTAGACAAATTAGTTAAAGAAACAATGTAAAAAATAAACAAAATGAATAACGCCCAAAAAACAAAACTAACTTTCACATATCCCATACCATATTGTCGCAGAATTGCTGAAAAACTTGCTAACCTTGCACACAAAAATATTAGAATTCCCATAAAACCAAATAACATTTTTAAAAGAATACACTCTGATAAAAGAAAAGATCAATCCCTTGGAAACTGTAGGAATTTATAAAATTAAATTTGTTTATAAAGATTCTAACTTATCAGGCTATTATATAGGTGTAACAAAACAAAAAACAAAAGACATAATCAAGGAATACATCAATGACATTAAATATAAGACATAGTACTGCCCTATCCAATTTAGCTTTAAAGGAAAATTTGGAAATATTAGGTTGTAACGAAAGTTTCCCGCCACCACAAATATCGCCTGCAAACAGTTCACACTGGTGTGTTTGCTCATATTTTGTCAAACGATATTTGTCATTTGAAAGAAAGATACTTTAGAACACTGTGTTGTTAAAAACTATCGTTATCATTAAGTACAAATTGTCTGAAATGGAACTATCACGTTACTGGATTAGAACCATGATTTACTTCTAGTTCTGTTGCAAAAAGTGCTACAGAATGTCAAAGAATTGTGTAATTTAGATTCTAATGTTGTATCATATGGTACTGTGAAGGTTTGGTACTGAAAGTTAAAAAACAGGGTCTATGACATTCAAGGAGCAGAGCTATCTGGCCGGCCTACTGATGTTGATGAGGGCCACCTGAGAGAACCTGTGGAAGATCAGTATTTAACCACTTGAGAGCTAGCTAAAGAGTTAGACTTTAATGTCATGCATCACATAAACTTCATGTACAAGTTCAATAACTGGGTGCCACATGAGCTGAGTCAAGCAGATTTGGTGGAGAACTTTCGTTACAACCTGATAGATTTTAATAATGTTGAAAAAATAGCCAATTATAATCATAGTTACAGTTTAAAATGCGAAGCAATAGAGATCTTAACACAAGAGGGCAACTCCAACATGGTTCGCACACAAATCGACGAAGACTGTAGCGGCATGCTGCAAAGAAGGAACTGATTTTTGCCAGTCCTGAAGATGGCTGCAGGCAAAGCAGCTGAAAGAGCTCGACTATAAATACTTGGTGTGGTGTTTTAAACGGATTTTAAGGCTTTTAACTAATAGCTGTATTCATTTGGCAGTTTTCTTCTTAAAGCATCAATTTAATGATGTCGGATGCAGAATCAATCGAGCACAATCACTTTCGCCAGCCAAAAAAATCACAACACTTTGGCAAGTTCAGTCATGGGTTTGAGGAGCAGGGATGCTACAGCTGAAACCCCAGTTTGTCTCAGCATCGTCTCAATCAAAATCCCTTTTTGTCTCAGTTTGTCTCAATTTTTTTTTTTTTCAAGTTTGTTTCTTTCAACTAATTTTATTTATTTTATCTTGGTTTATCTCTAGAAGAAAATTTTTAAATCTATTTCCCCTTTCAGCTTCTCCAAGCTCTTTTGCAATGGCCTGAATTTTTTGGGTGGCCACCTCATTTTTAAGTGGAGCAAGCCTGAAATCATAACAATTGCAACTGCATTTTACACATGTTTGGTTTCTATGAAATTATTATTAAGATGCCAAATTTAAAAAGTCTTGCGTAAAATCGTAAAAATCGGTGGAAATGTAAAAAAAAACGGGAGTTTCACATAAAATTGTAAAAATATGTGGGGAAAGCATTAAAAAACGGCAGTTTCGCATAAAATCATAAAAATCTGTGAAAAAGTGCAACCTTCAAATTGAAAGCACATAAATTGACAAGTATGAATAGGTAAATTTCAAAATTACTACCGTAATTTATGGAAGAAACGCTGCATCCACGATCTCTTCCCCCTCCCCAAAAAAAAGAAGCATCACACTGAGATATATTTCGGGAGAAAGGGGGAGATAAATGGTAAAAATATCTCCTTTTATCCCCCTTCCCGTATAATGTTTTAAAGTATTTACCGCTATTTTACGAAGCTTACGATTTCCATTTTCGAATTAACCAGTGTCCGATTTCATATAAAACATATGAATTTTTATATTCACAAAGGCGAATTTCTGGAAATAAATAAATAACATGTAAAAAACTTCTTGCATTCGCAAAAAGTTCGGAAGCGAGCCGATGAGGAGGCTCCAGTCAAACATTTTTTTTTTTTTTTTCCATGGACGGCCAGCTGTTGATTACGTAGTGAGCGTGCTTCAGCAAATTGTTTGTTTTAAGCTTTGAATGTTGTGCGAGAACTCCATGTTTCTATTAATTTATTACTTTTGATATTTATAACACAGGGATTTATTTTAAAGCACTCAGCGTTTCTCGAGTTCGTCAGTTACTCGTAGTTGACTTTCTACTGTAATAATAGCATAAAGGTAGTGTTTATTCGATAAAGTGTTCCTTCAGAAGGCGCAAAGCCACACGGCGAAAAAACAAATAACTTATGGATGAATTAGTAGGGATGGGGGGTAGAATGATTAAACTCGCATCGGGTACAACAGACTAGTTTTGGTTGATATTCAGTAGTTTAAAGGGACATAGTACCTTTAAACTTCTACAAAATCAATTTTTCAAAAGTAATTTAAAAAAATAGTTCAGATAGTTAGGAATATATTAAAACAAACCACATCAAAATCGAACGAAAACTACGCCCGCAGCAATTAAAAGTAATAAAGCTAACATGGACATTTCCTATAAACGCAGTGTAAAGAAACTTGATTTTCTCAGTTTCTGTTTTTTGCACTTTCCCACAAGATTAAAAAAGAAAAAGTTATGAATGGAAAGTTATGAAATTTTATGTATGGGTTGTACATGTAGATCTTTATTCACTGAACCTCAGATTTGATGATGGAACTAAAATATTTTATTTTATAACATGATGAATGACAGAATTTTAAAATTATTGAGATTTTTATGATTTATCATGTTATAAAATAAAATATTTTGGTCCCATCATCAAATATGAGGTTCAGAGAATAAATATATGTACATACAACCTATATGTAAAATTTCATAACTTTCCATTCATAACTTTTTTTTTAATCTTGTGGGAAAGTGCAAAAATCAGAAACTGAGAAAATCAAGTTTCTTTACACTGCGTTTATAGGAAAAGTACATGTTAGCTTTATTACTTTTAATTGCTGCGGGCGTAGTTTTTGTTCGATTTTGATGCGGGTTGTTTTAATATATTCCTAACTATCTGAATTATTTTTTTTAATTACTTTTGAAAAATTGATTTTTTAGAAGTTTAAAGGTACTATGTCCCCTTAAGAACAATCAAGCCCGGACTGGCTCTTATGCCAGCAAATGTGAGTCAGCATTACTATTGTCATGTCATGATCAACAGTGAACCACCTGCACCCGCTTTTAAGCACGCTCTTCCGGTTTCAAGATGAATAAGCGATGGGATGGGAGGGAAAAAGTTTTTTTCGTTAGCGGCATAGTGTTTATAAAGGTTTCTGCCGGAAGCTCAGAAAAAAATAAGCACTTCCTTGCAAATTCAAGCACCTTAAGGAAATTTATGAAAAAAATAAGCACTTTCAAGAGTGCTTGAAAACAATTTTTAAAATCAAGCACCTTTTAAGCACTTTTCAAGTCGCTACGCACCCTGCCTTTACACCGGGAGCTTTTCTTTCTCCAATACTGGCCGGAGGTTTATTTTGAGGACTAATGTTCGGCACAACTCTCAACACGTGGTTGCGCAGTGCGTGCTCCCGTGAGTCAGATTCAAAATTACTCATGTTCGCTGTTTTGGCGCAGATACGGCCAAAATCTCATGTCACAAAATGGCACAGGCCGTCTGTTTTGTCTCAGTTTGTCGCAGGTGTAGCATCCCTGGAGGAGTTATACACAGCAAAGCCCAAAGGGAGTGTTTCAACCCTCCCTTTGGGCTTTGAGGGGTGGGGGCATTGTAAGTTATCCTTTGTTAGGGTTGTCTCTCAATTCCCTGGGGGGTTTTTTGAGAAAAAACCATTTTTCTTCATCAGAGCAGATTTTTCTAGCTCGCAGAGCTGAGCATTATCTTGATCTTTTCTTTATCAGAGCAGATCTTTTTTTTAATATTATTTTAAAAGAATAATTTAAAATTCCAAAAACTACAGATAGTATATGTTCTGATATCTTAAAATTATCCTTATAAGTATCAACAGTAAGTTTTTATACCAATCTAACAGATACCTTATTGTTTTATCGACGAAGAATATATGAAAAATTATTAAATTATAGGTTGCATTTTTAATTTGTTACTAAAATAGAATTTTTGAACAACTTATCACCATTATTACTGATGAATCTAAGTGCAAGATTTCATGTAAAATGTAGTAAACAATTAATATTTTATTATATACTAAATATAAGAAATAGTACCTTTAAATAAAATATTAAAATTGAATGATTTCAATGTCCACATAAGTATAGCAATAATTGTTTATTTACTTTGTGTTAATTACTTTCTGAAGGAATATTAATTGTTATTTGAACATTTTATTTATAAGTATGTAAGAGGTAATTAAAAGATTTTTTTAAAAAGCCATAAGAAACTTGTTTAAAACACACACACACACAACAACAAAAAAAAAAAAACCTTTTTTTTTTTTTCAAATAAACTGGGGTTTTTTTTCAACCCTGCAAATTATGATTTTCCAGGTTTGGGGCCAAAATTTGCAATCCCCCCCCCCCCCCGACTTCTTTTGTCAAAAAGAAATTCCCGAACTTTTCCCTGACCAGTGGGAAGACACATGGTTTATGAAAAACATGATGTACAGAACCCCAGTTGCTAGTGAAGTTTATTTTAACAGAGCTATCATACAGCATGTGAATGGGAGTTGATATAAAGCACCCCCTGCATCATGATGAATTGTTTTGGGCCCATGCTTTCCTATGTGAAATTGTCTTTTCCTGTTCCCTACCACCCTACTAAATATTGATGAATTAAGAATCGCCCTGTATAAAAAGCCAGCCTTTACTTTAAATTCTTTTGCATCATTTTCATACACATCAAAGACAGCAGAAAGTTTTTTTCTTCTGGGGGGGAAAAAAGTTAAGATAAATATAGTGGAAATAGGTGTCAATTTTTACTCTTAACATTGCAGATTAAGCTAAAGGAAAAATATTCATTATGTATGTGGATGGAAAAAGATTGCAATTGTGATGCCACCAGAGGAAGCATAATACTTATTGAAAATTTTCCCTCCAAAACCAGTTGGATAAATAATTAGGGCAATTCATCAATGTATAAAATAAAGAAGAAATCCACTGCAAAATAAACAAAGCACCGGATTTTTGAAAATCAGTAGAAAAATCTTAGTTGGCGGAGATAGTCTCAATCGGGTCAGTAATTGATGCCACAATGACATCAGCAATTTTGTTGAAGTGCAGATGGCATCAAATGATATGCAAATTAGGCTTTAAAACATGCAAATGTCGCAAGTAATAAAGATTGCAACTGCTACCCTCTGACATCGCTGAAATATGGAAATAGTCACCTAAACCTTGTGAGTCACATTCTTTGAAATAGTTGCTTTTTGCCCATTTTTTTGCTTTAAAAAGTCACCGAAGCTCAAAAATAGTGGCCAGTAGCAATCATGCATTATAAAAAAATTGTTTTTTACAGTTTAATGATCATGGGACTACTGCTACAAAGCTTTCATCACAGATTTTGAAAGAAATTTACTAATAAAAATAGAATATTCAGTGAGCCATCTAGTCAATTTAGCATCCAAATTTCTTTTTTAAAAAGCATCTTTTATTCAGGAAGAAAGAATGTTACACATGCAGTAACTAATTAGTCACTCAGAAAATATTAAATAAGACACAGATATGAAGTATACATCTTTGCCTTAGGAATTTACATTGTACTAATGCTCCAGCATACTGGAGGAAGTAAAAATCTATAATTATAATAATACAACAATAAAATTTAACGAAACGCAGATTGAATAAGTGAAGCCTCCGTCCCTAAATACTTGTGTATCTTACGTTTGATAGACAAAGATTTGAGTGTATCAACTTTTTTTTTTTTTTTTTGTTACCAAAGAGAATATATATTATATATACAATCATCTTTACTTTTATTAGTTTTGAATTACATTGTTAAAATTATGAGCAAAAATAGTATAACTGATAATTTATACA
Organism: Cheiracanthium punctorium; assembly: GCA_038373885.1. Taxonomy (NCBI): domain Eukaryota; kingdom Metazoa; phylum Arthropoda; class Arachnida; order Araneae; family Cheiracanthiidae; genus Cheiracanthium; species Cheiracanthium punctorium. Next base: position 72,707 of record JAWZYV010015949.1, on the reverse strand, counting down.
TGGTAAATAATTCCTCCTTGGTAGCGAAGAGAAAAAAGAAAGAAAGAAGCTAAAATACACCAATAAGAAATGGCTTGTACATTTCAATTGTTTAAATTTTCCATCTAGACTTACATAAACAAAAATTAACTATTTCCTTAAAAGTACTTAGAATGAGTGTAAAAAGAAAAGAAAAAACTTCGAAAAATAAAAGATGCTTCAGATAGGTGTGGGATGAGCAACATGTTCTAAAAACAAACACGTGAATATCTTTGAGAAAATGATCACACGATGATTACATACAAAATAATGAGGTGTCTGTTAACTTCAGACAAAAAAGAAACATGTTTCAATGAGCAAAGTGCTCTTCAGAAGAAAGTCTTATATCATGCCTCCTGTTTGCTCTTGATAAACTTCAATTACATCATCATTTTCCATTTCCAGCTAAAAAACAGGAAAGAATATCATAGTTAACTTTTAGTAAAATAAACATACTAATTACCTGAAGGTTTAGTTTCTTTTATATAACAATACCTGTTTAGGTGTTTCATCATCATTAATCCTTTTTCCATCAAATAAGAAACGCAGTGATGTAACAGGAACACCCTTAAATGGTTTTTGACAATTAGTGCTGGCATAATTTAAAAGGCAATACCAATAAAAGAAATATACTATGAAATTAATAAAAGAAATAATTTGTACTAGAGATGTCAATTAGTGATTTGATTATTCTTTCCACATCAATCAGTGGGGAAAAATAGAAAAAATAAGGAAAAGAAACAAATGTAGTACTAAAACTGAGGAAACGAGGAGAGAAGGGGGGCTTTATGAACCTGAAGAGTTGTCCCTCAAAATATCATCAGAGTTCAAATTTTGTAGGTTCACTCTATTGCCATTTTATGTGCTGCATTGCACAAATTTAATATTTTAATTTATTCTATATTTTAATTTACAGTTTTATTGAATTTATGTTAACTTAAAAGACTATTTTTTGGTTACAAGTTTATATACAAAATGGCAATACTCATATCCAACTTTATATTCATATGTGAAGCTACACTTCTTTTCAGCAGCTACTCTGTATTCAGTACTTGGCAGAAATGAATTATTGCACAATGCAATACGATTGTAAAGCCATCATATACATGAGCTTACAGTTAACCTTCTGACTCCAGCAGTACAACAGTTGTACAGTATAGAACCTGTCATCCGGAATGGTTGGGACTGGGTGTATTCTGGATAATTGAATTTTCTGGATAACTGGTTGGGGATTAACATGACATCTACTGATTTGATTGGTAGCATAAATGTTACTCTCTTGCTTAGAATTAAACATTAATAGTTAATATACTAGAAAAATAATATAAAAAAGCTCTTAATATGATCAAGATAAATAATAATCATTTAGAGAGGAAGTAGTAAATATATAACTTCTTGAAAACAGTCACACACTAAAAGAATAAATAAAATACCTTACCAGATTGCTTACTTTATAAATTCTAGCTGTAGTACTCAAAATAAAAAAAACAAAAACATAAGAAATATTAAAAAAACTCATTTTTTGCTTTTCTTTTGGAAAAAAAAAAGGGGGGGGGAATTTAATTGATTGAAAAATGATTCTGGATAACTGGTTTCCGGATAAGAGGTTCCATACTGTACCAAAAAAATAAATGTGACTGAAGAACAGCGCTGGTACAGTGTCTTACAGAAGCGGGAATTTTTTTCTTATACTGTAGGAGAGTCAGGCATGTTAGTAGATAATTGACTGGGGAGAAAGTGGTAGTCAATTGATCAGGATTCGGCATCCAGATTTGGAATTTTGTTTTGGAACTAGTGCGGTCAGTGATACTCGCCCCCACCTACCCAACTAGAGACAAGGCAGCTGAAAAGTAGGGGAATGGAATCTTACAGATTCTGCCATTTTTTGGGACAGAAATTTAACAGGCAAAAATTGCAAATCTGTCAACTATGACATAGTTGCAACAGGCTTCAATTTTTCTACTCCAGAACAGTAGTAGGGTAGCTACACAATAGAGAAGAGGGAGAGCAGGTATGGAAAGGATACAGATAGGAAAAGGCTATTTATTTTCTGTGACGGTAATCACTTGGGAGATGAGATTCTGACCTGTTATTGATCCACACACACATTTTCAGTGCTGTTAAACATGGGAGCAGGGTTGTTATGATTTTGCCCAACCTGAAAAAACCAGGGTGCGTTTTTTCAAAAAAGCCCACTTGAAGAAACCCGAGAAAAAACCCAACAGTTTTTTCAAAATTTCAACATTAATTATGTAGATAATACATCGCTTAATATCAGTACACCACTTGTAAAGTTTATAAGCAGCTGCCTACCTCCCCTCACACCACCACTACCAAAGAAAAAAAAAAAAAAAAAAAAAAATCCGACTTCACATAGGCATTAAAACTTTTTAGAGTAAATTTTTATGCCTATCTGTATTAAAATTAATAAAGATTTTTTAACCATAGAAAAACCGTGTTGTAACTAAGCACTAGTATATCACTGTTAAAATTATGACTAATAGTCAATTTATCTAAGAGCAAACCATGATTAGGGTTGTTATTGTAATTGATTTACACATTTTTTCATGTATGATTAATAATTGTAATCAGTTACTATTAAATTAACCACTTTTTATTTATAATTGATTTTTGTAATCAAATAGTTTGCTTTAAGTTATATTTAGTAATACGCAAATTTTTTTCTAATATTCTGAAAACCCATCCCTTCTTCTGAAAAAACCCAGGTTTAACAACCCTGCATGGGAGGGAAATTCCCATTATTTCAGGTCAGAAAACACCTACCTAATCCACAAGACAAACTTTGCAAATTATTTGATATTTTTTTGTGTGTGTGTGTGTGACCAGCAAATCTATATATTAGGATCTTTCCCAGCATAAAATTATAGTTCAGGCTTTCATATGCAACAAAATATACTGCATTTTAATTTTTTTTTAGTAAGAAATTCAGGCACAAAATTTAAACTATGTGCGTAAAACTGACAAAAAAGTTAGTGAAATATATACCAATCTATCACTATACGATCTCTTGAGTTTTCCCATTTGTGTAGTCATCTTCACACGGAAATGGATTTCATGGGAGTCCTGAAATAAACATTTTATAAATATTACATGGAAATAACTTATGGAAAGGTCTATAACTTTTTTAAAACAAGAACACTAATAGTGAATAATTAAAGAATGATTGGTTTCAAAAGTTAATTTCTTAAAACACTTTTGAGCCCCAAGATAAAACTAAAAAAATGTTAACTGATCGAAAAAAAAAAAAAAGACCATAATTTTTTTGAAAAAATATCAAGTTGTGCTTTAACGTATGATATGAATTTTACCACCTGCAGGATGACACTAAAGGCCAACATAGATTTCAGTGTATTTCCGCAAGCTAGTATGGCAACTCAATATATTTTTCAGTATCTCGAAGACGGATTGCGGAGAAAAGTGCCCCCATGATGTGCTTGGTGCTTTTGTGGTTTCACGGGTTATCCTTTGTCGTCAAATCCCAACTGGTCATTGAAAGCCTATAAATTCTTCGACCCTGCACGTGCAAATTGACCATTAAAAAACTCCCCTCACACCCTGCAGCCTCCGGCAACCACACTTGAGTCTATCATTGGCGTTTATCAGCAAAATTTTTTCCTTGCAAGACATAGCAACATAAATACATAAACATATTCATCACACACCCTTTCACAAAACAAGATACCATTCTTGCCCCCCCCCCCAAAAAAAAAGGCCAAGAAGAGAAACAAAAATACGTGTTTTTGGATAGAGGGTGGAAGTGAAACCAGGGGATGACCAGGGAATGGACCACCAATAAAAGTAACTACAAACACAACCTGGCAAGCAATTAATTTATTTTTCATTTTCAGAGAGCAGTTAAAAAAAAAACTGGGTTTTTATTTATTTTTTTAAAGGTGGTTTTTTAGATGTTTTTTTTTAGATTTTGCCTAATAGAACACTTTTGGGTTTAAATTTATAATTTTGGGATAATTAAAAAATTTAGGAAGTTGGAATTTTGGAGAATTTAGAAAACTAGTACAGTGGTCACTGCTTATTCCAGTCACATCGGGATGGATTGAAATTGACCAGAATAATCAAAATAAACAGTGGTACCAAAAGTGAAAGTGAGAAAATTTAAGAAAAAATCCACAAACTAAATCATAAGTGTGAGCTATATAGTCAATAGTTTGACCTATGCACATAATTATTAAAGAATAAAGAAGTGAACAAGTGAAAAAATACTTAGGTACATTTTTTTTAATTGCTTATTGCAAGGGAAATTCAAAATTAAAGGCTGTTTTAGGGGCATGAATTTCACTTAATGTTGAAAAGAGGTGCTGCAATCATTTACATTGTTCCCCTCAAATGTTCTACGTAAAAAGTATAGCACTCAGCACATCTACTATTGTGGCACATAACCAATTCGGGTGCACATCATCGTCATCATCATCAGGGGTCTCATCGGTTAAGGGTGTAGGATTGATCATTAATTAAAATTCTGGGGAATATTATAATTAACATTACAATTGTTTTCATTGAATTACTTTAATGCCTCCACACAAATACGAGTCATCTTTGACTGGCTTTCACTCTGCCCTAAAACCTATATATATAATTACATTGAAAATTTCATAATCTCCAAAAATTATCTGATTGGATTAAGCAACACTCACTACCAAGGTAACAGAGTTCATACTCTTTTCAGTGATGTGAATTCCAGTTTTCCAGGATCAAATATAACTTTTCCAGAAGCAGACAAAAAGTTCTAAACACATTAAAATATTATTTGTTTTATAAGTTAAAAGCTGAAGTACCCGTACTTCGCACGGGAATGAATGGACTTTTTGATATTAAGATTTGTTATTACTATTTATTGTAATAAAGATATAGCAAAATGGATATCGCATTATACTGTGTTCAATAATCATGCATACCGAATTTCCAGGCAATCGTTTGTACGGTGCAGAAGGCGATGCGGCATAGCGCAATCTAGTGGCGAGTTTTAGCAAAACGGATACGGCAAAAATATTCTTCGCATTCAGATATCGATGTATACGAATTTTCATGACGATCGGCTGCATAGTCCTAAAGTTCATGTGTTGATGCGACATCTAGTGTCAAGTTATAGGAGAATGGATAGCGCCAAACTCTTCCCAGTGTTCAAATATCTATGTATACCTACTTTCATAGCGATTATTTGCAGTGAAGAAGAGATACACTGCAGGGCCATCTAGTGGTTAATTAAAGTAATGATTTGCTACAGCGCTGTCAAGTGACAAGTTATAGCAAAATGGATAACGCCAAAATATTCTCATTGTTCAAATAGCTATGTATACTGATTTTCATAGCGACAGTTTGAATGGTCAAGAATTTGGCCTGCTGCAGCGTCATCTAGTGGCGAGTTAAAATAATAATGCATTGCAGTGCCATCCAGTGGTGAGTAAGATCAAAAGTAACACAGAATATATTCTTCGTGCTCAAATGTGTAAGTATAAAAAATTTTATGCCGGTCAGTCGAATGGTATAAAAGTTGATGCGTGGCAGCACCATTTAGCGGCAAGTTACAGCCAAATGGATAGTGAAAAGTATTCTCCGTGTACTAATATCTGCATGTACCAAATTTCATAGAAATTGGCTGGACGATATTCGCATAGCAAAAGCCTAAACAGAATAGAATTCGACATTCTGCTGCTCCACCTAGTGGCAAGTTAGAGGAAAACGGATAGCATAAAAACCTTCTCTATGATAAAAGACTTAGGTGAACCCAATGTCATCGTGATCGGTGAAACAATGCTGGAGTTTTTCAACTTCATACACACATACCAACATTCATTTTTATCTATAACCAGTCATTATATATACCAGTCTCAAATAAAATCCAGTTTCAAATCCAAGCCTCTCCAAAGTGCCAACATGCGCCGTTTTGCAAGAGTTTTTTCAGGAAATCATTCGAAGCATTGATTTAGCAGCAATCAAAATGGGAAATGGTTCAACTGCCAAACAGTAAAGCAGGCTTTTATTTGAAAAGTGATATCCCTTAATCCAGCCGCTTTTTTTAAATTATCAACTATAACGTGTTTTATTCATCGTTACCTCGATGTACTAAATGAGAAGATTTTAATTTTCTGAAATTTGGTAGAATTCCCAAGTTAAATCAATGTACTCAATTGGCGAGAATTCTGAAGCTAGATCGCTTGAAATGCCCTTAACTGCATTATTTCTGCACGGATAATTAAAATTTAATGCTGTTCTAATAAAACCTATACACTTGTTTTCAAAAATACTATTTCCTTAAGCTCTCAGTAAATTGCACCAAAAAGCCTAAAACTGTGCAAACTGCTAGAACTCACTTTCTAAACATCAGCCTATCAGCCATTTTATTTTTCACCAAACTAAAAAAATTTACATATTAGTCTCTGAAATCTTCAATCCTCATTGTTTAGCATATAAAACATTTCATTCCTGCTCTCATTTCTTATGTGCACACGATATTATAATTAAAAAAATAACCTTACAAATAAACTGAAAAAAATCATTATTCTTTTATTTTTACTTTAAGAATTTAAAACATTTTATTCGGCAAAATCGCCACATATGGCAACCACGATGCTTATTTCACACTTTTTTCACTACAGGAGTTACAATTACAGAAAGCTTTCTGTGTGGAGAACATAACTCTTAAATTCGGGGAATGCGTGGACTTTCAAAGTTTTAAAGTGGACCATCATTTATTCTATATTATTTTACATATCTGTGCAAAATTTCAGGCTGACAGGTCCATTTTTGTGGATTTGTATGTTACCCAAATCCACCAACTGACAAACAGAATTTTATTTTTTCATTTTTATTTATAAGATAACCTACGCTTGTTTTTAAAAATACCCTCTCATTAAATTGAGCCAAGCGCTAGAATCATAGAAAATCTGATAACTTTCAGATTTTAAATACACACTAAAGTGCTATATATTAAAAGCACATTATAATCCATGGGTCTTCCCTATTTTCTTTCCTTTTTCCATTAAGTTGGAAAGTATATCATTATTCATGAGTGTGATTAAACACAACTAAAATTGATATTTCTATCCTTTTTCTGGATGTAATACATTAGAAATAGATGGGAAAAGTCGTGCAGAAAAATGCACAATTCGAACTGAAATAAAGTGTAAAACTCATTCAGGTGTGTGTATTCACAATTCAAGTAGCAGAAGCCGATAAATAGCAGTAGACAATAAATAGCGCTTGGCGCTAGAATCACATCTCCTCAAAATCGTATATCAACCATTTTATTTGTTGCCAAATTAAAAAGTTGCACATTTTAGTCTTGGAAAATTTCTAAATCCTATTTTTCTTTTGAGTATAAAACATTTCATTCCTGCTCTGATTTCACATGCACACGATGTTTTAATTAAAAATAACCTTACAAATAATGTAAACAAACAAAAAATCGTTATTCTTTTATTTTTACTTCAAGAGTCTGAATAATTTAATAAACTTGCCAAACATGGCAACCTAGATGGCTAAACTCTCCCTCTTTCCACTGCAGGGTTACAATTGCAAAATGGTGAGAACAAAAATGATCATTTTGCAACACATTTTTTATCGATATCTCCTAAAATAATTCAAATTTCGAAAAAATCGCTTCGAGGTGTGTCGAGACCCGTCTCTGAGAATTTCTGTACAAAATTTGGTAGGTCTACGATCACCCGTTTCGAAGCATTCGAGACACAGACAGACAAACTAATGGACAGTTTACATATTGCTTTATTTATAGATAGATTAAGGTACTTTCCACTTAAAAACAGTGTTTTCACCTGTTATATTAATTGAAAACTCATAGATGTTATTCATCATTTAATAAAAATATATGCCTCTATATAAATAAAACAAAGTGTAAAATGTTTGTTTGTTTGTGTCTCGTGTAGCTCCGAAACGGGTGATCGTAGACCTACCAAATTTTGTACGGAAATTCTCCAGGACGGGTCCTGACACACCTTGAAGCGATTTTTTCGAAATTTGAATTAGTTTAGGAGATATTGATAAAAAACCGGGTAAAAACGCTAAATTTTGCTCTCCGCAATTGTAACCCCTGTAGTGAAAAAGTGAGAAATAAGCATCAAGGTTGCTATGTTTGGCGAATTTATTAAATGATTTAGATTCTTGAATTAAAAATAAAAGAATCTTTTTTTTCTGTTTTGAATATTTGCTAGGTTATTTTTTAATTAAAATATCTGCGTGGGAAATTAGGACAGGAATGCAATATTTTTTATAAGTAAAAGAAATTTCCGAGACATACGTATAACTTTTTTAGTTTGGCAAAAAATAAAATGACTGATATAGCGAATTTGAGAAAGTAGTAGGTTCTATTGATTTTCTCAGTTTTAGGCTTCGCGCAATTTACTGTGAGCGAACTGAAATAGGTTTAGGTTTGTGTGTGTAGGTTTTATTAGAATACGGTGTTAAACTTTAATTTTCCATGCAGAAATAGTGCAACTATTAAGGCGATTTTAAATGATTGATCTTCTGAATTTTCCCCAAATTAAGTAAATTGATTTAACTTGGGGGAATGCCGCCAAATTTCAAAAGAAATGAAACTCTCACATTTGGTAAATTGGAATAAATAAAACACATTATAGTTAATAATTTAAAATACTGCTATGCTACTTTTCAATTAGATGCCTGCATTAATTTTTGGCAAGCGAACCATACACAAATAACTATTTCCCATTTTGATTGCTGTTAAATCAATGCTTAGAATGATTCTCTGAAGAAAAAAATAAATAAAATAAAATCTCGCAAAATGGCGAATGCGGATTCCTTCTTTAGTACCTTTCTTAGAAAAGTTGGCAATAAGTATTCAAATGTAGTGTAACTCCGTGTTTAATAGCGTGTGTTTTTTTCGTTTGTACTGCTAATTCAATGGCACGATTGAGATGAGCTAATGTTACGAGCGGATGGATAGATAATTTTTTTTAATCCCGCCAAACAGGATATAGTAAAATAAAAATTCTGTATAAATATGAACGTTTTTGGAGATGAACAAAAATTTTTTTTAAGTATGGTAAATATAGCTGGTATTGCCTATAAAGTATTGTGAAGTTAAATTTATTGTGAAGTTAAATTTAGGATTCATTTTGGCTATTTGCCATCGACTATCGGCGTTAATTACGCCAATATGGCAGTGCTAGAAAGCATAAATTTCATTTCATGTTCTATTTTTAATATTGCTACAGTTTTCATAGTTACAGAATCCGTTGTTGCCACTCAAGCTGTTAAATTTAAAAATTAAGTGAAAACACTCATTTCTACAGCTCTTGACTCGAAAAATGAAAACGCATTGATATGACACAATTAGAACATTACCACAATCACACCATCAATAACACGAACCTGTAACTTTGAAAATAAATTTAGTTAAAAATAACCAATCTCTTTAAGAAATCCTGTATACTATATGTCAAAGCCTCATATCTTAATTCCGATTAGTTTGCAAAAAAATTGATTAATCAGTATAAACTAAAGCAATGAAACTTTGTAAGCGTTATTCTTGAAACGAGGAAAATGCAGATTGACGTCTTTGGTGTAGAAGTGGCGATAGGGAGAACTACTTATTTCAGTATCGTTAATGGGGAATGATAATTGAATATGCACATGCACAAAGACCCAAAAATCAAGAGAGCATGAAAAGTCAGGAATATAAAATGAAAATCAAAAATAAATCAAATAATACGAGATATAAGTAACAATGATACGAGAATGACATTGCAATCATGTGTACAACAAAGGTACCAATTGCTTATAATATTCCCCTAGCAATGACTTGGTACGACCAGTGGCTGAGTGCTTAGCACTCTGAACTGGGAGACTGAAGGTTTCTGGTTCAAAATAGGTCGCGTCTGCCGACCTAACCATTTGAAGTTTTCCTGTATTCCATTCGGAAAATAAAACTGTTCTCACAACATGCATATGTTAGGAAACATATGGCTGGTTTCCTCCAAAACGTAGCGTAAATACCAGTTAGGATCCCTTAGAAAGACCCCCATGGAGGACACCCCCACCCCTTGACCTAGATCCCATGTGTGGAGACTAGAAGCAGGATAGTCTCCATATTTGTGGAGAGTTCAATTTAACGCCCAGCATCGTGTGCCAAGGGCCATATTCACCAAACTTTAACCCTGGAGTTAACCCAGCAAAGCGAGCTACTTCAAGGGTTAGTGAGAAAATGGTATTCACAACTCCAACATCAGGGATTACCCCAAGAATTGACCCTGACTCCAGGTGCAGATTCTAACCCCACAATATCGGATTGTTGACTCCGGTTTATAAATGGCAGATACGAGGGTTGTTTTTATAGGTTTGGAAAATCCCAAAAATTTGCTAATACTTCAATATTCTGTGCTTTAACAGACGGAAACTGCTGTGGAAACCACCCATCAAGCTATAAAAGTAGCCAAAAGTGATAAAAAATCATTGTACAATGTTTTCAAAAACTCTGGAGAATGACTGTGCTTTTTTTGCCATAGAGACTGCAGGCGCCATCTGTCGGACTTATCTTGGTTTGCTTTTCCATTCCCTCTTTTTTCTGATTTGAACGCTTTTTTTTTCTTATTTTTTATCTTGAAAATAAGTAAATAAATTCTGATCTTTCCTAGTTATCTTCTTGTCTTTATTATTCCACAGATGAGGGGCGATTTGGCCAGAGCACTGTGGATCTACTTCCTCGCTTTTTTTTTTTTTTTTTTTGGTAACAAGAGGCAGGATAAAAATATTTACATATAAGAGATTAATCATTTGGGTTAAAGGATGAAAAAAAAAAAGGGTGTTGTTGAGGAGTTAAACATTTTTGTCTGATTGTAGTGTACTGTTCTTGGGAATAGCGAATTAACAATTTTTCAGACAAATGTGAGAAAAAAAACATGCTTCAGCATCATTGAATGTTTTTAAAGACATACATATTCTATGTATAATATATAAAGTACCTCAAAAAGAAAAACAAAACTGCATAAATTAATTTTTGTGTGTTAAAAAATATGAAAATTCTTAAATTTGAAAAAAGTATAACAGACATGAAATTTCATTTATAAAAAATATTGGGTGTAATTTTGTATTAAATGTTTAATCAGTATATTTTTTTATAATAAAGCTAAATTAATTTTCACATTTTAATGAGCAGTTAGCATAAAAAAAAATTAAATATCATGAAGGAAGTGTGTGTGGTGGTAGCTGGGTTCGATCTCGGGAACATTAAATCTAGTTCAGTCCTTCATGGAATCATTACTCTGACCAATCACAGGCGAGCTTTCAAAGCTGGGTGAGACAACTCCAGAGTTAGGTAACCCTGGGTTGAAATAAGTTGGTGAATACAGTTTCAGAGTTGAATCCGAGACAAACCGGCAATGCAGGTTTCCCAACTCTTGGATCATGGCGGGCTACTCAGTTTGGTGAATACGGCCCATAGAAGCAGTTCTATGATACCGGATCCATCGAGAAAAAGCCTGGGCAAGGTCATCTAAGAGAAGCTGCTTCTTTTTTTATCGCCAGTGACACTCGCGTAGTTTTTGTGCCATCATGTTGCAGTCATCTCAGATTTGCACTTATGATGTCAACATTTCATCACGATTTAAATAATTTTTTAATTTTATAGATTCTGCATCAATAGGTTTAATTCGAATTATGTGTGTAAGAAAATGTTCTTTTCCTACCGTACGGAGAACGGGTATGCAGCTAGTGAAATAATAAACTATGTTACCATAATTTGGTGTATTTTAAATAATTGACAAAGCTAGCTTCATGCATAATACATTTATAATTTTCTTCAATTAATAAGTATTTATTTTGAAAATATTAAAAGTAATATAATTTAAACATTGGCACAATGGCCCAATTGCGGGCCAAGGCCTGCGCTGCCCAACCACGCTTTAGTGGCTATGGGCTTTGAGGTGTAAAAGCATATGCCTAAGTCAGGTAGTCAGTCTGATGCGAAGCCCCCAGTGTTTAACTCCTAAGCAAGCTTGGTACTCATTTTATCAATCCACTCAAGGGATGAAAGGCTGAGTGAACCTCACCTAGCCCGGGAATCGAACCTCGAACTTGTGGCATGGCAGCACAATTCACTAACTGTTGCACCACCGACCTTCAAAAGTAATTTTAATTCATAAAAAAAAAAAAAAAAAAAATTAAATGAAAAATTATTATGCAAGTTGGAGTGTATAGGCTGATTAATTTTATTTTTTACCAACTATGCGAAAAATTCCAGAGCTGGGAATCGAACCCAGGACTGCCACATAACGTGCGGGTGCTCTACCACTGAGCTACTCTGGGACAATTCCCAGATGAAATTTCTCGCATTAGAGCCGTTGGCATTTATCATCTTCCTCTGTAAACCACAGATGGAACAGATGAAACAATTAATTCACGACAACTCCATTACGCCGCGGATATTATACATTTTTAGAAAGTGATTTTCACTTGAAAATCACTTTCTAAAAATGTATAATATCCGCGGCGTAATGGAGTTGTCGCGAATTAATTGTTTCATCTGTTCTATCTGTGGTTTACAGAGGAAGATGATAAATGCCAACGGCTCTAATGCGAGAAATTTCATCTGGGAATCGTCCCAGAGTAGCTCAGTGGTAGAGCACCCGCACGTTATGCGGCAGTCCTGGGTTCGATTCCCAGCTCTGGAATTTTTCGCATAGTTGGTAAAAAATAAAATTAATCGGCCTATACACTCCAACTTGCCTAATAACTTGAAAGGTTGATGGAATCACTTTCTATAAATGAAAAATGTTGATTGGTGGATGAATTAAATACTTTATTTTAAAAGTAATGGGTATTGCATATCCATTACAAACCTCAGAATGAAAATTAGGGAGATTTTATAATTAAAAAACAGAAAAGTAAAGAAAAATAATATAAAAAAGGGGGGAAGCACTTGGGAAAAAAAATCACACATACATTCATAACATGCATGTGTGAATCAGCACTAGAAACCATACACATTTACACAAAAAATACAAAACAAAAAGTCAGTATTTAAAAATCACCTATTAAAACATTCGAACTTAAAACTTAGATAAAATAAAAATTTTATAGAATTTTATTTGAAAAAACTCTTATAGAAGTAATCTTCTGAAGCACATAATTTGTTAATTACACAATTAAACTCTGCTGCTTACAATATTTTTCACAATAAAGCTAATACCTAATAGTCTTTAAAGTCTGAAATGTTTTGTTTACAGAGAATAAAAATTGAAGATAGTACACTACACAGCAATAAGCAAAGATAACCACATACTTATACAAGGATAAATAAAATTAGGAAAAGAAATGTTTACGTACCTGGCCAACAACCTTAAGTTTAATGTACTCTGAGCCATCCCCTTCAGCTTTCTGTAAATAGAAGGAAAAAAAGAGGTAAAAATACAATTATTAACTTATATTATCTGGTTGGGAATAAGATGTGCAAACTAATCTGCTGTGTGTGCTACTTTTCTAATCAGGAAATGTATTCTCTGCAAATCGATTGTAAAGCAAAGTCGTTAACTCTTGCAACCTTGAGGAGGATCTTTGGGAGGCGCGTTGACAGGCTATTATGATTGGTCAGGAACTAGTCAGGAAGCTGTTAGAGTAGTCGATAAGAAACAACTGGGTTAGGAAAATTGAAAGCTTAAAACAGACTATTTCTGAACAACCAAGGGAGAATAGACTTCTAGGGTTAGATTTTTCCAGTAGGAATTGGTTTCTTCCAGGACAGTGGAAGAGAACTGGAAGAAACCATAAGAAAACAAAATAGATGCTCAAATTAAAACATTAACTGTATAAAGGAATTATGAAATCTGAAATGAAAAATTTAATCCAAGATTACTTGAGCAACAAAAACAAACAGAATTACTTGTACAGGGTATCTCATACCGATGGGGGATTTTAATATTTTTTGCAATAAAACAGGGATTAAGCTATGGTCACCTTTTTTGTAAAATATGAAAAAAGTCCAAAATGAGAAAGAAATAAAAGCCACTTGCGCTAAGATGTGCACTGAAATTCTAACCATCCAAATTTACCAATATGGAATTAAATTATGTCATGTTAACAGCACTCTCATGATAAAAATTAAAAACCTAGACAGGAAAAGTTTTAATCTTGCCAAAGCTTTTCAGAAGTTGGGAAGTTTAAAGCAAAGAAAAATTCTGAGTTCTAAACCTTTGAATAAAAATTTGATTTGTCTTAAAAGTGTATTCATTCTTTGTTATTTGTTTTCATATACATTTCTTCAAGCTGATAAAAAATGCTGTTAACATCTCAACTTTCAGGTGTAAACTGCCCTTTTAGAGAGAGAATTTCGCTAGCTTTCTTTCCATTTTTGCTACTTATGTATTATCTTGGCGGTCATTTCTACCAAACTATTTTTTCATCAAATGTGCTGTCAAGCTGTAGCAAACTGGATCCCAAACATCAATAATTTCATGTGTCCGAAATTTATCTTGGCAAAAAATTGCTCGTCTTGGACTGCAGGGATAATACAAAAGTATCGGATTTTCTTCCTCTAGCTTAAATTCTGCCGTAAAATCAGTACAAAAGTGGTAAAACTGAAAAAATAAATACAAAAATACAATTGCAACCATACATTTATAAATACTACTCTAAGAACATTATAACAATGGGTTTATGACCTTATTCAAAAATCTAGTTGAAAAATTCTATCACATATACAAGTTTTTCTCCTTCAAGGCTACAAAAGGCCTTATCCATATTCAAAAAGAAGTTTAGGAAAGCACATAGAAAACAGGGGTAGCTCGGAATATAGCAGAAGTGCTTGCACCAGGTATGGCACACTGGGCGTGGTAATATCCAAAAATATATGAAGAATTTCAAAACAAGTCTTTCCTCTTCAAGGCTATGACCTTAGCAGCTACACCAGGTCTCATCTATTTTTAAGAAGTTAGGAAGGCACATCGACAACAAAAGGGTAGTGGGCATATGCCCTGTGTGAGTACTTCTGTAATACTAAAAATGTTACTTTTGGAAAAATAAGTTTTAAATAAATTTAACATTCAGCAGGTATTTACAGTTTATGGTTATTAAGACATTAGGCAGAAAGGAGAGATTTTTTTCATTCTTTGAAAAGAAATTAACTTTTAAAATCAGTCTCTCATACATAAAAATGCACTGCTTTAAATATTATATTGTGCAACATATCACGTAAATTGAAATTATTTATGCAAACATGTATACCTCAATGCTGATTTAAAAAAAATTTGTTATACTATGTTGCACTGTAGAAAGTGAGGAATTGAGTGAAATGAGTTCCCTTAGTTTTAATGGATGTAAATAAAAAGCAAAGCACAACCTTTAATATAAATAGTTTCTTTTACAATGTGTAAACAATACCCCAAGACTATTTACTATCAGTAAGAGAAATTTGACAAAAAAAATTATGCTGATTATATTGAAATTGACAACTCTTAATTGATTTAATGCTTTATGGATAAAATTCTTATTTTTTAAGTTTCCAGTAACTGAAAAGCTTTAGTCAAAAGAATTATCTTGCCGAAAAAATTCTGATATAATTATTAATGTATTTAGTATGTTTAAATTTTCTTTATCTATAAGAATTTTATTTTTTTCCTTTGCAGTTATTGTACATTACAAAATTGCAGCTTAATGGTAAATTCTGAAAGAATACGATTCTTCTATTTCTTCCACTTCGAAGAAACCTGTTTTACCTGACCGGTTCTTTTCCAACTTTGGAAGAAACTTGCCAACTCTAATATTTAAAAGTAACTTTAGACAGTTCTGATGCAAAGTTTGAGCATAACAAAACAATTATAATATTAGAAATAAAATTGTTCTTAAAAAATTTAAATCAAAATCCGGAAGTCATACAACTCAGCAAAAAATGATATATCGTAACAATATAACCAGCAAATGTTTACAAGAAACTTGTTCAGTTCAATCGAAAAATACGGAGAAAGAAAAAACAGCAACATTCTACAACTGATTTATAAGTCATAGAGATTAGTAAACGACACATCAAATATAAACAATTATATTTTAAAAACTTAAACATACTCAGAAAAAAGGAGGGTTATAATGTATACAATAGATTAGGCTTAACACTACTGTACCTGTTGGTCTGCCATAATGATACGAAAAAAAAAAAACAATCAAATTTTACAGAAAAAAAAATGTCCTTAAGAATAAATAAAGGAAAAATATCTATACAACTTAAATTCTACAAAATATTGCAAAGAGTTCAACAAATTCTACACAATTAACAAAGAGAGAACGAATCTGCTTCTTGACACAACAGCACGTGAAAGAGGGCGCTTTTTGGCGGTATACAACCGGCTTCCAGATGGCACCACAGAAATTTTTGAAAAATCAAAGCAAAAATAAACAATATTTTATCTAAGGAAACGCAAAAATTATTCTCAATTAATTTGAATAGCCTCTAAAAAGAACTTGTCATTTATTACAAAATGTCAATAAATTTCTCTGTATCTGTCCTTTTTTTGTTTGTTTGTTTCCTTAGTGAGAGTTTATCCAGTTCCAGATATTTGATTTCTGTATGTGACAGGCCTGGCCTTTCATCTCTGGCCGCATTCGTAAACGCCAAACGACTTACACTCGTGCAACGAGTTTCCATCGAAGGTGTTCGTAAAGACACCACTATCTAAGGTGGTGGTAAAAAGGGAAATGAAACATGAGCGCCGGCAGAATATTGCGCAGTGGGGGCAAAGACTACTCCAGGTGGAGCAAAGACTACTCAAGGGGAGCAAAGACTACCCAGATAGCATAAACTTGTCCAGAACACGTCTAGAAGACGTCATATAGACAAGCTGACATGTCCATTAAACATTCAAGATTCGTCAAATTCTCGCCCATTTTACGTCAATATGGCACTATAGGACGCCCATATGACGTCTTACAGACATGCATATGGACGTAATAATGGACGTGTTTGTCTATTGATAGACCTTTTACGGTCGAATCCTGGACATCAACAAAAACCATTTAATAACTTTTAGCTAATTTTATGTAATGATTAATTTAAATTTATCGTTATATCTTAATAACAAATTTTGTAAAAATATTCGTACCTATTTTTTTAAACCAACCTTTAAGTACTTGCCCCGCTTCGGATTGAAACCCTTAATCATGGTCTTCACAGAAAAGTGTGCTAGCCACTATGGGCGCGAGACTTGCTCTGTTGCGTCAAAATGAAGTAAAGATTTTTTAGTTTCGGACAGGGAACTTGGAAAAAAATATGCAGCTATTCGATTTTGGATGTTGAGTCGCTAGAGAATTTTCTTTTTTTTTTTTTTTTTTTTTTTTTTTTTTTTTTTGCATATGGATATGAGTTTCTTTTTACACAATACCGCTTTTATAGGAAATAATAATACATAAAAAGTATTTTAAATTTCAAAAGTTCCCCGACAAAAAAAAAAAAAAAAAAAAAACTCTAGAATTTAAAAAGTTTTTAAACTTTTTTGGGATAAAATGTAATATTAATAAAAACATAAAGTATAATAAATTCATGCGTCGTAAGTACAGATTGGGTAAAATGAAAATCAATGACAAAAAAAGTAAATTTTCCATATTTTGTCCATTTCTGGACTTATACACACATCCATTTTATGTCGTATCACTGACATAGTGTGGACCATCTGGAATATGTCCATTAATGGACTTATTCTGGATATTCTAAGTCCAGTTTTGGTCTATTCATGGACATATTCTGGATTTTCCAGATTATGTCCATAAATAGATGTCTTATGGATGTCTATGTATAGACATGGATGAGTTGGATCAGAAATAGACATAAAATAGACAAGTGTGTTATCTGGGTGGTTACTAGAGGTGGAGAAAACCGTTATTTTCAAAGAACAGTTGTTTACCGTTCCCGTTCTTTTTTAAAGAACAGTTCTTTTTCCTGTTCTTTTGAGAACAGGTTCTTTGATTTATGGTAGCTTTATTATGACTGTTTTATTCTATTTAAAAATGAAAATATACGTCTTTTTTAACATGTATTATACTTTAGTACAATTGTAAAACCCGCAGTGGTCTGGGCACTAAACTCCGTTCCCATAAGAACACGAAAAGTGAAGCAGCATCCGGATTGGCCATTGCTTGGGAGGGTCAACTTCCTCTCGGCTCGAGTGCTGTGGGACCGTGTACCCTAATGGGATTTGGTGCACGTAAAATGCGTCGTGGCTTCAATGTCCTCCAAATTGTTAAACGATACCTCTGGGGGTGCCGATTTCAGAGGGTGGGTCCCTCCTCTGGAATTGGTTAAAAATTAGGGGACCCCAAGCTGAGTCGGAGTTCCTCCCACTGGGACTCATTAAAATGGAAGCAGCCCCTTCCGCCCATCGCCTGCCTATTTGAGGGATCTGGCACCGGCCCGCGGGTTGCCAGAGGGCATTAGCAACAACAACAGCAATTGTAAAATGTTTAAAAAAAACTTTGCAACCAACATTCTAGCTTTCTTCAATCAAGTATGTTAACAGTAATTTTTTGTAAAAATATTTTAATTATATTAACGTTCTATAATCTATATATATAAAAATGAATGTTTGTGGGTATGTGTGTATGCATGTATGACGTTGAAAAACTCCAAAACCGTTTGACCGATCACCATGAAATTTGGTATACTTAAGTCTTTTGTCAAGGAGAATTTTTTTATGCTATCCATTTTCCTCTAGCTCGCCGCTAGGTGGCGCTGCAGAACGTCGAATATTATTCATCAACCATTTGCTATGAAAATACCGTTTGACCTATCTTGACGAAAATTGGCACATATGGATATTTGAACACGGAGAATATTTTTACGCAATCCATTTTGCCATAACTTGCCGCAAGGTGGCACTGCAGAGCGTCGAATTCTATACCGTTGGACCGCTTGCTATGAAAGCACCGTTCAACCGTTTTTGATGAAAATTAGTACATATGGATATTTGAGGACGTAGAATACTTTTACATTATCCGTTTTACTGTAACTTGACGGTAGATGGCGCTACAGAACGTCGATTTCTATTCCGTTTAACTGCGTGCTATGAAAACACCGTTCAAGCGATTTTGATGAAAATTTGTGCACATGGATATTTGAACATGGAGAATATTTTCACACTATCCATTTTCCTCTAACTTTCTGCTAGGTGGCGCTGCAGAATGTCGATTTCTATTCAACCACTTGCTCCGCGCTGAACACACCGCTCCCGCGAGCTCCTTCCTAAACCGGATTTTCCGACCACCTGCTTCTCCGCGCGCCGGGTCTACGACTCTAGCCCGCGGCTGGACGCCCAATCTGCTTCCGTCGCTGGAATTTCGCCACGTGCTGCTCACCGACCGCATTCACCACGTGCTGTCCTTCTGATTTTCCTGGAACATCCTTCATATTGACTGAACCCCGTAATCATCGAGAAGCGAACCGGCTCTTTTCAGGGCCTTAATTGGAAAGCCATTGGTGAGACGGGTGGCGATCCCGAGATCTGGTTCACTGTACCTCCTGTACAGGCGGCGATCCCGTCACATTGGCTATACAGTGCTGTCCCCGGCACTGCCCTACTTGCCCCGCGTTGCCTTACGTAGCCCACCCGAGTTGGCAGGGGTTAGCCCTCGAAAAAGCGACTGCCACCTTTTGCACCACTGCAACTAGCAACTGCAGTATTTCTCTTACAGGTCCCCCCTAGGGAATCATGTCCAACTTCAACATGACAGACACACTATCTCCACACTACGCGCAAGCTTTCGAGCTCCGATATGCGGACAAGCGCTCAAACGAACTCTTCGGTTACTTTGTAGCCTTCTTCAACTTTGCTGATAGTCTGATCGAGCGAAAACACACCCTCCTTAGAGAGCATGCAGACATACACACACAACTCACCGCACTTATTGAAAATCCAACCTTAGGACAGCTGGCTAAAACGCCCCTGTTCCTACCCTACCAACAACATATGTCGCTGCAAGCGCACGACTATTTTAGCCAACATGGGCTGCTTCCACCGTCAAGGAAACGCAACCTGGAGGATGAGAATTCACCATCTCCACACAAGCATAGACCCACCGACCCTCCAGACTTGTCAGACTCTGACGAAGACGTCAGTACCATGGATCACACAGAAAAATATACTTGCGACTCCAGGCCCAGCAGCAGACTTCCTACACCTGAGATTGCTGATAACACTCCACCAGAAGAAGTTGCCGACAACAGTGGCCAAACCACCAGTGGCAAACACAGATTTTTCTGTGAGTTCCCCCCGGGCACTCACGACACTCACTGCAAAAAAATCTCCAACATCACCAAGTACCCGGTAACCTGCAAGTTTACTGGCCAGGTTTTTATGGTAGTACTAAAAAATGATCTTCACTTTAGAGAGGTTCAAGCCTACCTTAAGGATAACAACATAAGGTGTCAAACTTTTGACCCTCGCAATGAGAGACCAATTACGGTATTGATTAAGGGAATTCCCCCCTCAACACCTAAGAATGAAATCGAGGACTTCCTCGTTAGCAGAAACTTCCGGCCTGTCAACATAGCGTTCATGAGAACCAAAACAAAAACCGTATTGCCAAACTGCATAATAGACCTAGAAAGAACCACGAACATTGAGGACATATACGAACTCGACACTTTTAACTTCTTACAGGTTAGGGTGCAGAAATACACCAACACTCGGGTTAAACAGTGCCATAACTGCCAGGGTTATGGCCATTCCTCCTTAACCTGCTCCTTAACGCCCCGCTGCCTCAAATGCGCGGAGCCCCACCGCTTTAGGGAGTGCCCCACTCGGGGCAAGGACCCAGTAAAATGCGCCAACTGCGCCGGCCCTCATGTGGCCTCCTACCGCGGGTGCCCAAAGAACCCGGCAAACAGACACAAACCGCATACCTCAGTACAAAAACCAAAACCCCCTACAAACAATGTCACTGACTTTCAAAACAAACTAGGAAACCTCTCAAAACCCCCTCCCCCCCGGCTTCTCAGCCTGGACTCAGGTTGGACGGGGAAGACGAAATAAACATACAGTTTACCTCCCGGAGGACCTTGAGTCTAACACTGAAGACTCCGCCTCGGACGTTGAGGACACAGCCCCTCCGAGCACACAACACACTGAAAGCGCCCCCCAGGACCCACCTGCGCAAGACGCTCCAAACACCAACACTTCTCAAGAGCCTCCGGCTCCCCCCACAAAGAAAAACACTAAACTCACGCGAAGAAAGAAGTCGCGGAAGGTGAAGGCAAACACTGCCAACAAGGATCGAAAAACCTCCAAGACCAGTATTACTACAATCTCCTCTCTTGCAGAGGTAATACAAACAGTAAGAGATCTAAACGATCTCGTGGACCTCCCCTCACTTCTGAGGATTCTTAAGACGGCCACTGATGCCGTTAAAGCTTACGACGACCCCCTGGACAGGGCCTTCGCCCTGCTCCAGGTTATAACCGACAGCCTGCTCCCTCAGCATGGGTCTTCAAGAAATTAGATTCATAGTGTGGAACGCCCAAGGGCTCCACAACAAAATTGCTGAGCTTAAGGACTTCCTGGCTCATAACGATGTCAATTTAGTCCTTCTCCAAGAAACTATGTTTCGCCCCAATCTTAGCTACCACATCCCAAATTACACCCTCTATCGAAATGACAGGCCTAAGGCAAACAGAAACCGTCTTTCTGGCGGTACTGCGATATACATTAGAACCTGTATCCCACACTCATACATCTCCAACATCTCGCTAGACGAACTTGAAGCTACCTCAATTTTTGTACATACAGCTCAAGGCGATCTCATGATCTCCTCGGTCTATATCAAGCCAAAAGTAAACTTTCCGGCGGACGATTTCCGCAAACTCTTCAGCCACTGCCATGCCAACATTATTGCTGGCGACATGAACGCCCACCACTTTGCGTGGAACGGCAAGTATAACTGTCGACGGGGCACGGGTCTATTAAAATTCCTTATTCAAAACCATGCAAAGCTCTCCTACCCTAAAACCCCCACTCACGGTGATTCCACTATTGACCTAATACTATACAATAACATTAAACAGCTCATCTCTAGCCGTACTATAAATCACTTCTCCTCGGACCACCTTCCGGTCCAATTCGATTTAGACACAAATATCATTAGCAGGGATTGCACGAGACTACATACAAACTGGTCCACTTCACGGAGGAGCTCCTCTGTACCCCTTTCCCTCGCACCACACTAAATACTAGTACGGAAATAGATGAAGAAGCCAAAAGACTTTCGGATCTCATCCTCTACGCCTATCAAAAAGCTTCCCGCCCGGCGGTAGCAGGAAACTACACTAAACTCCCCCACAACATCCGAGGCCTCATCAACCGACGTAATAGGGCGAGAAAAACCTATCAAAGAACTCTCAACCCTACGGACAGAACCACCTACCACCGCCTTCGGGCCGAGGTACAAAGACAAATTGCCACCCACAAGCATCAGAATTGGAATTCCTACATCGAGGGGCTCTCCCCTCACGATGGCTTTGTGTGGAAAGCAATACGGAAGATCACGCATAAAAAATCACACATTCCCCCTCTTAAGGACGGAAATATGTATTACACCCTAGACACGGACAAGGCTAACATCCTAGCCAACGCTTATGAAGAGCAATTTTCTAACAAAGACGAGGACCCTGCCCTCGCCTCCCGTCACGCCACCAATTCTAGCCACGTTAGGATCTACCTCAATCAAACTCCTGCACATAGCATCCCGCCATCCTTGCTCTCAGAACTATGCAATATCATCAAGAAACTAAATGTCAAAAAGTGCCCGGGTAAGGACCGCGTAACCAATGTTATGTTGAGGAATGTGCCCGCAAAAATTCTTTTCTGCCTCACCAGACTCACAAACGCCATCCTTCACACTGCACACTTCCCCACTCACTGGAAAACGGTGGTAGTGTGCCCTATACCAAAGCCGGGGCAGTGCCTCACAAACCCTGCTGCTTACAGACCCATCAGCTTGCTGAGCTCGCTCAGAAAGTTTACTGAAAAAAATCATTTCAATAAGACTTAAAGATCATCTAAACCAAAACAACATACTAATGCCTGAGCAGTTAGGTTTTCGGGAGGGCCACTGCACCACTCAACAACTGGTTCGGGTTGTCGAATTAGCACATGACGCCATCGCCAACAACAAACGTGCGGCTATCCTCCTTCTGGACTTACAGAAGGCATTCGATAAAGTCTGGCACGAGGGTCTCACTTTTAAGCTAACTCAACTACAAATACCGGACAAATTTGTCCACCTCATTCATGATTACCTCCAAAACAGGTCCTTTACAGTAAAAGTTCAAGACGCTTACTCTACCGTCCGACCTATCAGGAGCGGAGTGCCCCAGGGGTCTATCCTTGGGCCTACGCTCTTTAATATATTCATAAATGACTTACCCCGCCATCATAATACCTCCATAGCTCTCTTTGCGGACGATACTGCTATCGTTGGCCATGCCATAAACAACAGAATCCTACATAACAGCATACATGAGCACACTGATCTAATCACCGATTGGATGAAGAATTGGCGCATAAAGCTAAATGCAAGTAAAAGCCAAGCCCTGTCCTTTACATACAAAACCCCACCATCTAGACTTCATGTCCTCGGCTCCCCCATCCAGTGGAGCTCCCACGTCACCTACCTCGGTGTCACCATCGATAAGACGCTATCTTGGAACAAACACCTCCAGAACACTGCCTTCAAAATGAAAGCCGCGTTCGAGCGTCTCTCCACTATTCAATGCAAGATCCCTCCACCACAAAAACAAATCGCTACTGTATACGTCTTTCGTCAGGTCTGTTGCCACATATGCAGCCCCGGTTTGGGCCTGCTCTGCTAAAACAAATATACAAAAAATTGAGTCCAAACAAAGCGCCATCCTGAGAAAAATTAGGCGCGGTCACCCTTTCATCTCGAATAGTACTATACGGAACGACCTAAACATACCGCTCCTACGGGAGCACATACACAAACTCACCAACAGCTTTTTCGACAAACTTCATAATCTCGATAATGAGATTGTTGCCGAGTTTCCTGAGTATGATCACACCGACCCCCAAAACAAGAAGCGCCCTAGGGCGACTCTTTCCACCCTTCTTCCCTAGTTCGCCCCAGATGGTCGAGCAACCCGCCCTGTGAAGTCCGCTTGTCGGAGGGAGGTCGTGTCGACATTCACATCTGGTTTTCCCCCCCTTTACCCGCTCTTTTCAACATCCACTGACTTGACTGATCCCCGCCCAATCTGTAGAGCCCCCCAAAACAAGATTTTAAAACGACGATCTACAAAAACACACTGGAGATAAGCTCGACGAGCAGGGCTGGGGAGTAGCGCGCTACTTGTAGCGAAACTACAGTAGCCGCTACTTTTTTTTGTAGTTTGTAGTGTAGCGCGCTACTTTTTTTAAAAAGTAGTGTAGCGTGTAGCGCGCTACAAATAAACAGTAGTTTGTAGCGAATTTTGGAAGCTACTTTTGCCGTGTCATCATTTCCGGTGATTGATCCCGTGGTGCAATTTCTCTCTCTTCTGACTCCAAGCATAACTGAAACTGATGCTTGAAAGACACCCAATCACACCCCCCGCCCCCCCTCCCAGGGGACACACGCACACGAGGGGGGTTGAGGGGGTGAGGTCTGCTTTGCCTGAAGCGGAAGCCTGACATTGTGCATCTTTTTTCTTTTTATCGTTCTCAGTATTATTTGTAGAATCACCAATCTGCCATAAAGAGGACAAAAAAGGAAGGAAAGAGAGGTCCAAAGTTGAACAGAGGTTATTTTGATGGGGCCTCGAGAGTTTCATTATCACACGGGCGTGTGGGCCCGTGAGCCTCTGAAAAATAAAGGCCTCGCAAATCTCTCCATTTATTGTATATTAAATTTATATATGCTGCAATAATAATTTTTATTAAGCTAAATTTCCTTTATCTATATCATAATTGTGTAACAATAAAAAGGCTTCGAGACTTATTTTCTGTTCTTCTTTCTAACACAATGATAATGGTTTCTAAGACTAGATCAATAAAATAGAAATTAAAGGCGTTATTGAAAATTTATGGCCATATGTACTTATCACAAAATATCCATTAGTTAGCATTTTTTAAAATATTATGATGAAGAAAAGAAAATTTTCTGGCAGGTGGAACTCAGCGCACACATACGCTAATAATACAAATGGATTAAAAAAATATTAAAATCAATTTTAAATGCCCATTCTTGTTCTAAATGAGTAAAAATACATGGGTAATTTTTAATTTAATTTTAGAATTATTTTGGAATGTTTTATTTTTATGCTGGGAAAATAGAAAACAATCACAAATAAGTTAAAATGTCTGTAATAGTATAGGGGCCCCAAACAACCTTTTTTTTTTTTTTGCCCCGGGGCCCCTTCTATGTCTGATCAGGGTCTGCATATTTTTGACTGCTATTGCGTGTTTGCAACATAAATCAACATAAAAATGAGTATTTTTTGCTTTCGAAAAGGAATTTTACATATCTGTAAATTGTATGCTTTTGTAACATCATTAATTTTCTTTGATCTTTTTTTTTATTGCACCCATAAATACAGTGTAGTGTCCACTTGCCAGGATGATTGCCAATCATTCAGTGTCCAGTATTCCGTGAACTTCCTTTTAGGCGATATCCTTTCAAATCTGACATGATATATAGTCAGTCCTCGCAATTAGCGACCCCCCCCCCCATCCTCTCCCTCACCCGCTCTACGGAAAACTACGAAGCGTGAGAAAAACTTACGGTTTTCTCACAGGAATTTTCTTGAAAGCATCAAGACCGCTTCTGGAAGAGTCACCGACATTTTTAATTTTCTCTTTGCCTCCTCCTTATGATCGATGCATTGAACAACAATTTTATTTATGCTTAGTTTTACTAAGTTTATTTATATTAAGGTTTGGTCATTTTTCGACGTTACAGTGCACTTTTTTGAGTTTGGGCACTCTTTATTATCCTTGTGTCCTGGTGGTGTGTTCAACTTCCACAAGAGTAATGACAGTTCTGCAGTATTGTAGCTTTTCAAACATTAATTAATCACGTGATTATGTTCTACAACTCGGAATGTTTTTTGTCTCAAAGAAGTGTAAAAACTGATTAGTACATTTTTCGTGGAACCTGAAACTGAAAAAAAGAAAGTAAATATGTTGAAATTGTACACAATTTTTTTTTTTTTTTTTTTTTTTTTTTTTTACGAGTTGATAACCTTATCTTTTTTGAGTTTGTTGAAAAGGGACAAAAGGTATAAGCATATGCATCCAAGATATCATTTCAGGGGCTAAAAATATTGCTGACCTCGGTTACAGTGTTCTTCGTTTGTAGTGACAGTTTTCAGATCCAGTCCTAAGGTAGAGCGAACGGTGCGACCGCACCGGGCGCCATCTCTACCAAGGCTGTTCAGAATAATATAGCACTGTGGATGTCGGAAATGGTTTCATTTACCTGTTAATAATTGTTTAATAATAAATCTTTTAGTCAATGTACAGTAGTAATCAATCATGTTAATAGTGAATTTTAGTGAACTTTCTGTGAAAAAATAAATTATTAACAGGTACTCGAGGACGACTTATCAAACCCTACATTGTTACGTGATTCATAACCGTCTTATTTACCTTTACCACTCTTTAACTTTTTGCCAATGAGTTTCAGAGCACCATGCATATTTGACAGTCCGTATATTATTGAAGTTGAAAGCCTCATTTTAACCCCTGAAAGCTTTTATAGCTAAATGTGTGGCGTAGCTAGGTGCAAGAGCTGATCTAGGGTACGTGGAGCCTCCCTGCAAATGTAAAGAAGCCCCGTATTATGCTCCAGATTAAGTTTTCCTTAGTTTTTTAGTTCGAATATGGCGCTCCGATGCCTTGCTAAACGTGTCGGGCCGTCCCTGGCTACGGGGGAGCAAGGAAGGTCAACTGTACCCGGGCGCAGCATCGGCCAAGGGGCGCTAAATGGTATATGAAAGCTACCTAGTTGCATTTTTAAAAAATAGGAGGGGGCGCAAAATCTTCAGTTGTCAGGTGGAAACGAGATTTAGTCATTTGCTGTGGGACAGAGAAACTGTTCTCTCAGCTTGTTTCCATCCCAGAGTCAAACTATTCTGGATTGAGGAGGAGAGGAAGAACGAAGCCAAAAAAAATGGATGGAGGAATACCTCCAGAATATGTTTCCGACAACTTCAGATATCAGTATCGAGGATCAGCCCATGGATGATGACTTTTCTGTTTTTTTTAATTTCTCTTTCGCATGCACTCGAAATAGTTACGAGGAAGAACTTACAAGGTTCTTGTCAGAGCCAATTAAACCAATATCTTCGCTTTCGGCGTACACGTAAATGAAAGAAGCCTTCAAAAAAACTAACACTGGCGTGCTGTCTAGTGCATCTGTACAAAGATTGTTTTCGATTGCATCGGACGCATTTTCTCCTCGACGATCATGTTTGGCGGATAACAATTTTGAGATCCAGCTCTTGTTAAAATTTAATAAACATGTTTTTGAATAAATTTATGTGGTTTTTATTTTATACTAGAGGCATGGCAGTCTTCCATGAATATGTTGAAATTCTGCTTTCTTTCGTTAAAATTTTAAAGTGTCTATTATATTTAAATTATTAAGTTTTTTGTGTAATAATTTTCAGAATTTAATACGAAAGTATGAGAATTTCTATTAATAATTAATAGTTTGTAAAATCCTTAGAAACTTATCTCTCTCTTAGCCTTAAAATAACAATATAATTCTATAAAATTCTTTTATACCTAACACAAAGAAAAAGTTGTGTTGATGATAATAACTTTTAAAATTTCTTTAACATATATAGAGGATTTTTTTAATGCAATGTTTTAAATAGATATATCATGAATTTAATTAGTAATTGTTTTCATTATTTTATAATATGCATATCATATGTGATGTTTTCAATTAAAACAATTATACAATATTACATGGTTCACACGGGTCATTCGTCATAAATCACTAATTTTGTAAGTCATGAAAAAAGGCCTTTATACTCATTAATTTTGATTTGTGCTCAAGAAACTAGAATGTTTGTATAACATGAAAGGGGTCTCAAAACGGGCCTTTTTTTCCCGTTCAGACATCCATTTTATTATTATTTTTTAAAAAACTTTTTTAGTTCTCATGATTTTTCTCATGCTTTCAGAGCTCACTTTCCCAATTTATTTTTATCATAGAGGTATTAAATCTTAATTAGTTTCAGCAATACTTCAATAATTAGCAGTAGTTGCCAGTAGCGCTTCCATTTCGGGGAGAGGGGGATGATTCGGTATTTTAAACTTTATTGATCTAAAGTTAAAAGAAATGTTTCAAAATAGCTCCTTTTTAATAATTGCTTTACATTTTCGGAGGGGGTAGGTGCTCCCGTAATTCACTCTATCAGTCAGTCAGTCAATCAGAAAATACCGTTTGACCTACTATCTTGACAAAAATGGGTACGTATGGATATTTGAACACGGAGAATATTTTTACTTAATCCATTTTGCCACAACTTGCCGCTAAGTGGCACTGCAGAGCGTCCAATTCTATTCCGTTGGACCGCTTGCTATGAAAATTAGTACACATGGATATTTGAGGACGTAGAATACTTTTACATTATCCGTTTTGCTGCATGACACTAGATGGCGCTGTAGAACGTCGAATTATATTCCGTTTAACCGCGTGCTATGAAAATACCGTTCAAGCGATTTTGATGAAAATTGGTACACATGGATATTTGAACATGGAGAATATTTTACACTATCCATTTTGCTATGACTTGCCGCTAGATGGCGCTTAAAATTTTAATACTTACACATTTGAGCATGGAGAATATACTCTGACTATTTATTTAGTTGTTACTCACTACTAGATGGCACTGCAACGCATTATTACTTTAACTCGCCACTAGATGGCAACGTAGCGCACCAATTTCTCGACCACTCAATCGATCTCTATGAAAATTGATATACAGATACTTGAACATGGAGAATATTTTCGTGTTATCCATTTTGCTGTAACTTGCAGCATATAAAGACTGTTCAACTGATCGCCGTGAAAACTGTTATAGATAGATACTTGAACACGGAGAATATTTTGGCGTTCTTCATTTTGCTGCCATTAGATGTTACTACAAACCAATAACTTCAGGACCATTCAACTGTCCGCCATGGAAAGTCGTAAATATAGATGTTTGAACGGGAAGAATATTATCGTCGCATCCATTTTGCTGTACCGTTCAACCGCTTTGTATGAAAATACCGTTTAACTGATTTCGATGAAAATTGGTACCCACGGATATTTGAGCACGGAGAATACTTTTACGCTATCCATTTTGCTACGACTTGCCGCTACATGGCGATGCAGTGCAACAACTTCAAAACCATTCGATCTTGAAAATTGATCACCTTAAAAATTACTCATATGAGCGGAGAGAATATTTTTTTTTCGTATTCATTTGGTTGTACAGCTGCGGAAAAAAAAAGTCCCACTTGCTCTTTATTTCGCCGTCATTCGTCGTACAGTATATATATATACCATTCGTTTGCAAATAACGCGTACTTTAATTTACTATTAATTTAATTTGCATCAGGGGCCGTCTTCATATTTAATTCTGCATCAACTTCGTTTTTCTCAATGGCAACCCCATATTTTGACTTTATTAAACGAAAGAAAACCTTCAAATTACCCTAAATATACATTTTCACCAATTTTCTACAATAATTTCCGGAGATATTGCGAATTCATTTTTGCGCGTTTTTAAGGGACTTTCTGCAAATTGAAAAACGCTATTTGTAGGTTCCGAACTTTTCGCCTTTCATTAATTTCGCTCGCGAGAGTTAAAAGAAATTAATATTATTTTCAAGGAAAATATTGTTTCCATCTCTCTTAAAGTTTTTTTGTACTGAGAATATCAGGGGTAGAATAGAATATTTAGTCTGTGGTCCAAATGACCCGTGAGTTCATAACTTCCTTGGTTCGTACACATGATTTAAGGGGAAAATGCAAAATGACTGCTCACGATTTTGAAAATATTTGTAATTTTGAAATTGTTCTTGAGTATTTCCGTTTATGGTTCTCTTAGACAGGTGAAATGTTGGCAAGAATTAGAGGCTGCTCTCTGCTCTTCTGACTACAAGCTTGAATATTACTCAGCTATGGTCGAACTTGAAGAATGTTTTCCTGATAGAAAATTTATTTGTTTAAATTTCATGTAAAAAACGCAATTACTTTTTTGCCGACTCAATATTATCACCGTGTTCGTTATTTCACTTTCTTCATTTAATACTATCATCTACAATGTGCAATATTCTTAAGACTTTTGGCGGTATTTTAGTTTATAGTTAGATGAAAATTTAGACAGAAAAACGTGATTTTGAATGTTTGATAAAGTATGGGGAAGTCCAAAGACCTAATGTTTCCGATATTAAAAAAGGTCACATTCACGTCTGGAAAGTTGAGGATGTTAGTTTTTCAGAAATAGTACGTTGTATTAGAAGACATACATCTACTGCATCTAATTCTATAGCTGGAAAATATTTTATTAGGGGGAATATGATAGCGGACGCAACAATACACGCTTTATAGAATCCCTATCAAACTGTAAAAAACCTCTAATTTATTTGCTTCAAAATTTGATATTTTTAATACTGGTACCTTTTACTGTGTTTTTGCACAAAATAAATCTAATTTACGTTTCTTTTATGCAATTTTCAAAAAATTTTCACTTAGTAAATTTATATACGGTCCCTTAACTCATGAAAATAACACATTTTATTTAATATAAATTAAACTACTGAACGTAAAAATTTAAAATTTTGCACAGCCATGGAATATTAATTTCTGCATCTATTTCTATCGAAATTTGGCTAGGTCGCTATTCATAATTTTTTTTAATATTAATTTAATAATTCATAATTTATTAAAAATCACAATAACATTAAATTATGTTTGGGTCGTTTAGTTCTAATAGTACGAATAAAAATCAGCTTCTCACTACCAATATTATATGAGATATGAATTGAAGTATGAAAAAATATTTTAACATAGGGGGAGGGGGATTTTGGGTGCTCATAACTCACTCATTTTCAGTCCAAATTTATCGAAAATTGGTGTCCGGGGTTAAAATGAGCTAAATTTTTAAAATATTAAGTGAAATCTGGGGGTTGCTATTGAGAAAAAAAAAAGTTGGTGCGAATTTTAATATGTAGATGACCCCTTATGCAATTTTTATGCATAGCAAATTAAAGTGTACGTCAATCGTAAACGATTGGTATCTGTAACTTTGCTGTACGACGAACGACGGCCGAAAAAAGCACAAGTGGGACTTTTTTTTTCCGCAGCTGTAGCTTACCACTGGATGGCACTGCAGCAATCAACTTCTTGATCCGTCAACTGACCGCTCTGAAAGTTGGTATACATACATATTTGAACACGGAGAATGTTTTCGCGTAATCCATTTTGCTATAACTCGCCTATTGATGGCGCTCTAGCGTATTATTATTTTAATTCAGCACTAAATGCCGCTACAGCGTATCTTGACCGTTAAATTGTTTGCTACGAAAATTGGTACACATAGACATTTGAACAGGAGAATATTTTGATGCTATCCATTTTGCAATAACTTTGAAAGTAGATGGCGCTGCGCCGAATCATCTTCTTCACCGCTCAAACGATCGCCATGAAATTCTGTAAGCATGATTATTGGACACGGATAATATTTATGAGATATCCATTTTTTTATATCTATTTATTATGATAAATAGTAATTACAACAAACCGTAACACAAGAAATCTATTCATTCCCGTGCGATGAACGGGGCCTCCAGCTAGTATACTGTTAAATATGCACATCTTTTTAACCCATTAAGCGCCAAAGCTCCTGTTACGGGAACATCTATTATATATTTTTTTCTTAAAATATTTTAACGCAATTTACGAAATACACATTTTATATAAACATTTACACTATATAACACACCCTATAGTGTAAATGTTTATATAAAATATGTATTTCGTAAAATGCGTTAAAATATTTTAAGAAAAAAATATATATAATAGATGTTTCCGTAATGGGAGCTTTGGCGCTTAATGGGTTAAAATCAAAATTTTTTCCGATGCTTTTTATTTACTTTTGTTATCCTTACTCATAGCACGTATGTAAAAATAAATGGAAAAACTGAAATTCTAGATAGAATTATTTAGGCCAGGCTTAATTTTCGATTACTTACTTGAGTAATACAATATTGCTTACATTAGTAAACAATATTTGATTCTGAAAGCTCCTAAAATGACATAATATTCATAACTATTTGATTAGACTTGTCGGTATTTTAATTAAAGAACACTACAGAAGAGCTAACGAACTAGTATACTTCTTCTGTGTCGCTTTCATTAATTTAAAATCCGTATTTAGTAAAAGACAATATTACAAAATCTTCATTTTTTAAACATTAATTTACTTGAACTGAATATAAATTTAAGTACAGTAATGGCTGGTTCAATATACACGATATAGATATATGATTGTATATACTTAATACACAGCATGATAAGCAATATTAGATTTACTTAAAAAAATATAAATTACAAATTTTTGTTCATTTTTGACTGGATTAATTTATTTAGATAATTGTTATCATTATTTACAAGACATAAAAATGATCCAACCACAGAAGTGTTTATTCAACGATTCGATGAACAATATTCCAAGATGCTAATGCAATAGCTAAATCTAAACTAGAGAAAAATCAATTCCAACGAAACACCAATTTTGTTTTGTTTTTTCTGCTTCAGCACTACTACAGCAGACCGCCGAAGCTGACATTCTGCGATGAATTCCCCCCTCCACACTTTCCTAGTCTTATTCCCAGTCCACACCATAAATTTCATGATAAAGCGAACGGAAGATGCAATTTTCAACACCCCCACTTTGGAATACATTCGGGAAAGCTTCGACCCTATAGTCAAAGTCGTAACTCTTGGAGGAGCGGGAGGGGGAGGGGGTTGTAGTTCCGCTGGAGAGGGAGTACCCCCTTCAAGGCCGTACCCAGGTGTCTGGTCCACCACACCCCCGAAATTAAAACTTTTGTTAACAAACTAATAAAGATGAAGTCCTTGTGAAAAATTCAACCTGTCTCGTGTTTGGTCCCCCTCCGAAATTTTTGACCGGATAATTTTTTTTCTGGATACGGCTCTGACCCCTTGTACCCGAGGAGGTGAATCAGGAAGTCTGCTCCCCCCAAAATTAAAATGTTTTTAACAAAATAATAATGATAAAATCGTTTTATGAAAAATTCACCCTTTTCCGCCGTTCGGTCCGCCTCTTTACCTTAAAAAAAATTTATTGTTTCAGGTCTAGCTCCAAAAGGTTATAGATCCGGCTCGAATAAAAAAAACAACAAAAGAAATCATTCATTCTTTGGCTGCGACTATAAATAAAAATATATGTCTCTGGCTCCAGCTTAAAAGATGTGGCTTTGGTTCCAACGACAAACATTTTTAGCTCTAAAGTTCAGACTTTAACTTAAAATATTAAATAAATCCATCTCAAGTTTTAAAAAATCTGATGTGTCCAACACATGACTTCCTTGCACGTCCATTAGAACAAAAATATTTTCGACGCACTTCCTCTAAACTTATTTGTTTGAAAGAGATAAAATATCAATAATAGTAAGGTTTAGCGGTTTCTAGACAAACATTTCGATATCGCCAAGCTGAGTTCAATTTGAAATATTTCCTTCTGACACTTTATTTGGCGATATTTCACCAAAAGCCGACAAACTTGAGATAGTCTACGAGATTTTGGGGATAGCCAAAGTAGTCATTGACCACAGACTTTCAATGAATTGAATGCATCCATACACCTCAATGTATTTAAAGTCATTTGGCTCACCCTGTAAATAAATTCTCAGTCGATTGCTGTCAAAAAAGATATGGAAAACAGTTATATATTACAATAGTTCTAAATACAAAAGTTCAAAAATCTACGGGTTAAAGTTTTAGTGTTATACAAAATACGAAATAATTTTTGGCGCCAAATTTGGCGATATTTCGGCGAAACTCGTCAATGTCGACGAAATTTTGGCGAGATTTTAAGCATGAACCAAACAATGACAGATTATCGCCAAATTTGGCGATATTTCGCCAAAACTCGCCAAGAACGATGACAAATGGCGATACTTTGGGCATGGACCAAATGACTGACTATCGCCAAATTTGGCGATATTTCGTCAAAACTCGCCAAGGTCGAGGACAGACGGCGAGTTTTTGGGCATGTACCAAACAATGACTGTCTACAGTTGTATTATATTGAAGATGTCCATAGACATTAAAGTACTAAAATTCTTTTCGGTGGTCCTGTAAATAAACTCTCCAGTAGATTGGAACCAAAAATCGAGATACACAACTAGATGTTACAACATTCTTATATATGAAATTTCATAATAGTTTTTGAGATTTGAGAGTTAAATATGCACACACGTACACCAAAAGTCGCCAAGCTTGGCGACTTTTGGCATAGTTCTTGAGGGAGGCACGTGACCGTGGTCGGACCATTACCTAACTTTTGTGGTAGGACGGTATTGTGCTTGAAATGGATGAATGCCCCTAAAATTGCCATTGACCGTAATGTATTGGAAATCTTTTGAGTGTTCCTGTAGCAGAACTACAAATGATAAAGACACTTTTTTTAATGGAGAAATTCATTTTCTAACTCTTTACAGCATATATCACTTCTGAGTCGTTTGAAATAGCCCAATACCTCTAAAAAACGCTTTGATGAATTTCGGCCCATAGAGCGTAATGTATTTCGAATCTTTTGGGCGGTCCTGTAGATAAACTATTCAGTTGAATGGAACCGAAAGGGGAGGTGCACAACTAGATGTTACAACGTTCCTAAATATAAAGTTTCAACATTCTACGCCTAATAGTTTTTGAGATATGCGAGTTTAATGAATTTCGGCCCATTGAGCGTAATGTATTTCGAATGTTTTGGGCAGTCCTGTAGATAAACTATCCAGTCGAATGGAACCAAAAGGGGAGGTGCACAACTAGATGTTACAAATATCCAAAATATGAAGTTTGGACGTTCTACGCCTAATTGCTTTTGAGTTAGGCGAGTTTAATGAATATCGGCCCATAGAGCGTAATGTATTTCGAATCTTTTGGGCGGTCCTGTAAATAAACTATCCATTCGATTATCACCAAAAGGGGAGGTGCACAACTAGATCATAGAACAATCCCAAATATCAAATCTCAACATTCTACGACCAATAGTTTTTGAGATATGCGAGTTACATACATACGTACGTACGTACGTACAGACGGCATGGAAAAACTGGCCACAATAAACTCGCCGCTGGTCAAAATGAGTTGCAGACGCATTAATATGATCGTGCATGATAGCCTACGATGAGATGCATCGAAAAAAATTTTTAAAATTCAATTTAGAGGTAGTCAAAATCGGTTTTTTTGTCGAAATTTGGCCCCCAAAATTTTTCGGGATCACATTACTTCCTTATACTACGTACAAGGAAGTAAAAAATCATTGTCTAGCCTTCAGGTTAAAAATATACGGCATGGACCTGCACATTTCCAATGGTGAAGCCCACAAAAGAGTCGATACACTCTTAGAGCTTAAAAAGAAAAAAAAGAGTAAAGTTTCAGCTTAAAAAGTACATGCTCCAGCTTAAAAATTAAAGACTCCGTTTAAAAAGCTGTAAGTATCAGGCTCCAGATTAAAAATAATACGCGTGTATAAATATGTCGATTGCTTCGACTACGATTTAAGAAAATGAATGGCACATAAAATTACATGGCTCCGAAAATCCAGATTAAATGGCTTCCGACCAAGGCCATACCTAGAAAAGAATTTCGGAGTAGGGGGGCATCCCAGACAGCACAGCAAACTTGCATCAAACTTGCAGCAAGCTTGATTTATCAAGTCAATAAGCTTGAATTAAGCTTGAAAATTCCAAGCGTGTAAGCTTAAATCTAGTGTTCTAGTTTACACTTGCCCAGCTTGCATTAAGCTTGACATTTCAAGCTTAATTGCAAGCTTAAAAAATTTTCCAAAAAAAAAAAAATTCTAAATACACGGGGCGGCCGCTGGCTAACGCGCCCCACGTAATTTATTTTTCCGCGCATTTCCCCCCTCTACGCTGAAATTTCAATTTATTTCCATCGAGTGTTCGGGGATGGAATAGAACTCGGGCCCTTTGGCTTAGCAGTCGAACACGCTATCCATTCAGCCACCGGAGCCTTGTGCAGCTATGACTAAAGTTTGAAGTGACATACCACGCTGTTTTCTCGCCAGATTGATAAGTGAGCGATATGTTATTTGTTTCTTTTATTTTTCCATGGGATGCATCAAAATTAAAATAATGTTATGTGTGATTTAGAGACTCTACTAATAGGGAAATAAACATAATATAAACTTAAGAGCAGCACACGTTTTAAAACTTTCAGTACCGCAACACTCATGAGCAATACTGCTGGCCAAAACTGAGACAAACGACTGATTTTGAAATCAATTTCGTAGTATAATTGTATTTTCTTTTGAAGAATTTCCATATTTGGAAATATAGAATGGGTTTACTTAACACAAATTTTGTGTTAAGTAATCTGAAATGAAAGAAACAGATAGTTAAACGTTACTTCGAAATGCTATATCACAGTTGCTAAGATGTATGGAATACAAACACTTTAGTCATTTTTGTAAATATTTCTTAAAATAACAAATAATTGAAAAATTTTGCTATTTTTTAACGCTAAAAATTCTCTTTGTAAATGTGGTTATTTTCCTACATATTGGTATGCTATATCGATATAGAGCATTTCGAAGAATTAAAAATAAGTTTAAATTAATTTACACAAATGTAAATTTGAATTATTTTCATTGTTCATACTTTACAATTAAAAAAATTATTTAACTTCTGAATTTTTACTTCCTTGTACGTAGTATAAGGAAGTAATGTGATCCCGAAAAATTTTGGGGGCCAAATTTCGACATAAAAACCGATTTTGACTACCTCTAAATTTAATTTAAAAATTTTTTTCGATGCATCACATCGTAGGCTAGCATGCACGATCATATTAACGCGTCTG
Source organism: Cheiracanthium punctorium (assembly GCA_038373885.1). Classification (NCBI taxonomy): domain Eukaryota; kingdom Metazoa; phylum Arthropoda; class Arachnida; order Araneae; family Cheiracanthiidae; genus Cheiracanthium; species Cheiracanthium punctorium. Next base: position 35,579 of record JAWZYV010015949.1, on the reverse strand, counting down.
CAACTCATTTTGACCAGTGGCGAGTCTACTGTGGCCAGTTTTTCCATGCCGTCTGTACGTACGTACATATGTATGTAACTCGCATATCTCAAAAACTATTGGTCGTAGAATGTTGAGATTTGATATTTAGGATTGTTCTATGATCTAGTTGTGCACCTCCCCTTTTGGTAGCAATCGAATGGATAGTTTATGTACAGGACCGCCCAAAAGATTCGAAATACATTACGCTCTATGGGCCGAAATTCATTAAACTCGCCTAACTCAAAAGCTATTAGGCGTAGAATGTCGAAACTTCATATTTTGGATAGTTGTAACATCTAGTTGTGCACCTCCCCTTTTGGTTCCATTCGACTGGATAGTTTATCTACAGGACTGCCCAAAACATTCGAAATACATTACACTCAATGGGCCGAAATTCATTAAACTCGCATATCACAAAAACTGTTAGGCGTTGAATGTTGAAACTTTATATTTAGGATTGTTGTAACATCTAGTTGTGCACCTTCCCTTTCGGTTCCATTCGACTGAATAGTTTATCTACAGGACCGCCCAAAAGATTCGAAATACATTACGCTCTATGGGCCGAAATTCATCAAAGCGTTTTTTAGAGGTATTGGGCTATTTCAAACGACTCAGAAGTGATATATGCTGTAAAGAGTTAGAAAATGAATTTCTCCATTAAAAAAAGTGTCTTTATCATTTATAGTTCTGCTACAGGAACACTCAAAAGATTTCCAATACATTTCGTTCAATAGCAATTTTAGGGGCATTCATCCATTTCAAGCACAATACCATCCTACCACATAAGTTAGGTAATGGTCTGACCACGGTCACGTGCCTCCCTCAAGAACTATGCCAAAAGTCGCCAAGCTTGGCGACTTTTGGTGTACGTGTGTGCATATTTAACTCTCAAATCTCAAAAACTATTATGAAACTTCATATATAAGAATGCTGTAACATCTAGTTGTGCATCTCGATTTTTGGTTCCAATCTACTGGAGAGTTTATTTACAGGACCACCGAAAAGAATTTCAGTACCTTAATGTCTATGGACATCTTCATTATAATACAACTGTAGACAGTCATTGTTTGGTACATGCCCAAAATCTCGCCGTCTGTCCTCGACCTTGGCGAGTTTTGGCGAAATATCGCCAAATTTGGCGATAGTCAGTCATTTGGTCGATGCCCAAAGTATCGCCATTTGTCATCGTTCTTGGCGAGTTTTGGCGAAATATCGCCAAATTTGGCGATAATCTTTCATTGTTCGGTTTATGCTTAAAATCTCGCCCAATGTCGTCGACATTGACGAGTTTCGCAGAAATATCGCCAAATTTGGCGCCAAAAATTATTTCCTATTTTGTATAACTCTAAAACTTTAACCCGTAGATTTTTTAACTTTGTATTTAGAACTATTGTAATATCTAACTGTTTTCAATATCTTTTTTGACAGCAATCGACTGAGAATTTATTTACATGGTGAGCCAAATGACTTTGAATACATTGAGGTGTATAGATGCATTCAATTCATTGAAAGTCTGTGGTCAATGACTACTTTGGCTATCCCCAAAATCTCGCTGACTATCTCAAGTTTGTCGGCTTTTGGTGAAATATCGCCAAATAAAGTGTCAGAAGGAAATCTTTCAAATTGAACTCAGCTTGGCGATATCGAAATATTTGGCTAGAAATTGCTAAACCTTACTATTATTGATATTTTATCTCTTTCAAACAAATAAATTTAGAGGAAGTGCGTCGAAAATATTTTTGATCTAATGGACGTGCAAGGAAGTCATGTGTTGGACACATCAGATTTTTTTTTATCCTTTGTAATTACTTCCTTGTACGTAGTATAAGGAAGTAATGTGATCCCGAAAAATTTTGGGGGCCAAATTTCGACAAAAAAACAGATTTTGACTACCTCTAAATTTAATTTTAAAAATTTTTTCGATGCATCCTATCGTAGGCTAGCATGCACGATCATATTAACGCGTCTGCAACTCATTTTGTCCAGCGGCGAGTCTGCTGTGGCCAGTTTTTCCATGCCGTCTGTACGTACGTACGTATGTATGTAACTCGCATATCTCAAAAACTATTGGTCGTAGAATGTTGAGATTTGATATTTAGGATTGTTCTATGATCTAGTTGTGCACCTCCCCTTTTGGTGGCAATCGAATGAATAGTTTATGTACAGGACCGCCCAAAAGATTCGAAATACATTACGCTCTATGGGCCGAAATTCATTAAACTCGCCTAACTCAAAAGCTATTAGGCGTAGAATGTCGAAACTTCATATTTTGGATAGTTGTAACATCTAGTTGTGCACCTCTCCTTTTGGTTCCATTCGACTGGATAGTTTATCTACAGGACTGCCCAAAACATTCGAAATACATTACGCTCAATGGGCCGAAACTCATTAAACTCGCATATCTCAAAAACTATTAGGCGTAGAATGTTGAAACTTTATATTTAGGATTGCTGTAAAATCTAGTTGTGCACCTCCCCTTTCGATTCCATTCGACTGGATAGTTTATCTACAGAACCGCCCAAAAGATTCGAAATACATTACGCTCTATGGGCCGAAATTCATCAAAGCATTTTTTAGAGGTATTGGGCTATTTCAAACGACTCAGAAGTGATGTATGCTATGCTGTAAAGAGTTAGAAAATGAATTTCTCCATTAAAAAAAGTGTCTTTATCATTTGTAGTTCTGCTACAGGAACACTCAAAAGATTTCCAATACATTACGGTCAATGGCAATTTTAGGGGCATTCATCCATTTCAAGCACAATACCGTCCTACGACATAAGTTATAGGTAATGGTCCGACCACGGTCACGTGCCTCCCCCAAGAACTATGCCAAAAGTCGCCAAGCTTGGCGACTTTTGGTGTACGTGTGTGCATATTTAACTCTCAAATCTCAAAAACTATTATGAAATTTCATATATAAGAATGTTGTAACATCTAGTTGTGTATCTCGATTTTTGGTTCCAATCTACTGGAGAGTTTATTTACAGGATCACCGAAAAGAATTTTAGTACTTTAATGTCTATGGACATCTTCAATATAATACAACTGTAGACAGTCATTGTTTGGTACATGCCCAAAAGCTCGCCGTCTGTCCTCGACCTTGGCGAGTTTTGGCGAAATATCGCCAAATTTGGCGATAGTCAGTCATTTGGTCCATGCCCAAAGTATCGCCATTTGTCATCGTTCTTGGCGAGTTTTGGCGAAATATCGCCAAATTTGGCGATAATCTGTCATTGTTTGGTTCATGCTTAAAATCTCGCCAAATTTCGTCGACATTGACGAGTTTCGCCGAAATATCGCCAAATTTGGCGCCAAAAATTATTTCGTATTTTGTATAACACTTAAACTTTAACCCGTAGATTTTTGAACTTTTGTATTTAGAACTATTGTAATATCTAACTGTTTTCCATATCTTTTTTGACAGCAATCGACTGAGAATTTATTTACAGGGTGAGCCAAATGACTTTAAATACATTGAGGTGTATGGATGCATTCAATTCATTGAAAGTCTGTGGTCAATGACTACTTTGGCTATCCCCAAAATCTCGCAGACTATCTCAAGTTTGTCGGCTTTTGGTGAAATATCGCCAAATAAAGTGTCAGAAGGAAATATTTCAAATTGAACTCAGCTTGGCGATATCGAAATATTTGTCTAGAAATCGCTAAACCTTACTATTATTGATATTTTATCTCTTTCAAACAAATAAGTTTAGAGGAAGTGCGTCGAAAATATTTTTGATCTAATGGACGTGCAAGGAAGTCATTTGTTGGACACATCAGATTTTTTTATTTTAAAATTACAAAAGTGTAAGATGTAAGATTTTTGGGCTCTAAAATCTGTAGGCCCCGTGCAGTTGCCCCGTTTGCCCTGCCGGTAATATGGCACTGGTAATAAAATGCTTCATGAATAAAACACATCTTTTACGTACTTTCAGCAAATTTGAGGACGCTAGACAATTAATGTCCATTCTCTTTCACAGATGGCACCATCACTGCGCACTTTGCAAGCGAAAATCCAGCTTAAGCCAACCTTGCATTGCCAAGCCAAATGTCAAGCTTGATTTAAGCTTATGTGGTGTCTGTGATGGTATATCGGGATAAAAATTTCAGGATATATCCCCCACACCCAATTTCTATCTAATTTAGCAAGATTATTTGTTTTAATTATTGCGCAAACATTTCGTTCATTTATACATCACTGCATTTCATACCCCTCACCATAGGCGCCGGCAGAATATTTCCCAGGGGGGGGGTTCAAAAATTATTTCAACATATGGTTATCATGTTGGAAAGAGCAAAAAAGCAAGGGATAACACTGCATACAAAAATCCAGGGGGGAGATTGCCCCCTTACCCTATGCTGCCGGTGCCCATGCCCCTCACCATCCCCACACAGAAAAAAATTTCTGGCTACGTCCCTGTATAAATACATCATGTACATGTAATCTAATAACTTCGGGGGAGCGACGTCCGAATTCATAGGACCCCCCCCCCTCCCCGTCTAAGTACGGGCTTGCTTCTGACTCCAAGTCTACAACTTTGACCCTAGCTCAGAACTTAATTAAAGCAAAAGAACAGGGAACAGATTAATAAAAGAACACCTTTCACCGAAGAACACTTCGTTTAACATGTTCAGGAAAAGAACGCCTTTTACTCCGTTCCCGGAAAGAACACCTTAGCTCTCCGTTCCCCGAAAGAACACTTTAGCTCTCCGTTCCAAAAAGAACACCAGTTCAGGAAAAGAACGCTGGACTAGGTGTTCCAGCTCACTCATCTTCTCCAGCCGTGATCAAAGAACTTGTTCTTTTTCAGCCAATAGGAGAGGGCTGCTCCGGAACAGGTTCTTTTTCAGCCAATAAGAGATGGCTAAGAGCGTATGAAGCGAAGGCGCGTTTTATATGGAGATAGTGTAATGTTTACATTATTGTTTGACGTTGATAAAATATTTTTTTGATTTGTTTGTGTTTCAGACTATCATTTTCTTTATTATTAAATTTTTTACTTTGATTGAAATTGAGTAGTTTAGCTGGAATAATAAAAATTGACAAATTGGTTGCCCCCCCCCCTTGCCCTATGTTGCCGGTGCCCATGAACTAAGTACATTCAGTCTACAAAACTGAATGCGGTTAGTTTCAAACTAAGTAAACTGAGCACGGAGCAGGCTCATCCAGTTGTTGAGAGGGCACACTTGCTGCACGTTGTTGTTATCCGTAATTATAAAAAGTTCGAAACAAGTGCATTCGTAAACGACAAACTCGTTGCACGACGCTATCAGTTACTTTTGCCTTTACGAACAACTTCGGTTTATTCAGTTTCGTCTCCTGGGAGATATGTTTGTTTACAATATGCGTATGTTGTTATTTTTAGCGAGAAGTTTTTAGTACATACTCAATATAAAATACACAGGATTTAACCCAGATAGCACAAACTTGTCCAGAACACGCCTAGAAGACGTCATATAGACAAGCTTACATGCCCATTAAACATCCAGGATTCGTCCATTTTACGTCAATATGGCACTATAGGACGTCTTATAGACATGCATATGGACGTAATAATGGACGTGTTTTGTTTGTCTACTAATAGACTTTTTACGGTCGAATCAGGGCCGTAACCAGAGGGGGGACTACGGGGGCTGAGCCCTACCTATCCGGCTTTCACACCCCCTCCCCTAAAATTTTCAAAATTTTTTGTAAATTTACAGATAAATACGAAATCCTAGAAACGATTGATTTTTAACAATCGCTAAATCTTACATCATAAAAATACCCATTGTTTTGGGAGAATTTCTCATCAGAATGGCCAGATTTCTATACATACGGTTAATTATTTTGCTGCTCTTGGCTGCATGTAGCATGGGTTTTCGGATTTTTCCGAGTACACGAAACTGCCGGTTTCCTTTTAAGTTCCTTACAATTTTATCATTACAATTATATTTAAAATGAAAAATAAATGCACTTTTCAGTAAATTTTTATTCCAAAGTTTAATTGTTAACATTTTTTATTTTACAGAGTTTATTATTATTATTATTATTGGGTAGCATTTAATGGATTGCAAAAGGCGCAATTAACTAGTAACTACGTCTTGTTAATTATTGTTGTACAAACAATTACTCTAACCGATATCCAATACTGCTATGGCGGCACGAGATCACCTCCGCGCCCATAGCACCCGGCAATTGAAGGCCGGTCGAACAGGTACCTTTTGGCAGAGCAGGATTACGCCTCGTTCTACCACCTATGTCCCTGGGTTCAAACGCAGCTCTCGCCCCACGCTCTCCCTTCACTGCATTCTCTCAAAATATCATTTGAATATTTTTAATGGAATCTCAATGAAAAAATTATTAACATAATGAATGTTAAATATTTTAAAAACACGGTGTTTTTTGAAGCAAATACTTTAGAAAAAAAAATGTGCAAATTGAAAAACACCCCCTCTTTCCGCCTATTAATACTTATATTTATTCCGCCCCCAAACTAGATTCAAAGCCCTACTTAACATTTCATCCTGGTTACGGCCCTGGGTCGAATGCTGGACATCAACAAAAACCATTTAATAATTTTTAGCTAATTTTATGTAATGATTAATTCAAATTTATGGTTACATCTTAAAACGAATTTTGTAAAAATACTAGGGGCCAAGGCCCCTAGACTCGCTACGCTCACTTTTCGTATGAGGCATTCGGCCCCTAATAAGGCTTATTCGTAAAAAAGACAGAATTTCAACAGACAAATCCCAAAGATTGGATCAGATAGAATGTTACTGAGCTACACGTTGCTTGGTTCTTGCATGTTCATTGGTACATAAAAATTTAAACTTCACACTACAGTAGACCACTCCCCCATATCACGGCAGATATTTTGTTATAGGAATCCGTGTTCTACGGGTCCTGAGCTATACTCACCTGGAGTGCGGACTCCGCATATAATCGCTGGAAAAATTATTTGTACTCCTCAGAAACATAATGATATTTAATGTTGCCGTTCAAAAGTTATATTAATTAGGAGTTAAAGCGTAATAAAATCAGAACATCTGTTTCAGCTGTATTTTTAATTATGCAAAACCTATTGGACACCACCCATGGCGATTTTTCATAATTTGGCGATTAGCGTATATGTATAGTTAATAATGAGCTCTAAGAAAACAGTACTTCACATGTTTTCTTTGATAAAAACTACGGAACAGCTTGGATAGCTTGCCACCCATGGTGACTTTTTATTATTAGGCGATTTACACATGCTCACGACCTATAATTACTGCTCATGCAAGGTTCCCGGAAAACCGTTATCCATATTTTCATATCCTTTGCAGATTGGCGTGTTCAGCACCACGAATTATATCCTCTCGCCGCGCTAGCAAATAGGCATTGTTAACGCCTCCAAATATGTCTACTGGTAGGAAATACGCCAGCTGGACCGAACCGCCTTTAAAATAATCTGCACTTTAATTATTTTTCATTTTCAAGATACTGGGTTCCAGCATTATGGAACTCGAAGCTTAGATTCACCCTGCTTTCAAAGATACTACTATTTTGCCAGATCATTCCTAATGCCAATATGGCGCTTTTAAAATCAGTTGCAATTAGTTATTCTGTTTTGAAAAACGAATAGTCGCTAATTCTAAACTCCTGTTGTCTAAGCGAACTCACTATTTGAAAATTCTCAACCTTGTGTAACACACTTTGAGTTATTTATTGCATACTAGCTGAAGTACCCGTTCTTCGCACGGGAATGAATGGACTTTTTGATATTAAGATTTGTTGTGATTACTATTTATTGTAATAAAGAGATATAGCAAAATGGATATCGCGTTATATTGTGTTCAATAATAATGCATACCTAATTTCAAGGCAATCGGTTGTACGCTGCAGAAGGCGATGCAGCATAGCGCAATCTACTGGCGAGTTTTAGCAAAACGGATACGGCGAAAATATTCTTCGCATTCAGATATCGATGTATACGAATTTTCATGACGATCCGCTGGATAGTCCTGAAGTTCACTTGTTGACGCGACATCTAGTGTCAAGTTATAGGAAAATGGATTGCGCCACACTCTTCCCCGTGTTAGAATATGTATGTATACTGCAGGACCATCTAGTGGTTGAATAAAGTAATGATTTGCTACAGAGCCGTCAAGTGGCGATTTATAGCAAAATGGATAACGCCAAAATATTCTCATTGTTCAAATAGCTATGTATACTGATTTTCATAGCGATGGTTTGAATGGTCAAGAATTTGGCCTGCTGCAGCGTCATCTAGTAGCGAGTTAAAATAATAATGCATTGCAGTGCAATCTAGTGGTGAGTAAGATCAAAGGAACACCGTTAGAATGTATTCTTCGTGTTCAAATGTGTATAAAAAATTTTATGCCGATCGGTCGAACGGTACAAAAGTTGATGCGTTGCAGCGCAATTTAGCGGCAAGTTACAGCAAAATGGATAGTGAAAAATATTCTCCGTGTTCTAATATCCACGTGCACCAAATTTCATCGAAATTGGTTGGACGATATTCGCATAGCAAACGGCTTTACGGAATAGAATTCGACGTTCTGCTGCGCCACCTAGTGGCAAGTTAGAGGAAAACAGATAGCATAAAAACCTGTTCCATGATAAAAGACTTAGGTGAACCAAATTTTATGGTGATCGGTGAAACGGTGCTGGAGTTTTTCAACCTCATACACACATACCAACATTCATTTTTATCTATAACCAGTGTTATTCTATATACCAGTTTCAAATAAAATCCAGTTTCAAATGTAAGCCTCGCCAAAGTGCCAACATACGCCATTTTGCAAGAGTTTTTTCAGGGAATCATTCGAAGCATTGACTTAGCAGCAATCAAAATTTGAAATGGTTCGACCGCGAAACAGTAAAGCAGGCATATTTTTTAAATTATCAACTATAACGGGTTTTATTCATCGTTACCTCGATGTACTAAATGAGAAGATTTTAATTTTCTGAAATTTGGTAGAATTCCCAAGTTAAATCAATGTACTCAATTGGCGAGAATTCTGAAGCTAGATCGCTTGAAATGCCCTTAACTGCATTATTTCTGCACGGATAATTAAAATTTAATGCTGTATTCTAATAAAACCTATACACTTGTTTTCAAAAATACTATTTCCTTAAGCTCTCAGTAAATTGCACCAAAAAGCCTAAAACTGTGCAAACTGCTAGAACTCACTTTCTAAAAATCAGCCTATCAGCCATTTTATTTTTCACCAAACTAAAAAAATTTACATATTAGTCTCTGAAATCTTCAATCCTCATTGTTTTGCATATAAAACATTTCATTCCTGCTCTCATTTCTTATGTGCACACGATATTATAATTAAAAAAATAACCTTACAAATAAACTGAAAAAAATCATTATTCTTTTATTTTTACTTTAAGAATTTAAAACATTTTATTCGGCAAAATCGCCACACATGGTAACCACGAGGCTTATTTCACACTTTCTTCACTACAGGGGTTACAATTACGGAAAGCATTCCGTGTGGAGAACATAAGAAATTCCGGGAATAGATGGATTTTCAAAGTTTTAAAGTGGATTATCATTTATTCTATATTATTTTACACATCTGTGCAAAATTTCAGGCTGGTAGGTCCATTTTTGTGGATTTGTATACTACCCAAATCCACAAACTGACAGAGTTTCATTTTTATTTATAAGATAGCCTACGCTTGTTTTTAAAGATATTCTCTCATTAAATTGCGCCAAGCGCTAGAATCATCTTCTGAAAATCGCATATCAACCATTTTATTTTTTGCCGAATTAAAAAGTTGCACAGTTTAGCCTCGGAAAATTTCCAAACCCTATTTCTAATTTGAGTATAAAAGATTTCATCCCTGCTCTGATTTCACATGCACACGATATTTTAATTAAAAAACAGCCTTACAAATATTCGAAACAGAAAAAAATGATTATTCTTTTATTTTTAATTCAAGAGTCTAAATCATTTAATAAATTCGCCAAACATGGCAGCCTCGAAGCTTATTTCTCACCTTTTCACTGCAGGGGTTACAATTGCGGTATTGCGGAAAGCAAAAATTGGTGTTTTTGACGGGGTTTTTTATCAATATCTCCTAAACTAATTCGAATTTCGAAAAAATCGCTTTCGAGGTGTGTCGGGACCCATCCTGGAGAATTTCCGTACAAAATTTGGTAGGTCTACGATCACCCGTCTGCGAGCTACACGAGACACAGACAGACAAACTAACGGACATTTTACACATTCCTTTATTTATATAGATACTTTTTAATTTGGCGTAAAATGGGCGTATTTCTAACTTATGGTTGTGAATTTCACGCGATTCTACATACTTGGAAACACTTTGTTGCAAAGGAATGAATGATTTTATGCCAAATCTGGCAACCATTCTGTTTATTTTTTCAGTTTTTTATTGATATCTTCTAAAATAATTCCATTTTCGAAATTTAAGTCAGCTTATCAGGTTCCTCGGAATTTTTCGAATCTGTGGGCACCTTAGTCGAAACTTAAATCCCCACGGATTAGGAGGAGATAGGTCAACAAGCTTTGACAGCGCCAGCAGCGGCCTTTACTTTTTTTTAGAATAGAGAGATTCGTACTTGCTCCGCTTCAGATTCGAACGCTTAATGATGGACTTCACAGTAGAGTGTGCTAGCCACTATACGCAGTGGGCTTGCGCTGATGCGTCAAAATGTTGAAGTAAAGATTTTTTAGTTTCCGACTGGGAAATTAGAAAAAAATATGCAGCTATTCGTTTTTGGATCTTGAGTCGTTCAAGAATTTTCTTTTTACACAATACCGTTTTTATAGGAAATAATAATACATAAAAAGTATTTTAAATTTCAAAAGTTCCCCGACAAAAAAAAAAAAAAAAAAAACAAAAAAAAACCCTCTAGAATTTAAAATGTTTTTAAACTTTTTTGGGGTAAAATCAGGGGCGTAGCCAGGGGGGGGGGATATCGGGATGTATCCCCCCGAAATTTTTGGATTAGTGATGAAATTCCGTCTATTTATACACATATAAGTTCATATCCCCCCCCCCGAAAATTTTTCCAGGCGCATATCCCCCCCCCCCGCCCCGAAAAATTTTCCTGTCTACGCGCCTGGTTAAAATGTAATATTAATAAAAACATGAAGTATAATAAATTCATGCGTCGTAAGTACAGTATTTGGTAAAATGAAAATCAATGACAAAAAAGTAATTTTTCAATATTTTGTCCATTTCTGGACTTATACACTCATCCATTTTATGTCGTATCACTGACATAGTGCGGATCATCTGGAATACGTCCATAAATGGACTTATTCTGGATATTCTAATTCTAGTTTTGGTCTATTCATGAACATATTCTGGATTTTCCAGATTATGCCCATGTATCTTATGGATGTCTATGTTTAGACATGGATGTATTATGGATGAGTTGGATCAGAAATAGACATAAAATGGACAAGTGTGTTATCTGGGTAAAAAGAAAGAATCGCCATCGTTGAAGTGCACTCATCAAAATTTAGAAATTTCAACTTAAACTTGCATTTTTTCAAAAGTACTTAGCAAGAGAAGTTCAAATTTCGCTAATAACGGATTAAATCAACTCCAATCTCAACACTAAAGTATGCATTTTTTAATTTACTAAAATGAAAAATGCAAGAAAGTGATTAAATGTGAAAAACAAGTAATATATATATTTATATATATATAAAATTAAATCAATTCCTACTTAGGTCAACAAAGAAAAGTTTTATTTTAGTTACTTTTTATTAAATTTAATTAATTACATTTAACTAATAAATTTACATTTGAAAAAACTATTTGAATTTGAGTGGATAAATAAAAAGTATTTTATTAACGACTGAAAATAAGATATATAAATATTTATAGGGAGCGTGTGAAGTAATAGTAGGAATTTGGAATTGAAAAAAAAAAAAAAAAAAGAAAAAAAAAAAAGAGATGCACAGTTAAATGTTACAATAGTTCTAAATATTAAATTTCAACATTCAACGGCTAAAAGTTTTAAAGTTATGCGAAATAATTTTTGGCACCAAATTTGGTCATATTTTGGCAAAACTTGCTAAGATCGACGACAAATGGCGAGGTTTTGGGCATGGACCAAACATGACTGAGTATCACCAAATTTGGCGATATTTCGCCAAAACTCGCCAAGGACGAAGACAAATGGTGATATTTTGGGCATGGACATATGACTGACTATCGCTAAATTTGGCAATATTTTGGCAAAACTCGGCAAGATCGATGACAAATGGCGAGATTTTGGTCATGGACCAAACAATGGCTGACTACAGATGTAATGTATTTAATATGTCCATAGACATTAATGTATTGAAATTCTTTTGGGTGGTCCTGTAAATAAACTCTGCAGTAGATTGGAATCAAAAATCGAGATGCGCAACTAGATGTTACAACAATCTTATATATATGAAATTTCAACATTCTACGACTAATAGTTTTTGAGATTTGAGAGTAAAATAGATACACACGTACAGAAGTCGCCAAGCTTGCCTACTTTTGGCGTAATTCTCGAAGGAGACATGTGACCGTGCCGTGGTCGGACCATTAGCTTACTATGGCAGGACAGTATTGTTACTTGAAATGGATGAATGTCCCTAAACTTGCCATTGACCGTAAAGTGTCGGATATTTTTTGAGTGTTCCTGCAGCAGTACTATAAATGATAAAGACACTTTCTTCGATGGAAAAATTCATCTTGTAACCCTTAACAGCATATATCGCTTCTGAATCATTTGAACTAGCCTAATACCTCTAAAATGGGCTTTAATGAATTTCTGCCTATAGGGCGTAATGTATTTAAAATCTTTTGAGCGGCCCTGTCGATAAACTATCCAGTCGAATGGGACCGAAATGGCGGGTGCACAACTAGATGTTACAGCAATCCTGAATACTTTACTTCATTCTGCTTAAAGTCAATCAATAAAATTAACTATTGAATTATTAGAATTTCATTAATTGGAGCAACAGCTACAAGAATAAGTTGTATTCGACAACAAGATATAAAAGCTATAATTGCTTACTCCTCCATTGCTCATATAGGATTTGTACTAATAGGTATTTTTTCATTAAATTTATAAAGTTTGAACATTCTACGTCTAATAGTTTTTGAGATATACGAGTTTAATGAATTTCGGCCCATAGAGCGTAAAGTATTTAGAATCTTTTGAGCGGTCCTGTAGATAATTATCCAGTTGATTGGGACCAAAACGTATTAAATTCCAATGTCATCCACTACAAGTTTAAAATAATGTATTTGAATTTGAGTGGATGAATAAAAAAGTATTTTATTAGCGACTGAAAATTTGTACAAGACAGTGGCGTAGCCAAGGGGGGGGAGTAGGGGGGTCACAATCGCCCCCCCCCACGAGGAACTTTTTGCCATACAATATATATACTCTTTACTCCCTTATCACACACACTCAAATATGAGTTGAAGTAGTCGTAACCCCCCCCCCCCCAATGAAAAATTTCTGGCTACGCCACTGGTACAAGATATATATAGGGAGAGTGTGGCCTAATAGTAGAAACTGAATTATGTACCTTCGTTGCAGTGTCTAACGCATGCATGAATTTCCTCCTCTAAAAAATAATATTTGCAGCTTCAGCAAACGTAAAATATGTTTCATAACAACATACTTTTCTATAACAACGGACTCCATTTGAAAACAAAAACAACGTGCAGCAAGAGTATTTTCTCAACAACTGAATGAACCTGCTCCGTGCTCAGTTTACTTAGTTTGAAATTAAACGCACTCAATTTTGTATACGAACGCTCTAGTTTTTAAACTGAATGTACTCATTTCCCTTTACGAACACCTTAGATGGAAACTCGTTGCACAAGTGTAACTTGTTTGGTACTTACGAATGCGGCCACAGAATTTTTAACGGTAATCATTTTCTTATCGCAAGTTTTCATTTTAGTATATTAAAAATGCATATTTTTAGTGTTCAGATTGATGTTGATTTAAACCGTTATTACCGGATTTGAGGCCTCACCATGGCACAGTGGTTATGTCACTGAAAATGGTAGACGGCCGAAGTGTGAAGGTCCCGGGTGCGGGTCCGATCGCGTGGCTGTCGACCTAATCGTTCCGTAAGTTTTCCGTGATTTTCTGCAAAAGTAGCGTAAATACGTGTTAGGACCCCTTAGAAAGACCCCCCACGGAGGGCACCCCCCGCACCTGTGCTGTCCTTCTGACGTAGATTTATAAGCAGGTTTCAGACCAAGCACTCAAAATCGAAATACATGTTCACAAACAAAAGCGAAAATTGAACTTCTCAAGCTCAATACTTTTGAAAAAATGAAGTTGAAATTCGTAAATTTTGATCCGTGCACTTCAGTTATGGCCATTCTTTCTTTTAAAATCCTGTTGATTTTACATTGAGTAGGTACTAAAAACTCTCCTGGACTTTGAACTTTTAAGACACCCTCACTGGAGAGGTGAGATTTTGGAGATTTATGGCGAAAAGTCATTATCTCACTTGTTCTGGATAAATGACTCATTGTTTCTAAACCATCGACCTTGAAGTGAAATAGACGGAGCACGCTTGGGAGCGGGAAGCCAGTTTTTGGCTCGAACGTTTCTAGACAGTTGGTCACGTGCCTGTGGGCACATTCGCCTTCGCGCCCATTGGAATAACACGGTGAACACTTGTGTACCATATAATTGTAATGCTAAAGCCGGCGAAGGATACTCTCTTTTCACGTAACTGCCACTTTAGACGTTAAATTACACCTTATTTAATGTTTTAATCTATTCATTTAAATGAAAACTTCCGATGAATCAGAAGTGGAGGATGATAACACTCAACTAGAGGTAGAGGATCAACTACCAGCTGTTGGAATCACAATAGATTAATTCAAGATATTGTACAATTTATAGCAAGTTTTGTTGCGAGGAAATTGTTAAAAACTTAAACATGTGAACTTTGCATTTCTGCAATATTGTCTAACGAAGAGAAAAATGGGCTGATAGCCTATAAGGCATTATAGAGGGAGCGAGTTCTACCATTGCCGTCTCCAGGAGCAATGTTACAGGGGGACTGTTACTTCCACATACCGCTTGGAACACTTCTAAAGGTCATTTGGTTCGTGTTCTACAAGCATATGGGCATTACTTTTCAACTTATCCTCGTTAAAATAATGTAAAATATTTTGTTCAAAAAAATCTTAATAAGAGGATTGTTTATTTTCTAAATAGAATAATCTATATAATAAATAATGAAAAAATCGGATAAAACATTCATTATCGTATTACGTTCAAATGTTTTTGCAAGATATAATAATCTTAAATGTGATCAAGTAATTTGTGAGTTTCTTTGTGGATCAAGAGTATACGAAAATTCTCTTTCTTTTCAGTTTGCCTGGGGTTATGGTTTCTCGGATATCCCGACCGTCTTGTCTTTGTGCGAAGATCCTCTCAGTTCTAATTATTTTATTTGAACGAACGTACTGGCATTCGTGCCCTTGACCTGTAGTTTCGACCGGCCAAAATCAATTCTTTTATATTTAACGAGGTTAACTTCCTTGATTTATAAAATAATTTACTGTAATTGTAGATTCCCCAATTATTTTTAAAAAATGACTTACATTCTATACATTATTATTATTCCAAAAAATAATTCGCCTTTGTTTAAATATTGTAAAATGTAAAATAAATAATTAAATAAAAACAAAGGAAACCAACTACCAAAAGCCTTCTAAGATGGCTTACACCCCACTCTGTACACCTTCGAATTTCGCCAAAGCCACTCGCCTTTACTCTAAAACGAAAGAACTTAGGTGCTGCCCAGCATCCGATTAAAATAGCATCCTCATATTTACTGCAAAACAAAATAAGTTTATGTCCAATATTTAAATAAAAATTATTGTTTCGCGGGGGAATATCTTTATTATGGGGCGCGTTTTTCCTACAATCCTAATCCTATGGATCTCAGCTCTCGGGAAATGCAAAAGGTCAACTCGCTTTTCACAGAACATCTTCAGAAATAGTCACAAATATTTCCGTTCTATTGAGTCATTTTGAAAAGTTTGATTACAACTTCATTAAAAAATTCATTCGGTTACTGAGAAGTCCCTGATCGGGATCGGGACAGATAGGCTACAGTCTAATGAATAATCCGGCCCACTGACGGATTAATACAAATTTGTGGGTGGGGGCTTGGATGGAAGATTCACATACATATCCATTTTATATAAGTAAGTTGGAATTGTTTACATTAATTTCATTTTTCTCGGGAGGGGCGGTCGCCTCCTCCGACCCCCTCCCTTTAATCCGCCCTTGATCACACCCTGGGTCTGTTCTTTTGTTTTGGCACTTAATTTTCTTTCAATATTTTGTTTATTTCTGGATTCATTCTTCAAATAAAGACAAACATGTAACATTATTGGTAAGGAATACATTTTCTAAAGTCCATATGTGGGTGGTGCAAGGATCTGGATGCCCCCTCTCTTCCGTTTGTCCGAGTTTCGCTTTTAGTCAACAAAAAGTTAATGATACAGCCTTTCTTTCTGCCTTTCCCACCTTTTGGACGCTCCCTGAAATTTTTTTCTGAGAACTGTGTTTTTGTTCCACAGTATTGTTAAATATACTCTTGTGTGTGTCCTTATTGCTGACTTTAGAATACTCATTCAGTTTCGCCTACTTAATGAGTTGACTAAATAATGCAGGCATGCAACAGCCACATTAAATATATACATGGTGGTCTAAAAGAAACCTCCCCTATATAAGAGTCCCTAGTGGCCGAACCGTTCAACTAATCGAAATGAAAATTTATATATAGTTATTTGAATGTATGGGGTCCAGATTGTGATGATTTAAAACAATAAAGATCTCATGGTTACGGTTACAGTGACAAAATTTCGAAATTTTCGAATAGCAATGCCCACTTTTTTTCGTGCGCAAATTGATCGGAACATGGAAAAACCTTGAATGGCGTTGGGACAAGATACGTATGGCGTAAATTGGAGGCGTAAAACATTTGCAAAGAAGAGAATCGCAAAGAACCAATGATAACAAAAGAGAGGAGAGGGGAAAAGACTTTTAACAAATGGACAAAAAGCCTAATAACTTCTACAAACGGTGTAGAAGTTATTAGGCTTTTTGTCCTTGACTTCTTTTTGCAGTAATAGCGAAAAAAGTTTTATCTTGAAGTCAGGGTTCAGCGCAACTATATAGCAGGATGATACGCTTTAAAGAATAACTTCCCATAGAGCGCAATGCATTGGGAATATTTTGAATGCTTCTGTAGGAAAACTATAAATGCTACATAGATCATTTATAATAGGGTACATGCTACTGTAGATAAGAATAGCATGTAAATTTCGTAGAAATCAATGCATATCTTCGCGAGTTAGATCAAAGACGGACAGACAGACAAATCGAAATCACTTTTCTACCTTGTTGGAAAGTGTTAAAAAAGCTAGATCATGGGGAGGGGGGGGGGAGAGAGAAGGAAAACTTTCAAGGTAAAGGCGCGGGGCCCGTAGCATTTGCTACTTCTGCTATATTGTTAATCCGGCACTGGATGTAGAGTCCGTCTTGAAGTAAAAACAACTTATCAATAAAAACTTAACAAAATTTATTTAAGATGAATCGAGCATGTGAGCTCTACACGACACTAGCACGGAATTACAACATGCGGCCCCCAGGCCGCTGAAAGGAACACTGTCACACACGAGGGAGCAAGCTCTGGCAGCGAGCGCGAGGTGAAGAAAAGAAGCATGTGAAACATGTGCCACGATTCGTTTTTAACGTACCGGTAGTGGATCAAAAGTACAAGCTCTCTTTTCCAGCCAGCGCATGCGCACTGCCGATCTCGAGAACTTAGGAAAAGTTCTTCAGAAGCTGGAGAAAGGGATGGTATATTAAGTTACAACCTTACAACTGTGTGCCTAGGAGGAAGCGTACCTGGCTATCTGTTTGAACATGCGCATTATGCGTGCAGCCAATGATAAAATAATATGTAATTACGTGACGTGCATGTATACGTTTATGGGTAAATAAATATGTTATATTGACGTTTTCCTGTAGTCTTTGTGTGTGATTCTAAAAATTAAGGAGATATAATTATCGTTTGACTTATTACATTAAAACAAAGAACCAATAATTATATTAATTAATTAAATTAAAAACATAGATTCATCATTATTTTAGTTGTTAATTAGCGACGTATAAAACAATACCTTGGTTATGCCGATTGATTAATATTCATCAATTATTAATACGTTGATTATGCCGATTGATTAATATTCATCAATTATTAATTCAGTAATACTGGAAAGAGGATATCTAAAATAACTTGGTACAACTTTAAGTGTCCCCCGTAATGAATTAGACTAATTAATGTTAAAATAATGAATAATTAGCGATATATTAATGAGACACGCGTAATTTGGGGGACTTAGAAATTTTTTTAGGAATTCTTATTTTTTTCCCATAGACATAACCCGGTCCGTTTGACTTTCGTGTTTTTCGCCAATGTTAATTTTCTTTAACATTTTCTTTAAGGGGGGGGGAAACCCCCCTCTAAAAAGAAAATAAGTTGAAAAATGTAAGAAATCAAAATTTATTTCCATAAAGTGGATATCTAAAATAACTTAGTACAACTTGAAGTATTCCAGAAGCAATCTTACGTTTTTTTTCCCGTTATTTCATCGTTTGACTTATTACATTAAAATAAAGAACCAATAATATATTAAGTAATTTAATTAAAAACATAGATTAACCATTATTTTAGTTGTTAACTGACAGATACAATTCCATTAAATAAAATTAATACATTACATTGCATTAAAACAATAGAACAAGTAATTAGATTATCGTAAGGTTAATTAAGAAATTAATTTTTAATTAATAATTTTCACTGAAGTTCAATTGCGATTAGCATTAAACTGAACGCAAGTTAGTAAATTACAATACATTAAAAGAATAGAACCGTTATATTCATTATTAATTAACTTAAAAACATAATTCTGATTTGACTAAGAATTATAGTAAAAAGTTAACTAAGGTTAGTTTTAAACCAAATGCAAATTAATGAAAAATAAAATATGGCTGTCGGGATACCAGTCTGCAGTCGTCCCCTTTTTTCTTTTCTATTGGTTGATAAATTCATTTTTTTAAATGAACAAGTGGTTTAAAAATTTACCCAAAAAATTATTTTTAAAAAAGTTCTTAACTATTAATTAAAATAGAATTACACTCGAATCCCAGGCGCGGATCCAAGGGGAGGGCGGTGGGGGCGATCGCTTCCTCCTGGGCGAAGTCCAAAAATCTGTTAAAATATATTATGAAAGTATAATGAAAATTAAGTAGCCTTTTTCTAAGGGGTGTATTGCGGATACTATTCCCTGTCCTTTTTAATCATCGTTCATATATTTTTATCAATAAAATAATTAATTGCATTAATTGGTATAATTGATTATATTAATTAATTATAAAATAATTTTGTGCATTCAACCCCCCTGTTTCAGGTACAAAATCGTCCCCTCCTTGAGTAATTTCTGGATCCGCCCCTGTCGAATCCCCAGTAGACCCAGGAATATTTTTCGGGGTGGCTCAGCTATTTGAATGGACATGAAATTGTACATTTTTTCTTCTTTTAAGGCTGTTTAACCTGACGAGCGAAAGTTGAATCGGGGACTAGGATAAAAACTTGAAATATGGGTGGTTTGGGGGTCCAAGCATACATGTCACGCCATCTTTATTCATGTAATGGACACAATTGTTAGCTGTATTTTTTAGAATTTCTCTGAAAAATTTTAGAAATATAATTATAACTTTAAAATTAAAACGATAAAATGGACTTTTCTTGATGTAAAATATTGTAGTAAGTATTAGAGATCAGCGCGAGTTGATTTTTTCAAATGAAATTCGATTGAAACGCGATAAAACTGCTGAAATTCTTTGAATTTCCGTCTGAAATATCATCTTCATTTATTTACTTATTTTTTAAATGAAATTGCTCCTATAAACTTAATGTTCATAAAGCATCCATCGTAAAGTAGTTTCAGAAGAACCATTATAAATTTTCAGGGGTGGCGCCAATGGGGGGTCCGGGGGGCACATGCCCCCCTGTAGGGGAACTTGTGACCTCCCATCGGGGCTATTTGATTAATTCGTCGGGGAATTTTCATAAGAAGAAATCTATTTTTTAGCTGAGTTTTAATTTTGATTTTGCGATTTAAAAAAATTAATTTTGTGCTTTTTTAATACACATGAAAGGCAAATGAATATTGGAGATTGAAGCGGAAATGTTTACATTTCTGGGAGATAGCTCATTGGGGGGGGGGTATATTCCTCAGAACTTCTGAATAATGGCTAAAGCTACTTTCCGTTTTCATTCATCTCTTATCTCTGCGATCCTTTTCATGTCGAAAAACAGCCACTTCCTACATCTTCCAATACTGTGACGTCGGGGGAGACTTCGAATAGTGTATACTTGAAATCTGTGATCCCACTCTCAGGGGGGTATTTTATTGGATTTGTAGTAAGACATCAATCTTAAGTTAACAAAAGTGCCAGTCTATTCTTCAAACGACACATTTATGAGACCACATGTGCCACCACTTTCTATTCGAGGCTCTTTTAATTGCTTAAACGGGTGCTTTCTGCACTGAAGATTGTGCTAAAGGGGAGTAGGTTGCCCGCTGTTTGTTTAGCAGAATGACAGTTGAAACCATGTTACGGCATTTTGTAGCCGACACCATAGAAAAGTACAAACAATATGGGTGTGGGTGGTCGGGATGGGGCAGACAGTGACCGTTAATTAGACCAGTCGGGTAGATTAAAAATTTCGAGGGAAGGGAAGTATGGCTTTGCAAAAAAATAGGGGATTTTTTTTTTTTTTCAGAAATACGGTTTTTGTATTTTTATTGGTCCTCAGTGACAGAATGATGAGAAAGAAATGGTTTGTTGAAATATCCCGTGTATTTTTAGTTTTTCTTCGTAAACCCATAGTACATAACTTTTCCAACACTTATTGTGCATTGTGCCATTGAGGTAGACAGAGTTTAGAATAGTGGGCATTTTTTTTCTTGTTACGGCAGCATAGCATATCATTGTGAAGTTTATAAAAGTTTAATTTCACTTTTGGCTTTATGTTTCCTAAAAAAAACATCGTTGGTGCCAAAAGCACAAAATATAAAGTACGGTGTGCTTTATGTCGTGATATTTTTGATAATGATTATGTAAAAAAAATTAAGCATTCAGATCTTCATAAACAAAATCGACTGGCGCCTGTTTAATTACAAGGAGGAATTAAGAGAAAGAATCCTTAGGATATTTCTTCTTGCTCTTCGAATGTATGTTTATCTACTGAATTAGAGGAAGAAAACCCTTCAAGTTCATCAGATCCACAAGCTTCAAGTAAGTTATATGTAAATTACATTCATATATATATATTAAATGTGTTTAAAAGCTTTAATTAATATATGTTATTATTAAAACTATGGTCAGTTTATTTCTCTAAAGCATCGAATTACATATTCGAAGCACTTGCTTTTTGTTACGTATTTGTACAAATATACTATGCCCCCTTCCCAAGGGCGGATCCAGAAATATTTTTCAGTAAGTGTGCAAAGCTTGAATACCAATTCAGAATTGCATGAACTATGCAATTTTATTTGAAGCGTATTTTATCTAGTGTGAATATTTTTCTCTCGGGGAGCTCGCCCCCCTGTGCCCTAGCCCTAAAACCACCTTTTCCTTCCCCTCCCCCCTATAAAAAAGAACTGAAACTATTTTGAGCACAAATTTTGAATGACCACATTCTGCGTTATTTAAAAATAAAAATAATTTTAAAATAAGGCACATATTTCCAAAACTGAGTCACTTGTTCTGTCTCAGAAATTTTAAAATATTGCCTTAAAGTTTATTTATTAACAGCATTTTAATGATACATATCATGGGCGCCCATAGGAATTTTTCTAGGGGGGGCAAACTCCAAAAAAATTTCTAGGGGGGGGCAAATTTCAAACTTTTAATAAATTTAGTTCTGGTTTTGCCATTTCTATACATCATAAGACATTAACCTAAAGCTCTAGGGGGGGGCAAGTGCCTATCTTGCCCCCCCTTATGGGCGCCCATGATACATATATATCATTAAATGTCCTTAGACATGGATGCTCGTAATGGTTTGGAGTGCACTTTTAATCATGGCTGCGGACCCAGAGTCATAACTTTTTGAGTTGAAGCTGGAGTAGAAGTCGGACTTTTTGACCTGACATTCTGATTCTATGAAATGTTGCACAATTGATTTTAAATTCTATTAACTGTTTGAGTACTGTATGAATTAATCTAAATTTACTCCTAATTGGTCTTTTAAGCACTATGAGTACTTTTAAATGTGCTCTTGCTTTTAAACCATTAACAAGTAACATGTTGTTCACCCCAATGTCATTCCCGCTAAATTACAGGACAGGATATACATTTTAAACATATATTCTTTCGTTGCAATTTCGATTTTTTTATATTTTTTTTGGGGGGGGGTATATTTATCAAATACGATTTTGTAATTGGAGTGAGGACGAAAGGTATGTCTTTATAAACTTTCAAATTGCATTAATGCAAATTTAAATTAAGACAGATTTAATGAAATTTTATGTAAATTAACGGTATTTTAATTCACGAGTCAAAAGCTTTTGTGCCATAAATGTAAAATAAAATTTCCCATTGAATTACTTTTATTCATAGAGCTACAAAATTTATAAGACTTAATTGATATTTTTAAAAGAGATTTACGACTCGGGCGATAAAAAAATTTCGGATTTTATTCACTACGGAAACTTTTTAAAATGTATATTTAATCGTGTAATAGTTTGACATGACAAAATATTTATAAAATTATTTTACAGTTCACCATCTCTGGCATTCAAAATATGTATAAACCTATGAATATTTAAACGCTTTAACTAAAATTTTTCATTTAATTAGAAATATTTTAAACTGGTCGTGTGTAATGCAATTTATAAAAGAAGTATTCTATGAAAAAACACTAAAAATACTGGTGTTAAACGATAAAGTAATTAAAAAACTTTGTAAAAAACACACATAAGAAGTAAAAGGAAAAAGGATTCCTTTTACTTCTTATGTGTGTTTTTTACAAAGTTTTTTAATTACTTTAAGTATTCTATGTTTCTAAAATTATTTTATCACAGTAATCCTTACTTGAACTCTTGAAACTGTTGAGAAAGTAAAAAGATATTTTGATAACTAATTGGTTAATTAGATAATTTAACTTTTACCTTCTTCCGAATAAAATAAAAAAAATTAGTACTTTTCTGTTTCTTAGATGGCAAATTTGAATACATTCTAAATATACTTTTTATTTATAAATAGATTCAATCGAACACAATATGCACGATTTAATCTTTAATTTTATAAAAATTTCACAGTAAGATTTGTTTTTTGTTTTGATTTTTGTAATTTAAGAATTAGTCAAATACATAGTTTGTTTATTTGGTAACATACTTTATACATATACAACGACTGAGAATTCGCACTATATAGAGAAATCTAACTGGATTAACCGGCCCTCTTTAGCTAAGAGTTCATAGCTATGCACACCAAGAAGATTAACAGCTGCAAGGGAATTAGAATTTATTACATTTTGCTTGGGGTAAAAAAAGAAAAAAATTAAATAATAATAATAACCAGCCCCTCTGATAGACCAAAGCCCTCTCCAGTCCAGTATGAAGATGGCTGTGGATAGACCTGAAAACGGAATATAAGTTAAAGGAAACTGATTAATCTTGACTGATAATTTAATTTTTATATCGTTGTGGAAAAAATAACCAACTTTTGTGAATTTTAATTCAGTTATTTTACTGCAAAGTAAATAAAAATTATGGTATATAGCGTCTATATCGTCTTTCCGAAAATTTCACTTTTATCCTGTAAAATAAGTAAATAACATAAATACAATAAAAGTTTTATATTTGTGTGTAGATTTGTATGTTAAATACAGTGGCGTATCGTAAGCCACCACAACGCCCCTTATTTTGAATCTTTATACAAATCGCTATTGAATCCAGGGATGGCACCAGCATTAATAAAAACTATTAAAATAAACTAATAGTATGTGTTCTAAACTGATTTTTGAGTTACAGAATTATATGGATCAGAATTCAACTCTTTAACTTTTAAACAGATTAATATTACGTTTGTTATTCGCATTTTTAATTAAACTCTTTTTTGTTAATGTTGAAATTTTAAAAGTGACACTTACACTATGAATTATTAGTAAATGAGCTTGCTTTATAAAATTATTCATCACGTTATGGAAACCTCGTTTCAAAACTATCTTGGAGTACTATAAAAAAGTGAATTTTTATCAAGGTTAGATTCGCTAAAAATAATTATTTTTGTTGTGTCTTGTCAAATTATAAGCTGTCCGATTATATTTTGCTGACGATATTTTTATTTTATTTTATTTTAGATTTTAAAAGAAAGTGGCTAATTTTCTTCATGAGTGCTTGACTTTAAAAAAAATTTCAATAGTGCATATATTTACGTTCTCTTTGAGATTTTTATAATTTTATTATTATTATTAACTGAAGCTTCCAGGGGTACACTTCACAACAATTCTTTTCGAAACTGAGATACGGTGCCATCTTGTAGCTTTCAATAAGTACTATCACCACATGAATTATTATTGAAGTAGAATTATTTTAAAGCGCTAGAAACAAGCGATAAAGTTTCGGTATACCACGTTACTGCGCGCCTTCAAAATCGTTTTTCTCAAAAGAAAATTTTTGTTGTAAAGTGGTTCTACCTATAAACATTTCAATTGCATTTTTCTCACCTTATTGTGATTTAAAATATTAATATTACATAAATTAACAATTCGATTAATATTTTTACAGCAAAACATCTTGGCCAGAAATAATAGAGTTTTTGAGATAACGAGTTGAAATTAAAAGGAATCAGTTTGTAAATGGAAATGTAGATTGCAGCCAATTATCTACGCTCGGGATCTAGGCCGGGGGTGGGATTGCCCTCCGTGGGGGACTTTCTAAGGGGTCCTTACCCGTATTTATGCAAGGTTCGGAAAAAACCACGGAAAATTCCGAACGGTTAGTTCTGCGGACGCGAACTAGTATCGAACCAGGCACCTGGGGCGGGATTCAATTTGTAAGGGAAAAAACATTTATTCGAGATATCAAAAATTTCGATGTTCGAGATGTCGAAGTTAAAGTGTAATTAAATTTACATATATCTCTTAATTTTATAAAAAATAACTGCAATTTGTGTAAAAGCGTGCAAATTTAGTCATGCTTAATTTATAAAATAAATTTTCAGTGAATTTACAGCAATATTCTTGCACAAAAAACTTTTGTTTCTGATATTTTTTCTGTGGGGGAAAAAAAAAAAAAAAAAAAAAAAAAAAAAAAAAAGCGTAAAACTTTCTTCGCTGAAACTTTTTTCGAGGAATTTCATTCATATGAAATATTTTAAGCGTTAACCTGAAGAACTCTTAAAAGTAGCTTTCGAGATTTTATAGAAACGTGCAAGGCCCTAACCAGGGGGGACGATGATGTGGGTTTGTCTCCCCCTCCAAAATTTCGGTAAATGCATTATCAGTTTATTTGCGTTGATTCTAGAGATCAGTTAATTTAATTTTAGCATTACAGATCCCCTCTACCCATCGAAATTTTTTGCTTGCTGAGGCCTTGGGGAAATATTTGTGTAATGTAAAAGGATTTTGAGACACGTTAATTAGGGTCAGTTTAAATAATAATCTACCAGGAAAGATTGTGCAGTGGTTTTTTAAAATATCCGGGGCCTGGGTGTCCGATTATGTTTGTCGATCCGATTCCTGGAAATATTTCACAATACAAAACATTATATTGTCCTCCATCTCCTCTAAACTTATCTGGATCCTGGATATTTTAGTTTAGAAAATGATTTATTGTGAACAAATCACTTTCTAAAGTAAAATATTTTCAAGTGGTCCAAATTTCCATATCATACTTGGTGACAAAAATGTCATCCAAGAGGGAGATCAAAGCCCCCTTTTGGATGCGCCACTCAGCATATGTAGATGTATATTTGTGCCCCCCCCCGTCGGGGAGTGGTGACCCCCCATCGGGGAAAGTCTAGCGCCACCACTGTAAATTTTTCAGTAGCTTTTCTACTGTAATTTTATTTTAAATCTTGATCAGAAGTCATGTTCATCAGGTTTCATAAACAATTACGAGTTTCAATTATAAAATTTGTAAAAAGCAAAATGCAGTACATTTTTGGCCCCAAAACATTCTTAAATACATCTATAAATTTATACTTCAAAGTTACTTTTGAAAGAAAATTTTTCAGTCAGCCAATTTTGAATTTGAGTTTAAAAAACAATGTTTTTCCTTCTTTCTTTTTATGAAAACTGACTGCTTATTCAGATTTTAAATTTGCAGTAGTCTATAGTACAGTTCCCGAAGAAATATTCTGAAAAATTTCATTGTTCTAGGAATGTAAGTTTATTTTTTATCTGTAGTGAAAGTTAACCAAAAAGCAGACTTCTTCGAAAAGTGGCATGTTTAATAATTTTTTTTTCAAACAATGAAGTAACTTTTCAAATTTGAAATTTGTTTCAGTTCACAGTATGGTTTCTGAAGAAACAGTCTAAAAATTTTCATAGTTCTAGCATCATAAGTTCATTTCTCATCTTAAGTGAAAGTCTATCAAAAACGTTTTCCTCTGAAAAAGTGCCAAGTTTCACTATTTAAAAAAAAAAAAAATTAAATTGTGTTTCAAAATCTATCTCAATGTCAGTTCCCAATCTAGTTTCTGAGGAAACATTCTGGAAAAATTATGATAAAATTCTCATAATTATATCATCGTAAATTTATTTCTAATCTTGGGTAAAATTCGGGAAAATAGCGTTTTCTCTAAAAAAGTGTCAAGTTTAATAATATTAAAAAAAAATTAAATAACTTTTCAAATTTCATCGCAATGTCAGTTCTTATTCTAGTTTTAGAGGAAACATTCTGAAAATTCTCAAAGTTATGTGATTATAAGTTTACTCCCTATCTTGGTCGAAAATCAACCGAAATCCTCCGTTTTCAGGTAGAAAAGCCTTAAGTGACACGTTTAATAACATATTTCTTTTCAGTATTTATTCTCTAAGTTTTATAATTGATATTAAAGGTTGTAGTACAGCTAATGAAGATATCTAAAAAAATTTTGACATAACTTCTTTTTTTTTCTTAAATGTTGGTTTTTGCCATATAACAGAGGCTTAACCAGTTATAACTGTCAAAAACCTACAAGCATTAAATTTTGTTTACTATTAATAATGGAATGTGAATTATTTTATAAATTAATGAGTTTTTTTTTTTTTTTTTCAGGCAAGCAGTGCTATCCGTAACTAAAAGTAGGGTACACACATAAGTGCACTCATTAAAAAAAAAAAAAAAAAAAAAAAAAAAAAGCCAACAACTTTAACATTTGACCTGGCGACTGTCTGTCCCCGCATTTCTTTTAGTGGGCTTTGCAAAAAATACCTGAAATAAAAGACTTAAGCCGAAATTGAATTCAAGATAACTTTCCTTAGTAATTTCCGACAAATACAGAATTTCATGTAAAAAAAAAAAAAAAAAAAAATGAAAGCTGCATTGTGCGGTCGCTTTTTGAGCAAACCGCTTTCATTTCATACAAAGCATGGGAAACAAAGAGTTGCGCACCGGGTTTGACTTAAAATATTTTGTTTTAGGTGGTCCGCCTCTTCCTTGAACATAATGTTGGCCAACTGAGGAAACCGGGGCCTTTTTTTATTCAATTCCTGCTATTAGTTCACACACTCTATATATCTTTAAAATTTTTAATCGTTAATAAAATACTTTTTTTGTATATCCACTCAAGTTTACATACATTTTTTTAAACTTGTAGTGGATGACACTTGATATTAATATGGTTTTTTAAATATTAGTTCATTAATTATTAATTAAAAAACTTTTTCAGGATACCATGCTTGTCGAGTTTCGCTCGCATAAAAAGATTTATGCTTTTGAAACAAGGAATAAATTTATTACTACTATGCAGAATCGCATGCATTTGAAAAACATGAAATGGCATTGAAAGTGCATGAGTTTAGCAGGAAAATAAAATGTGTAACATAGAATAATATCCAAATGTTTTTTCCGAAGAACAATCCTGGTACAAAGATGTTTCAGCATGATATCTTGAATTGTGATAGCGTTGGGGATTTTCAGTGTAAACAAAAAATCCTGCTGATTGAGATGTGCGAGACTTTAAAAAATGTTAATTGAACACAATTGATTTAAGGGGCTTTTGTTGCTATGTCGATATAGATTTAGATGTGCTAGGTTGAGAAATAGGAAATTCACTTTCTATTTTGCCACTTAATATTGTGATACTGTCATACGTATATACATATTTATATTAATTTATAATTATTTAAAATGTAATTAAAATAAATTTTTTCTTTGTTAACCTAAGTAGGAATTTTCTTAATTTTTTTATATTATTTGTTTTGAAATAAAAATGTAATCATTTCATTTTTACTTGGCAGAAATAGAAATCTAACTTATCGTTGTAGACTCCAGCATTTCAAATTTCAACTATTTTTGTGAAAAATAAACATTTGGGCACGTGAGAGTTAAAAGATATGGTAACCCTCCAACTACCTACCCACAGGGGCGTAGCCAGAGGGTTGCTGATGGGGCTGCAGCCACGATTGAAATGAGTTAATACAAGGTACAGAGAAAAACATTTTCTGAGTAAAATTTCAAAGATGACCTTGAGAAAGTTGAGGTTCATCTATGGTGCGAAGACTAACATAGTATTTTTTCCTAATTGTGTTTTGTAACGGCAAAAAATTTTAACTCGATTTTATAAATTTATTTTTTTCCATTTTTTACTTCAATTTATTTTTATATGTGAACATTTTTATGCCAAAAGGGGGTCCATTCCTCCTCCCCTACTCCCGAAAAAGGGATACATTATATCGATTTATATAATTATGTTGCTTTCCAGTTTTTGAGTCCTCAGCCACCCCCGAAAAAAAATTCTGACTTCACTACCGTATTTGATAATTAAAAGCATCACTTGAAAGTGGAAATATTTAGGAAACAACAAAAATAATTGTAATGGAATTTAAAATCAAATCTTATAATGTCACACCAGGGCGTCACTCAAAATTTGATATCATTATTTTTTAGACTCTGATTTGGAATTCATAGCTATAAAGTAAAATGCTGAGTCACAAACTTTTAACCAGTTAAGGGTTTTTGTAAGGTATATATATACATGCATACAATAAATAAAAGAGGCAGGTTCATTTCAGTAAATTTTATTTATTCCTGACATACAAATTACAAAACAAAATAAAATATACATGTATAAAGCTAAAACGGCAGCTTGCATGAGATATATCTTTCTATCATTCAGGGATGATCGTGCTCTCTTCTAAATAATCATGAAAAACCTAAAAATAATCAATAGAAAATGGTTGTTTGATTAGCATTATTTTTTTAAATATATGCAATAAAATGGTAAATATAATAGTTTTTCACAGCATAAATACTTTTTTACATTCACAGAAATTCAAGGTAAAAGCACCATTTATTCAAAAAATAAATAAGTGAAAACAAGCTCACAATTCATCCCTAGAAACAAATAATCTTGTATAAATCCACCAGAGCAGGCAATTTCACTCTTCACGACAGTCATAAAAACTGATCTATTCCCCCCCCCCTCCCCCAAATTTTTTTTTTAACTTCCAAAATTTTTTGAATAGTGCTTCATAAAATTTGTTACTACTTTTGTGTATGCTTCATACTCAATTTACTCCATGATAGAACAAAGGTGATAGAATTATAAAACTGAATTTTCTGATTAAAAAAAACAAATATAAACACTTTAATTTTCTTTAATATATTATGAAACATTTTTAGATCTTATCATATAGAACGACTGTTCTACGAGTGACGCAGCCAGCCCCAACCAACCAACCGTAAAACTTCGCGGCACTTATATTTACAGCTAGCTTTTCTATTTTTAAAAGTTCTCTTCTGGATCTTGGAATCCGCTCTAACGAATTTTTTACAATTAATATATAATTTTAATAGGTGCCAAATTCGATGAGTGACGTCGCCGTTTAAGCTAGGAAAACACGTTTTTTTTTTTAAATTTAATCCAGTTCAAAGAGGGAACTCTTTAACCCACGTAAGAAAATACGGAAAATGATTTTGTTTGGAAGCAGGGCCGGCCCTAACAGTTTTGCCGCCCCGGACAAAAATATAAAATGCCGCCCCCCACAGTAAAATTACTAGTAAAAGAAATAAATTGTTCACAGATACTGTTTTCATGCCTATAAAATTGGAATAGCTCTTTAAACATAACACAGCATAAGAAAAACTATATTTATTAAAAACCACACATTAAGCTAAAAATCAAAAGAAAGAGAGAAAAATAAAGTTTTTTTTTCTGACTTTGAATTCCGCAAAATTCCTGACTTTTTCTCTTATCAATTTTTGTACTAATTCATGTTCGATAGCCAATGTAGTTAAATTATTTAACCTACCTGGAAGAGTTGTGGAACATAAGAAATTTTTAGTTAACTTTAATTTCTCTGCACTTGCCACAATTATCTGCAAAGAAAGCGAAATTCTCGAAGCAATAGCAAGATGTGGTGTAAAATCTATAGTTAAAATTAGCTTTAAATTTTCAACTGAGCTTTCCTTTTTAACTAATAAGGCCGTAACTGACACTATTTCATTTACTAGATCAAGCGCGTTTATAATCCCCGATTCCCCATCGGTCAGTATTAACTCCAATTGTTAGCACGGTTACACTGTGTTACAATGTTTAATTAGCACTTTTTAGGAGTGTCTTAACTCAGTTATGCCGTGCAAAAATTTAAAATAATTACATTGGGTACTTATTAAATTAAATCTGCATTCTAAGATATTAATCGCTTTGTTTACTGTAAAAAAATAAATCTATCTTAAATTTTAATTTAGGATCTTTCACCAGATCATCTCGTGATTCGCAATCAAAATTAATATGTTACGTGGCTGCTTAAACTCAGTGTTAACCAGAATATATTTCGTCGGTCAGTTCTCTTGTATAACAGAACATTTCATTTAAAATCGCATCAAATCGAAGATCCTTTCAAAAAATCTTCACAGTTTCTTAAGAGTTCTAGAGCAGGTGGTCAATCGTTGTCTTTTGACTGCAATACCTTTCCTAATGGATTCATCCAATTGAAGATTTTGTACCAAATAATAATAGAGCATAGGAACATGAACTGTTTGAGAGAGTTAAATAATCCTAGCCTCATTGGAATTAGATTTGTCAACACCTTTTTACCTTACCAAGAATGCGATCTGTTCAATTTTTTTGGCATCAGGAATGCAATCCAGAAATATGGGATAATATTTGGCTTGTTGAATTTCATTAACAAACTGTAATTTGAATCCAACTGGAAATCTTGTGAAAAATCTATGCAAAATATGTAAATATGTGTTTGCACATCACATATAAACAACTAAACAAGGGCGTGTAGCCAGGATTTTCATAGGAGGGGGGGGGCAAAACAAAGAGACATGGAGTCCAACTGCTCCTGTCCCCTGTTTGTCATAATCAGACCCTATGACTAGCTCATTTTAGGGGGGCATCAGCCCCCTGCCCCCCGATGGCTGCGCCCATACAACTGAAGCGAATGAAATGAAATTTATAGCAACACCAAAAGTGGCAACTTAATTTAAACTGCAGTTGCTGAAATACTTCTAATTCCTTTAAAAGTTTTGAGATTTAAAACTGTTGTTTGAAAACTGTGTGTAAATGTATGTTCGCCCATTGTTAAAAAATGGCTCAAGGGAATAGAATGAAATTTGGAATTATATTGAATGGTAAGTTAATTGAAACAATAGCTACCAAAATTGTTTTAAATAATTCAAGGACTTTGAGATTTTGTAAAAATCGCTTTAAAGTTTGTTCTGGCATCCATCAAAAGCGGATTAAGAGAACAGAATGGAATTAGGCCATATGATGGGTAACAAAGCATCATCGAAATTTTTAAAAGATTTGAATAAATTGAAAGGGTTTGCAAAAGTTGCATAGTATTTTTTCTTTTCTATTTTAGGGGGCGGGGAGAGAGGGGAGGGCGTCATTTTAAGGCGTCTGGAGGTAATACAATTATTTTTTAATTTTGAGAAAATTGTGCAAAAATTTTACAGGCATAATATTAAAATTTCTAAAGTTAATAGAACAAATTTCAGTTACTATTGATGAGATTGAGTTAAATAACATTGATATATATATATATATTATTTTGAGAAAATTTTGTGTGACCACTTCGAGAAAACAACTAGTGGTCAGGCAAAAGGGAATGAAATGAAATTATGTTAAATAGTAGGCGGTTAGTAAATTAAAATTTCGGGTTTTTAATTTTCTACAAATTTGAATGATTTTTGAGGTATGACGTAAACTTTGAAAAAGCTTTTCGCGCATCAAGTAAAATCATCAAAATATTATTCAATCGGACGTTTCAGTGTTAAATATCGGCTACTTGCTATTACAAAGAATTTTCCAAATATTCTCTTCTCAGTTTAATATTCGTTACCAGCATCTTCTTTTGCAACTTTAAATGACTTCTTGATGTAGGAAGCTCATCCACTAAAAGAAAACGTTAATTTTGAATGCAAAATATTTTCTCTATTGACAGTTTATCTCAGTAATTTGTTACTCTCTAACCTGTAATTTTTGAACAATACACAAGAGTTATAACTTAGCTTCTATATTTCTGCCAGTATGTCAATTCCATTTTTTGTACTCTACAATGCAAACGAAATTTCGCGCGGTTAGTAAAAACCCATCAATGACGGATGGGTACATCAGCTAGTAAAGTTATATAGAAGGATATTCTTCGCAATATTTTTTAACAATTCTTTTACTAATACGAAAAATTTCAAATTCGAGCCAAAATGCCGCCCCTAAAATTTGTCGCCCCGGACAGGGGTCTGGTTTGTCCGGCCCTAGGGCCGCCCCTGTTTGGAAGGCAGTGAACAAGGCAGGGAGTATGAATACAGTGCTGTAGCCGGGCACGAAAGTGAGAGAATTTTTTAAGGATAAGTAGGCTCTTAACTTTTTTTTTGGGGGGGGGGGTCAATTAATCATCAATTTTCATTACAGTATTCCAAATTGTTATAAATATGCTCTGGACAAAATTGATGCAAAGAATTGACCTAAAAAATCTAAAGGGAAATGACTCGTTGCTCAATCTCAATCTATGATTTAATACACACATAATAATTCCGTTCATTCTTCCTTTTGAATGTTATCCCTTATGTTTTAAAATAGTCACTCTTTTAATAATATTTGTTTCCTTTTGCTTTTCACTCTCAACTATCCCAGATGTCACGTAGATCCGTGACAAGATTTGTACAAGTTAACTGATATCGTAAATCAGCCTGGTCCTGGATAGCTAGTACGATTCGCTTCCGCTTTCTGACCAAATGACATGAGTTCGATCCCTGTCGTTGCACTTTTGCGAGATGAGCTTTGTGGTACTGTCGTTTTTGTTTTATTTCATTTTAAAAAATAATAACATATTATTATATACTTTACTTATTTTTTTCTGTAATTTATTTTGCTATAATTAATAATTAAAAATAGTTAAGACTTTAAATTAAAAAATAATTAATTTAAGTATTTTTTGGTAAAACGCCTTCCTAACTTTTTTTAAAAGTATTTTGTTCCTCTAGTATTTTGATAGCTATTTCTAATTAACTTAAGTCTTTATTTTTCTAATATTATTAACTCTATTTGAAAAATTCAATATGTAATTAATATTTCAATGATTTTTTTCTCTTCAGAAAGCTCACATAATTAATTAATAATAATTATTATTTAGTATTCAAAGGAAAATAAATCTTAGTTTTTACATACTAACTAGTTTTAATAATAATTCTTTTACTCTTCATGTATATATAAAATTTATTGAAATTATTGAATTATAATTTTAAGACCAATATTTTTCCAAATCTTAGGTTTTCTCACTTTTCTTTTGTATTCCTTTAAATACCAGATTTAAAATTTTGTTCAATACTTTTCAGATAGAAATTTGATTAATTAATCTAAATTTATACAAGCACTATATTTTGTATTAGACACTTAAGGCGACATACGCTGGTAGAAAACGAAACTGAGACTTCCCATGTTAACCTACGGGAAGTGTATTTTCTCGTCCTACGTCTACAATTTTTGTTATTTTGAATCAGTTTTTTTTCCTTGCCAAGATATTAATGCGATACAGATTATGTATTTTCTAAAATTTTGATATCAGTTCTATTAATATTTTTAATATTCAATTAAAGTTGGGAAAAACAGGTTTTTTGTGTTTGAACAGCCGTAAAATATTTGCTAATTAAGATAAACGAATTTCGTAAACGTGAGATTCATGCTCAATGTGTTTACTGATTTTTCAATAAAAAGAAAAAAAAAATATTTGATGAAAAATAAATTAGCTATAAACAAAACTATCGAGTCTACATTTCTGTGAAAATTCTCCGCCGTAATAGTGCGCCATCTGGGTCATTCAACGAGCTAGCCGCTGACCTGGGCATAGAACTAGGATAGGGACGTAGAAGAGAAATGAGTATGGAGATTCCGACCGCAACACGTACGGGAGGACGGGCGGAAGGAAGGACAGATTTCCTACTGGTGGGCGTTTTCCGTTTTCCAGATCTCCCTTCAGACAGCTGTCACGGTGTATGGATCACGGTGTAAGCGCTCTTCGCCGCAAAAAGTGCATGGGATTAGAGGGACGAAGAAAGAAATATACATGTATTTTAGACACTTGCGGTTTTATACTTTTTGGATCAAATTAATAGTAGTAGCATGATTATTATTATTTTTTCTGTAGTGATACACTGTGACACATTTCAGATCTTGAGATAAGACTCAATTTTTTTCATAGATTTTTGAGGAAAAGTAAAAATTTGACTGTTTTTTTTTTATTTTTATTTTTTTTTTTTTAATGGAGCATTTCCCTATGCGCAGGAAAAATCAAATTTAAAATGCATGTATACTTATAGTTAAATATACTTAAAATTGCAAATGAAGTGAAATATATGTTTTAAAGAATGAAGGATTTCTTTTAAAAATAAGCACATATCTAGTATTTTTTTTTTTTTTTTTTTTTTTTTTTTCAAATTGTAATTTAAAAGATCATGATTACATATGTATATTAATACATACGATTGTAAACATTTTAAACGTTTTTCTCGTCCAGGTTTAATATGAATCCATTTATATTAACACCAGTTACAACTTGGAAAGTTTCATTAAAATAAGACACATACAGAGAAATTTGGTTGTTATAGACAGTTTATGAAAAATTATTTTTGAGTAAGCACGGTTTAAAGTTACCTTACTGTTTTTAGCATAAGTTTCAGTAACCTAAGTTTAATTTGTACTTTTTATCTTTTTTTAAAATAAGAACTCATTTATTTATAACTAAGTTTGTCAGGATTGTATTTGCAAGGCGCGCTAACTTGAGCAGATTAATATATCTTACAAA